>CM047871.1:2500052-3185279 GCA_026212405.1 Petrea volubilis | reverse complement strand
GGAACAGAATAGGTTCTCGGAAGTCCAAGAAACGAAAGTATGTCTGACAGAGGTCTGATAACTAACTATACTCTGATCTACACAATGATGACAACAACATCCTTCTTAAGATTTGCATTTGCAATTGTACGAAACCGTTCACATCTTCATCACTGCCCGCAATGAGATTGCCATGATTTGTTTAGTCATTCTACTTTTTCAAACGTCTAAAAAAAAAAAAAAAGTTTAACACGGATATCCTAGAAATGTCCATGTGATCACATACAATCACTTCATCAATCTTAACAGATGAAAGAAAATACACATCAGAGTTGCATTTTGCATACCTGGGTCTGATAGTTCCATATGCAAACAGTCCCTGAATACAAGCTCGCCAATATCCTGAGAAAGTACCATCATTATGGAATCAATAGAATTTCCAGAAATTTAACCAAGAGAAAGGACATTCAAAGCTGCAATTGTTCTGCCATACATGAGCATGTCAGACAAAAAGAATTAAGCATTGATGAAGCTAAACACACAAGCAACCCGACCAAGGAATAGACCGAGTAGAACATAATTTATACGAAATAAACTGAAATGTATCAAACACTAAACCTGATTTTACGTTTGATCCCAAATATATAAGAACTCATCTTTCCATCACTTGAAAATACAGATCAATAGAACTATGTAAAATGCCAGCAGAATAACATGACCGAGTATAAGAAACAAGACGAACAAACGAACTGTTCTTCCCCTTCTGCAATTAACTTCAAAATTGACCAATAATCATCTCACCATTGCTACTACAAAATGCCAAATGCAATGATTATCGAACGCGGGAAAAAATAAGGCATATTACTTAATTGCAAACGAAACATACCATGGTTCTGTAGGATGTAGATCCACAGATTTTACTCTTTCTGATCTTTGTGCGAGTTTCCTCTGATTGCAGTAAAAATCGAAAACTCAGCATCCAATAATAACTCCCGTACATACCAAAATAAAGGAAATTGTCAAGTTAAATGATTTCAATACCTTGATTTCAAGTCTGAGCGGCTGTAAAACCATAGCGGAACAATTCCAGCAAAAATCAAACAAGGAAGAAATGTCAGTTAGCAAACAACAATTGCAGCACGAGATCTCAACTAACCGCCATGTTATCCAAACAGAATACAAATCAAACAGTCGAATTCAAAGCAATCAATGCGTCGAATCACCCCCAAAATTACCACCAAAACAATTACCAAAAGACGAAATTAACCAAAAAAAATCAAAACGATACCAGATCTATAGTACGCAAACGCGAAATCAAATAAACGACTCACCATTTTCTATAGCAAGTTCTGCAATTGGGAGATCCGAGTGTAAGAGAAGGAGCGAATGATTCGAGAAAACACGCACTCGAATGCTGAGATCAAGAGAGAGAAAGTATGTAAATATAGAGAGAGAGAGAGAGAGAGAGAGTAGAGGTTTTGCGCTCTCATATATCAGTGAGTGTGTTAAAAAAGTTCTACGACAGAGATGAATGTAATTTCTTTTATTATTTATTTTCTTGTTTGTTTGGTTATTTATGAGAGAGAGGATATTTGCGCGTGCGTCTCATTGAAGCAAAAAATGTGCGCTCACTTTTTCCTTTTTCCATTTTATTTATGCTCTAAGGTCAACGGAATTGTAATTCAATGCAGTTTTAGTTTCTTACAAATTTTAGTGCATTCTATTTACTAATTGATTTATTTCAACCTTTTTTTTGTTTTTGGTGACAAATTTAGTGGTTTTCTACTTAGTAATCAATCAATTTTAAGAATTTTGGTTTGCAAATCTAGTATGGTCTTCTTAGTTTACAAATTGCAACAAAGCCACTTTGTCTCAATTATTGATTTCATATTATAAAAAAAACATATAAAAGTTTAGATTTTTTTTATATGATAAAAGTTAGAATTAAACAAGTACTTCAAAACAACTAGTTTAAAAAGTAAAATAGACATTCCACCGTAAATTATACTTTACGAGCCCTTGGCATATAAAGGACAAATTTTGTAAGTTATAATATTATAGCCTTATTATATATACTCTCCATGCAATTTTCATTATTCGATATGTACTTATTCTTTTAGGTTGTATTTCAATTGATGAATACGATATTACAAATTCTAGATTTATAATAAATAAATTTATTGAGTTTGTTAGTATAAATTCATATTGCAAATGAATTTAAAATCTCTTAACTCTCAATTTAAGATTATTTTTTGAGTCATTGAGATGGATACGAAATACATCAAATTGGATGTCATTTGCAATTGTTCCCCTTAAATTCTTTCTTCAAATCGAAACCCCTCCATCCAATTAAAGCCTTAAGCCATATGTTTAGAATATTTTTTTTTAATCCTTTAATTTCCGGATTTTTTATTCAATTTCCTTTTTTTTTTTTTTCCTTTTTGGTTTTATCTTATGTCTTCTCATTCTATACATAACCTATTGGTTTAGCCCGGATGATCTATTACATAATTCTAGATCATTATTCACTCAAACTCGAGCAATTTATTTATAATCTTTGATTAAGTAAAAGATACATAGAAATAAAGTAATACTTTTAACTAAATTCATAGGTTTCAAATCCTTCTATCCAAACGGAGCCTTCATTTTTTTTTTCTTAATTCTTTATTTACAACATAAGTTAATTTGTGAAGTACTTAATAAGTCTTGAAATAAATAAATATGACCAAATTTTAGTAAAATCTAATTATTCCCAAGGGAGTAAATTCTGTTTATTCATTTCTTGGAAATTTTTCCCGACAACAAATAAATGAGCCCTCTTGTTGTATTTGAACTTTTTTACCTAAAAGTAACTCAACGTCAATTTTTTTTTTTTCAATATGAAAAAGAAAATTATACTTCCACTTTATTGCAATAATCAACATCATGAACCTAGTCCTAGAATCTTCAATTTTGATTAAATAAATTAATAAAAGAGGAAACAACTTAGACAATAAAATATGAAAAAAAAAAAAAAAACATATCATACAATCTATCTATATCTATCAAATAACTACAAAACTACCATTCAATTTCCTCCATTTTTTTTCCTAATTTAGGTTTCAATGTTGGCAATCAATTATCATGTTCCACAGCTTGGCTCGAGTTCTTACTGCACTCTCACACTTATTAAGACAATCATCCACTTTGTTCACATCTGCATTATAGCAAAGATTTTGATTTAGGGAAACGACATAATAACCACACACGCACATGTATATATATCAATCTTAATCTATTATCAAATTTTATTATTAATATTTGATGAACAGAATGCACAAATTATGCATGCAATAGTTGACTAGTAAGTTCAAAAGAAAATATTATCTCAATAGTCATGTGCACAATGCTATCAATACGAAAATGAGAAAAAAAAAAAGACTAAACATGAGAACTCATAATTAATAGGACAAAAAGTGAATAAGAGCCAAGTTGTGGGGTTAAAAATGGGATTTTTCCCCATTCCATTTGTGTATCATATTATAAGTAAGTGTGTGTGTAAACCTATAGTTTTCGAATAGTGCCACGGAAGGACAACAAATGCGTCTATCCTTGATCGTGACCTTAAAAGTTTTCCATTATAGCGAGGGCGAGTTTGTGACTACAACATTCCAAGAGTGAGTCTACGTCGCATCCTCACCTTGTAAATATATCAGTTAAATGAAATCGTATCTTTATTTTTGTTAACTTTTATGTAAAAATTATGAATCAAACCAATCAAACTATCATTATAGTTGTAAAATTACCTAAGATACCCAAAAAAAAAAAAGAAAAAAAAAGTTTGTAAAACCATCAAGTCAAACCCCAACATGTTACTGAAACTTCATTAGGGGCAAAAGATTACAATAGAAAAGTCTTGTATGAACCCAATGTTGAGACCCCACATACTGGCTAAATGGCTCAAATTGTATTACATTTTGTAAGTTGATTTTTTTTTTCTTAAGTGAATTAACGATATGCGACAATTTGAATTGTTCAACGCATGTTAGAGCCCCGACAGAATACATAGAAGAATTTCTCGAAGGTATTACTTTCCCCAAATCGAGCACATTGATCAAGCGCACAATTGTACTTGCTAAGGCTCGACCCATCGCCTTTTCGCTACGCTCTATATTGTTCAATTGAATTGGGGGAATTGAGTTATTGATTCAATTGAATTACGAGAATTGAGTAATTGATCAAATTGAATTTATGGAATTAAGTAATTGGTTCTATTGGATTGAGGAAATTGAATAATTAGACCAATTGGGGGAATTGAATAGTTTATTCAATTGAATTAGGGGAATAATTTGACTAATTAATTTATTCATTTGAATAAAAAAAATCATTAAATAATTAGTGGATTTGAATGGTTAGTGTGGAGAATCAATAAATTATAATTAACGTCAATTAATCAAATAATTCATCTTGAATGATTTAAAATTCTAAAAATTGAGGGTTTGATCAAAATTACATATTTTAATCCAAATACCTCCTCATTCAAAAATAGAATAGTATAGATATCGTGTTTATCTCATACTAAATGACTAATCAACCCCTAATTTATATATATATATATATATATATATATATTATGGTCAAATTTATTATTTTCTTTTTTACTATTATGATGGGATTATTTATTAGATTTTGTACTTTATGGGTAAGTATAATTTACAAGTGCAAAGTGTAATTAACCCTAATTTAAATTTACATTTAGATTGACAAGCTTGTTAAAATTATTTCGATTTATATGAATCATTGTAAAATTCAAATTTCTTGTAGTTTTTTTTTTGGTAAATGTACATATTTTAGATTTTAGTTACAAAATGAGAAATATTTAAAAGGGTAAAATATACTTTGCACTCTTGTAATATGATATATGTAACACTTACTTCCCGTACTTTAAAAAACATGACTTATCCCCTCACATTAACTAGTGAACATAAAATATTTGAAGATGACTATAATGCCCTTAATGTAATATGTATATATTTAACTTATTATAGAATTTATTATAAAACATTACTTTTTTTCTTGTATATTATATTTCAAGAAAGTTGAAAGAATTTAACATATTAATATCTGCTTTTCAAAAATAGAAACAAAGATTTTTAGAATCTATAATATAATTAATTAATTAAGTCTACTTAATTGTTTTTTTTTTTTTAGAATAATAATATTTTAGTTGCTCAAGTAGTTTAATATACAAATTGTCAAGTATAAATCATAAGAATCTCATTATTTTGAAAGTAAAATATTTCAATAAATTATTCTAACTAATTATTATTAAATTATTCTTTATAGATATATTTATTCTTTTAATCATTACTATTCCTTATAATATATATTTATAAATATATTTTAGTTGAAAAATAAATATTTTTTATATTAAAAACTATTTGACATTCATGAAATCTGATGTACAAAAAAAATAATTTAAAAATAGCTTTAACATAAAAATTTCATAGTAAGGTAATAAGATATAAAATACATACATTTATATTATATTAAGGGGTGTTTTTGTCAAATTAAAATAATATTATTTTGACTAATTAATTGCGGGGATAAGTAATATTTTGTAAAGTACAAGGGGGTAAGTATTACATAGGGCTATAAATGGATAATCGAAAATTCGTTTACCGTTGGTATCCTTATCCGTCTATAGCGTATATTATCCGTTTCTGTATAAAGCGAATATTATCCATATCCGAATAATAAATGGATATGGATATGGTAATTGCATATCCACTCCATTTAATATCCGCTCCGAATGTGTATCCGACGGATATATTTGTTTAATTATATCTGTTATCCGTATCCGATAAATAACATTAAAAAAAATCTTATTATTATTATTATTATTATTATTATTATTATTAGTAGTAGTAGTAGTAGTAGTAGTAGTAGTAGTAGTATAAGTAGTGTGTGTATGTGTGTATATATTCTGATGTCTTCTTATGAGTAAAATAAATAGAAAAAAAATATAATTGATTCATATTTTCATAATTTACAATAAAATAAAAATATAAGTAAATATATTGACTTTACATATATTAATTAACATATACCACACTTGTATATATACAAAAATTTCAATTAGATAAGTTATATAAATCTTATTTGATTTTTTATTTATATAAATAGATTCAGATATTCGGATAAGCAGATTCGGGTATTCAATCAGAGATTTAGATAATTATAAGCGAAAATACATATTCGGATATCCGAATATCCATAATTTTTTCAGATTTTCAAAAATATTAAATAGATTCTGATATATCTGAATTCACAAAATATCCATTGGATTCAAATTCGGATATGAGGTTTCGAATATCGATCGGATTCATATACAAATTTGGATATCAAAAAATTTAATCAAATACGAATTCGAATACTATATATCCATTCTATTTAATGTTTATTTACACTCCTAGTATTACATATGCCATAATACAAATGTGCAAAGTGTATTTTACTCTATTTAAAATAGTGTAACTCTATATTAAAAACACGAGGCCCAAAATTATGGACTCAAAATATTTCAAGCATAGGTACAGACTCGGTGTTTTTGGGCCTTGGCCTTGTCAATAATTGGACGTTTTGGTTTGAAATTTTAAACGAAATGCCCATCACTTCATTGCCAATCAGTCGATCACCAATGTGGGCCTAAAGCCCACTCAATACATATCTGAACGTATAAACATTTTTTTGGATAGAGTGATTAACTCAATGAACTTTACAGAAATTGATACGTGAATCAATTTTAGTGAATATTACTTCTAGCAAGTAAAATTAGTTATGGCTGTATATAGATATATAATTTTGTAAATACACAGATTTAATTCCTTTTGTTTTGGGATATAAGGTCCAATTAACTTTCTTATACAAAATTTACGTCTCAAATTTGGATTCAATTGATTGTGGACATATATATATATATATATATATATATTATTCATAAGGAATTCTACAATAGTTATCATACTAATATGCATTTTTTGTATTTGTATTTATGTTTGAGTTGCTAGTTTATATCGAAAATGGTAGATACTTACAAGAAAATAATGCATTCATTCGAATAGGAGAGTTGTAGCCAATGACCCATTGTCTCAATAATAAAGTTCCTAGAAAATAAAAAAAGTGTAATTTTAAAACAGTAGCGATATGTTGAGGTAAGAGTTGTACTAATTATCTTTATGACAAATTTGCTCCACCATGGTGCTTATAGTTAAACAACAATCTTGTCCCAAAATAAAACGATCGACTTTCCTGATATAGCAGTACTACAAATTTTAAGAACTATTAAATTTAAAATATTTAGAATTCTCGAGACTAAATGAGAATAAGAGAATTTTTCCACTAAATTTATGGCTATGCAACTGCGTGCGTGTGTGTGTGTGTGTGTGTGTTTGAAGAAGAAAAAAAAAGTTAATATTCAAAATACTACACCAGTGAAAGTGCTACATTCCTTCCATTGTGTACTTTCTCTATATGAGACCTTTAATAAGAGAAAAGAACGGTTGGTGTATTGAGTTTTCAACAATATTCAGATCATGCATTGGCCACTTTTTTCTGACACTACGACAACCTGTCCAATGGCGACTAAATTAAAAGGAATACTTTTTATTTGTTTTCTTTGTTTTTTTTGATAAGTATACTTTCTAGCTTTTTAATTTGTTTATATATAGGATAAATTATATTTACAGCCCTTTAGGTATAATAAAATTATAAATTATTTGTTATTATTTGGAGAATTACAAAACTCCCTTGAGGTTTAGGACTTTTTTATAAAAATTAATCGAGATGGTCAAAAGATCATTTTTCTGCACCTATAGTAGTCACTCCAACCACCAAAAGATGCATCTAGTCAAGCCTTACAAAGTTCATCAATTAATTTTGTGATTCTACAAATATTCGCGAAACAATTCTATTTTATACTATCACAATCACAACCGGACATCACTATCTATAATCCGACATCACCACCATTGTTTTTTTGAAATTGACCTCATATATAACTTCTGTATCTTTAACTTGTCAAAATTATGCAAATTCCATCTCAAATACCGAAAACACTGGAAATACAACTAACAATTGCATCACACCTTAATGTAATGAAAATTTTGTAAAATTAATACATATATCAAGGTGGTATTTATAATTTTTAAACCACACAAACTATGTTACAATTACACTATATTTAAAGGGGTGTAGGCATAATTTGCCCGATATATTGTATAAGGGTATCTTTTAGTCGATGATCGAGTTTTGGTATATTTGGCCAGAAAATATAATCAAAATCTTATGGAGGATATGAAATTGGAAAAAGAGAAACAAGAAGGTAAAAAGAAAAGAAAAAACAAAGAGCCATTGACAACGAACCGTACCCTATTATATATAGTCACACAAAGTTTCAAGCTAAAAACTTGTAAAATACTACAATGAACTGCTTTGTAATGCATCTAAATTTAGCTTATGCATGCCTAAAAAGAAAGAATAATTACCCTTAAATCTTAAGCCATGTCTACTATGCCAGGACAAATGTAATAAGAAATACTATGCAAGATTTAGACACTATATTCTCTAAACAATTAATGCCTTTTGTAATGGTAATGACACTTGACAGTTTTGTTGCAAAAAAAAATAAAAAAATAAAATTTGGACAATTATTATAAAGGGTAAATTACATTAAGCACCCCAACCTTTGGGGTCTTTTGTACTTTGGTACCCAACCTTTGTAAATGTACCATTTGGTACCTAACATTTATTGTTTGTGCATCGAAGATATTTTTTACACTATTCCGGTGGAATGTTCTTTAATATTCCCAGAATATGCCAGAATATTCTATAAAAATTCCACCAAAATAGTGAAAAAAATTACTATCGGCACACAAATAATAAATATTAGGTACCAAAACGTACATTTACAAAGGTTGGGTACCAAAATGCAAAACACCCCAAAGGTTGGGGTGCTTAGCGCAATTTACCCTATTATAAACTATAAATGTTGTGATAAATTTGAATATCCTGAATTGGTGTTTAAACTGCTTTGACATTTTACGGCGTACGGTTGATGGGTGAATTCAGAAACTTTAATTTTGGAGGACGATATTATAAATTCTTTTTAATTGAATTTATGAATAGAAAAGATTGTATTTCAATATAGTACATATAAATATCTAGATTGAAAAGATAGGTCTTGAAGAAATGCACGACGCTGTTTTCAAATCTTCCACGAGCACTTGCAAGTATTATTGGAGGTGGCCATGATAAGTTGAGAATCACAACTACTATTGTGTAGATATGAAGAGGATGGTGAACATTTCATGCAATATCTCTTGAAAAATATCACTAGTGCATATATGATACCTTCATTTTGTGGGATCAAAGAATATTATTGAAATTCAAGTACTTACAATTATATATAATGCTTACATATATAATATAATAGTACTACATAATCAGTTGAAACAGACAATTAAAATCTTTAGGGTAAGAAAAAAAGTGCTTAAAATATCAAAGGGGAAAATAAAAGAAGCCAAAAGTGAACCATTTTAATTTCTCCAACATATGAGACTACAATTGGTTCGTTTTTGCACTTTGCCACACGCAACAAGAAGAGGGAACTCCACTTTGCCCACATTATCAACCCCACTTGCTGAAAATAAGCATAAAATAGTAAAATCATCTTAATTAACACTCATGATTAGACCTCCAACATTCACTCTCAATTGAAAAAAAAAGTAAGATTCAAAAATTGAGACCATACATGTGTTATTAGGCAAACAAAATGAAAAAGAAAAAAAAATAATAAATTAAAGAGGACATGTGTCAAAAATATAATAGCGCTTCCCTAGCTGGTGTGCTCCCATCATCTACTAAACCATCAAAAATATAAGAATATTTTCCTAATGTGTGCGCACCCGACATCTACTTAACCCTCTTTGCACAATTACATTCTTCAATATCATTTTTGTATAACAACTTCACTCTTCAAATAATTTAAAGGTTTAATTATATTTTGCATCTATGAACTGAACTCTATCTAATTAAGGTTTATCCCTTAAAGACAGAATGTAACAAATCAACCCTCATAATAATAAAAAAAAACATAAGAAATCATTCCTTATGTCTATATTTAGGAATTGATTTGTTACATTTTGTATTTTAGAAGATAAATACGAAATATGGTATAGTTCACTAGTACAGAATACAATCAAGTCTAATTTAGGAAATGTACCAAACGTTAAATAGAATTCATATCTTTAATGAGGGTCAAACTAACCCAGTAAGCCCCGTTCAGTTCAAGTGAATCTCGACACTTTAGCCGTCTATTTGACATACATGGCATCATTCTATTTATTCATATCTCACTTATGTATCAGGTTAATAGGAAAATTTTAATCCGAACCTGATTTGATCAAATCTAACAAATCATATAGTAAGTGTATTGTACTTTCTAAGTGATTGGCCACTATTCCTAAATTATAGGCCATTTACAGGACAAGTATAAAATACTCGCCATATGATTAATATTGATTCAGACCAATTGAATTTGTACTAAAATTTCCCAAATTAATATTAGTGATCGGATATAATTACCCCACCATTCTCTCACATAAATATGCATTTATTGTTTTACACTTTATTCGACGCTGATATAAACATTTAATTTGACCGTGTGTTGTAATTTCAAATTAATTTGACCATGTCTTGTAATTTCAAATTACGTTCTTGAAGTCAAACACTCAAATTTGAATCCGCTTGACTGACTGAACGACGACTCATTGCCATATTGGAGGACCCTAAAGTCACCAACTCATATAATGTCCATGGTCACCGGCCTGTGTTTTTCGTGGAAGTCGTAGCTACAATTTAGGATTAATATTAATTAATACCGTGCATTTCATGTATATTATTGCAATTAGGCCATCATTAGCCCCCAAGTGTTTAGGCGCACATGATCCCCAACACCATCTAATAATCTCCAAATACATCCCTACACTTATTTAGGGTGTGAACGAATCGAGTCGAATCAATAAAGTACTGATCGAATCTAAATTGAGTTTTTTATCCAGTTTGAAATTATATTTGAACTTGATTTGATTATTAAACGAGACGAACTAAAATGATGTTTCATCAAGTGAAACTCGAGTAGCCTCGATACTTTTGCACTTATATTATCATATTTTAATTAATCGAGTTGAACTTTAAATTTGATCAAACGAAAAATAGTTTTTAAACTTAATTTGTTATATATAACGAACGGAGCCCAGATAAACTTTTCATGATCGATTTCGTATCAAGTATTGAATTATTTGATTAATCTTTCAGTTGTATGATATATTATAATTTAAATAAAAAAAAAAAGAGACATTCGAAGTTGTGGGGCCTCTCATTATGATCGGCTGTTTCCTTTGAAAAAGCTAGTAATTAACAGGCCTGGATAGTGGCGAGGGGCAAACAGCAACAATTGGCTCTCACCAAATTTGACTTCATTTTATGAACTAAAAAGTAAAGATTTAAAATCAATAAAAATTAGTCAATTTAACTATGATTGCTAACCATAAACTGAATAAAAAAAAAATGGTATATTCGGGGAATAAACTTACCCCACTAACATGTAAATTCAGGAGGGAAAAAAAAAATTGAGGAAAAAATGGGCTCCAGTCTTTAATTCTATTAGGTTATGGAGCTGCCTAGCTAGTCCTAGCAATTGTACCTACGTACAAAATTAAATTTGCATTTTTTTTAGCTTACCCCACTTGTTGTTTATTCACTTTCGGGAGTTTTTAATTAAATTTCATCAATCAATTTAGACAATGGGAATGATAATTATTACTCTATCTGTCCTTTGGGTCTCTTTTTAGTGGTCAATTTTTTATTTCAACAAAAATAAAAGATAATTTGATTGATTTGTTAGGCTTTCGAAGGATTTTATGAGTTCTTCTATATATTTCTTAGGTAATTTTTGTTGTAATTCTACTATTATTTGTACTTGTCTTTTGCTCACACGCTAAAAGTATGGAAAATTTTGTTCAAACTCGGTTTGATCACACCCAATCAATTATATAACAAATATTAATACACTTGTCATGTGATTGATCATTCTCTTTAAACTGTACACCAATCACATAACAAGTGTAAAATACTTGTCACGTAATTAGTTCCAGTGTGATCTAATCTGGTGCGGATAAGAACTTCCCCTAAAAGTATATTTGGACCAAGTTTTGGGCTAGTTGATAATATTTTATGTGTGACATGTTTGAAATGGATTTTTTTGCAGATATTCCAATTTTATTTTATGTGGGATTTGAATTCGCAATAATTTATGTATGATTGCAGAAATTTACCATCAAATTATCTATTTGTTTCTAACTACTACGAAATAAACAACATTTTTTTCTTAACTTTTTGGTTCCTAAATTTTCTTTTTAGTTTTTCAGATGTGATCTTTAAGAATCTCAAAGTTTATTCACTCTACTCCAATAACGAGGACGTAGAGGTTTTCTACTTGCTTGACATCATTGAATTTGCAAGTTAATAGATGTGGCATAATCACACATGCTTATATTCGTTAGTTACAATCATTCAATTATACACGTAGATATTATACATGAGAGCCAGTATGAAACACAAGACACCCATGGTTTTCTATGTAGCTAGTTTGATATGACATTTGGACGTCTCTGGCCTCGACCACAAGGATGAAGGGTTGTCGCTAAACTCTTACTGAAAATGGGCCCTTAAGAAAAATCAACCTTAGGTGTTTCATTTTGAGGGTGTTTGAGATTGCAAAAAAAAATTAAGTTGTTGAAAAAGTCGAAAAAAAATTGAGTAGTAAAAATTGGTAGTGTTTGAAATAAAAATGAGAATCAATTAAAAGTTGATAGTAAAAGTGTGGAGTGTTTGAAAATAAAAGTGAAAAACAGTCAAAAGTTGGTAGTTGACAGTTCAAAAAGTTCAATTTATTTACGAAAATACCAAGAAACATTTTTAAGCTGATAGAAACAACTTATTCCCAACTTATCAGCTTCTGTTTTTTTTAATTTAATTTAATCAGAAGTTGTGTAACCAAATACTCAAAATAACTTTTTTAAAGTTAAAAGCAACAAAGTGATTTTTTAAACAATTGCAAACACCCCTTCTGTCATGATCGTCTTCTATATCAATCTTGATTAATTATGAGGAGTCCACCCTTTTAGTCGTCCACTTCTGATGTCAAATTTGAATTAACCCCTTATCAGTACCTCCAGTTATAAATTCCATGTTTAGTGCCTCGATTGATCTACTAACTTCAATCCTTTTTTTTGCTCGATTTTTTATTCTGATTTAAACATCAAAGGATATTATTTGAGGCCACTCCGGACTAATCCAACGTGTATGCTTATGTGTTAGATCAAACCAACACCCTTTTCACTCAAATAATAGATCGAACTCATTAATCTCGCAAACCTTTATATTAGCATATCAGCCACACATGAAATTTAGCAAGATCACTAGTCATTTATTCTTCCCATTAATCCTTCAGTTTTTTTTTTTTTTTTGATAAGTCATTAATCCTTCACTTCAGTAACTCAGTTCGTAACCTAGCCCAACCTTACACGACCGCACAATAAAATGTCAGTGCAAATCCATCGTTCAACGTGAAGATCCAATTATATGAGATATTATCCCACACTTAAATGTGGTGGGATTTTATTTTATTTTTCATGAAACTAATCTTTCGCTAGGTATGGAGACTCTTTTAGTTTGACAGTAGTATAGGATTGTGTGTGATAATAAAACCTTTGGATAGATATGCTATAAATTTGTTATCAATCTATTGCATTAATATAATTGGTAGCAAGTGTTGTTTTATGAGATTTCCTTCAAACTATGTTTGGTAGTATTCTTTTTTCCATATGAATTTGAAGCAAATTATGAAAATCACTTTAATTTAACCCCATCATATATATTTAAGGGTAATACAGTAAATTGCAACTCTTATCAACTTAATCCAAATTAAATGGATTGCACATCCCATCCCAATGGTGGGAGGGGCTATTATATAAATTGATGGATAAGAAATCAGACCTATACTCTATAAAGGGCCAAAAAAAAATTCTACCAAACATAATTATAGATAAAACACACATATAATCTCACCCATAAACTCCTACCAAATTTAATAAACTGAAGTTTGAAAGAGGGTGATTGACTTGAGGTATTTCTGGCTTTTTCCTTAGCAAAATATACAAATCAAATTCTCTCATCACGTAGGTTAGTTTTGTAAAATATGTGGATTACTTAATTAAGAATCCAAACTAGGGTAAAGATGCTTTTAATTTGGAAATTTGACATCTATTTGTCTTGCTAACTTTAGCCTCTCTCTCTCTCTCTCTCTCTCTCTCTCCCCTATTCTTTCTATATTTTTCAGTTTCCAGCAATTTAGCATGGAACCATGAAGTCTCAATACAGGGCTCAAATTCTGACAGCTTGAAAGTCTTACTTAGCCCACATAAGAATAAATTCCTTCTTTTGCATAATAAAAATCACACAAAAATTGAGAGGTTACTGTTCAAACAAGCCACTACTAATTATAATCACATGTCACGTTAAACTTTCCAATTTCATCAATCCCTCAAAATAAAATGTCAAAAATAAAATAAATCAAGAAAATATTGAAAGATTAAGGAAAAAAAAAGTGAAAGGGATATTCTCATCTATAAGTGGCCCTTTTGACTACGGATTTGTTATTTAAATCTGATCCATCCATGGTGGGTAATCAATTCAGACATTGATATACTGTTTCAATTTCTTTAAAATATTTCATTTTCAACTTCGGTCACATTCTTAAAGCATCCACCACTCGCCGCATATACAAAACCGAGACGTATATATCGTACGTTATTTATTTATTTATTTATTTATTTTCAGGTTCTGAAAATGAAATTACATATATCACCATCACAAAAACTATACATGCATCAAAAAGAAAATAAAAAGACAATAATGTAGGAAAAAAATAATTAAAAAAACAACGAGCCGACATTCTCGTGCACTTTGGAGGAATGTTAGGCCTAATGATCATAAATAGCTATAGTTATTGAGATTCCAGTCAGAAAAAAAAAATGAAAAAATGATATTTGGAGATGAATTTCAAGTGTGAAACTATGATACAATCTTTCCATACACACACACACACATATATATATATATATATATGGATAAATTACGCTAAGCACCCCAACTTTTAGAGTGTTTTGTATTTTGGTACTCAATCTTTGTAAATCTGCGCTTTGATACCTAATATTTATTATTTGTGCGCCGATAGTATTTTTTCACTATTTCGGTGGAATCTTTGTGGAATATTCTGACATATTCTGGGAATATTAAGGAACAATCCACCGGAATAGTGTAAAAAATACCATCGACGCACAAATGATAAAAGTTAGGTACCAAAGAACACATTTATAAATGTTGGGCATCAAAGTGCAAAAGACCCCAAAGGTTGGGGTGTTTAATGTAATTTACTCTATATATATTCTAATTCTTACAGCTTGTAGGGGAATAAAAGAAAACAAACCGAAATTAATGGTGAACTAAAATTCTTACATTTTTCGCATATGAGGAGGCATAACTTTTACTGTCCCTAATTCTTCATAGTGACGATTGAAAATAAAGGTGTGTTGCCTTAAAATCGAAGAAAAGAAAAGAAAAGAAAATAAATGTGCTTTAAATGATCGTCTTATATAAAAATTTAAGTTTTTAGAGAGGAGAGAGATATTTAATATTTATTATCTTAAACATGTCCTTACACGTGCAGACAAACTTCTTTCTATATCAAGTCTTACATGCAAAGACGAAGCCATAAATTCTTGTTTCTAGATGTTAATTTTTTATAAAATATTAAATGAATTTTTATGATTTAAGGAGAACGAAATTTAAAAATTTTAAAATACAAATGCATATAAATTTTAAGAGACTATTGCTGAGAACCGTGAGAAAAATATATTTCATTGCTCAAAACTAGTTTCGGGTGAATGGCAAATTAAATGCACAAAAGAGTTTGGTGGAACACTAAAAATGAAGTATTATGTTGTAAAATGTGGTTCCCACATTGAAAAAATAATACAAGAAGGTCTTGTATTTAAGTGTCTAGTTGCAAATAGAGGTTGATCCCTTAGAAGTTTATAAATATGTAATAGAGAGAGAACCTACAGGTTTGTAGGTGACAACCAAGCCACACGCGTGTTGCCGCCGCTGCCGCCTTCTCTGTCCGTTTGGCCAACTTAGCAAGGCATGACACGGCACGACATGGCAAGGTGAGCTGGGCATGGGCTCGGGTTTAAGCCCAATCAAATACTATTCTTTTTGGATATGACTCGAGTTTAAATTTGGTCGAAATCAGCTCAAATTGAGAGGAAATCGTGAATTGAATTGCACCTGGGTGCAGCCAACAAATTCTATGTGCGAGCCACACCCGAATGGGAGCGAACCACGCCCGAACCACTATGGATTCGAGCTAAACCGGTTCGGTCTTGTAGCCCCAAGCATTGTAGTTTTTTGCCCCAACAACCATAACTCTTCAAGTAATATAAATGCCCCCTGCATTTGTCATTTGATTTAACAAAATCCGAAATTACTTTATATATTATGCATTTCACTTCCTAAAGTCTCCAAAGCATAAATGAATATTCAGTGATTTCAAAACATCCTCTAAGTTCGTTGTTTCTTGAAATTTGGAGTGCACCTATTTTGAGAAGTAGACCATTGTATCTTGAGAGATTATTGCTAAGAACCGTAAGCGCTCGTGTGGGGTAATTTTATCTTAAAGATAGATAGTCCAAAACCTAATACCATAGCCTAATCACGCCTTACAAAAGCACTCCTTCCCAACATATATTATATAGGCCTAATTAAATGGAGTGCCATTAATCATGCCTTTTCTTGTTCGTTAAATGTACTTTCATCCTTAATAATTTACGCCATGCGTGTTTACTAGGAATAACAATGGGTATTATAATTTTATATACTAAGATAGTTATATTACATTAGTTTATGTTTTCAGTATAAAAACAAGGGAAAATAACATTATGTCGTCCTCTAAGTTTGCTCCATTTCCCTTTTCAAAAAAAAAAAAAAAAAAAACAATTGCCCCATTTTCATTAAGTTATAAAAAAATTCGATATTAGTCCAATTTTGGACTTCCCAGGTGATCGATGCTAATGTGGCAAAATAATCGGCCAAATTTTGTTCACCGAGACTAATATGTCAAATGATTTGAGGTCTTTTTGCTGATTTTTCCTTTAAATGTCAACATGGATGACACATATTATTAGGTAAAAAAAATTGAAAAAGCTAGACACACACACACACATATATATAGATACATACACACATAGATATCTATCTATATGCACACATATTGATGGAGAGAGAGAGAGAGAGAGACACACACACACACACACACACATATAGAAGAGAGATTGAGCAGGTTGGGTGGGGTTGAAGAAGGATTGATATTTTTAATTTTGTGTCTTTTTCCTTAAATTAATTAAGTAATTAATTAATATATATATGTATGTATATTAGACTTACTTTTTAATATGTACTTAATTACTTAAGGGTTTTCCATATTTTAGTTCTTTTTTCAATCTTTTAATACCTTATAATATGTAATTTCATATATTAATAATATATATTGATTTCTTTCATTTACAAATTTTAATTAGTTATTTTTAATTAAATGTTGTATTTATTTTGATGCGGGTTCTTTTTTAATTGACCACGTGGCGAAACTTGGGTGCTCCAATAGAATTGCTGGTGCTCCACCTGTCCAAAGTGAAAATCAAACATAAGACTAGCTGGGTTTGTGCCGATGTAGGTTTTCCGACACTCAAGTAAGCAATATAAATTAGGAGTTGGAGTGAAAAAGGAAGAAGAAAATGAATAGTATCTTTCTTTCATTTGAGGGTGATGTTAGATACCTTTTTTGTTGAGCTTGGAAGCCTATTTATATGGAAGAGACTTTAATTTGACTTGGTTGATATGTGTTAGTACTTTCATTGATATGTATAGTATTTGTGGATATGCTTTTGTCCTTTCTTAGGCTTCTCATAACGGTTAGGCCTTACTTTCATTAATGATGATTGAATTTGTATTTAATGCATATCCTAAGCTTTAATGCCCAAGATTGCCTTTAAAATAGAGCATTTATGGCATTTGGGACTAGCAAGTACCCTTTGTGTCCTATCAGTATGTGTTAGATGACAGTAGTTGTCCACGCCTGACAGAATAGTTAAGGGCCCCTTTTAGACGCGCCAGCGGTAGACTACACTACCTAAGGGGTTATGGACTCCCTGCCCTCGAGCGGGGTCTTTATTCCTCGATACTACTCTATCTCTTAAACTCTTTGAGGTCGTTCGCTATATCTAGGCCTTAGCCTGGTGACTTGAACCCCTCGAGGATCTCATCGGACCCTCCTTCAAGGACATTTTCCTCGGATTTAGGCAGGATAGTCTTGTGGATCAACTCCCCGTCGCGGGTTTCATCCCACTCAGATGCCTCCCTATTATTGTGTAACCTCATTCGAGGACAACTTATGATTTCGAGGCTATTTATCTTCATACTTGTGGTTGTCCCCTATCTATAGTGATGACGTGTTTAGAATGAGCGGATATGTGCCACATTATACTTCAATTAATTGAAATTTATATAATATATTTCTATATGAAATAAATTAATTGAATTTATATAATATCTTCTTATATAAACAAAAACAAATATATATTCAAATTCTAAATTTTTAGTGTTTATAAACCAATGCTTTTAAATATATATAGTAAAATATAAAAATGTAAAAAATATGAAGTGGATTTTGTATCATTTCTTTTATTTAAAAAAAATGCCAACACATTTCATGTCATCAAAAAAAAATAAAATAAATAAAGAACAACACATCTCCTTGTCATCAGAAAAACGACAACACCTCTCCATATCATCAAAAATCCCAAATTATTTGGCCACATCAGTGCAACCCACCAAGAGAAATTCAAAATTGGACTAAAATCAAATTTTTTGATAACTTAAAGTACGAAATAAAAAAAAAAAAGGGTTTTAAATGAAAATGGAGCAAATTGGAGGACAAAAAATGCTATTTTCTGTATAAATAGAATGTGTATAAAATTTATATCATATTGAAATATTTACATATGAAATTAATTATAAATATTTAAGTTTTTGATAATACTATTATATTTTTCATGTTCCCAAGCTATACTGAATTTATGTTTTTAGAAGATATTTTCAAAATTTTCTAAACCCGGGTCTAACGGGTAGTACGGAAACGAGCCTGGCTCATGATTAATATGCTTAATATTTTACAACATGCTTCTTGATATGTTTGACATTTTTTAGTCAAGATTCATTTATTTCTAAGTCGGTAATTAAATGTGTAAATGAAAATGGAGCACTGAAGTTGCATTGAAACGACGCCATGGATTTGAGAGAATTATAATCTTGCAACACATGGAAACTAAGCAAATTGGACGGTTATTCTAATGTTGCCCATTTTGGCTCGTCAGGGGCCAAAATTCTTGTCACTTTACTGCAAAAAGATGAGTTAAATAAAAGTTGCACAGAGATTCGAATTGCTTATTAAAAAAAACCCCTAAAAGAAAGGCAATAAATTTCATTCAAAACATATTTTGATCAAAAAAAAAAATGGCCCATGATTTTAGTATGAAAAAATTGTTTTCGAGATTCCGCGGTTAAAAAAGTAGTAGAAAAGAATATAACCAACGAATAAAATCTTTGTATTTTGTAATGTATTTAGTCATTATATAGCATTAATAGAGGGTTTGAACCAGTATCATTGAGGTTTGGAATTCGAACTCTCTTATTCTTTTCTATTTTTTTTTGGGTAAGTATGTGTTTATGTGTATGGTGTTTCGGTTGATGTTTATAGAATATTTCGAGTTGATTGTATAGTTTTATAAGAAATAAAAACCAAAACCAGATTCGCTTCACTAGAAATTTAGATGGCCTAAGTATTTGGAAAATTCGAGAACCATCAAATTTCCAACACCTTTGCTCAATTGTCTTCGGCCGTTTGAAGATATATTTCTGAATTTTATAAATGGGGTGAATGGTTTTCGTCAGCTGGAATCTTTGTTATGTAATAGTATGATATATTTTATTATATTTACCAATAGAAGATATTTATTTTAATTATCGATCAACAAATGTGTTGTGTATAGTGTATTGGTAAGGATATGTGCTGTGCATACCACTGAAAATGGCTCCTTTTACATTCTCTATTTCACTTTCTATTTATTTTTTAGAATTCACACCAAATTTTGAAAAATCTTATGCCAAAATGTGTATTTAAAGAAGATTTTGGTACATAATACATACAATAAGGGATGACTACTAAAGATATGACATAATTTCGTACATGTAGTTTGACACTTTTAAAAAGTGTCTCAATTGTATATTTATTGAGACTTCATTAAAGTGTATTAATAAATTATATCAAAATTTAATTGTAATGTATTTCTTCCAATACTATGAAGTATCAAGATAAGCTATTGCTACATTTAAACACATGATTTATCAGTAACCCTAGTTAAAGTATTGCGTATTTGAATGTGGTAATAGCTTATATAGATTTTTTATAGTAACACATGAGCTCAATGAAGGAGCGTGGGGGGAGGGGAGGAGAAAAAAAAAGATAAGAAAAGATATTTTTTGAGCTTTAACTATATCTTTTGATTTTGAGAATAGAGAGAGAGAGAGAGAATCTATTTTAATTCTTTTTAGTTTTGATTATATATCTTTATGTGGGTTATGTCGATTTTGTTGAGTGTTGTTTAAAAAAAATCTTTGTTAAGTATTTTTTTAGAAACAACTTATTACCTACTATATTTGCTTCTTTTAAAATAGAATATAGCTTGTTATTTTATTAATATCATTTTTTATATATTGATTTGGTTTTAACACTTTTATATTAATCGTACACGCATAAATATGATAACTTTTGTTATTTTATATGTCAATATCATATATAATCCTTATATTTATATGTTTTCATAACTAATGATTTCAAAAAAATTTCACTCCCCTCTCAATTAAATTCCTAACTCCGTCCGTACACTAACTACATTGCAATTAAAGTCTGGTATAGTTTCTCTAAATGCTTTTTATAGGTATTTCAATAAGTGTGTAATTAAGACACTAAAAGTGTCACGTTATATACGTCAAATTAAATTATTATTTTTTTAATGGTGGATGAAATAAATAATGGAATAGAGGATCTCAATTGGTAAGTGCAAATTTTAGCTTGGATATCAAAGTTAAGAGAAAGAAAATTATGTGGGTATTTTCTTTTGCCCCTTGGGCTGCGGTGCAATACGAGATACCAAATATTGGTTTCCCTTTACTTTTAATGTGTTTTTGTGCCCTACCATGATAACGTGTTGTCTCCACCCCTGTTTATATAACACATTTTTAATTAGACCAATCTAGACTTGGACTTTGATAGTGGCAACGCCACTCGAGAAATCCTTAGAAAAATAATTTAATTGGAGATTTTTTTTTAGGTTCATTTCATGTCATCGTTGGTTGCCACAATTAGATGAATGAGAAATAAAAATTGATGTCTGTTTTTATTTGTAACCACGAAATAAATTATGGTTACTGAATTGTTGAGATGTTATGTTTGAAGCAATTAAAGAAGTTAGCGAAATATCGAATAAGCACTACTGCACAAGTACAAAGACTAAACTATAAAGTTATACGTACTATATGAAGCGTGACAAAAAAAAAAAAAAAAAAAAAAAAATCTTGGTGTTTTTTTCACTGAAATCCAGAATCTAAAAGTAAAGGATAGAGTCAAAAGTTTTTACTTGAGAGGATAAGATCAAATTTTTATGACGCATAAAAGACAATTTTGTTATTTTGTGGAGAATGAGGAAATCTTGACGTCTAATAAAACTAATATTTCACCCGATTCAGGGCACGAGAAATAAATATATATATTAGAAAAATAAATTTGATAAAAATAAATTAACTTTGGCTATAAAATATTTTTTGATATAACATAAATCGACAAATACGTATATTAAAATTTTATTTAATAATAGAATATTTCAATTTAAATATTAATTTTGGTATAAACCAGGTATGAAAGCTTTTAACACCTTTATGTAGGATTAAGTGACAAATAATTTTACTTATTTAACATTAAAATAATTGAAAATTGTTGTAAATAAAAGATTAGTTTTGTTATTATATTTTGAGTTGAAATTTAATCTGTTTTATTTTAACTATTGGATAAGTGGTGGAATTTTTGGGATAAACATCAATAACAAAGTGCTTATTTAAATTAATAGAAACAATATTTTACTTTAATACATGACAAAATTGAGTTAAATAAAGCTATCTATATATGCACTTATTTGGATAGTTCCAAAACTTCTGAATTATATATATATATATATATATATATATATATATGGATTGTACTTATTACTTATATGAGTTATAGAAAATTTGTTTTAAAAGCAAAACACGTATAACGATTCATTTATAAAGAAATAGAATTATATAAGAGTACTCAAAAAACTATAAGTTAGTGCTTTATATTTTTCTGAAATCTTTATGTAGCATTAACTACCAAAAAATCCATTGAGATAATCAGTCCCCGCAATTTTTTGGGTATTAAATCCGCTATTTGATTTTATTCATCCACTTACATATGATGTATTTAATTAAAGTCGATCTATTACATATGTCTGGATTGTATTCCACTTTGGACATATTTCAAACATTTAGCAAGGCAGTGAAATGCAAAATGAAATTCAATTTTTTTAGGTATATATGCTATAATTGAGATCTATGCTGGCTTGAAAGGTATGGCTACTCTACTAGATCCTTTACATAAAAAAAAGGGGGAGAGGGTATTTTCGAAAATTAGAATAAGTTTGTAATATGGATAGAACTTCAGGGGGTTTTTGATAATTTTTGAAAAAATAAGGGATTTTTCGTAAATTGGCCAAACCTTAGGAAGTAGTCAGTGTAATTTTTCCTAAAAATAAGGGTAAAAAGCAATTTTATCCATCTCTGAATGTACACCCAATGGATTATTGGATCCATATTGATGCAATGCTGCCAGATGAAGAAGATTGGCGCCTACTAAAATAAAGGGGAGTAAATGATGAAGACTAGAAAACGATTTAAGGTGGCATTGTCCACGGAGAACCCACTCCAAAGCCAGGTTACTATGGTATCTCCTACTACAGGTATGGCATTACAAAATATAATTTGCACAATATCAATGATGACAATATAGTTAAAAACAAGATAGCATAAAGCAAAATTGACAATTAGTGACATAGGAATCTTGTCACAAAATTCTAATGACAATTATTTTTTATCATCAAGTTATCACTATATGTGTGTCAATAATTGTTCATGGATGTCACCAAAATATTAATTCTCGTCACCGTTGAGTGCATATTGTGATACAATAAAAGTTATTATTACCAAATAAACTTAATTAGTGACAAAATAAAAAATATTGTCATTTAATACAATTATTAGGAACAACTTTTATATCATCGGTTTTATATCTTGGTATTAATATTAATTTCTCTTGTAGTGTTGGTTAAAAAATAAAACTTGAGGGGCTTTCAAGTAATCAACCCATCTCGTGTAATTTTGGGAAAAACGAGTTTAATAAATTTCACCTTTTTTCCGAAACAAGTTTGCCATATTCTCCCACGAAAAGAAAATAACAGTCCATGCGATATCTGGCTGCTATAAATAGGCCTAGTTTGTCTTCATAATCCTTCTCAAGACAGAAACAATCCTTCTAACTGTAATAACCACCCTCCTACCCTCACCCCCACCCCCCAAATCATCTCTCCAACCCGGGGTGGAACCTCAAAAAATGGGCATAAACTCAAACAGGGTAGAGCATTTTTCCGGCACGGAGGCGCCGCCGCCGCCGCCGCCACCGCCACCGCCACGCCCTGAAAACACCACCATAAACATCACGGTTTCCGAAAATGCAAGGGGGCTGCCACCGCTGGAGGTGCACAGAGTGTGCCTGCCGCCGCCCCGGACCACCGTGCAGAAACTCCGGCACCGCCTGTCGGAGATCTTCTTCCCCGACGATCCACTCCACAGGTTTAAGGATCAATCCTGGTTTAGGAAGTTGGTTCTAGGGCTTCAGTTCTTCTTTCCTGTTTTCCAGTGGGCTCCGAATTATAGTTTCAAGTTGCTCAAGTCCGATGTTGTCTCCGGGCTCACGATTGCGAGTCTTGCGATTCCACAGGTACGATGATTAATCATATGACAGATGTTATTGCAACGAGTTAATGTTTTTTTTTTTTTTTTGTTTTGTTTTTATGTTGAAAAGTATTTTGGAGAGGTGATGTTTTGTAATCAAATTAAGACATTGTTGTTGTTGCCATGAGGACTAGTAAAGTGGACAAGAATTAGTTTAGTAATATCAAAATTCGACCAAATAAGATGTTTAGAGATTATAAAATATTTAAGATTATTTGATAAAAGGTTTTATCAAAGGAGCCTCTAAACTCCTACAATGGGATGTTTAAATTTGAAAAAGAAAAAAAATAATTATGAGATTTGGCCTATTTTCACAAAATGGTATGGAAAATTTACTATTATCCCCACTATTGTTTGATTTTGCATTTCAAATCCCACGTGCAGTTCGGGAGGTATATATGTAATATGAAATCGGTGTGAGGGTATTTTTGATTTTTCATACCATACGAAATTTTATGAAAATGGGCTTGCCCTCAGGGGTTTCATTAATTAATAATATATAAGGTAATGAATTACTAATTTATTTTAACATATAATGGATTGTCAAACCTTATAGCCAAAGACCCTTTCAATTCAAGTATAATCTTATCAACATTTTCTTGTGGCCCTTTTTCAACTACATCACAAAAATGTTAAATCTTTATCAAGTAAACTATGATGATATGCCTCTCTGAACTCCAACTGTTTTTTTCTCTTACAGGGAATTAGTTATGCAAAGCTAGCAAATTTGCCACCCATAATAGGCCTATGTAAGTGCCAAACATTAACCACTCCCTAAATCTTGCAGTAATAAATTTCACCACATTCTTGTTCAGAAATGTTCGAAAAATTCTATATATACTAAGTAAAAAAATGTTGTTCTTTTTTCTTTTTCACACAGACTCGAGCTTTGTACCGCCTTTGATCTACTCAGTTCTTGGGAGCTCCAGACATCTAGCCGTTGGCCCCGTCTCAATAGCTTCGCTTGTAATGGGCACGATGCTCAGCGAAACTGTTTCTTACGCAGATGACCCGATTCTTTACCTTAAACTGGCTTTTACAGCAACATTCTTTGCAGGATTGTTCCAAGCTTCTCTTGGATTTTTAAGGTATATTTATTCATTTTTCGGTTATGTATGTACTTATATTTTTCGCGGTCCAAGATATTTTATGATAAGTAATTGTGCTAAAAAAAATCCAACTTTGCAAAATGGAAACATCTTTCTTACAAAAAGTATTCCAAAAGAATAATTCACTACAGGCACAATCAGAGGCCATGAAAATCAGTAGGCACACAGATAATTGTGTTAGTGACAACTAAATAAAGTAGTCATGATTTAAAAATCAGCATATCTTTCAACAGAATCTGTTGTTTTCATCTATTTTAACTATTCATTTAACATACTTATGAAAATAAAAAAGACCATCATATGCTTTTTTTGTTGCAAGTTGCATTATAGTGATGTTAGTTCAATAGTATATTGACTTATGATGTAATATTGCAGATTAGGATTTGTTATTGATTTTCTGTCGAAGGCGACTCTGGTCGGCTTCATGGCCGGTGCAGCAGTAATCGTTTCATTGCAGCAGCTAAAAGGGCTGCTCGGGATAGTCCATTTCACTAGCAAGATGCAACTGATTCCTGTATTATCATCGGTCTTTCATCACAGAGACGAGGTAGAAATTACAATCTCTCAAGAATATGATCTTTTATTTCAAAATTGACAATATTTTTTTTTTCTAAAATAAATGACAGAATGAGTGTTTATTCCAACAAAAAAGATCGATTTGAGCATCATTTGACCATAGGAGTTATTTTATCTCTGCAGTGGTCTTGGCAAACTATAGTCATGGGAGTTGGTTTCTTGGTCTTGTTACTAACAACAAGGCGAATTGTGAGTGCCTACGATTTTCTTCTATAATTATTTACCTGTTTTACAAATATTTAGAACCTTATTTGATAGTTTTGGGTTGAATTAATGTATGCAGAGCATGAGAAAACCGAAACTTTTCTGGATATCAGCAGCTACGCCATTAGCATCGGTTATTCTATCAACCGTTCTCGTAGTCTGCCTTAAAAACAAAGCTCCCGGGATTAAAACAGTAAGAAATATGCATTCTTTTTCCTAGTAATTTAATTTTGGTGAAATTTTTTGAATAAAATGTGTGACATATTTGCTAATGAATTGGGGAATCTTACTTGATTTCTACAGATTGGACACTTGCCTAAAGGTCTTAATCCACCTTCTTCAAACATGCTATATTTTAGTGGCCCTCATCTGGCTCTAGCAATCAAAACTGGTATCATAACCGGAATACTTTCTCTCACAGTAAGTTCTGAATCAAATCTTCATAGTTTATGTCATATTTTGCATGATCAAAGCCTTACTTTTGTAATTTACAATTCATATAAAAATTTATGTATAATTATGTGTACCTCCCTTGAAACTATCTTCACCTTACAATTAGCCCCTTATGTTGCTCATTACTCATAACTAAATAAGTCCATCTATTAAGTTTTAGTTCACTTTCCGACTTACTCTGTTATTCAATTATTTTGATAATTATTGTTAGTTTTGATCAAAATTCGAATGGTCATAAGGGGGTACTTGTAATTTTGTAGGAAGGGATTGCTGTTGGAAGGACATTTGCAGCTCTAAAGAACTACCAAGTCGACGGGAACAAAGAAATGATGGCCATTGGCCTAATGAACATGGCTGGCTCCTGTTCTTCCTGCTATGTCACCACAGGTATATGTATATATATCAACTTTTTGTCCTTATAACCTAGGGACACACGAACAAAATCTGATTCTTAAAACGTCTTTGGTTTTTTTAGGATCATTTTCAAGATCAGCTGTGAATTACAATGCCGGAGCTCAAACTGTCATCTCAAATGTAATAATGGCAGCAACCGTGCTCGTGACATTGCTTTTCCTCATGCCACTGTTTTACTACACTCCCAATCTAATCCTGGCTGCAATCATCATAACTGCCGTAATAGGCCTGATTGATTATCAGGCAGCACTTAAGCTGTGGAAAGTTGACAAACTCGACTTTTTGGCTTGCTTGTGCTCATTTTTTGGTGTTCTGTTCATCTCAGTGCCTCTTGGTCTTGCTATAGCAGTGAGTCTTTATTTTCAAAAATCCAAACACACACGCACACACACACACACGCATATATATATTGTTAAGCCCTTAATGTTAATAAATTTGATCAACAAAATTTCAGGTTGGCGTTTCTGTTTTCAAGATTCTGTTACATGTGACAAGGCCAAACACAGTTGTTTTGGGCAACATACCAGGAACTCAAATATTTCAGAATCTTAGTAGATATAGAGAAGCTGTTAGAGTTCCATCTTTTCTCATTGTCGCGGTTGAGGCTCCGTTTTACTTTGCAAATTCAACTTACATCCAAGAAAGGTGCGTAAAATTAAAGAACAGTCCCCATCTTACAAATTGAAATCAAATGTAAACTAGCCTTATGATCGGTTTCTAATTGAGGTATCTCGATTTTTAAAATTTTTAGGGTACTGAGATGGGTTCGGGAGGAGGAAGAGTGGCTAGCATCAAACAAGCGAAGCAACATCAAATGCATTATTCTTGATATGACAGGTAAAAAGTCACACGTAGAAATAACTAGATCTTCATAACATTGATTCTCGTGTATTTTCGTGTACTAATACTATGTTTTCTGTTTTTGTCTGATCAGCGGTGTCAGCAATAGACACAAGTGGGATCGACACTATCAATGAACTAAGGAAAATGCTTGAGAAAAGATCGCTCAAGGTATATTAACCACCTAGTCGTGTACATATTTTAAAGATTTACCTAAAGTATTTCGTATATTTTTCAAATACCTTGTAGTTATCATTCTATATATTATGCATGATCGTGCAGCTCGTTTTGGCGAACCCCGTTGCAAGTGTGATGGAAAAACTACATGAATCGAAAGTCTTGGAGGGCTTCGGCCTAGAAGGACTTTATCTAACAGTTGGGGAAGCGGTAGCTGATATTTCATCTTCATGGAAAGCTCAGCCATGAAAAAACATAGCTCTAATCACAGCCATATTAATGTAGGTTGAAGGGAGAGCTTTTTTCTCTGTTTTGTATGTGAGAATTTGAAGCAAAGGATAATTGTGTTTATGTAGTTCAAAAGTCATTACAAGAAAATGAATAAATTAGTGGCAATGGGGGTGTTTGCAACAGTTTAGAAAAAAACACTTTGCTGCTTTTAGCTTCAAAAAATCCACTTTAAGTGTTTGGTTTTTGCAACTTCTGCTTAAATTAAGTTAAAAAAAAGCAGAAGTTACGAAGTTGGTAGGAAGCTGCTTCTAGCAGTTTAAAAGTGTTTCTTGGTATTTTCGTAAATAAATTAAACTTTTTGAACTGTTACCTACCAACTTTTGACTGTTTTTTACTTTTATTTTCAAACATTTCACACTTTTATTATCAACTTTTAACTGATTTTTACTTTTATTTTCAAACACTACCAACTTTTACTAAACGTTTTTTCAACTTTTTCAACAACTCCAACTTTTTCGAAGGCAAAAGCAATCCCAAACACCCTCAATATAACAAATGATAATGAAAAAGTTGTCATTAATTATACGCAATTAGTGATAATAAAATTATGTTGTCACAAAACATAGTTTACACAATATCAATAGTGAAATATAGTATAAAAAGCTGACAACATTTTGCAAAATTAATATTTAGTGATACACCTTTGGTGACAACTTAGTGATAATAGAATATTGTCACAAAACCTTAAAGATAATTTTTTTTATCACCAAATTATCACCATAGGTTTGTCACTAATTATTAATGGTTGTAATTAAAACATTAATTCTTGTCACTATTAAGCAAATATTGTGGCAAGATAAAAGTTGCTTGTCACTAAAGAAACTCAATTAGTGACAAAATAAAAAGTGTTATAATACAATTATTGGTGATAATTTTTGTATTGTTACTTTTATATTTTATCGCCGATATTACTTTTTCTTGTAGTGGAGAACTCTTTGAAGAAGAGGTTTTGTGATATTCTCTAACGTAGGTTTGGTTTTCATTAATGGAATGAAGTTATAATTGCAATGTGCAAATAGTGTTTCCGTTTTAAGTAAACCATGTTCATGTTGTAATGAAGAATATTAAACAAGCCATCATCTTGTTTCCTATATATACAAAGAAAAAAAAAACTATGCAAAATGAAATAAATATAGAATATGTGTAAGTTTTTAATTTGTTTTTTAAAGATATTTTCACCGAAAATAGTCATATGTTGATAATGTGTAAAAAATCTATGATGAGGAGTTTGAAAGGAAAAAAAATTTGATAAAGTGTAAAAAGGATTATAATTCGAAGCACTAAAAGAAATTTTGAAAAATATTTCCACACAAAGTAGTCTGCAACTGTTTCAACTTGGTCCGATTGTACGTATTATTCATATCTTTGCCAATTAAATTTCCACGATGCGAAACCACAATATAAAACAATTTGACACCATAGATGTAATATTGTGAAGTCAAAACCCTGGGGGTATAACAACAATAACCTCAAACTATAGGATGAAAATGCACTAGAATAACTAATAGGTGGCAGAAGGGTGCAATCGTTGTGCATTTTTTTCCCATCATTAAATTGGGACCAATCAAGCTTTTGTTTTCATTGATAAAAAAAGTGTTCCCTTTATTTTTGAAAGTGATTAATTGCTTATTGTCAAAATATTAAAAAATATCAACAGAAAAATTGATTAGGCAAGCAAAGTTGATATTTAAGAATCCCTCAAGATGCTTGATCGATGGTCATACTAGAAGGTTGATTTTATTAGATGGGAAGAAAATTCAATGGCCCGCTTTTTGGCTAAATAGGCATTTGAATTTCATTGGAGTAGGTTAGTTTCATTTAACGAACTTCCTATCATCTTTGACTATGAGTTACTTTGAAACTCCTTTTTGTCGTGTAAACCTTAAATATGTTTTTCTTGATTTATTTAAAGTTCAATTATTTACCAAAAATGTTCCCCTTGTTTTTTAAAGTGATTCATTGCTTATTGTTAAAATATTGAAAAATATCAATGGAGAAATTGATTAGGCATGCAAAGTTGATATTTAAGAATCCCTCAAGATCCTTGATCGTTGGTCATACTAGAAAGTTGATTTTATTAGATGGGAAGGAAATTCAATGGCCCACTCTTTGGGTAAATAGGCATTTGACTCTTATTGGAGTGAGTTACTTTTATTTAATGAACTTCCTATCATCTTTGACTGTGAGTTACTTTGAAACTCCTTTTTGTCGTGTAAACCTTAAATATGTTTTTCTTGATTTATTTAAAGTTCAATTATTTACCAAAAAAAAATAAAAATGGGACCAATTTTGACAATTGCAAATACTGTCTCTATTTCTTATATTTTTTAAAAGAATATTATACCACTCAATATATTAAAGGTGATATGATTATTACAAAAAAAAATAAAGATAATATGATATATATACATATTTTTTTGTACAATCAACTCGAAACACACTGTAAATGTCAACCAAAACATCACATACGCAAGCACACACTCGTCCAAAAAAAAAAAAAAAATGAGGAGAGAGGACAAGAAGGTATAGTATCAATTTAAATCCCACTACTTGACTACAGACTCAATGATGATAATATGATATCAAACATATAAAATTTTTATTCTTTAAATTTCATCTAAAATCTAAGTTCAACAAAATTTCCAATTGAACGAATAAAAATTAAAGGGTTCTATGTGCACAATATTCATTATTGTACACCCAACTTTACAAGTAGCAAAACCAGGATTAAGACTACAACCAATTCCTAAAACAACAGCCAAACATACCCTTCTTGTACCCTCTCCCCTTCACAGATTTCTCATTATTCATTAATTTAGAGAGTGTTTTTGGCTGAACTTATAAGTTCTTAAAAATATTTTATAAATTATTTGAGAATTTATAAATTTTCTAAAGTATTTAATAAATTTTTTAATAAAATAACTTATAAACTCAAAAAATAAGTTGTCAAGAGTTTATAAGCTCCGAAAAAAGAATAAGTTCCTCCCAACTTTTTTTTTTTCAAATAACTTATAAAACTATCTAATGTTAAAAACTAAAATAATACAAATATATTTAATTTTTTTAAAACTATATTTCTACTATCACAAAAAATATTTATTTACATAAAATTAATTTTATTTTATTTTTTAATCATCATTATATTTAAAAATATATATAAATTTTAATTTTTATCAAACAAAATTACAGCTTATCAACTTCAAAAAATTTTATAAACTACGTCGTTTAATTTTATTCAAACAATTTAAAAATTTATTTTTAAAATAAGAAGTAAAAACTTATCAACTCCAAAAACTTTTATAAGCTCCACAAATTTATTAACCCTTTAAAATAAATTTAGCCGAACAATCTCTTAATCTATCCCAATTCGAATCCCCACCTCCTTTCACATTCAAACAATTCAAGAAACAATCTTCCCAAGTGGGAAGATTTTAGATAAAAAAAAAAACCCCATAAATCTTTCTAAATCTTGTAGAAATCGGGGTTTCATCCCCCAATTTCTAGCTCATTTTTTGTTCACACTAGTCTCTCCAGCATCCAAGAATTGTAAAAATCCCCTTTTGCGCTACAAAATTGCTTTAAGATTCGGCCTCAGACACGAAATAGGGAATCTGGGTTATGATTTTCACTCAATGTTTGGGTGAAAACTGAAGAAAAGTTTGAATTTTTTTGTGGAATTTTTTTGACGGAAGAGGAAAGAGAAGAAGAAAAAGTCATGTTCTATGGTACGGCGACGTGGGATCCATGGCTAATAGTGGCGCAAATCGTGTGTTTACAATGTCTACACTACCTCACGCTGGGGATATTCTTGGCAATTCTCGTTGGGACTCGGGTCTCCAAGATGAGTCTTGTGTATTTCTTCGATTACGCTACGGTTGATGCCTCTACAGTTACTGGCTGGTGTGTCATGGTTTCCATTTTACTCAGCTCTTTTGCTGGGTAAGTTTAGTTTTTGCTTGATTTATATGGTGTTTATTTGTGTTCATTGTATTGTGCAGTTGTTTAGTTCAGTGATCATTTGTTAAGCTTTGGCTTGATTCGTATGGTGTTTATTGGTTGTATTGTCCAGTTGTTTAGTTTAGTGATCTTTTGTTAAGCTTTCTCTTGATTTTGTACGGTGTTTATTGGTGTTCATTATATTGTGTAGTTGTTTAGTTTAGTGATCATTTGTTAAGCTCTCTTGATTTGTGTGGTGTTTATTGGTGTTCATTTTATTGTGTAGTTGTTTAGTTTAGTGATCATTTTTTAAGCTTTCTCTTGATTTGTCTGGTGTTTATTGGTGTTCATTGTATTTTGCAGTCGCTTAGTTCAGTGATCTTGGATCCTGTTTGGTTTTTTGCTGATTCTGAAATCCAGAATTAAGTTACCGTGTTTTTGTCTTACTTGTATTGTGTTGTTTGTGCTGATTTTTGCTTGCCTGTGCAGTGGTGATTGTTTTCCAAAATAAGAAATTGAAATAGCTGAATTTTGTGTACTTTGTGGAGAAATAGTTTGGACTGTTATTTTCAGGAATCTATAGTTTTAGACATCAGAGAAGGGAAAGGAGTTATGTAATCTCTCTTGTTTTTAACTTTGTAAGTTTATTAATCTTCTTCTGTTGGGGAAAGAAAAGATGATGATGACTGTAGAGAATAACAAGAATCGAATTAATATTCTGTATAAGTATTTTCTTTGAAGCTTTGTGCTGTTAACATGATTATCCAATGTCCTTAGTCTTTGGTCTGAATGAGATTTGAAATTTTTTGGGCATATGTATCTATAGCTATATTGACTACCTAAAGATCCATTCTTGACAAGTTCTAACTTTTTTATTTGTTACAGAGCTGGTTATTTGGTCTTTTTAATTGAAAGGGCAAAGAAATGCCTGGACTTTTGTGCAACCCTGTATGTCATCCACCTTTTCATTTGCATCATATATGGAGGTTGGCCTGCATCAGTTACTTGGTGGGTTGTCAACATTACAAGTGTAGCAGTGACAGCATTGTTAGGTGAATATCTGTGCATGAAACGGGAATTGCGAGAAATTCCTATCGCAAGATATCGATCGAGTAAGCTCTTTCCTTTTTGACTGGTTACTTTATATCAAGCATTAGATATGTGTGTGTGTGTGTGCCTGTGGTTTCATTCTACGTACCAATAAGTTTTGCATATCCCCCCAGACACCTCCCAACCCCACCCACATGGGCATTGCAGAAACTCTAAGTGGTGTAAGTCAAATATGAGTTTGTTTGTGTTGGCAAATTGAGATATGAACTTAAGCCAGATTCTGCCACGTCCGAATATTTTAAATATCCTTCAAATATTATGGTTTCAGGCACCAACATGTGTGCATTTTCTGTTAAAAGATTCAAAACACTGAGGTAACTTGCCAACTTCACATTACTTATTTTGTGATCTCTGAAGTCCCCGGCATGTCTCCATACGATCATGAACAAGTTTGAAGTTCCTCACGAAGTCTTGATATAAACGGCAACTTCCAATTGAATTGGTGAAGTGTTTTTTGTTGTATGCCTGATTCTAATGACTAGCATATATGTGTTTAACTTGCGCAGTAGCTGCTTGACAAACGAGAAACATCGCTCTTGATGGTGCTGCTCATCAGATGACACTAAAGTTCAAACATACTGAGGAAGCTGGTTTGTTTCATGAAATACTGTTGCTCGGATTATCTTTTCTTTTTATTTTTTGTCATAACATTCATTCAAAGAAAAAAAAAAATTCAGCTGAAGTAATCGAGATCCAGGGTTATTGCATAGTATAGCGGATTATTGCATCTGGTGTCGCGAGAAATTCTAGCCCAAATTACGTTCGGTCACACTAGGACTACTCGTGTAGCGAGTGTGTTGTGCATGCCATGAGATTGGTGTATATTAAGATTAGTGACTGATTACATGGCAACTTTAATTACATTTGCCTAATGATTTATTGCGTATGCCCAAGATAAGAATTTTCGCTGACGTGTCTGGGCCTAGGTGGGCTTTTTGTGAAATCTAACTAGGCCCAAATTTGGAGCCTTACTCTCAACGCTTTTGAAGGCGGGGTACATACCTGACTGACGTAGTAACGCTTAAGATAATCGTGTTAGCTTGCGAATTACGTTTTCTTTGGATCATAAAATGTGCTAATTTTTGGTGAATTTTAAAAATTAAATTTGAGCTTACTTTCTTTTATGAGTATTATACACGAATGCAAAATTAACTTAAAAGCATTATGCTAAAATATACAGATGTAGGATTTAGGAACCAGGAGCTGATGAGAGTTCTTCAAGTAAACTCCTCATTCATTGTATCTTTGAAGTATATCTGTAACCTTTTTTTTTTTTTAAGTTTCTTTCTTGTTATATTTTCTCTAAAATGAGTTTATTCTCATTTAGTCTACAAATTTTACAAAAGATAAATTTAGTGGGTCATTGTTTTACCCCGCGCGAAAGTTGAAACAATATGGAGGTTTTGTTAACCCCTCCAAAATATGGGTTTATGAGTCCGTTTGGATGAGGGGTTTTTTAAGAAGATATACATGTATTTTTTGAAAAAAGAATTTTATAAAAAAAATTATATTTGAATGGACTTTTGTAAATAAGTAGATGCCCAAAAAAAAAAAAACAAAAAACAAAAGTAGTGGCTTTTAGAAGTCGTTCAGAGTAGTTTCAAATAAATATATTTTTAATTAATACATTCAAATGTAAAATTGTTGGACTTTAAAAAATTACTAAAAAAAACATAGCTCAAGAAGCATTTTTTTTAAATCTATTCAAATGGACTTTATATATTTTAATCAATGATGTTTTGCTTTCATTTTGCACATATATTGGTTGTAAGTTTAGTCGAGTTGGCTCCATTTATCGGTGTTACATTTATATTCCCTCAATCCCATAATAGATGTCATTTTAGGTTATTGCACAAGGATTAAGAAAATGGACTAATATCATTAATTATAGATTAATTTGACTCAAATGTTTTCGTAATTAATGAGTTGTTGAGTGATTTTTTAAAAATTTACAAAAGATATTAATTATTGTCTAAGGGAATATTAGAAAAATATTAATAAATTCCCTCTTGAAATGTGAGAAAGATATATTATATATGGGACACAAAATTATTACTAAAACGACATTTATTGTGGGATGGAGGGAATAGTGTTTATTTTTGTTTTGCTTCTCTTGAGAACTCTCTTGATGCGTCCAATTTCGGTTTGTTACCCATTATTAATGAATAAGTATTTTAATTGTCGAGAAAGGAAAAAATAAAAGTCAACCTGGCTCAATCGGAGCTTAATTTGGTGCTAGCGCCTATGAATGATTGTTTGAAAGTTAAAAAGTGGAGTCATGAGTTTTCTTTTTTTCTTTTTTTTTTAAAAATATTTTTTATATTATATATGTTATGCAATATTAAATAAATGTTTAAAAATAATAACAACATATTATTTATGCATCAAAATTATTTTGTGCCCTAAAATCTCATTTCATATCCTATTTGTACGTCATTGTCTAAAAAAAATTATTTGAAATTCATTAAAGAAAAGGAAAATCTTGATAAAATAAATGACCTTGATCTCAAACTCGAGGTTGCTCTCGTTCAAAGCTCAGTTTTATAGAATAAGTTCATCAAGTTCGAGCTTAAGCCAATTACAATCTACTCAAGCTCAAGCCTTGAAAATATGTCGAGCTCGACTCATTTACAACTCCAACATTTATAGAAACTGCCTAATTCAGTTCACTCAATTTGAACTTCCCGGCAGATCTGGAGTTCCTTGATGGAACAAATAAAATGTGACTAAAGTTGTACTAAACTATCCAATCTTGAAATAAAGATTAAAGACAATATATATACAAACATAAATCATAATCAAAGCATAAATAATACACGAACAAAATTGATCATGAATATTAATATAACCAAAACAAATATTAAATAAACTAATATTAAATATTAATTTCCACGTTCCTATATGTTACAAATACTAAAATCGGAAACAAATATTGATAATAATGCACTCTAGTTATTTTATTTTGTTGTTGATCACCTGATATTCGACACCAACAAACACCGACTAAATTTAGTTGGATTCGATCGAGCTGGCTCCAACCATTTAGATGCGTAACTCTCCCAATTAAGGGCTGCTTCATTCGCAGGGTTCAAACGAGACTTCTAAATAAACATGCATAATACCGAATTGCTAAATTACACCGCCATTTGACAGTACAATTAATAAGGGTTTATACATGAATTCTTGAGATTCAAAAATATCCTCCGCTTAGCAAATGATAAGTCTCTAATGGCGGCCCTGCAATCATTTGTGAACACTGCAAATCCAAGGCAGCACCCCGCGGCATCGTTCATGAAACCAGTGCTCATGCTCTCCGGCACGAAATTTATTTCCTCTTTCGAAGCGTTTTTGTCATTTGCTTTCGGGTATTTTGGATTGCACGAGTCGTAAAGCACCGTCGCCACCAAGCAATTCGCCGGCCGGCGCTGGTGCCGCAGCCCCAAAGACGGTGGTGATTGTGGCGAAAACAGCGTTGTTGTTGGGAATTTTGCGTTGATGTTGTTATTGATGATTTCACGACTTTGAGCAGCTGAGAAGGTGAGGTAGAGAGAGAGAATTATAGCGACGAATTTTGTAGCCATATTGTTGGTGTTGGGAATTTGTTACTCTTTTCTTGTTTTTCTTTGTTTATATAGGAGAAATGAGGAGGGTTTTGGTGGGGGTTTGATAAGAATTAGTGGTTGAATTTGATTAAATTGAAAGATTATATTGATTTGTTGTATTTTTTGGATAGCTTAAAGTAATATAGTTTGTGATTCTTATAAGTTAATGACTCGAGAGTTCTTATCTTAACAAATTAAAATAGATAGTATTTGTTCAAGAGTGCAAATAAATAAATAATTTTAAGTTCGGGCCACCTTTAAAGACGTGGGGAGTATAACGTCAGCGTTCAAATCATAACAAAGTACGTTTGTAGGTGATATGTGTGGTTTAGTAACACCCACTAGGAAAGTGGTCTATATGTTTACCATGTGTCCTCTTTAAGTTATTTATCTTTTCCTCTTTTTGGATAAATATGAAGGGATAATTACATCTACTACCCCTCGGAAGATTGAAAACTACAATTGATACCCCAAAATTTTTTAATATTACAACTACATTCCCTAAGGAATTTGAAAATTACCAAAACCCCCCTCGTCAGCCGGTTCCCGGTCATTTTTTTAAAAAGTTTCGGATTTTACCCCTGCTTTATTAATTATTAATATTAAATTAAAAAACGTAAAAAAAAAATATTAAGGAATAATTACATCTACTACCCCTCAAAAGATTGAAAACTACAATTGGTCCCCCAAAAAATTTTCAATATTACAACCACATTCCCTAAGGAATTTGAAAATTACCAAAACCCCCCTCGTCAGTAGGGGGTTTAATTTGATATCTCACTTTCTTAAAGTATATGAAATTTGTGCTAGCAAATACACGGCAACTAAAATAAGATTTCATAACAAAAAAAAAGTAAGATAATTAAGATTCAAAGCTATAAGTTTATAAACAATGCCGCCATGTTCAATTTCACCACGTGCAAGGTTTGTTGGAATTGAGCTTCTTGGTGCAATGTTTGTGGGCATTGAACTTGTTTTATTGCTTAAATTGCCTATTTCGACCTTGCATGTTTTCATTCTCTTCTTCGATCTAGTAAGGAAGGCACCAATGTGAGAACCTGTGTATTGGGAACCAATAAAACAATTGTTGGCATTTCTCGGCGTCTCTGCAATCTTGATAGTTGTTTTTCTACCACAATTTGATTGCTTGCAGTTTTCTTTCCTATACTTTAAACCCAAAACACTAGAGGAACCACTAGAAAAAGCCATTTCACATACGTAGTAAAGATGTGGTGAAAAAATGCAATCTAGCAACATATATATATATATATATATATATAAGTGAGCAAAAGTCAAAATGAAGAAAGAGCAACGACTATTTTCAAATGCCAATGGCTAGTCTTTCTAAGCTTAGAAAATTTGAACCAAAAATTACAATTACCCCCCTCATTAAAATCAATATTACAAAAAACACCCTATATATATAATTTAATTACAAAGGGTAAATTTGAATTTTCATTCATATTTTGGCTGACGTCATCCAAAAATGACCGGGAACCGGCTAGCGAGGGGGGTTTTGGTAATTTTCAAATTCCTTAGGGAATGTGGTTGTAATATTTAAATTTTTTGGGGGACCAATTGTAGTTTTCAATCTTCCGAGGGGTAGTAGATGTAATTATCCCTAAATATGAATAACAAAGTACTTGTTTAAATTCATATAAAAAATATTTGATTTTCATAACAAAATAGAGTTAAATGAGATTATCTAAGAAAAATTATAATTTTAGGATTATATATTGTACCCGCTAACAATTTTAGGACAATAACTTTTTCATTTGCAATTTCGGGACATTAACCTTTTCATTTGCAATTTTAGGACATGAATTTAAGATTATGTGGCACATTTAGGATATTCACTTCAAAATTTCCAAGCAATTCTGTCAATTTTCCAACAAATTTGCAAATATCAAGGTGAGAAGTCCTAAATGTGCCACAAAATCTTAAATTCATGTCCTAAAATTGAAAATGAAAAAGTTCTTGTCCTAAAATTGTTAGAGGGTGTAACATACAGTTCTAAAATTATAATTTTTCCTATAATTATCTATATATGCACTTAATTGGATAGTTTCAAAATTATTAAATTTTATATATATATATATATATAGAGAGAGAGAGAGAGAGATGAAAACATAAATAGAGAGCAATACAAAACTAAGCGGAAACATCATTTTTGTAATATCAATAAAAAATCATATTAGTTTAATATTAACAATGATTATATTTTAAGTGAAGCATATAATGTAACCGTTTGAATTAAACTATAAGGGATAATACCTTTGAGATTTGACATAATTACAATAATCAACCGTGTAAAATCGAAAATTAACCCAGCAATCAACATCTGTTGGGATTTATTGAAGGACATTAATGAAAATGCTACAATTACCACTTTGCCCTCAATTAATAAGCCTAATTACTCAAGTATTCGATAAAGAAACAATATGAGAAAAATATACAAAATACTATTTCTTTGGATGTTATAGGTATTATATTAAAGTAGCCGATGAGGCCTAGCTCAATTGGCAAAACTGAGGCCCCAAGATTCTAAAGGTCTTGGGTTCGATTCCCACCGATGAATGTATGGACTTTATTTCTACCTTGATGTTAGTTTATTATCCTACTTTAATAGTAGTTTATTGTAATAGTTTATCTATAGTTTGTGAATGATATTGTTTGAAATATGATGTAATAGTTTGATTTGTACTCGAAGAGTAATTGATGTAATCCGATGATATGTATTCAAAAAAAAGGTATTATATTAAAGTCCATTTAAGTTTAATTGTATGACGGCAAAACCCTCAAATACATATCATGTGTCGTAATGTATTTTAGTTATACAAAATTGGTCAATCTATTAATTGTAAATCTAATATATACATACATATATATATATATATATATTTAAAATAATGTTCGTATTATGTATTTATCTCTTGCTTATGTGGACAATTACGTCATGCCACCCACTTGGGTATATGTCTAAGTGATGTATTAGTCGTTGGATCTAAACATGATAATGTCAAAATGTAGAATAATTGTGATATTATTATGTTTAATCCAACGGTGTATACATCAGTCGGATATATACCCAAGTGGGTGGTATCTCATGTCCCCATTTTAGTTGTATTTGGTAAGGATTTATGTGTGGAATTATATGTGTATCCCACCTATAATTATATTTGATACATTGTTTTTTCTAGCCCTTTATAAAGCATATGTCCGATTTTTTATTTATCAATTTATGAAATAGTCCATTCCACCATAGTGTGGGATGTGTAATCCACTTGATTTGGATTGAATTGATAAGAGTTGTAATTTACTTATTACCATTAAATATATATGATGTGGTTTAAATTAAATGGACTTTTCGTAATTTGCTTCAAATCCATAAGAAAAAAAGAATACTATCAAATATAGTTTGAAGGATATATCATGAAACAATATTTTGTACCAAGTATATTAATGCAATGATTGATAACGAATTTATAGCATATTTATCAAATGATTTCACTATCACATACATATATAAATATATATATATATATGCCCAAAATATATACAATCAAATTGTGCACATGCAATTTAATCATATTAAAAGTCCATTAAACATGTAAATCTGGCATATGGATTGTGTGGTTGATAATTGTAGTGGTTCATATTTAATAAACTTGATTTGTCAAATTATATTATAATTAATTTAATTTATTAAATTAAACTCAAAGTCCATGAAATTAGTTATTACTAAAACAAGAGAAAGATACATTTAAATATATATAGATAAAATAAAATTTGAACATCCTTTTCTCCCTCTCCATATTTTCATCTCTTAAGGTAGGTATGCTTTCTCAAATATGAACACATGCTATTAGTTTTTGAGGCAATTCTTTTCTATGGAGCCAAATTGGATAATAAAATATGAATCACTAGAATATGAGATGATATTTATTACATGGTGGTGACACAATATATATCATATATATATGTATATAATTCAAAAACTTTGAAGATGTCTAAGTAAATATATATATATAGATAGTCTCATTTAATTTTATTTTGTCGTGCATTAAATTTAAATACCTTTTATATAAATTTAAGTAAGTATATTTGTGATTCATGTTTGTCAAAAAGAACTCAAACAATTATCAAGTATTTAAAATAAGATGGATTAAAATTGAATTGAAATAAAATAACAAAATTAGTGTTTTATTTGCAGTATTTGTCATTTACTTTAACAATAATTAAAAGTTTTTATTCTACACAAATTTTTTAAAACTTCCTTGCCTTAGTTTACCAAAATTAATATTGAGATCTAATATATTCTACTATTATACAATTTTTAAATATATTTATTTTATCAATTTATGAATAAAAAAGTTCATTTATTTTTATCAAATTATTTTTATAACAGATATTTATGAGAATATATACATAAAGATATCTATTTCCCGTGCGTTAAATAATAGTTTTAAGTGTAAAATAGGGTTTTCATTTTTTTTATGAAGTCAACAAAAAATCAAGTGAATTCACAATTCGGTGGAATCAAGAGATAGCAATTTGGGCTAAATATAAGATTTTCATAAACAATGTGGTTGGTTGGTGTAATTTTTAATTTTATATGGATAATTGGTGTAGTTTATAATTTCATAGGGGTGGCTGGTGCAATTTTCTTTTCTTTTTTTTGTGAGGGGAGTCTGGTGCAATTTTCAATTTTTCAGGGTTGGTGAGAAATAATATATAAGGTGAAATAGTCAATTGAATCAACACTTAGGGTTAAACATAAGATTTTCAATAACATTAAGGGTGTTGCTGTAATTTTCAATTTTACAGTGGTGGTGAGAAATAATATAAAAAGGTCAAAAAAAATTAAAAGATTCGACCACAGTGGGAGTCGAACCCACGACCTTTTGATCCGAAGTCAAACGCGCTAATCCACTGCGCTATGCGGTCATTGATATCTGTTCGTATCACTACAAGTTACTTAATCCATAACACTTTCTAACTTGAAAAACAAATAAAAATGCCACCTTTATCATATTGCACGTATTTGATACAAGATTTTGGTACATAAAAATTAATTCAAGAATTCCTCATATAAGTTCAATAAAATTGTTAGGGAAAGCGAGACATAAAAGAAATGTTTTTCTCTATTCATCTTTAATACAACTTTCATGCAATAACTTTCCACATTATTTGTGTAGACAATCAACCAAGATTAAAATCAAACTTTGACTGAAGAGATATCATCTCGTTCCTCTCTCGCATGAGAGGTAACATTTATTTTCATTTATTACATGTTTATCCTATCTCTACACGTCTAATCAATTGTTTCAAATACTCAATAGCATTCCTCCTTATCCTGATTCGAATCTTCTACTACATCAATATACAATATCTTCTGTAGTTCTACAACACTCATCAAGACATGTTACGTGTCATGGCGAGCGGTTCAAATAGTGAAAGAGAAAAACTTGTTACATACAAAATTTTTAAAATATTATTTTTTTCCTTATCTCAACCATCCACTAACATATATAACATGTATTAGTAAGTGTCGTAGAAAATTATGCACGATTGTGTATTAGAAAATCTGAATTGCTCCTTATCGGTAATGCTATGGTCCAGTTTATACATACCATTTCAAGAAATGCCAAGTAACTAGGAACCTGTAAATCAAATTTTACAGTTTGGCAAAGCATATGTCACTTTAAAGAGTAAGCTGTTATTCTGCATCAGCCCAAAATCACAGAGCAAAATAGCACTGAACCTCTCTCTTTCAGAATGTACATACATGAATGGGATCATTACAACATTTTTCAATCTGAAAAAAGGTGGGGGGAAAAAAAAGAATGACAGCCTGATTCTATGATATATGAACAATGTATGATTTTGCACTAAAACGCATACTCGACTACGCATCTTCCTGCTTAGTGTTATCGACCTTTCCTCTACTCGTAGCTTTTGTTGTTGGACCTGCATCGATAACCGAAGTTTTCAAAGAGTTAATTTCAGTCCTTAGCCTCAATATTTCACCCTTTGCAGATGCCAACTCTTCTTCCAGCTTCTTTCCTCTCTTATCCAGAAACTCCCCGTCCCTCCCGAGTCTCACAACTAAATCGCGGGCTTCCTCCAAGTTATCCCGGGCTTCTTGATGAGCCCGTTTCTCCAAATCAAGGACCTTGTGTAGTCCATTTCTCTCATTTTCCATGCTTGAAATTGTAGAATTAGCTATCTCCAGCTCTCTGGAGAGGGTTAATGAATTTCTGCTTATCTCTTTAAGTGCTTTACTAGCCTCGTCCAAATCCGACTCGAGCCCTTTTCGCGCCTCTTTATCTTTCAAATTTTGAGCCTCAAGAACTTTTAGCTCCTTCTTCAAAGAAAACATAACCTTCCTTTCTTCTTGCAGATCAACTACTTCTTTTTCCAAAATCTTCACATTTTTCGATTCTGTATTCAGCATTTCTTTGAACTCGTCCCCCTCCCGGCTCAACTCAGAAATTATAACTTCATTCTTCTTCGCTTCATGCAAATAGAACTTGAGCTGCTCCTCAAGATACTGAATTTTTTCCTCCTTTTCTCCCAAAATCTTAGCATCTGAAACAGACTTCTCTTCCATAAAGGATTTTAATTGATAATATTCCCTTAGAATCCCATCAAGCTTCTTACTCGATTCATGTTTCTCAGCTAATGAAGCCTTTAGCTCTGCGTCCAGCTTTTTTACAGTTTCACCCCTAAACTCCAGCTCCTTTTCATTTTCCAATGCTGAGTCTTTCAGCTTCTTAAGCTCTGAATTCAAACTATTAAGCTGATCCTGGGATTGCCGATATCCACTGCTAAGTTGATTAATCTCTCTTTCTTTATCAGCAAGCTTAGAATCGAGAGAACGAACAATATCCTCTTTAGCCTGGATATCCAGAGACAGCAAGTTAATCCTATCCTGCAGGACTGATACAGTTTCCAGCTTCTCCTTCAGCTGTTCTTGCAGTCCACTTTTCTCGTTGTTAGTCTCTTCAAGGCTGGCTTCAAGATCATTGACTCGGAAACTTAGCTCGTCAACTAATTTGTTCAGTTTCCGGAGCTCCTGTCCAAGGCTTGTTATTGTATCATCTGCAAGTTTCAATTGATTAAGTAAAGACTGCTTCTCCTCATCTGCTTTTGCAAGTGCCTTGTATCGAATTTCTTTCTCATTCAACAGCTCAGATTCAATCTTTTTCTCTAGAGAAGTAATAGCAGTTTCTTTTGCCTTCAGTTCAATATTCATCTGTGCACGCAAGAAGACAACTACTATAATGAAGAACTGTCATTCATACTAAAAAACACCATTGAGATCACTTACAGATTCTAAGGTTGCATCTGAAGTGGCCTTTTCCTTCAATGCTGATGCATAGAAAGCAGCAAGCACTCCTGACCCCAAAAACCCAAGTGCATTCATAAGTGCGAAAAACGCGTTTCGAGATGAACTTCCCTGGCACAATGAAAATGCACTTTTAGCACATATGATAATGGAAATGGTGTATAAACTCAAGAATCCAAGAACCAAAAAAACACTACTTAAATAGTTCTTTCATTATACATTCAGAAAAAAGATGCAAACCTTCGCATCTTGTTTCTGGTCCTCTGATCTTACTTCAGTATTTTCTGTAAGTAGAAAAGGCAAAGTTATCAGATAGAGCTTTCGAAAGGATCTAAACAGATGCAGAACTTTTCTATAGCACCTTAGTCAATGATACACCGCATCATAACAGTAAGAATACACAGCTATGGTGGCTACAATTGTGAAGAAACTCAAGTTCTTGAATTTATACTTTGCGCCCATTTATCCCATATTGATCCTTAATTCTTTAAGATCACCGAAAGGATGATATTTTTATCAAAATGTGCAATAAATGGCAAGCTATCAGTTACTTAATAGGAGGGAAACATATCAACAAAGTCAAGAAACATAAGTTCAGTAACCAAAGAATGCATTATCAAGAACAACAGTGTTTTCAGATTTCAGCTTCAATTCGAAAAAGGTTGTAAATTGGATTTATACACGGGCCAGCACAAGAATGCATAATCAATAAGCCATATCAAGTTGAAGCAATCATATGCAGGCAGGCTATTGGAAATCATTCCAAAATAGTCATACACATGATTTACATATCTTCATCTCCTACAAATCAATGCTATTATCACCTTAAATAATCAGGAAATACAATCACAACCAAAACCAATAGACACTTCGTCACCAATACCAAGTAAAGAATGTCAAAACCCAATAGCCATACAAAAAGGAAAAAGCAACTCAACTAGAAACTAAGACTAAATAAACGTCAATCCACCATAGCACAAAAAGGGCATCAAAAAAAAAAAAAAAAGAAGAAGAACAAAAAAAGAATCTTGAAAATAAAATAAAAATTAAAAAAAGACTAGCCAACCTGCGTTAAGACCATCAATCGCGAGCAACCTAATATTAAGAAGTGGAATCACTCCAAAACCCATGAAAAGAACAACTCTCCTGGCGCAAGAATCGCTGTCTTTTGGATTTTTTGGCTTGAGACAAGCCATGGCTACTCTGTTTTTCATATGGGTGGGTGCAATTTTTAACGAAGAGATCAAAAATGGAGGCTGTAATGAACATTGTGAAGAGGAAGTGTTGAAGAGAGAAGGGTGGTGCAGAAAGCAAGAACTCCCACTCACAAAGCCCATTTGCTTCTTTCTTTTCAACTTTTTTCTTGATTTTTCTGCTTTTTCTTTTGTGTTTTTGCGACAAAACAGAGCCAAAGTTTTGGAATTTCAAAGAGATCACTACTTGAGAAAGCACAGCGTCTTACAGCGAGAAATAGATTCCTTTTTCTTTTTTATAAAGCCGGGGGGTGGTGTTGACCGTTTGGAGCATAATTTCATATAAGTTCTTGAAATTGACGTAAATGTTAAATTCAAAGGAAATTTTCAATTTTGATCCCTCATACTTATCCCCAATCAATTTTGATCCCCACATATAAGTAATATCAATCTAGTATTCCCTAATATTACATATATGTTATACAATCCGATCCTATCGATATGTAGCTCATTAAAGTTTAATGAATTTAATTTATGGAAATCTCATGTTTCAACAAAAAGACTCATCTAAAGTATATTTGCACAACATAATTTTCCCCAATTCCATATCATCTTTATATCTCCAAAACTATAATTTTCAAGATTATTATTCTATCCAAAACTAATTCACTGCAAGAAAGTACTCCATTCACTAACAAAAAGTTCAGAACGGAGAAATTTTGACACAAATTTAATGTACTTGTAATGGATTAATGACAAGATTCAATGAAAATAAAACTAAAAAAAGCAATCAGTAAAAAGACATTTAGTAATGAAGTTGGTATAAACTAAATCTGTCATAAAAATTAAATTTATAATGTATTGTTTCGTCACTGAAGCCCAACGGGTCAAAAACGTTACCATGAGTAGCTTGTTTTAATTTAGTAGAGATTTATGTACTTAATTTCTTACGTTGTTGTAGTTGGAGATATTTGAGAATGCAGATAAATTAAAAAGTTGAAAATTTCCATTTGTTTTTCTCTTGAAATTTGATACTAATGTGTAGTAGGAAGAAAATAACGATAATACACTATGTACAATTATCCAAGCCAATTGCCTCAACAATTTGGTTCTTGCTCACTAATTTCACTTTTTCTGCATTATAAGGTCTAAAAATTGAATGGCAAATCATTTTTCTATCAACATGGGACTCCTACGTGTTAAATCCATTAAATTTTAACGAGATACATAACGGTAGGATCGGATAGTATAATAGTTAGTAACATTGGGCAAAATCTATTTGGGAGAAAGTTTGAAGGACCAAAAAAAGGAAAAATTTCCCTTAAATTTAAGTATCTTCAATAATACTATATACACCATATAAAATATGAGTTTATTATTGAAATAACTGTCTTTTGGTATATTTATTAGTGTTTTGACCAATTTAACCCCATTAAACAGATTAATATCGAAAGTAATATTGTTTTTTTTTTGTCTATACTCTCTTTGATATTTCTGTCTAGTCATATTATTTTTTTGTCCCAAATTCTTGCTTCCACAGAGTTCTTATAGTTAGTGGAATATATTTACTAAATTAATTATAAAATAAATTCATATAAAAATTAATCAAAGTTGCGTGATGGATGGAGTATTTTATTATTAAGCGTCATCCTAGCTATTAAGGGGGTGTTTGCAATTGCTTATAAAAAGTACTTTGCTACTTTTAGCTTCAAAGAAGTTACTTTAAGTGTTTGGGTTTGTAACTTCTATTTAAATTAAGTTGAAAAAAAGTAAAAATTGAGAAGTTGGAAAGAAGCTTCTTCTAGCAGCTTAAAAGTGTTTCTTGGTATTTTCGTGAATAAATTGAATTTTTTGAACTGTTTTCTACCAATTTTTTATTGCTTTTCACTTTTATTTCCAAACACTCCACATTTTTACTATCAACTTTTAACTTTTAACTTTTATTTTCAAACATTACTAACTTTTACTACTCAACTTTTTTTTCAAATTTTTCAACAATTCCAACTTCTCCTAAAGCAAAAGCAATCCCAAATACCCTCTAAGTTATTCTACATAAGTCTCTCTCTCTCTCTCACCCACACACACACAAAAGCGCACACGCACACACAAAAGCGCACACACACACACAATTATCTATATGCATCAAACTTTACGAGCATTTAATAGAATGAATCCAATTAAGGTACACCACATTCATTTCCATAATTAATATTATTTTAAATTATTAAATTTGATTAAAAAAAACAAAGAGAATCTTTTGCAGATCATTCATTTCTCGGAGCAAAACTATTAATATACACAATTAAAGTTGAAAGTATATTAAATTCAGGCACCCAAATTAAGGTGGAAAAGATTTCCACGCATGGTTGGTGACTTAGAAAAATTCAGTATATACACACAGACACTGTGATTATAAACTCCATTAAAGTTCTACAATATATAGTGGCTTCACGAGACGTACAAATCTTGAGCTATCTAGTTGAGGGATAATATAATTTCAATAAATTATATCATAAATGCACACGAACATTATGTATGTGTGTCTGTTTAAAGAATAAATTATATCATATGTTCGTGGAATTGGATAATACATAACATTTAACCGGAACTTCACCAAATAAATTCAATATATAAGCATAAGTACATGTTTGAAAGAATTTATTCTTTCATTTTAGCTTTGTGACTAGCGTTGGTAGCTATATTCACTCTTTGATACCCCATTATAACACTATAAAAAACCATTTACTTCACCAATGGAAAATTCGTGACGGAAAAAAATTCGGTAACAAATTTTAGGTGGTGGATTAACGAAAAAATTTAATATAAATAGAATTAAATTAAGATCATTTAGTGATAAGATATTTACTAATGGAATTGTTATAGATGAAAACCGTTACAAAAACTAAATTTATAATGTATTGGTTCGTCATTGAAGGGGTACATTTTCGTAGTGTAAAAGTTGAAATCATTTCATTTTATATCATATCGCTTCACACTTTGCAGTGCTTATTACATCTCTCGCCTATCGAGTATCATGTCGTCTTTGAGTCCTAATTACTTATATTTGGATAACTATTTAATTGGGTAATGCTTAATTAGCTTGACGAACACAAGTATTTTCATATCAAGAGCTAATTAACAAATTATTAGAAAGAGATTGTAACATTTAGCTTTAGTTTCTATAACCACGTTTGTTAATGTTAATCGATCAAATCATAAATCAAATTTTGATTTATGTAAGCATGTTTGTTCAATGATTCTCTCTCTCTCTCTCTCTCTCTCTCTCTCTCTCTCTCTCTCTCTCTCTCTCTCTCTCTCTCTCTCTCTCTCTCTCTCTCTCTCTCCAACAGAAAATAAGGACTCGAAACGAAACGACTGACACAAAGTAAGTAAAGAAGAACAATTAATAAACTAGAATTCAAATAACTAGCTAGAACTTTAATTTGTCCATCCCTGATAAAACCCTAAAGTTTCATAAACCAAGTTCAATTATCACATACATTTCAACTATTTAGACCCAATACTGAACATGCAATTGCCTCCATCCATGCTTGAATTGTTCCTTTCAAGAATATACTCCCTAAACTTCTCATTGTAACGCTCGATCAAATAGTCCTCGTAGCGACACTCCGGGGCTGCAAAATAGGTGATCCCTACCATCAAAAATAAAAAATTAAAAAAATAAAACGTCACGAAAATTAAAATTACTCTAATTAACTATATATAAAAAGGTACTAATAATTTTTCCCCCCTAGAATAAACCTGTATAAATAAATGTCTCTCTTCTTTGATAACTTTCTAAGCACTAAAAACAGTACTTAAAATAACCATATGAAAGACCCCTGATGAATCGATAAGGAGGGAACTCCAAGATACAATCTTCGAAAATATGAACGACTTTGAAGATGCGGTCCTTGCGAGTCTTGCAAGTGTACTCTTGCAATTTTGTAACGTAACTAAACGGCATAAACGCCGCAGTCCCATGCTTGGCACATTTGGTCAAGGGACCTTTTTGTTTTGAATTGTCACAAAAAACGAATGATTTAGGCATGTCGTGATGCGACAAGAAGCATACTGGTTCAATTAAACGACTCTTGCCTGCTCCCGCTACAACTTATTTGCCTTTTGAGCCACCAAATTGTGACAACACCACACTGATTTGGGCTAGGGTTTTTGTCATATCCAAGTTTTGGGTGTTGAAAACGGTACGAGGCTCCTCCAACATTGGCTCGTCATCAAAAATCAGTAACCCAACCTTTTTCTCCGGTACTTTGTCGAATGAATATTGCGACAAAGTTGATTCTTTGAACCTAAATACCATTTTTAGTTGTTGAAAACGGTTCTTTAGTTCTCAATGTTTCATTTTTAGTATTCCTTTAGTCCCAAAAATACCATTTGTGACATTATAGTTCCTGAATTTATAAATTGATTCTACGTTCGTCTCTCTGATGAATTTTTTGGCATGTTTTGTTTGACATGATATCATTTGACAAGTATGTGCCTATTTTTAGAGTAAAATTTTTTCATTCTAAGATTATACACACTACAAGAAAATGAGTAAATTTGTAACAATATGATAAGTTATAATCAAAAAGTTGTTATTAATTATATACATTTGATGACAGTCAATTGATGTTGTTACCAAACATAATATACACAATGTCAATGCTGATAACTTATTGTAAAAAGGTGGCAACATAGTGTAAAAGTGATAATTAGTAATACACATATTGTGACAACTTAGTGGCAATAAAATCTTGTCACAAAATCCTAATAACAATTTTTATGATTACCAAGTTGTCACTATAGGTGTATCGCTAGTTATTAATGATGAAAACTAAAACATTACTTCTTATCACCATTGAGTGATATTGTGATAACATAAACTTAATTAGTGGCAAGAGAGAATGTATTGTCACTTTGTACAATCATTGGTGATAACTTTTATATTGTCACTTTTAAATCTTGTCAATAATATTACTTTTTTTTTGTAGTGACAATTTAGTTAGAAAAAAAAATTAATTGACTGAAAAGAAAAACTTGTAATTTTATTTGACTCTTTTAAAAAATGCTGAAAAGAAATTTTTAATTTTTTATGGTTTTTTGATTGTTTGATCAATTTGTTTTTAATGTAAATTGTATAAACCCGAAATGATAATTTTACTCTTAAAATAGGCGCCTACTTGTAACCATATAATATTTCAGGCAAAAATACATCAAAAAATTCACCAAATGAATGAACATGGAACTAATTTATAATTGTGTAGGAACTATAAGATCACAAATAGTATTTTAAAGACTAAAATATTACTAAAATAAAACGTTAAAAACTAAACTAAATATGATATTTGCCTCAAGCATATATATGTTTGGATTGAGTTTTGCCCAAAACCACATCATAACTACACATGTTGTGTTCATGTCACTTTTTATAACATTAACTAGAAATTGAAATCATTTAGATGAAAATCTGAATTGATGTTTTAAGTAAACAAAAGAAAAGCCCCGCAACAAACAAATACCACTAACGGGGTGAGAATCTTTTTTTCGAAAAACAAGATAAGTATATTGAACAAAAGTTGGTGGAGCAACGGCATAAATTAAAATTAATTAACAAATCAGTCGTGCATAAATTAATTTGATGAAAATTTAATATCCATGAAATTGGCTTATAAGTCTTAAGAAATTTTCAAATGTTTAAAAGATGAAGTTGAGTTTTAAGAACTTTTTCATGGTACAAGCCTCGAATGGTACAATTCGTATCCGTAAGAGTTCAATATCTTAAGCTTGGTTCTTCTGAGAGGTGGCTGAATTGAATCAAACTACTTTATTCAAAAAACTCTTGCAATATATATATATATATATATATATATATATATATTGATGCATGCATGCTTAGGATCAATTTATTTATAAAAAAAAAAATTAAATAAGTAAGAATTGAAAAGATGCTCTTAATTCTTGAATAAATTCAACCAGCTTGGTTCTTCACTTTAATTATATTTAAACTTAGCTGGTTCTTCACTTTAATTATATTTAAACTTGAAAAAAAAAAATCATCCAAAAAAAATGCAAGAAATTAATTAAAGTGATGTTAAACGTTAGAAGATAACTCATTTAAGTACCTGAATTGTGGATACATGAACTCCATGAGAGAGAGCTTGAATAGGAAATGCTGCTATTATATATTTCTTAAATGAAAACTATTTTTTCACACTTCACTCAAAATGTTATAGAATGGCCTCTTTTTATAATAGAACGACCCATGAATTTTTGACGTCATTAATATTTTTTAAAATAAAAATAAATGAAAAGAAAACAAATTCAACGAATCTTTTTGAGGGGCATCTTTTTTTCTTTTTTCTTTTTTCTTTTTATCTAAACTACTAAAAACGCTGTAAGAATTTTCAAAACCATTGTAATTTTTTTTGAGAAGCTCACATGGTTAGCGTGAAATATTTCAAATATAGATCAAATATAATGATGTCTTGTACTAGTAAAAAAGATAATTTGACTGGTTTTTAGTTATGAATTTGTGGAACAAATGAAAATAAACGTTTTTGTGTATTTGTTGACTGTTAGAATGCTTGGTTTGCTGTCCCTCGCCAGTTAGAATGCTTGGTTTGCTGTCCCTCGCCCCATCCGGCAAGCGCGAGAGCACTCGTTGTGCAGGCTAACCAACCCCGGTCGCGGAATGAGCCAAGGAAAAAACCTAACCCAAAAAAAAAAAAACAAAGAATGCTTGGTTTGCATGCGTGGGAGTTCATAAAAGTACAAAAAAGAATGGAGTGAGAGGATTGGAAACGAATGATTGGTTTAGTACATGAAATGGTTCTAGATGCGACTGACAGTTTTGTAACGAATCTATCAGTTTGTAATGGATAAAATTATTGAACAAATATTAACGGCCAACGGCATGTAACGAGCCTCACGGTCTCACTACAAGAAAACACTCAATTTTCGGCGGAATTTTTCGGCGGAATATTCCGCCGAAATTTTTCGGCGGATTTTCGGCGGAAAATTAAAAAAATAATAAAAAAAAATTTAAAAATTTTCGGCGGAAATTCCCGCCGAAAAATTTAAAAAATTAAAAATAAATAAAAAATAAATTTTTTTAAATTTTTCGGCGGATTTTCGGCGGAAAATTCCCCCGAAAAATTTAAAAAATTAAAAATAAATAAAACATAATATTTTTTAAATAAAAAATAATTAAAAAATAATTTTTTAAATTTTTCTGCGGAATTTTTACGCGAAAATCCGCCGAAAAATTTAAAAAAAATTAAAAATAAATAAAAATTTATATTTTTAAATAAAAAATAATTAAAAAATAATTTTTTTTAATTTTTCGGCTGGATTTTCGCCGGAAATTCCCGCCGAAAAATTTTAAAAATTAAAAATAAATAAATAATAATATTTTTTAAATAAAAATAATTAAAAAATAATTTTTTTTTAAATTTTTCTGCGGAAATTCTGCGTAAAAATTTAAAAAATTAAAAATAAATAAAAAATAATTTTTTTTAATTTTTTTTGTGGATTTTCGGAGGAAATTCCCGCCGAAAAATTTAAAAAATAAAAAAAAATATTTTTAAATAAAAATTAATATTTTTGATTTTAAAAAATAATAATAAAAAATAATATTTTTTAGATAAAAATAATAATATTTCTATATATTTTTAAAATATATTAAAATTTAAAATTTTTATTTTTATTTGAATTATTATTATTATTTTAATTAGAATTAAATGAATTTTGTATGCTATATATATATGTATTTAATATTATGTATTATATATATAAATTTTTTAAAAATTTAAAAATATTAAAATTTTCAAACAATAAAAAACTTATTATTATATTATTATTATTATTATTATTATTATTATTATTAATTAGTTTTAATTATTTTTATTTGAATTGTTGTATGATATAAATATATAATGTAATGAATTATGTCAACAAAGTGAACATAGGTCAACGGTAAGAGTGTTGTTTGCCAACCGAGAGGTCGAAGGTTCGATGACCAGCAACTCCAAAAGTTGGGATAATTTCGGGGGCGTGTACGCACGCGCGCGCGAGTTGGGGCGAGGTCTCGGGTTCGACTCCTTGGTGTGGCGATTGAAATTTTATTTTCAAAAATATAAAATAAATTTCGACGGAATTTCCCGCCGAAATTCCGCCGAAAATTTAAAAAAATTTCGGCGGAATTTCGTCGGGAAATTCCGCCGAAAATATATTTAATTAAAAAAAATAATAATAATAATTTCGGCGGAATTTCGGCGGAAAATTCCGCCGAAAATATATTTAATTAAAAATAAATAAATAAATAATAATTTCGGCGGAATTTCGGCGGGAAATTCCGCCGAAAATTTATTTAATTAAAAAAAAAATCCGCCGAAATTCCGCCGAAAATTGAAAAGCGACCAAGGTTTTCCCGGCGGATTCGTTCCGCCGAAATTCCGCCGAAAATTCCGTCGAAAATACCGTTTTTTCTTGTAGTGTCTGTAACGACTAACGATTAACAATTGTAAAAATTGTAAAGCAATTGACGTATCTGATTAATCAATAAAGTACTATGCATGCATGCATTAATGGTTGTAACAGATAACAACTAACGATATAAGTCGATATGCTTATATTTGACATGCTTTGTGTATAACCTTTGTTTGCATAATCTTTTGGTAAACACGATGACGAACACATATAATTATTATTTTTATGGTGTGTGTATATATGTTTAGTGTTAATTAATTTGAAATGTATTCACTACAAAAAATAAAAAATACTATTTTTTGACAAAATTTTTTGGATTTCCAACAACTTTCCAATAAATTTCCAATGGAATCATTCAAAACCTTTTCCGACGGAATTTTGTTGGAAAAGAAGACTGGATTCATTGTTTCCGATTAAATTTTTGGTGAAAACTTCCTTGGAATATTTTTTCAAAACAAAAAAAATAATAATAATTTATTAGTATAATATTTTTCCAACTAAATTTTTGTAATGGATTTGTTCATCACTGATTTGTTAATAAGTATGTTGTCACTGGTTGTTATTTTAATATTGTTTTCATTTAACTATGTCATAGATCCTTGTATTTGTGATGAAATATCTTAGTTACAAATATTTTGTTAGTTCCTTTTTTAGTGGTAATACATTTAATATGAGCTCCAGTAATTATCTTGGAAGAATATAATAAAAAAATTTATTTAATTGTTAGTAAATTTTAATTACTTTGAAAGAATACAAAATCAAATTAAACATTAATGATGTGAGTAATTTTAAAACAATAATATAAGAATGAAAATAAAAATAGATATAGTTATAAATATATATATATATATATATATATATATATATATATATGTGAGCTTGGTTTGGCTGGTTGAACCCTTTGGGCTGCACGGCCTTAACGCAATAGTGGGCCAAGAGTTTGGTGAGATGGCGGCAGAATTGGTGAGCGCACCCCCGGCGCATTTTAGCAATGCCACTTCACAATTCTCGTCATACCCCTCCCCAAAACATGCGTCTATTTTCCCACTTTGTCCACTCCACAACAGAACAAAACAAAACCTTGTAAATTTCCCAGGTCTCCAACCGAATTCATACCATCTCACGTGAAATCTCAATCCGATTTCGTCTCAATTCACCTTTTCTCAACTTTTTTTTTTTGTTTTATTCCCTGGGAAGCATGAATCTCGACGGCATTGGAAGCGTGAATCGAGTTGTTTGAGGTGAGATTTGAAATGGGTTTTTGATTATTTTTGAATTTAGTTATGTGGGATCTGTAAAGATTCGATTTTTAAGTGGGATTTGTTGTTGTGCTTTGAGATAATTTATGTTTGTTCATAATCTTCAGAAATATAATTATGATTCGGGTTTTCTTTTGTTTAGGAATTATCTTTATAGCTGTTGATCATACATATTACTGAATGTTCTTGTTCTCATGGCTTGCGTAAGATTGCTGTTTGTTACAGTTAAAATAATTTGGGCTCAAAATTTGTCATCTCAGCATTTATTTTACTGCTGCTGTTGTCAATAATGATATGAGTATTTAAGTGTTTTTAGGTATGTTTTAGGTAATTCGAGGAGAAATCTTGTGATCTTGATGATAGCGGAAGACACGATCTTTGGTTGGATATCACCATGAAATTTTGTTATTTAGGAAGCTGGCCTTGAGACAAAATCAGAAGTCGATATTTTTGCTTTTATTGGTACTCAACATAATGGATGATGAGGATAATAAGAGGTACCCTCCCAACTCTCATGGCATGAATCGCCAGAAATATCCCGTTGAAAATGTAGGTTATCCTCAAAATCTTGGGAATTCATACAATGATGATAACTGTAGTGATGATGATGATGATGATGATGAAGATACAGATAGTGAAGAAGTTAACAATGTTGGAAATGGTGTTGACGACGACGATGATGATGACGACGGGGGAAATGGTGTCCAAAGGATAAGTAAAGATGACTATGAATATGGTGAGGCGGATGGCGGCCGAGGTAATGACTTTGGCGATTTGCAAAAGCACCCGAAGAAAAGAAAACTAAAATCCCTGTTGTCAAATTATGAGTTTGCCCCTCGAGCACCCGCCGCATCATCAGCACCAAAGCCGTCATATGGCGGACGTAATCCGCTCACGGATTGGACCGAGCACGAGACGTTCATCTTACTCGATGCATGGGGCGACCGGTTCCTCAAACAAGGGCGAAAGAGTCTTCGTTCTGAAGAGTGGCAAGAAGTCGCCGAGAGGGTATCCCAAGAATCAAAGATCGAAAGGACAGATACCCAATGTAGGAACCGGTTGGATACATTGAAAAAGAAGTACAAAAAGGAGAAAACGATGTCGGGAGATAATGGGATTGACAGTAAATGGATCTATTTCAAGAAAATGGATGCCCTTTTGTCATCATCAGTCCCACAGCAAGCAGGGCTTTTGTGTGGGGTCGACTCGGGAGAGTACGTGTTCATGAACCCTAAAGTTTACTTAAATAGCTCGAACGGATTGGATGAGATGAGGGATAGTCCGGAAGATTCAGAATCCTCCGAGGGCCTTCCACCACCGCCCCAGATGACAACAAATGTTTGTGCAGATTCTTTTAAATTACTTGCTGATTCTATTCAAAAGTTTAGCGAGATATACCAGAAGATCGAGAGTAGTAAGAGACAGCAAATGGTGGAGTTAGAGAAAATGCGCATGGATTTTCATAGAGATTTGGAGTTTCAGAAGAGGCAGATTCTCGAGAGGGCTCAAGCCGAGATCGAGAAGATCAGGCAAGGAGACGATGGCGATGATAATGATGTTTCTGCTGAGAATGTTAGTGGTTGATGTGTGTAGGTTTATCTGATCATCTATATAGCAGTGTTTGCTGTTGGACAGCATGATAATTGTTGTAATATAGCGGTAGACAATAAACAAACTGGTGTAAAACTAGTATATTGGGGATATTAGTTAGCTTATTTGTGATGAAAAAGAGTTTAAAGTGTTCAATTTCTATTCATTTTTTCCAAGTTGCTATTATTTGTGGCAATATTTCTCATTTGCAGTGGCTTTTGTATTACGTTTTCCGTTACATATTATCCATTTCAAGATGCTGAGCTATTTTGCGGCTCAAGTGCATGGAATCGAAGTTCTTATTACAAAAGCTAACCGTTGGTTTTAGTTATGTTTTAACTTTTGTAGTATGGATGTTACTGCAGGAAAAAGATGTAATATTGTATCTGGAATTACAGTGATGTTCTTGCATATTATTGAAGCACACTTTCGAATATATGTATATATTATATACATATATATACCAATATTCCATTCGTATGCATTTGCTAGTGATTTATCAGTGCAAAAAAAAAAAAAAAGAGCAAATTTGTGACAATATAATCAGTAATACTAAAAAAAAAGTTGTCATTAATTATATATTCTGTAATAATAAATTTATGTTGTTTCAAAATATAGTTTGCATAGTATTAATAGTGACAGTATAATGCAAAATCAATGGAATCTTGTCACACCTTTAATGATAATTGAATTTTGTTACAAAATCCTAATGACAATTTTTGTTATGACCAAGTTGTTCAAAAAAAAGTTGTCACTATAGGTGTGCCACTAATTCTCAATGATAACAACTCAAACATTAATTCTTGTCACCATTGAGTGATATTGTGATACATAAAAATTGTTGTTAGAAAAAAAAAACTTACTTAGTGATAAAATAAAATATATCGTCACTTAATACAATCATTGATAACAAGTTTTATATTGTCGTTTTTAAATCTTGCCAATAATATTACTTTTGCTTGTAATGTATTAGATTAAAGGACAAATTTCATAACAACCCCCTGTGTTTTCACGAAATAGCTAAAAATCCCATATGATTGGAAAATAAGCTAACTACCCCATGTGTTAATAGTCAACCTAACATAAATTCCCACTTCCGTCCAAACGAACAGTGTTGACAGCACACGCGCCTTGTGTGCGTTTGTTGGTTGTGTTTATATATTTTTGACCATTAATTGACTAAATTTTTGACTGATATACCCTTCTTATCTTTTTTAATTTTTTTTATTTCTACCCAACTACCATGAAACACTAAACAAAAAATAATACTAACTTTTCTAAATATATTTTAAATTGAGCACTAAAATAATTAAAATTAAATTATGAAAATAAATATTAAAATACTAAATATAATTATATTTATTTATTAAAATATTTAAATTAGTAAAAGGTATTTTATATTTATTGTAATTAATTAATTACACTTCATTAACAAATTAAAAATATGCCAATATTTTTATAATTTAAGTTATTTTTCAAAAAATAATGAAAATTCTTGTTTATCTTTTCTATAATAAAAAAAAACAAAGAAAACATTATTTTTTTATTTTGCTTTTTAAAATTTATTTTCTTTTTGAAATATAAATATTCATTTTATTTACATCGTCTATTTATTCAATAATTGTCTACATAGTTTATGAAAATTGAAAAAAAATTATATTTAACTATCATTATAATGAATTAAAATTTTGGTAAATATAAAATAGCCACAGAATTATTATCTTTTAATTTAATTTGATTTCATGTTATAATATTAACTAAACCACTAAAAAAGAGATATAATTTCTTTTTCATATTTTATTTTTTAAATTTATATATAGAGAGATATAAACAAAAAAAGAAAATCGATTTTTCCACTTTTTTTTGGCCCCCCACATTTTTCCCCTTTCTTCCCCACTCTTTACCCACCACACATTGCCACCAACCATGGACTCTAAGATCTCAACCCACCTCCAAATCCCGCCGCGTCCCAAAATTTCCTCGGCTCCTCACACACAAATCCGCCATTGTTGTCACAAAAGTTGTCGCTGCCTAAAATCTCCACCCCGAAACCCACCATTGTGTGGCGGATCTGAGAAGATTGTTGCCAATCTAAGCGAGGGAGAGAGAGAACTGAGATGTTGATCTTATTTTGAGAGTGAGTGAGTGAGAGAGAGAGAGAGAGAGAGAGAGATAGACAGACAGAGACGTGTGAGAGAAAAAGAGGCGTGAGTGAGGCGGCGGCCTGGGGGGGGGAGAGGAGGTGTGTGTGTGTGTGTGTGTGAGAGAGAGAGAGAGAGAGAGGGAGAGGGGAGGGCGTGTGTGTGTGGAGGAGATAGAGACGTGAGAGAGAGAGAGAGAGGGGGGGGGGATGTGAATATATATACACACATTTTTTATTCAACATCACATTCTTTTATTTATAAAAGGGCATAATGGGTACTTCAATAAAAATTAATGCTATTAAATTTACATTGACGGAGAGGGCAAGTATGCTGAGTTTTTGGTAACATAGGGGTTTTTAGGTTATTTTCTGATCACAAGGGATTTTTTGCTATTTTTTGATAATACTGGGGGTTGTTATACAATTTGTCTAGATTAAATAATAATTAAATTCAATAAATAAAATAGTTCCATTAGGATTAATTTTCAGCTTCCATAAAATTAGAAATATAATGGAATTTATAAACAATACTAAAAAATGTAATTTTCCCTATAAGATAAACAATATTGTCTATAAAAAGAACCTTAGCTAACAAATATAGCAAGATGTGTTGCTTCTAATAAGAGAAGCTTAGTCCTAGAATCGAAGTGTTTCCTGAGAAAAGTTGTTGCATGATATTGGTCGAGCTACATGGTGGCAAGTAGAGTCCAATGATCTCATTAAAAAATTAAAAAAAAATCCATTATAATTATATATTATATATTAAAAAATATAAATTAGTTTTAAATTTTTTTATTATCAGACCCCATAAAATAATATAAATTTATTTATATAGTGGGGTCTAAATATCATATTCATTATTATCTACAATATAATATATATATATATATTCTTACTATATATATTTATAGTTAAATAATAACCCCACTACACAGTCTTCTCAATGTCGCCACTGCTGATACCACCAAGGATGCCAAAAGACAAAGGTAAGTGAAATTATTTTATATGTAAATATAATAAAATCAATGTAAGAAACTTAAGGATAATTTTGTCCCAAAAAAGGTTAAAAGTCGATGATTGGGTTTTTTTGAATGAAAATTTGATGAAATGGGTTTATATGATTGAAAATTTTATTTATGGGTCTTTTAGATATGAAAAATAATTTTAAGAGGGGTTTTAGTAATTTTTTCTAATAATAACACAAATGTTATCTATACTATTATATAAAGAGATAGTATAATTTAATAACTACCTTTGGTATCTCAGTTTTTTTTGTAAATCAGTTTTCTTTTTTTCTTTTTTTGACTTTATCATCTTTCATTTTATTTTATTCTCTCTCTCCTCTTCATCGTCTTTTGTCGCACTCTTCAATACTTGTTATTACTTCTTTATACTTTTTTTCTTTTTTATCTTATTTTAAATTATTTTATTTATCTCTTATCATTGATTTAATTTATATTACATTACAAATATTTAAAAATTATATTTATATAAAAAAATAATAAATATTTATAATTTTATACTGATCAAACGTTAAAATGTAATTAAATTATGTATTTTTTATTATGCACATACATCGAACGTGCCAAAACTACTAGTTATTAATAATACAATTATTATTGAGGTTAAAATCATTTTGCCCCCCTCTAATATGGATTTTGCATCAAATATCCCCTTGTACTATGGAAAACATCAAACACCCCCTTTTCCTAAATCACTTATATAAATGGACAAAAATAGCCTTGAACTAAATTAAAGAATATATTCACTTAGGCCCCACTATAATGAACTATATATTATTTTTTTAATTAATTTAACTCAAATTTTATTCAACTCAAACTTTAATGAATAAAATAAATTATAATGAATTTATAAGAATAAATAGCTTTAGACAATGCCTATGAAACTTTTTTCCCACTTGAATTTAATTTGATTTATGTAAATTTATAAACTTTTAATTTTTTCTCTATTTTTTTTTTTTTCGTTAGAAACGGACTTGTTAATGATGGCATTTGCAAGAGCTAATCTAGGATTAAACCATTTCTAGTGAAAATTTATAAATAAAGCTTCGAGATTGTTGTCTGCGTGTTAAAATATTGTGTAAATATCCCGCATTAGATATTTAACTTTGACAATTCAAATATAAATGTGGTTAAGTGTAAATTTAGTATAAACTAATTCACTAAGGATTGCATATGGATAGCTCCACACGTGCGCGCCAGCCTCCCGACCAGACCCGAATCCGACCACGGGCGACATTGGAGTCAATTGTCTTGGTCTCGGACTTGCACTTTAACTTATTTAGCCATGTCGTAACATTTGGATTTAAAATTTTAAATCAACCGTTACAGCATTGGTGATGTTGAAACTGCTGGGTTTGACCCAAACACGTCTCACTTGATGTTGTGTTCGGGTTCATTGTTTTGGATCGTTGCTAGTAGGGCATTTTCAATAGAAATTTAACACCCAATTTTAATGCTTCGTGTCTCCTTATGCCTATGAATAGCTACCTCTTGTGCCTATAAATAGCTACCTCTTGTTCCTTTGCAACAGCACACAACACAACAGAAAACACTTGTGATAATACTTTCTCTCTGAATTGATCTGTGTGAGAATACATTTCTCTCAGTGCACCTCTAATTGAGTGAAATTAAAATATCAATTTTGTATTTTCATATTTGATGTGTATCTACTTGCATACGATAATATTGAGTTTATTAGCTTTCGAAGTGAGCTTCGAAGTAGTAGTGCGGCTTGAAACGAATATATGGACTGTCTTATCCTGGAATGTCTTCTCCTAGAAGGGGTATCACTGGCTCATCGCATCGGTTAGGGGGTCGAATATTTCTTTAAGGCTAACCGGTTCATCCTGGTGATTTAGTCATTGCAATACAATTAAAAATACCGATAAGTTTATTCAACTTTCTTGTTATTTTATTTGTATTCAGCATTGTTTGATTGCTTTTGTATTGTATTTAAACTATTGTTGCAATTATATTTATATTTTTCGAATAAACCACCCATGTGAATATCTTATTTTGTTGATATTCAAATCCATTGTTTTCCAACATTTTTTTTCTAATTTCAATTCATCTTCACAAATAAATAATTAGACATTTGAAAGTTTGATTAGCTAATGTTTTTGATCTATGCATGGACATTTTATAATATAATTATTTATACTCTTCAATGATCATATAAAATATTGATCATAATATTTATATTTTTTAGCATTTTTGGGCACATTAAATTTAGTGAATTCAAATAGAATTAACCCTGCCTTAAAAAAAAAATAGAATTAGCCAAAATTTGTGTATTGATCAATTGATATTTTGCATCTCCAAGTGATAAAAGCAAAAAGGTTCATAGCATTAATGTTTTTTCAAAACTTATTTTCATGTTTTTACATACTAAGATAAATATAGTTGATATAAATTCAATAATATAAATAATTATATTATGAAACTGCACATATATAGTTTGAATATATTAATTAATTAAAATTTGAGCATAATTATATATTTTTGAAAATAAACTCAAAATAAAAATAAGAAAAGAGGGCTTCATAGATGTCTTATCTTAATTAATTTAAGAATTTTTTAGTGGACAAAAAGTCCGTAAGTATGGTGTAGGGTTATTTGTATTTTAAAATTTGTTAAAAGTTATTTTATTTAATAAAGTTTCCCAAATTGAGCAAATTTATCTCTAATTTAATAATTTTATTCTAGAATAAAACAATGTAAATAGTCTGGCAAATTAACAATATGGATAATTAGTTCGCCGAAAAAACATATTCTCTGTATAAATCTTGATACTTCTAAGAAAGCGAAATACATCAATGACACCATTTTATAGTCAATCAAAGGAATTATCTACTTTGAATAAAGTAAGATATGCTCATTAATGCTCGTTGCATTGGATATCATGTTCGAACTCCATCAAAGAGAAAATCTAGAAATTACAATTAAAATTAATCAATCGAATAATTAATGTTAAATAATTCAAAATTCTAAGAGTGGAAATTTTGATTTCTTGCCGTTGCTTGTGACGATTGAGAATTTCCGATATTCGCAGATTTCTTGGCTGTTGGATTCTTTCAGATAAAGTGTGCGGATGCGCTTAATTTAACTCGCCATAACGGTATTAATAACAATTTAGAGAATCAGAGAAACGAAAAAAGACAAATTTTTTTTTTCTTTGTGAGATAAACTTGACTTACATTCACAGTTTCCCAGCAAAGAGAAATGTCCAAAATTTTGCCATTCCATTTAAAAAAAAATTAAGTTTGTGATAAACATTGTTAAATGAATGCGTGTAAAAATAATATTAAATCATAACATTTAAAAGGTTTTAAATTATCAAAAAAAAATAAAGGTTTTAAAAAAATAATCGCCGTTGCCGGGGATCGAACCCGGGTCGTCCGCGTGACAGGCGGAAATACTTACCACTATACTACAACGACTTGATGCTTGAGAGTTGAGACTTCTACGTAATAATTAATATTCATAAATAAAAGATTGAATGAAATAACAAAAAGTGGTCCCGGCGGGGCTCGAACCCGCGACCTTCGGCTCATAAGACCAACGCTCTAACCAACTGAGCTACGGGACCTTGATGTTTGTTGTGGTAAACTAAATTATATTTGTATAAACTTTTATTCTCATTTTATGCAGCTTTTTATATAACTTAAAAATTACTTTGGTGAATTGCTGATGTAGTCGACTAATACAATCAAACTCATTGCCAAAAATTAATAATAATATAATCAAACTACTGAGGTTTGGCAATTCATATTTCTTTAAGATTTTTGTCCATGATAGATAACATTTCTGAATCCTTCATAAGCCTAATCAATTGGGTCCTCTTCTAGTTCAATTCCAAAGAAAAGCACACACCGTAAGCAAGAATTTTATTTATTTTTTTTATAAATAAAAGCAAGAATTTTATTAATTCCTATAGTTCAAAACACTTATATTCTATTCCTCATATTAAGGGCCTATTTGGATGAATTTCAAAAAAAAAATACTTCTCGAATAGTTTTTTTTATGGTAGAACTTTTTTATAAGCCTAATAATTTTGCATTTGGATATAATAGTTAAAAGTGTTTTAAAATTGTATTTTTATTTTAAGCTACTCTGGAGTAGCTTCTAAAAAAAGTCATTTTTGATTTTTTTTTTTTATTTCTATTTTTTTTTTAAAAATCCATCCAAACAAAATCTTTTTTGTGTGAATTGCGTTTTTTTTTCCAAAAATAAATGTTTTTTCTCTTAAAAAAGCCCCATCCAAACAGGGCTCTATAACTTTTAGTTTCAAACAAAGTATTACTATAACAAATTTAGTTGGAGTTCGAGTGTTGGCGAAAAAATATTACATTCGCACCCCCCTGAAATGTTTTTGTAATATCAAACATACCCCTTCTCCCACAAGCAAGGGTCTTTCCTCAGTCTTATTACCACGAACAACCCCTAAGTTAAACTTTTCTTCACGAGGTAAAAATGATCCCACTACAAACTGATGAAACACGCCAGTAAAATATAAAGAGTTCTTCTTCTAAACTGGGGCAATCGGCAGCCATAGTTCGCATCTTGCATTGCACAAGCTCTATATCCCGATCATGAACAGGCCTACACTTTCACAAACCCTTCTCCTGTAAGTGCTCATAATCTCCCCAACCACCAGATCTGCTGGATGTGTGCGTCTTTAACGCCACCTGCATGGAAACGGAGTTTCAGTTTGGGGGTATATAGTTATACATATTGCTTGTCAAACGCATGAGGAACAAGAAGGATGTGTTCAAATATGATATCAATCAAAAAAGGGAGTTGAATCTGGTCTATGGCACCTTCTGCAAGCATTTTCTTTAAATAACAACGCCGTAAACCTACTAGAATCTAATGGCAGGGAGTTCTTCATAATTCGATCAAACCTCAGGGGTCCCTTCTTGTCATTCCCCACACCTCAGGGATCTTGTTGTAATTTGACCAAACCTTAAGGGATGAAGTTGTAATTCACCCTTTATGTTGTTAGGTTAGTAGCCACGAAAACTGCAGCCATAGTCTATTTTGTGCAAATAACATCAAAATATACAATTATATATGATGTCTAAACTGAAGGGCAATCATATTCGTTGGGAAGCTAAAAGCTGGTTGAATGCCGGTGCTTTATTAAGTACCTTCCAATTTAAATCCGAACAAGTCAATATGCAATTGAAATATTGAATCATTCAACTCAAAGTTCCATTTCTACGAGTTCATATACTAATCGCTACGCACCTAGAAAGAATTATAGCTGTGGGATTAATGAGAAAAATCAAGTGCTTTGTCCTTTGAGATTTATCAACAAAGCACACAGAAAGAGAAATGATCCGTCCTGACAACGACCTGAATGAAATGATATAATTCATGTGTTTCGGACAAGAAAAAAGGATGAATATTGCATCAACATTTACGTATTCCCAGACCTACCTCAATTCAATTTTTTGAATAAATAGAGAAGAACGAGAATAACAATTTCAAGCCCTCAACTTCATTCTTCAGTTAGAATGCAATTCAACATATTCTATTGTTGATCCACATATTACCCAGCCTGCATCCAAGTCAGTAAACCCCATTTAATATAATATATAAATAAAATATAAATGCTGCAAATGTGAAATGGCATGGAGCATGACAACTACAAAGTACTGTAAACGCCCCATACATACATCATGCATTGTCTAGAGCCAACACTCATCAACAGCTACCAATAAAGCAGGGAAAATAATAGGGCGAACCAATACAAGTAATGAAGACATCAGCCATACCATGTATTGTTTCATGAAGCTGCAACTTTACAGTCTTCATCGACCTTCCCAACAGCCTCAAGTATCGAAGAGTAAGTTATGAGATCGTATTCAAAACCATTCAAGTTCATCTCTTTCATTAGCTTTGCAGCCTCTTCAAACATGCCAGCACGGCTGAGACAACCTAGAAGAGTATTGTAAGAGACGGCATCCGGCTTCATCTTGGAATTTTTCATCTTCGTGAACATCTCCATTGCCCCTTGAGGCCCACCTGTTCTGGCCAAGCCATTCAGAATAATGTTATATGAATTAAGGTCAGGGACGCAGCCGTTTTCTTCCATAGTCCGAAGCAAGGACTGAGCCTCATCTGTCATGCCAGCCCTCACCAACCCCGACATGAGTGCATTATAAGCATACACGTCTGGGCTGCAGCCAAGTCTTTTCATCTCATTGAAAAGGTCGACCGCCTCACTCAAACGTCCACACTTGCCAAAATGCTTTATCATCACAGCATACACACGGGCAGTCGATGACCCGCAATTTTCTTTTAGTTCTTGAAATAACTCATGAGCAGCATCATAGCGTTTTGCTCTGCCAAGACTATTGATCAAGCTGCAATAGGCTGCTGGGGACGGAGGGAAGCCCTTCTCGTCCATCTCTTCAAGCATTACCAATGCTTTTTCTAAACTATTTTTCTTGCAAAACCCGTCTATGAGAATCGAGTAAGTGTACGAGCTAGGACTAATGCCACTGGATTTCAGTTTGTCATACCACAAGGTAACCTCAGATAACGGGGCTTTTGATTCAAACAGAGCTTTGATAATAGTGTTGTAAGTCACCACGTTCGGGGTACAGCTCATGGATTCCATTCCTTCAAAAACCTTAATAGCATCGGCCAAACGCCCCGCCCTGCCCAAGAAGTTTATGACATTGTTTATGAGCACCACATCTGGCTTACAACCATCATTTAACATGTTCAAAAATATCGAATAAGCTTCTTCAACCCTACCAGCTGCACCCAGACCCCTTATCATTTCTGTGTATGTATATACAGTCGGTGCACAACCTGCGTTCTTCATCTCTTGCACTAATCCTAATGCCTTTTCGATCTTACCTAGTTTAAAGTAAATGCTTAACAAAGTAGTATATATTTTCGCAGTGGGATGTAAACCATTCTCTTTCATTTCCTCAAACAACCTAATTGAGTAGTCATCACGGCCCAATTTCCCAAATGCAGATATGAGAACGCTGTACGTTACAGTGTCGGGAAAACAATTATCTTCACTGCACATCTCATTATATAGCTCGTGAACTTTCTCATGATGGCCCTCTTGTATCAGCATCAAGATGATAGAGTTATACGTGCTAGCGGTTGGTTTGCACTTGCGGTTTTTAATCTGGTAAAAGACCGAAAGTGCTTTGTTCACCATCTTTGCCTTGCCCAAAATTCTTACAATTGCAGACAGATCAGCCGGGCCAATGGCGCATGAACTCTTGACCATTTCTTGGATTATCTTCCACATCCCACCAACCATCCCTGCTTCCTCAAGACAATGAATTAAAGCCATATAAGTACTACAATCATGCTCAAAATTCCTTCTCTTCCCAACCCACTTAAAGAACTGCACTTTCACATTAATATCAACATCTACTTGCAAAACCTCACGAACCAATCTATGATCAACCTTCAATTTCAGAACCTCTAGGGCCTTTTCTGCATCAGGACCCCATTTAAATATTTTCAAGATCCTTAGAAACCTCTCATCAAGTGCCCTTGTAGAGGTGTTCTTCCTCATAACAGAGCGATTCCCAAAATTCGGTGTTTCATCTTTTGGACTTCCCAAGCGAAACATTTGTACAATTTCATTTTCTGCACCAATAAAGGAGCTCAATTTATTCATTTTCATGTCCTCTTATTATCAGCGAGAATCTACAAAATACTGAACGACACTAAACCAGACATGACGAAAAAGGACAACAGTAATACAATAAAGCCACAAATACATCCCAGAATGAATTGAAATCTAATAACCCGAAAAATCCTGAATGTCATATATAAATTTAGAGAACAAAGTTTCACCTGTCTGCTTGGTTCTTTCAAATAAACAAGAACAAGTGAATATTCCTCGCCTCCAGCCAGTTGATTTGGCCACCATTTTCCCCCGAATCATCATTTACTCAAACTAAAGATTCATTCTTGAAAGTTCTAATGTGATTCTTCTACCTGGAAAAATAAAAATAAAAATCAAGCACCCTGAGGTAACAAAAACAAAATTCACAGCTGCCCACATGCCAATATGAACCACAACGGGCATCGAAAATTTTTCCGAAGTTCGTGAATTTTCCTTGCAAAGGGCCATAAAATGAAAATGAAATCTCTCCCAAACAATAATCCTGGAGCTTAATTTTCATCGCCGCTTGCGTAAACAGAGCATTACACTTCAAATATTAAATTTAGAGAAAGATTAACACAGTAAAAATCAATTCATGAATCCGAATATCGTGAGCATAAGATGAAGAAGCACGGTGATGAACATACCTCCGGGAATGGCGTTCGAGAAGAACTCAGTAGAGTAGAACAGAGACGAAAATTGTGAATCCATTAATAGGGTAACTAACATAATATATAGGGTTAATTATAAATTGCACCCCTCAACTTATACCTATGTAACACTTACACTTCCTCAACTTCATAACGTAATAATTCAGCCCCTCCGTTTTCGAAATCATCAGATTTTACTGACGTGGACATTGACTAAAGTGAAAGTTACTATTGTGAATGACAGTTGAAATATTTGGGCATTTTTGCCCCTAGTTCTTGCTTCTTTTTGTCCTTTGTATATGAATATGTTGAAATGTAGTTATGCAATCTTTTATTTATAAAATATAGGGTTAATTACAAGTTGCACCCCTCAACTTATACCTATGTAACACTTACACCCCTCAACTTCATAACGTAACAATTCAGCCCCTCCGTTTTCGAAATCGTCAGATTTTGCTGACGTGGACGTTGACTAAAGTGAAAGTTACTATTGTGAATGACTGTTGAAATATTTGGGCATTTTTGCCCCTAGTTCTTGCTTCTTTTTGTCCCTTTGTATATGAATATGTTGAAATGTATTTATGCAATCTTTTATTTATAAAATATAAAAATATTACATTAAATAATATGAGTATGTTAAATTATACATATATGTATAAATATGTACGTATTATATTTTAAATATATAGTGTTATTTGTATTTTAAAATATAAATTTATTAAATTATACATGCATGTATAAAATAATAAAAAACTCTCAAATATGCATATATGCATATTAATTATATGTATAAAAGGTCTACAATAATATGCAATCAATAAACAAATGTATTTACACAATTTATTATTTATAAAATTTAAATAAATTTATATTAAAAAATATATAATTATATTAAATCATAAAAGCTCTCATATATTTACAAATATGTACATATATATACAGATACCTACAATATATTTAAATTTTAAATATAAAAATTTATTTACATTTCAAAATATGAATTTATTAAATTATACATGCATGTATACACAATTTATTATTTATAAAATTTAAATATATTTATATTAAAAAAATATAATTATATTAAATTATAAAAAATTCTCATATTTTTATAAATATATACATATATATATATATATACCTACAATATATTTATATTTTAAAATGTAATTAAGTAGAAGCTAAAAGTTTTGAGGGACAATTGAGGGAGAATATAACTTTTGGGGTCTAAGTGAAGAGAATGGGGCCAATTATTAGTGACTTAAAAAGTTGAGGGGCTAAATTGATTAAACTGAATGAAGGGTAAATTTGGTATTTAATAAATAGCCTTGGCTTTAAGTGTGACACGTCACACTTAACGGTCAAATTCTAACGCTGTCAATAAAGTAAGTTTGACTGTTAAGTGGAGGGGCTAAATTGTTACGTTATGAAGTTGAGGGGTATAAGTGTTACATAGGTATAAGTTGAGGGGTGCAACTTGTAATTAACCCTAAAATATAAATATATTTACATTAAATAATATGAGTATGTTAAATTATACATATATGTATAAATATGTACGTATTATATTTTAAATATATAGTGTTATTTGTATTTTAAAATATAAATTTATTAAATTATACATGCATGTATAAAATAATAAAAAAACTCTCAAATATGCATATATGCATATTAATTATATGTATAAAAGGTCTACAATAATATGCAATCAATAAACAAATGTATTTACACAATATATTATTTATAAAATTTAAATAAATTTATATTAAAAAATATATAATTATATTAAATCATAAAAGCTCTCATATATTTACAAATATGTACATATATATACAGATACCTACAATATATTTAAATTTTAAATATAAAAATTTATTTACATTTCAAAATATGAATTTATTAAATTATACATGCATGTATACACAATTTATTATTTATAAAATTTAAATATATTTATATTAAAAAAATATAATTATATTAAATTATAAAAAACTCTCATATTTTTATAAATATATACATATATATATATATATACCTACAATATATTTATATTTTAAAATGTAATTAAGTAGAAGCTAAAAGTTTTGAGGGACAATTGAGGGAGAATATAACTTTTGGGGTCTAAGTGAAGAGAATGGGGCCAATTATTAGTGACTTAAAAAGTTGAGGGGCTAAATTGATTAAACTGAATGAAGGGTAAATTTGGTATTTAATAAATAGCCTTGGCTTTAAGTGTGACACGTCACACTTAACGGTCAAATTCTAACGCTGTCAATAAAGTAAGTTTGACTGTTAAGTGGAGGGGCTAAATTGTTACGTTATGAAGTTGAGGGGTATAAGTGTTACATAGGTATAAGTTGAGGGGTGCAACTTGTAATTAACCCTAAAATATAAATATATTTACATTAAATAATATGAGTATGTTAAATTATACATATATGTATAAATATGTACGTATTATATTTTAAATATATAGTGTTATTTGTATTTTAAAATATAAATTTATTAAATTATACATGCATGTATAAAATAATAAAAAACTCTCAAATATGCATATATGCATATTAATTATATGTATAAAAGGTCTACAATAATATGTAATCAATAAACAAATGTATTTACACAATTTATTATTTATAAAATTTAAATACATTTATATTAAAAAATATATAATTATATTAAATCATAAAAGCTCTCATATATTTACAAATATGTACATATATATACAGATACCTACAATATATTTAAATTTTAAATATAAAAATTTATTTACATTTCAAAATATGAATTTATTAAATTATACATGCATGTATACACAATTTATTATTTATAAAATTTAAATATATTTATATTAAAAAAATATAATTATATTAAATTATAAAAAACTCTCATATTTTTATAAATATATACATATATATATATATACCTACAATATATTTATATTTTAAAATGTAATTAAGTAGAAGCTAAAAGTTTTGAGGGACAATTGAGGGAGAATATAACTTTTGGGGTCTAAGTGAAGAGAATGGGGCCAATTATTAGAGACTTAAAAAGTTGAGGGGCTAAATTGATTAAACTGAATGAAGGGTAAATTTGGTATTTAATAAATAGCCTTGGCTTTAAGTGTGACACGTCACACTTAACGGTCAAATTCTAACGCTGTCAATAAAGTAAGTTTGACTGTTAAGTGGAGGGGCTAAATTGTTACGTTATGAAGTTGAGGGGTATAAGTGTTACATAGGTATAAGTTGAGGGGTGCAACTTGTAATTAACCCTAAAATATAAATATATTTACATTAAATAATATGAGTATGTTAAATTATACATATATGTATAAATATGTACGTATTATATTTTAAATATATAGTGTTATTTGTATTTTAAAATATAAATTTATTAAATTATACATGCATGTATAAAATAATAAAAAACTCTCAAATATGCATATGTGCATATTAATTATATGTATAAAAGGTCTACAATAATATGCAATCAATAAACAAATGTATTTACACAATTTATTATTTATAAAATTTAAATACATTTATATTAAAAAATATATAATTATATTAAATCATAAAAGCTCTCATATATTTACAAATATGTACATATATATACAGATACCTACAATATATTTAAATTTTAAATATAAAAATTTATTTACATTTCAAAATATGAATTTATTAAATTATACATGCATGTATACACAATTTATTATTTATAAAATTTAAATATATTTATATTAAAAAAATATAATTATATTAAATTATAAAAAACTCTCATATTTTTATAAATATATACATATATATATATATACCTACAATATATTTATATTTTAAAATGTAATTAAGTAGAAGCTAAAAGTTTTGAGGGACAATTGAGGGAGAATATAACTTTTGGGGTCTAAGTGAAGAGAATGGGGCCAATTATTAGAGACTTAAAAAGTTGAGGGGCTAAATTGATTAAACTGAATGAAGGGTAAATTTGGTATTTAATAAATAGCCTTGGCTTTAAGTGTGACACGTCACACTTAACGGTCAAATTCTAACGCTGTCAATAAAGTAAGTTTGACTGTTAAGTGGAGGGGCTAAATTGTTACGTTATGAAGTTGAGGGGTATAAGTGTTACATAGGTATAAGTTGAGGGGTGCAACTTGTAATTAACCCTAAAATATAAATATATTTACATTAAATAATATGAGTATGTTAAATTATACATATATGTATAAATATGTACGTATTATATTTTAAATATATAGTGTTATTTGTATTTTAAAATATAAATTTATTAAATTATACATGCATGTATAAAATAATAAAAAACTCTCAAATATGCATATATGCATATTAATTATATGTATAAAAGGTCTACAATAATATGTAATCAATAAACAAATGTATTTACACAATTTATTATTTATAAAATTTAGGGTTAATTACATCTACCACCCCTCTAAAGTATCGATACTACAATTGGTCCCCCAAAAATTTTCAATATTACCAATATATACCCTATTAAAATAAAATATTACAAATACCCCCCTGGCGAGCCGGTATCCGGTCATATTTTGGTAAACTTTCGGTTTTGCCCCTCTATTTTTCAATTTATGTATTGTGTAAAAAACCCCAAAATATGTGAGTTGTGTAGTTACAAAATTACCCTCTTATTTATTTTTGCAATTAAAAAAAGGGTAAAATAAAAAAAAAATACAAGTGAGCGGTTTCATAAAACCATTGGCGTCAAAGTGGAACCCAGAGATCTGCTGCTTCAACACAGGATACTCCACAAACACCCATGGAATTGCAAGAAAAGCCAAACAGCTAGGCGCAACATAGTAAAGAGAAGTAATCGGGTTTAGATTAACAGGATCCCGATCGAATAGACCGCGACGGGCATTAGGGCTTTCGGCATTGTCACCTTTTTCCGAGAACACCCTCTGTACCAGGGGTAAAAACCCATCTTTTCTGCACCCAAATACCTGAGATTTTGGTTTTTTTGCAAGAGGGATAGTCGTTGTAGTCCTCGACGAAGGCACATTCGGCAGCGGCGCAGTTTGAGGAGCCTTTACACCGTTTCTGCTACTGGATGTGACGGTAAGTACTTCGAATCACTTAGATGTACTAGCATTTAGCATTTTAGTGTTAAATAGGGGCGACATTTCGCTATTGAAGTATTTTGAGAAACATTGGTGCTGGAAAATGAGATCGGGTTAGGATTTTAGGGTTTTTTTGACAATATTTTTGTTTTGTTGAAATTTTTGAATTTTTTTGGTGATTGTTGTCCGATTGTGGTTAATATGGTTTTTTTATGTTAGCTGTTGTTAATTTTTAGAAAAATCCCCCTTATTGTAGCTAATAACCCATCATTCCATTGCTCACCATCTAAACATATTTCTGCAAGTTACTAAACATTGAATCAGTGCCAGCAAAATAACAGAACAAGAAACTCAAGAATTTCATAAGAACCAACTCCATTTGTGTCTCATGGATAAAAAATCTAATACCAAATTGAAATAATTGTGCTGGCAACAGAAAATCCTATGACAGTAAACAAAATCCTTTGACAGTATTCATTATGGAAATGCTTATTTTTGATCTTTAACATAGAAATACATCAATCCACAATGTGCATCACAAGTAAAATCGACAGCTATTGGAAGTCAAGCAAACAGTCAACTTGAATTGATGATAACAGAGTGTTTGCAATTGCCTCTGCTTTTGAAAGCATAAAAACTCAAAGAGATTTGTAAAGAAGTGGCAAGCAATAAAACTGGAGGTTGTTGGAAAAATGGATTGATTAAAAAAATAACTTCTGCTGCAACTTGCTTTTGGAAAGAACAAATGGCAATACTAACAAAATGTATTAGTGCTTGCTATAATCATTACTCTTAATATTAGAATGAAATTAATTCGTAATATAAAACTATTAATTTATTAACATACCAACTCATTAAATTTCAGCAGCTAGTTAAATGCTCTGCTCATCTTTCTTACAGCTCATTACCACAGCTCCCGTGAAACTACCTTGAGTTCGAAAACAGCAAGATAAAAGAAAACATCCCATTTAAAACAACCATGAGTACGGTTTTTTTCAGAAGCTTGTTGTTTAGTTGTTGTTAATTCCCCTTTGTACAGGTTAGCAGAAATGGGAAGGCCAGATGCTTTTAATATACTGATTCATTATAACAATGAGAAGAAGATGCTAAAGGGTGTCAATCCAAGAAATTACAAGTATAAAGTGAATGGCTATTATGTTTTCAGCAAGTATAAAGGGTGTCACATTCCTACTCAATCATCTCAAGTTAGAACACAGTGAATGGCTATTATGTTTTGGGCAATGAACACACTGTTTTTGTTAATATTTTGGTATGTGCATGCAGAAACATGCTAATTAGTAGCATATGTAGTGATGATTTTTGTGTTGATAGTTTCTGTGTTGATGGTTTTTTGGCCAATGAACAAACTGTGCATGCAGAAACATGCTAATTAGTAGTAGCATATGCAGGGATGATTTTTGTGTTGATAGTTTTTGTGTTGATGGTTTTTTGGCCAATGAACAAACTGTTTTTGATGATGATTTATGCACTATAATGGATGATTTGGCATATGCAGTTATGGTTTTTGTGTTGATGGATGCTTTTGGCTACTTTTGGATTTTGTGTTGCTTGTGAGTCGCATAGGGAGAGTTTTCATTTTGTTTTGTTCAACAAAATTTGTTTGAACGTACTACCATTACAATTGCATAATAGAATTCCTACGGAATTACAAAAATACTTAATTTCGTATCTCACTTGCTAAAAGTAGATACAATTTGTGCTAACAAATAAATGGCAAGTAATACAAGGTTCAAAGCTATAAGCTTTTGCACAATGGTTGAATTTGCAACTTCGGTTGGTCGAACATTTGTTCTCATCGAGCTTGTTGCTTCCTCCTCCACATTACGGTTCTCTCTTCTTTGTATGAACCCCGTATCTTCATTTTCTCCTTCCACCGAGAATGGATAACACCAATGTGAAAAACCATGAATTGGACACCAATAAAACAACTTATAGCGGTTTGCCGGTGTGTCCGCCACCTTGATAGTGGTTTTCATACCACAATTCATCTTTTGACAAATTTCTTTCCTATATCTCAAACCATACACACAAGAAGAAGAACTAGAAGAAGCCATTTGAGGAAATTGTGGTGAAAAAATGGCAAAAACCACTGATATTTATAGCCTTATTAGGCTCATAATGGTCAAAAAATTGGAAGCAATGTCCATTTTTTTAAAATTGCAACGGCTAGTATTTCTAACTGAAACATTGCCAGAAAATTACAGTTACCACCCCTCATATTTATAATTATTACGTAAACCCCCCTATTAGATCAAAATATTACAAAGGGCACCCACTGGAATGGAAAATGTACGGAATGTACGACAAGGGTACTTTTGGAATTTCATAAAAAATTTGCTTACGTCACCAAAATATGACCGGATACCGGCTCACCAGGGGGGTATTTGTAATATTTGATTTTAACAGGGTATGTGTTGGTAATATTGAAAATTTTTGGGGGACCAATTGTAGTATCGATACTTTAGAGGGGTGGTAGATGTAATTAACCCTAAAATTTAAATACATTTATATTAAAAAATATATAATTATATTAAATCATAAAAGCTCTCATATATTTACAAATATGTACATATATATACAGATACCTACAATATATTTAAATTTTAAATATAAAATTTTATTTACATTTCAAAATATGAATTTATTAAATTATACATGCATGTATACACAATTTATTATTTATAAAATTTAAATATATTTATATTAAAAAAATATAATTATATTAAATTATAAAAAACTCTCATATTTTTATAAATATATACATATATATATATATACCTACAATATATTTATATTTTAAAATGTAATTAAGTAGAAGCTAAAAGTTTTGAGGGACAATTGAGGGAGAATATAACTTTTGGGGTCTAAGTGAAGAGAATGGGGCCAATTATTAGAGACTTAAAAAGTTGAGGGGCTAAATTGATTAAACTGAATGAAGGGTAAATTTGGTATTTAATAAATAGCCTTGGCTTTAAGTGTGACACGTCACACTTAACGGTCAAATTCTAACGCTGTCAATAAAGTAAGTTTGACTGTTAAGTGGAGGGGCTGAATTGTTACGTTATGAAGTTGAGGGGTATAAGTGTTACATAGGTATAAGTTGAGGGGTGCAACTTGTAATTAACCCTAATATATAACTCAAGCCCCCATAACTATTAACTCTAGCATTTTCTCCTCATGCAATTCAAAATCCCCGCTTTGCCCCCTTGTATTTTTTAAAAGGGAAAATTCCAAATAACCCCCCGTAGTTTCATTTATTAGCTGAAAACCCCCATCTAGTTTAAAAATATTCAAAAAACCCTATATTTTATAAAATACTGCGCCAAACCCCCTTTTTGTTAGAAGATAGAGGTGCTTGTAGTACACACACTTATTAGTAATTTTTAACATTTTTTACAAGTAAATTGACTAATATATCCTTACACTTATTTTTTTAATTATGTTTTTTAAAAAATTCTTTTAATTAAGCTCTTATCTTTTTATTTCTACATTTTAAAATTGCAAATTTGCCATTTTTTTATTTTTTTAATTATGTTTTTTATTTATTCTCCTCGGCAGCGACAACGGCGTCCCGGCCATCGACCGCCACAACCCCATCATCCCAGGCTCCAGAAGAGCCCCCAAATTACAGCCACCCATCACCCCCAAACGTCAAAAATCTCACCACAAGAAAAAGAAAAACAAAGAAAATACCATTTAAGGAAAACTAAAGATCAAACAAAGAAAACTAATATCCTCGGTTACTGTTAATCTTGATGATGAAAAGATAAAAACAGCACAAATGATGGTAATGGTATTGTGATTTTGGGCCATCTTCTTCCCACTCACTCCAAGCCACCACCGTCGTCGTTCGCCTCCCAAACCCTAGCTAGCCGCCGCCGTCGTTCGCCTACCAAACCCTAGCTCGCCGTTGTCATCGTTCGCCTCTCAAACCCTAGCCCGCTACCGTTGTTCGTCTCCCAAACCCTAGCCCGCCACTGCAGTTGTTCGCCTCTCAAACCCTAGCCCGCAGCAGCCGTTGTTCGTCTCCCAAACCTTAGCCCCCCGCCGCCACCGCTTTCATCTCCCAACCCTAGCCCCCCAGCCGCCGCCGTTTGTTTGCTGGTCGATCCCAATACATTTTTGAGTACACACACACATAGCAGTGAGGAAGAAAGCAGGGCATAACGGGTATTTTAGCATAAATTTGATTCCATTAGCAATGAATTAACGGAGAGAGAGTGTGCAGGGTTTTATAAAACATGGGGGGTTTTTTGTATATTTTTAAATTATAGGGGGGTTTTTAGCCAATAAATGAAACCACAGGGGGGTTATTTGGAATTTTTCCTTTTTAAAATTACTCAAATGAAATACGATGTAAATATAAAATGCTTTTGCAGGGTATCAAAATTCTTCAAACCTTGGAGAAACAGTTTCATTTTGCTGTAGTTCCCTTTTGTTGAACATTTTAGACTTTCCGTGTTATTACCCATGAAAGGTGAACGTGTGGCCTCACTGATCATACCATAAGTTTGAATAATATATCAGTATTTTTTTAATTATAATATAATTTATTATCAGTATTTTTTTAATTATAATATATTTTATTTATTGTAACTTTTAGGGGAACCTGCTTTAAATAACCACGATTATCAAGTATACGTCTTGTTTTATAAAAACAATTCTTCAACAATTCTCGAACAGTTCTTCAACAAGTTTTCCGTTGCATTTTCACTGTTCTTTCCTTTTTATTATAATCTCTTTATAAAAAAAATCTCGTTACTGTTATTTCTAATCAGAAGACAAATACCATACTCATTTTTCTAGTTTCTAGGCATTGCCCCTTTCAGATCAAGACAGATTAGACGATACCCATGACATCTTTATGACAAAACGGAAATTCAACGTGATTTTACCAATTAAGAAACTTAGCTGCAACAAAATATTCATTCCAACAAAATTTGGTACCAAGTTCAATGTGTTTTCCGCAACCCCCACCCCCCCCACCCCTCCCAACCAAATACACTAATAAATTAAATCTCACCCTTCATTGAACCAAACATTATTGACCAACCGCAGCTAGTTGACAATACCCCAAATAATTAACAAACTCTACGTCGGTGATGTTCAAACTTGAGTATTTAAGATTGATACAGTGAGACTTAAAACACCCACCATGTTTGCAATCAATATATCATAGACTTGAACCCAAGTTTTCTTGCAGCAATCCAATCATCCATGCTACGGTTGCACAACCCGACATACAAGCGTAAACATTAGTAGCATGCACATACATCGGCTCCAAACAAGCGCAATATTTGAAACACATACCTACACAGTTCGAAAAATTAAGCTCTAGCAATACGAGCCATCACAATCCACAATTCCACATGTAACGTCAGCAGGAGTCTCTCTTAATTGAGAGAAATATCTCAGAGACGCCTCTTTTGCCCAAACGAGATAACTTGATACTAGATCAACAACAAATATCAAATGAATATCAAGATTCATTTTTTTAAAAAAATAATATGCAAATTTCGCATACAAAACGAGAAATATAACAGAACTTTGCCAAGACCCAGATACCATCTACCCAAAGGGACGCGCATAAACATGACTTAATAAAAAGGAGGATCGTCATGAACCTATTTCTTACAAAATCCTTCTCAAAAACAGGATTATAGAGACCCGCCATTTCAAGAAAATTAATCTCCAACCGGCTTAATATGAAACATAGTCCAAATAATCTCATCATCACGTATTTCATGGAAACCATTGCCATCAATAAGAGTCCCGAATTCATATTTCCTAGACGTACAAAAGAACCAAAACAAGCTGCTGCCATAAAATATGGCTATAACAATCCGCCGCCAACTTATCCGGATGTGGGTCCATTCTCGGGTTTGTCAGTTTCCATAGGCTCGGCAGGAGCTGGTGGTACTTCATTTCCAGACCCAGCTGCGTCACTTGCATTAGCATTTTTGGCCGGGCTAGCATTGTCACGTCGTGGAGATTGAGCCTCACCTCCTTGGGAGGATGTCGGAGATGGCGCCTCAGGAGTAACTGGTTTTGCTGGTTTTGGTTTTGTCATGATTGGCCTACAAATCCTGCGAAAACCAAATTGTTGTCTTAGATATATCTAAACGGGCATATTGCACCCCTCCACAACTACCCAAAGATAATGCATCTCCAGAAGCTATGGTATATGGCAAATGATTCCCATGCGCATGTGCACCTGCATGCGCATATTTGAAGCAACATATTTTATTATTATAAATTTCCTATAATCAACATAGGCATTTCCGAACTTTAAACTTAGAAAAAAGCATGATTTTTCTGATTCTTATGCCAAAAGGAGTTAAGTACTCCTTGTTTATGGCTTTATAAATTTTAAGTGTAATATTTGCTGATTTATTTATGATAAATAAAACAGTCGACGTCCATCCAAAACCCATATGCCTAGGCACACGCAGTGTCTTTGAGAGGAGAGAAGAAAGAATAGAAATATGTCGAGCAACCACTTTTTGTCCTCACCATCGCAAAGAAGGCAAATACATCTATATACCTATCAAACTCAGTTTGCACACAAACCAGAAAAGTACATATAACACGCATAACAATGTTATAATACCTGTCAAGAGCTTCTGCCTTTTTTCTCACATCAGCAGACAAAAGGACTGGCGAGGCATACTTTGGAAGTGTATCCTGGTGCTGCTTTTTCTCTCTTATCCAGGCTTCAGCTTCCACGCATTCGTTCAAAACCTGAACAGAGTTGATGCATTGTGACTCATGAAAGCTAAGGGAAATATGAACCAATGAAGCCTAAGACTGGCAGGGATTATACCTTTTGCTTCTCTGCAATATCAATATGTTCAAACTTGGGGTCATTCGACATTGCTGCATCCCTGTAACTGTTGATGCAATAGATAAGTTGATCAATCACGGTTCCCCTCTCTGTATGCTCCTTGTAGCGCTCCTCAATTGGGTCACCTTGCTGAGGATTATGATTCCTAATTAAAATGCATCCTTGAAATTATCAAACAAAAGGAGACACAGACGAACTTCAGGAAACTCACCTTCTTAAGTTCCTCCAGTTTAGCTATATAGACCCCCTTGGTTTCATCCTCACCATCCTCATACAACCAATCTTCCACCTCCTGGAGTCTAGAAAGAAGTTGCTCTTTGTCTGATTCAGTTATGAACTCAAGATATTTGTCATGAAGCTGCAGGTACACAAATCGATTGGTTTCAAAAGGTTAAGATGTCTTCTGCAAAGACTAACAGACCTCGTACATACCTTATTCCGCATATCATAAACATAAGCCTCTACAGCATTCTTCTTGTCTTTGGTTTCTTCCATAACACGGTCCTGCAAAGCCATCTCAAACTCCTTCTCCACAGCTTTTTGCACATCTGCAGCAGCCAGTCCTCCATACACAGTTTCTGATACAGGAACACTAGTTTTCTTGACCTTTTTCTTTGGAGCCTCGGCCTGATGAACACACAACCACAGTGGAGGTGAACACATTTCATCTGAAAAAACTCCTCTAAGATACAGAAAAGGAGTCAAACTTTGCTATGTTCAAGGTTTTTTTAGTATGCACAGATAGCCAAACCTAAATGCTTAGATAAACTAAAACAGATACTAATAGCAGAACATATAACTTGAAGGTCTGGTTGCTGAAATTGAATTTGATGTCATTACTGATTTAAGTACACAGGGAGAGAAAAAACTGTGTGACACAAATAATCCAACAATCATCAGCAGAAAATGAAATATATCCAGTATCATTCATCAGGATATATCCAAAAGCAAAAGCGAGATTTTGAAATACTCAAAACTCTCAAAAAGTGGCTGTTGCCATAACAGAAACAGTTGAAATAAATCCCTCAACAGTCATCACCCGAGAACTCTGGTACTGCAAAATTACCTTGACATCTGTTTCCATTTGAGCTGGCTTATCTCCTGACTGTGGCTCACCATTTTCAGCTCCACCAACATCAGGTTTGGCATCTTGCATATTTACATCAGTTCCACCGGTGCTCGAAGGGGCAGGAGGAGCTTCATCTGCCTCCATCTTGGTCGCCTCTTTTGGTGACTCTTTTACAACTGGAACTTCCACCTCTTCCTCTTCCAAGAGCTGTGCTTCAAGATACACCAGTTAAAATTCCAAAAAAAAAAAAATGAACAGCATCCCTAACCAAGTAAACTGAACAAGGTAGAAGCTCTAGTGCTTGATAAGTAGCCTAGGAACCAACTCCTTCATGTAGACCAGCTTTAATTGTTTCTTAATCCCAAATAGAAATATCCATTTTAGGTTGTTGTATACTCTAACGCAAAGTCATATTTAAATTGGAGCAATCACTTTTATAGACCCTTACAATTATATGCTCCGATTAGTTCTAGTGTTTAATCATGCCCACCACTGTGAGAACATCAGTAAAGTAAGTCCCACAAGGAAACCTGCTGAGAATAACTTGACAGCCCAAGAGCTCTTTCCAGGTCATCATAATACAAGAGACCAAGTTACAGTATTCATTTCTCAATTCTTGGTGAAAATGGAAATTCAACATTACATAGGTGAAATCCTGAATTCGGCTCCCCATTACAGTTCCTTCCCTGTTTCAAGTAGTTATGATCATTGTGACACGTCTTACCAATTTATTTGTGGGCATCGTTACAAAAATGATAAATGATTTTTAATGCTAAGTGAGTAAAAGGGCAGGATAAAATACCCCTTTGTGAGCTGTTAGTAAGTCACTGTTCAGTTACCATGGATTAGTAAATGACCATGTTATTCCCAGATCAACACTATTGAACCCAACATTCTATGAACAAAAGAATCTCAGCAATTCAGTAGAAACCCTTCGCAAATGACAAGGATCACCAAAGGAAATACAGAGTAACCAAAATCTAAATTTTGTATGTCACCCTCCATATCAAGTATCAACAGTCGAATAGTTCTTTAATAAGCTTCATGTAAATAACCGAACTCTATAAGTATTAGCGCTAGTGATCCATTTATTTAATAGGTCTCATAAACAGAACAAATGAAGTTTCAAATATCATTAGTTATAAAGTTTCAAGTATAAACCTTAAGAAATAATCAAGAGCTCGATCATATGAACTTACCGTTGCTGACTCAATCGAGACAATACCATGAAGATTCAGGCGTACTTTGACCTTCAATTTCGCCCTTTCACCCTTTGAGGACTGGAAAGGCCCAATCTGCAATTAAAAAAGCAATGTCATCAAGCAAGCACAACAAATAGGCACAAGGGATGCTGTTTACAGCATAATAAATGAACCAGAATAACATGCCCTAAGAAGCTACCGTATAAGTGCTAATCTTGGCTGGTGCCTGCAATTCACCGACATCTGGATACTGTACATCTATTGTGAAGGTGCCAGATCGATAGAAAGTCAATGCCTTCACACTTGGTATCACATTACCCTTGGGGAATACAACAGTGCTCTGTTGATTATCCACTGCTCCATTTTGCGTTTCAGGAGCAGAACCTTTCCACGACAAAGCAATGGAGAAAGGAAAATTCTCGTTGACCTGCGAAAAAGACAAACAAAAATATCTTAATCAGATTACAATGTCATAGTTTTGCAGAAACAAAACTGCACCAAGGTATCTCTTATACAAACTTAACATTGGTGATGCATCAAACAAAATATCATAGTATAGATGCTCATTTCTTCATGAATTATTGGAGCAGAGCGTCATGACACAGGGGATCCTTTTAGCAGTGGGTCTTAATTGAAGCACAATAGTAGTTAAAACGGTTTATGAAAACAATTAACACAATCTGCAAAATAGGAGTCGAGCTCCTGGAGCACCCAAACAGAACTCCCTTAACAAACCCACTACCGTATGATTCCAACGCCTCTCCGTAAATTGTAAAACCAAGTAAATTGCAATATGAAGAAATAGATTGCGGCAGCCATAACTAATTATAAGAAGCTAGCCAAGAACTAGCTTAGTGATCAAATTTCACCTTCTTTAGCAGCTCTACAATCAATCTGCTTCCAAGACTCTCCATGGATCCAAATAGGTGTTTGCAGGAAAGATGTTAAAGCAATATGAAAGTATGTTGTAACATCAATGATACACACATGCAGGCTTCAGTTCACCTTAATCGCAATATAAGGTTCAGCATACCAACAGATCTATAGGATCCTATGATAATCTTAAATAAATTCTAGAATAGAGACACATAACTCCTGTTAGTAGCAATGTTTACCTGGAATTCCCGCACTTTAAATGTTGGACTAAGAATAGCACACTCGAGTGCACAGCCTTTTGCAACACATTCACTTGCATTCATTGTACGCCTAGGCTCCTTTTTGAAGAACTCGGTTAAGATCTTAATAATAGCAGGAACACGAGAACTTGAACCAACTACTTCGACAGAATGTATAATCTCAATAGTCAAACCAGCTTCTGCAAGAGCCTTTTCCAATGGCTTTTTCACACGTTCCAAAATGGGAATGCTTATTTGCTCAAACTCATCTCTCCTGATGAAACCCCGAACATCCTTCTCATCCATAAGGCACTCAATGTTCAGAGGTGCCTCAGGATTCGCACTTAGAACCTTCTTCAATTTCTCACAAGCAGCACGCAACCTCAGGCACGCCCTGGCATTCTGATATACATCAATCTTATATTCATCCTTGAATTTTGCAGCAAAATGCTGGAAAAGAACTTCATCAAAATCCCTTCCACCTAGAGACCTATCAAAAGAGTGAGCCAAAATCTTCAGCTGACCCTTCTTAAAGGCAGCAATACAAACTTGCATACTTGCATGCCCAACATCAACAAAAGCAACGTTCATCGGTTCATTTTCAGGCAAATCAGTCTTATAAATACCATAAGCTAAAGCGGTAGCTGTCGTCTCATGAATAAGACGAAGAGGGTGTAAGCCAGCAATTGCTGCAGCATCAATCACAGCTCTCCTCTGGAGGTCAGTGAAATAAACAGGTATTCCAATGCAGCAATCTACAACTGCTGCATTCAAATTCTTTTCAGCAATGCTCTTCAAGTTGGAAAGTACCATTCCCAAAAGTTGAGTAGGTGTAAATGTCCTAGTTTCTCCTAAATAACGAGCGTGCACCAAAGGATATCCATCAGGCCCTTCAGTCACCGAAAATGGCAATGATTTGAGATCACGCTGCAGCTCAGGATCTGAAAACTGGCACCCAATCAGTCGCTTTATTTGAGATATTGTATTTTTTGGATTCATCATACTTGATGCAGCTCCTGCTGTTCCAAGGAACCGCTGCTTGTCGCCAAAGCATACGAGAGCAGGAGTTTCACGCTTGGACTCATCATTAAGCACAACATCAATTCCTCTTTGTCTAGCAACCGCAACAACACAGCTTTCATTCCCAAAATCAAAGCCAACCACACTCATGTTTGCTTAGATACTTAAAAATTGCAGCACAACCACTTTGCAATAAGGTGCACAATAACCTGAAGCATTGAAAATTCAACATTGTCATGATATAACAACATCGAAAACTGTATACTAGTGTCAACCATTCATTCCCAGTCCTTTTTATGAATGCATTCCAAAAAATTGAACAAATCAATAATATTCTATGTATGCAAGTAAGGCATCAAGATGCATTTAAAGAATGATGAACAAGCCCAAACCCACATTACATCAAGGAGTAAAATCATGCATTGCAAGGTCAAACGATTGGTGCCATGATATCCTCACAGACAAACAAATCACCTAGTCTAAGTCAAAAATGGGAAAGGCAAAAAGAGGCCCATGCAATTTGGAATCTCATTATGGATACTTCCAAGAACATTAAAAGTCAGGTCTGATTACAAATAGATCGCCGTCAACTCCTTCTGATGCCCAAGCGACAATGATAACGCACCCAGGCTCAGAAAATTCAAAAACAACACCAAATCCACCTAAATTAAACAAAAATAACCCCTCAACAAACAGAATGCGTTAGCAAAAACGCATAGTTAATCAAATCTAAGGACGTAGGAAAAAACAAAAAAACAAAAATTTATGGTATCTGATTCAACATGAAACCCGGTGCACACAACTACTATAGCATGTTCAAAAGCATAAAACAACCTAAATTCACAACCGATCAGATCTGGAAAACAGTTTTCGTGATTCATAGTACCTGAGATCAGATCGAGCGCGCCGCTCGGAGGATTCTCTGGAATTTTCTCCTCCGCAGTGGTGCTAGAGAGAGAGAGAGAGAGCACGGAATATAAAAAGGCACAAAATAATAATTTATTGTTGACTGGGACTCTGGGAGAGGGGTGTGGGTTTATACGAGACCGAGAGAGCGAACAAGGGTTTGTATGTGGAAATTTCAGAAATAATTATTATATATATATATATATAAATTTTTTTCCCCTTTTTTTTTAGCAAAAATTAAAATTAAAAAAAAAAAAACTAAGATGCCTGGGTAGGTCCAATGATCCTGGGTGTAGGCGCTTCTAGAAAGATCGTCGCCTTCAAACTCATTCCTCTTTGTTGGGCTGTCTTTTGGGCTTTGATTTAACGTAATATGTTGACTGCTGGGCTTATGGGCCAATTAATTGGGCACACGTGTTTTGTGTTTCTTAGGAAAATAGAAGTTGCTATTTGATTTGTTGCGTTGTCTTGGTTCAATGTTTGGTGTATTGTATTTTTTTTTTTTTTTAAAGGAAGTATTTTTAGATGAGTGGTGAAATTTGTTATGAAAACCAGAAACGGCATCGAACTAAAATTTATATATTTTTATTTAAAATTTTTAAATCTCTCAAACATCATATAAAAATGTTTAATATTTTACTATCAATTCTATCTCAACCCCCAATCCACCCCCGCCCCCCCCAAAAAAAAAACATAGCAAATTTTTATAAACTTATGATATCAATGTTTTAATTATTATGTATTAAACTATATTTGTAATTTTATTTTATATACAAATTGAATCATGTATTTTAATTATGATAGTTTTGAGTTTTTTTTTTCTTTTTCGAGGCTATAGTTTGAAAATATAATTGCAACATTTAATACGTGCTATATTATAATACAATTATTTACACCATTAATAAAACACCCACATGTCCAGCAATCACTTTGGTGTCTTTGTTATTTTTGAATATTTTGGTATCCCTTTTTTGTTTAAAAAAGAATAGCATGTGGTGTCCTTTGTTTATCTTTTCACTTTCTCTCTCATAGTTCAAGTTGTTTATAATTTCTTCAATTTTCTCTGTCTCATGTCTCACTACTCAACATTGTTTTTTAACTCATTTTATGTTCGTCTTTTTAGTCATATAGTTTTATTTTAAAAATTATTTTACTTTTCACTTATCATTAATTTAACAAAAATACTGAAAAAATATTTGAAAGAAGTATACTTATAAAAAAGAATAGTAAATATTAATTTATTATAATGTAATTCAAGCACATAGTTGAATTATATATGTTGTTTTTATTTTTATTTTTATTTTACACACATATAGTGTGCCATACTACTAGTATAAAAAGAGGGTGTCTATAAAGGAAAAAAAAAAACGAGAGAGACACTTGTATTTTTGATTAAAAAAACTATTAATAACGGGTTTATTTCATAATTTCTAATATTGAAGTGTTTTGTAATAACTAAAAGAATACAAAATTTGAAAACACCACCACCCTTATTTTGACTTCTATTATACTTCTGCTTTTAGTGATTTTTAATAAGTTAGAGTTTTTGTAAACATTCAATAGTCAAGAGGGCCTCAAATATTGGTCTCCCGGCTATTTGAACACATTTACACACTGCAGTCAGACATTCACACGCTGTGATGTTTGATTGCACTGTGTGTGTGTGCGCAATGTGTGAATGTTTGAGTGTGCGCGTGTGTGCACAACTGCAGTGTGTGAATGTGTGTGTGAAAAATATGTATATAGTGTAAATAGTGATTGACGTCATTTGATTTTGAGTACTGGATTGAAATTCCAAAAGTGTGATTTTTAGAGTTTGAGCTATATTGTAGGACCTGGACTTGCTATTTGTGCTTGTTGTACTATGTATTGGGTAGATATTTTATGTGTATCGAAAATCCAATTTGTTTCATCAACTTGTAATGTATTATATGCAATTTTACCAATATAACCATTCTTAAAGTCACCAAAAATTGTTGCTTTACTTACTAGAGTAAAGGGACACAAAAATAAATGCCATTCAATAATATTTTCAAAATCCCTACTATTCTGATAACTCCTCTCCAATGAGATTTAATCCAACTTATAAGTATGAACCTAGTCTATGTCTCAGTGGATTTGGAAAGTTATGTACGCAATACGACACTCAATCAACTTGGTATCGGACGAATTAATCATTGTATTATATACTAATATAATCAATCAAATGAAAGTATTTGGTATCATCACTTAATAGGTAGGAATAAGTAAGATTTTATCTTAATGAATTTATTTATAATAGTATGAATTAAGTAGAACATAAATAAATTTTAATTTTTTAGGGTATGAATATAATATAGGCGAAGGATAAATAGTTACGGTAGGATAAAAAAATAAAAATAAAAATCCTACCCTTTGACAGGCTATCTCCATTCAACGACTTATGCAAGCAAATGGCGGGAAAGAGAAGGGAGCATAGCAGAGTGCTAGGGTTTTAAGCACAGCAATCGAATACTCCGATTCTACTGTAAAAAAAAAAAAAAAACAAATCGTCAAAATCAGAAATGCCGACGTACAAAATCAGGGGAATCGATGTGGATTTCCCTTACGAGGCCTATGATTGCCAGATCGCCTACATGGAAAAAGTCATTGAATCTCTTCAAAACGTACGAAGATTCTAAATTTCATTTTTTTTTTCCCGCTATTGTTTGATATTGAAAGATTTTTTTTTTTTTTGTATTATACTTTGCACTTCTTGATGAAGTACCAGTTCGAGGAAATTAATTGAATGTTGGTTCGGGATTGTAATGGCTGTTTCATCTCCTTTTGTGGCATTTGAGAACTAGTAATGAAAATTTATGAAAACGGATAAAAAGAATATCTAAAGAGCATTGGGTATTTTTGAATTGAAATGAACGAATTCTATATTCTGGTTTTTATTATTGGCAGGTCTTATGTACTATTGTTATATCACACATCACGTGTCATATGCTAATTTTTGATAGAAACTTGAACAGGAATCATTCTGTAATTTGTTGTTTGATTTTACATTGGAGTTATTATTGTATATTTAGTCTGCGGGCAAAAAAAAAAAATAAAAATAAATTGTTCTTTTGCTAGGAAATCATCGATGTCCCTGCTTCCTCTCCACTGTTGTAATTTAACGCAATTCTATTTCATTATTTGTCATGACAGAAACGTAATGCACTGTTGGAGAGCCCTACTGGAACTGGAAAGACGTTATGTCTGTTGTGCTCCACATTAGCTTGGAGGAAAAGTTTGGGTGAATTTACTAGAGGTCGTAGTGAAAGAAGTAACATCAGAGGAAGTCAGAATTTGGACGACGACGAAATGCCACTATCCCAATCTTCCAAATTTCCCCCCATAATATACACATCACGCACCCACAGCCAGATTAGGCAAGTGATTCAAGAGTTGAAGAGGTCCAACTACAGGTCAGGTCTGTTTCACTGGTTTGGCTTTGGTGACTGCTGACAGTTTTCTGATGCAAGTAATTTAGTTTGGTAATGGCTGATGGGTGTTTGTCTGTGAATACCTGGTGCACGGTGATGCATAGGAATATATTATATGGAGTATGGATTTTTACGGATGTTTGCTTGATTCCCATAATTAAGTTATCAAGAATTTCAATTTGAATGTAGTTTTCTAAATAATGTGCCCACCTGATGTAAAGTTTGGTAAGTTTATAAGCATAAGTTTTCGCCAAAAGTAGAGAAATACTTCTTCATTTTCATTAATCAGGAAGCCCTTGAAGAAGCATATCCCACATTATCAAGTTTATGCTGACTGGGGATTAGTGTCCTTTTTTTTTTTTGGTAAAAGGATTAGTGTCCTTTGGTTGTATTATCTATGGCTTCAGGGAGACCACAGACACATGAGAATTATTTCCCTTCTTGTTATTATTCCAGACACTTAAGTAGCCACAAAAAGATATATCATTCTCTATTAACCAATCCTTTACAACTAGTTATTTGAGTGAAAGTCCATGTCGCAACTTGAAGCACTGCATTAGTATTTCTTTTAGTCATTTTACTATTAGTTTTAATCTGGGGAAGGGTGTTTTTGTGCTGTTTTATTTAGTTCTGGTTCATGAATTGAGGTTTGGCGTTGAATTTGCTGGTCCTCACTGCATTTTATATTCTTTAAACATACTGGTATTTGTGTGAATGATGAATATGTTTAATATAGATGTCCATATATATGCATAAAGAAATAGTCCTGATGAGCTCAATATGATGAAGTTCAGGCCCAAAATGGCGGTGTTAGGATCTCGAGAGCAGTTGTGCATTCATGAGCAAGTAAGTTTGCTTCGTGGAAAGGCACAGACAAATGCTTGCCACGCCCTATGCAAGAAGCGCAGCAAGCGATATTGTTCTCATTTTTCTCGAGTTGCAGGTATGTGCTATTGGTTTAGCAGCATTTGAACCTTGTGCTTGACTGTCATCATACAAATTCCGCTGCTTTGATTAATATATCTTCAGTTTCCTCTTTTATGATATACAATGATGAGTGGAGAGCTTTATTTGGTGATAAGATAAGATATTGCTAATTTATTACTGAATCAAGGCCATTATTTATGACCACAACTACCATTGTGATTCAAATACACCACTTTCTTTCTTGTCTAATGTAGAATTCGTGAAGAAGAATCCTGGTATTGGAGATGATCCGATTGACATAGAGGACTTGGTCAACATTGGAAAGAGCTCTGGGCCGTAGGTTTCTGGTTTTAATTGTTATCTATACCTGAAAATTTATAAAGTGAACTTGGAAATGATTTGTTCTTTATCTTTAGGTGCCCTTATTATCTGTCCCGGGAGCTCCATAAGGATGTTGACATCTTATTTGCTCCTTACAACTATCTTATAGATCGTGGAAACAGAAAATCTCTGAAAATCGACTGGACCAACAGCATCCTTATTTTTGATGAAGCTCATAACTTAGTACGTATAAATACATTGGCTTTTGGAGATTTTCATCTTAGATCTTGCACTCATCTTTATAATCTTTTTACAAATACGTTAAGATCGGAGATTGCACTGAAAAATAACCCTTCGTAAGTCAAGCACCTTTTGTGAACTATCTTTGTTTAACAAGCTTTACTGCTGTCAATTGGGTTTACAATGCAGGAAGGCTTATGTGCTGATGCAGCTTCATTTGACCTGCCTTCAGGCCTTTTGACAGCTTGCATATCCGAGGCAAAAAACTGCATTGATCTTTCCATTACTAGGAGAGAAACTTCAAGTGATAAATCTTGTAATCCAGATAATTTTGCAATTCTCAGAGGTAATACTGAGCATTTGCCTAATGATTTTTCTCAAATAATTTGTGAATAGAAAAAGTCTTGGTGTCACTGATCCTAAACATTTATTTATGTTTGTTAACTTATTGCAATTTTCCACTTCTATCATGTTTTTGAAACTTAATACACTGTTGGTCATGCTAAACTTGATATTTCAATTCTTTCCTTTTTCAATCTTCCATCTGCCTTCAGCCATTTCTGATGTTGTATGTCCAATTTGGTGTTGCTGCAGCACTTCTTTTGAAGCTTGAGAAGAGAATAGCTGAGGTGCCAATCGAATCCAAAGAGTTAGGTTTTACGAAGGCTGGTCCTTACATTTATGAGCTACTAGCTGAACTAAATATAACTCAAAAAACTGCTGAAATGCTCATTGATATCATTGAGCAAGCATGCGCACTTCTTGAAGAAGGTACTTGCAACTTTCACTACCTTGCCTCTAAGAGTTTTCTCAACCTTCCTATATTTTAAGGTTACAAAGTAGTGAGAATGCTTGGATGTGTTTTTGTACTCAAGTGCTTCAAAAAAGAGGTGGTTTTTTGGTGGGTTTCTGTGGGCTCATGTGTCGGGAAATATTTTAGAGAATTCTGTCATTATCATTTTCAGTATTTTGCTAAGAAAATTTATGGAGATGTGCTCTTTTCTGAAAGCCTAGGTTTAGATCTGTTTCGACCCATTCTCTTTGTTTTCAATGCCAAAAATGCTCCATATCTGCCTTTTCTCTTACATTTTTAATTACCTTAGCCACATGTTTTTATTTACTGTCATATTCCCAATATAGAAACCCATGCCAAAATCTTATTCTTAAAACTCATTTTAAAAAATATAATTTCAATTGAAATGAGAGGAAATATATGGAACACAACCAAGCCTCATCATAGTATGCTGAGATGGTGCCCCAAGAGTTCTTGCCCTGACTCTTTCTGCAGTCTTTTTACTCAGAGGAGCTCTAAGAGGTTGAATTCAGCCTTGGGGATCATGTATTTTTGAATATCACATTTTACTGATCTTCTAACTTTTCCTTTAGATGCCAATATGAGTGACAGTGGAGGATCAAATAAAACAAATGCGACTATTTTCAGGCTTGAAAGCATGGCTGACATTCTTAGACTGATATTCAGAGATAATAGTAATGCTCATGCCCAATATTATCGTGTAAGTTATATCAATTTATTTCCCTGTATAACTCCCTACAGTAATTGTTAATTGCCTATAATAACAGTAATTCTGCCCAATATTATCGAGTAAGTTATATCACTTCATTTCCCTGTATACTTCCGTACATCAATTGACGCCACTTTTGATCTTCCTGAGGCATATCACTGATATGATTTATCGACCTTTGATATTTGACAGCTTCATGTCCAGGAGGTTGAAGCTAGTGCTACAGATGCCTTTAGAGGTAGTTCACAGATTTCCTTTGAATTTAAAACATGGACATACCTCTAAGTTTGTTGTTTTTCCTCATGGATCTTGATAATATCAAGTTTAAATGAAGAAAAAGCAACTTCTTTATTTTTCAATGAGACTACCAGGTGACCTATGGACATAAACAGGGGGAGCCATTACATAAATGGTAATTTTGTGGAATCCATGGATGCCACAGTTCAATAGGATTTTAACATGTAGTAAATAGCTGAAACTTCTTGATTTTCCACCTGTGGAATGGTTTAGATGGAGTTCACATCCTAGTAGTTATGGTTCCCTGCTGTAGAATATGGTTCAGATGGAACTCCATGCATGTCATCAACATTGTAACGTGAGATGCTTAAATGAATCCACAATACTCATCGATTGATTTGATTTTTAGTTTTCTTTTTATATCAAAAAATGATGGAAAATGAGGAAAGTTTGTTCTCTTTTGTTTTGTCTAATAATTTGGTACAAAGTGTAGCACTTGCTAGTCCACTGGCAGCTATGCATAACCAAGGACTGTTATTAATGCATACCAATTTTCCTTTAAAATTGAAAATCAGGGAAAACTTCTAGAACTCTTAGCTGGTGGTGCTTCAATCCTGGAATTGCTATGGAAGAGTTCTCCAGGCTAGGTGTTGGATCTATCATTTTGACATCTGGCACATTATCCCCAATGGATTCATTTGCAGAAGAATTGAAATTGTGGGTGGTTATTGATCAATGCCGTCATTCCTCACAAATCACGTGACTGATCAATTTCAAAGAATTAATTATACTTAATGTTCTCCTGTTTTAGAGAGTTTCCTATTCGCTTGGAGAATCCTCATGTTATATCAGGAGATCAAATATGGGCTGGAGTTGCTCCGGTTGGACCATCTGGTTATTCTTTCAATTCTTCATATCGCAGTCGTGGTTCTATAGAGTACAAGTTGGAACTGGGCAATGCCATTGGTATGCATAACTCATATTATGAATGAAAAATCCAATTCTTCTGCAGTATCTATGGAAGATTGGCGTTATTCAAAAACAGCTTTAATCTGGATCATTTTAATATGATAGCTGACTTCTGTTAGAATTTTATTTGGAAAAATCACTAAATTGGAGTTTATGTGCCAGTCAATTTTGCTCGAATTGTACCAGATGGGCTGCTTGTATTTTTTCCATCTTACTACCTTTTGGAGCAATGCATCAGCTGCTGGAAAACTATGGTAAGGCATGCCATGTCCGATTAGAAAGTTGGTCTTTCTTATTCCCTTCCATTGATCAAGCTACTTTCTTTGCAGGGTCAACAAAATCTAACCAATTCAACTACAGTTTGGGAAAGAATCTGCAAGCATAAGTTACCTGTCGTGGAACCTAGGCAAGCCTCACTTTTCCCTTCAGCAATTGAAGTGAGTTGCTCAAACAAACAATTATTTGATTGTGCTGCTTTCATTTTAAGCTTATTCTTAGGATGTTAAATTTATAGTTTGTCCATGTCTTCTTGGTCAGGATTATATGTCAAAGTTAAAGGAAACCTCATCTTCTGGAGCAATTTTCTTCGCAGTTTGCCGTGGCAAGGTATGGTATATCCTGCATAGGTGACAGGTTTCTTCTTGTACATAGTGTATTTGAACTCCAAATGTTCACTTGCATGCATGTGGTCTCTTCCCTTGAAATTTTGTATGCTAATACTTGGTGCCCAATCCAAACTTCAGATTGCTTTATAACTAAATGATATGAAACAAATTCTCTGCATAAGGTGTTTGAAGTCAAAATTTCAGTCACAGATGTGGTCTCTTGCTTTGAGATTTCTTATGCTGGTAGTCATGAGAAAAATATTTCATGTGCAACGCTAAATTGTTTTATGGGACCTGTCCCAAGGCTTTAACATGTCTATATATACTGTCACAAAAGGTTCAATTAATAATCAGTGGCAGTGTGACATGATCTGAGTGATGCCACTACATATGTCAGGTCTGGTGACTGTCCAATTGCCAAATTCAGCTGTCATATCTTATCAGTTCTTGTGGTGAAATATCAGCTAGTTTTTAATAATTATACTAACAAATGTCTTAGTACCCTTAATTTTAAGAACTTATTTCTTCCCCACTTTTATTTTCCTTATGTGCAGAACGTCTCACTTCCAATGTCTCAACAAATTGATTGCTAAATTTCATGTAAGACGATACCTGTTATAATTTCTAATCATTTATATAGGTGAGTGAAGGACTGGATTTTGCTGACCATGCTGGCAGAGCTGTGGTCATAACTGGGTTGCCATTTGCTACAATGACTGACCCTAAGGTTTGTCTTCTTGTGCTTTTTGCCCTTAATCTGTTCGTATGCCAACGCGAAGCTAACTTAACTGAACTCTAATCAGTGGTGGGTTCTCTCAATGTACTGTGGGGACCTTCTGTCTCATACTCATGTAACCATACATACTAGTAAATGTAGACTAGCTTGGTTCTAATTTGCTTTCTGGCTCAAATCTGAGATCGTTTCAATTGCTGTGTTTTAGCTGTCTTATCTTTTGTTGATGTTTATACATATCAAACACAATATTTTCGTTAAGCCTTCCTTTCCTGAGTGATGCAATTGAATTCCAAAAATAGATCTGGAAAATTCTGACCCAATTCATTTCCTAATTGAAGAAATGCTATAGGAAGAACTAGTACTTGAGTAGAGAGAAGTTGCAGAGAGTTAGAAAACACTGACTACTTGTCACTAACCTTATGTTTGCTAATCAACAGAGCTTTCCTATGTTGTGTGATCGCAACAGTTGCATCTGTGTGGTCATTTCCGATTGAGAGATTCAAGCAAAGAAATTTTGAAAATAATAAAGAAAAGACTGAAGGAGCCGTCTGATCCTGATGGTTGATTATTATTAACCTCTAAACAAGTTTGGTTTTTAACCATTGAGTGAATCTAGGCTTGAGATAATTCTCTAAATTGATTACTTGTTAGCATTATTTTTGGTCAGTTATGATATTATTCCGTACATAAAGTACACTTGTTCCAGTGAGTGTATGCATAGTTTTGAATCAAATATGTGAAGAACCCTTCCACCCTTCTTTTATATTTTATGCACATCCGAATCACCTCTGACAACTAGCTTTTCAACATTTAAAGAACCTCTCCTTGTTAATTGCTGGATACAGGTTCGCCTGAAACGTGAATACTTGGATCAACAGGCACAGTCACAAAAGCTTGGAAACAAGGTAGTATGCATGCTAACGAAAAATGAAGTGTTATGGTTCTCTATGTAGAAATCTTTTTCACGTTTGAGAATCATGAAATTGCACTCATGGCACTCTGAACGGACAGGCTCTGAATGGTGAAGAATGGTACTCTCAACAAGCATCACGGGCTGTAAATCAGGCTGTTGGCCGTGTCATTCGTCATCAGCATGATTATGGAGCAATTATACTCTGTGATGAGAGGTGGTTAACTGGTTGCCATAATTGATTACATGCTGACCCTGAAACGTTAGATAGCTAAGTATTTTGGGACATTAGTATGTTGCAGTTCAAGAGCTTTGCTTCTTGATTCAAATGAATTGTTTCACACTGTTTCATTTGGATCTTCAAAATTTTAAACTAGTTACTTTCCTAAGCTTCTAGTGTATTCAGTCCCAAAAATTATTATATTTACACCAGGTGTTTTTCTTGAGACTTTCTATCAATCATGATTGAGAAGCTGGAGCATTGTGATACTGACAGTGCTTCCTTTGCAAGTTAGGTGGCCACATGGGCCATGTTTCCAGCATTTGCTGATATTAGCTGTTTCATTCACATATCCAATTATAGCTTCAACATGGTGCATTTTCAGAATTTAATTGCTGTCAGTTATATAATTGATGGCTATTTTACCATGAGGAGTCACATGTATCTTAGTGGTTTGTTTGAGGATACTGCATAACTTTTTATAATTTCCTCCCCATTGTTGATAAATAGGTTCACATATTCAAACCGCCAGTCTCAAATATCAGTGTGGATACAACCTCATATCAAAGTGCGGTTTGTCTGTTTCTGCAGATGTTTCTTATTTCCACTTTTCTTTCTGTGGTTTTCTCCATTATAAGTCTGCAATTTTCATTTGCAGTGTTATTCCAAATTTGGTGATGTAGTTTACACACTGACTCGTTTTTTTCGAGATGCTGGAATATGTCCAAAGTTGTTATCGACACGAAATAAAAATCAGGGTAAAGTTTTTTATATTTGCTAATGTGGCATTGTTGTTTATTTTCTTGTGCTTCTTCCCATGTTCTATTAATCTCAAATCTTATTTATGTATGTGGTGAGAAATGTTTTTGCCTCTTGTATGATGATCAACCATCTTGCATGAATGCTTGGTATGTCTACATCTAGCACATTAAACAGTTCTATTTATATTCTAGAAAATGTATGTGGCCTAAGATAGATCATATAAGTGGCTGGCAACTGCACAGTGCGAGTGCTGCCTTTACCTGCTTTAATACTCACTAGTTTGTGCATCAATGTCCTTGAATTGCGCATGTAAAATTTTAATAACTTGAAGGTTATTAGAAGGCTTGAAATGTCGATGGTGAGGAGATAAATAATGGAGGTCAAAATGTTTGAGGATGGTTGAATGCAAGATTGATGGCTTGCTTGTTGAGAATGCTGGTGCTGCTATCAGATGATGTTGGGGGAAGAAAAAGACTAATCCGTGAAATTGCTTAGGGACCCAAGGAGTGGTCATTCTGGAATAAGCAGATTGACAGAAACAGAGAAATTATGAAGGAGAAGAAACCAACCCAAAAAACAAATTAAAAAGGGTGGAAGGAAAGAGATTATAGATGGAGGACAGATAAAGATGAGTAGGGGACTAGGTTTTCTGCTCCTTGGTCTTTCATTTTCTATTTATTGTTCTTGTGCTGGTTATCTTATGAAATATGAATGAGGGAAATGTGCCTTCCTAACTGTTAGAATAATTCTAGATGTAAAGAATTGTTAGTATTATTATAAACTTAGTGGGAACATTATTATAAACTTAGTGGAAACATGTTAGCATAATTATAGGTTAGTGGAAACATGTTAGCATAAAATATGTAAGATCTTTTTCCTTTATATTAGTATAAATATGTGTAATGTCTTACTAAATGAATAAGAGGAAATAAGAGTTTTTCTCTCAACACTAACCACTTGATTTGTTATACTGAGCAGCGTTATTGCTTAGGTTAATAAATATTATATGATGGAAATTAATCTGTGCTTTAGATCGCTCCAGTTCTTGTAAAATCTTCGATGCTGTTCCCACACCTGCCTTTCTGTGACTTAGGTTGTTTTCCTTGTAGAACCGTAGTGGGTTTCTTTCAAGTTTTGTATCCCATCCCTATGATAATTAAAGTATGTAGAGGGAACTTTGAACAAGTTAGTGATTCAAACACAAATAACATGGGCGGCCCCAAGTGGAAATAGGAAATCAAAGTTGGATAAGATGGAAATGATTCTGATCCAGGTCTATTCAACTCTATGTTTTGAGCCAAATGTAAATCCAATGGGCTAGGAATTGATTCTCTAGTTCAAAATATATGAGGAATGTAACTGACATCTGCAGATGGATTTTATGACGGGGAAATGATAGATTCCAGTCACAGTTTGGCACTGCAATAGCTGAATATATGGTTTCAGTGCAACATTTTTCCCAGGCAATTATTTATAAAATTGTTTTGTATACTAAGAATTCTGTAGTTGTACATATATCACTGCAGAAAATGTCAAAGTTCTGGAAAGTTCCCAACCCTTGGACAAGTTTCGCCTTGAAAATGTTCCCCAGGTTATTTGAATTTGACACTTATCATTGCTTTAGTTATATTTAACAATGATGCCTTGGCTCATTTTGTTCATAATCATTTTATCATGTAATGCATCTTCAGATGACATCAATAGATGTGACTTGCTCCTTGGGCTCCACATCTTCTATCAAACAAGTCAAACAAGGCAACATCTCGAGTCGCTTGAGGGACATTGTACCAGCCAATCGCTCAACTCTGACAGCAGGCAAGAATTTTGAAGGTTCATTTTTGAAGTGCTCAAGTGATCTGATACACACGGGGAAAGAATCTTTAATCAGTGGGAAGAAAATTACACAAGATTTGGACGGAGAAACTGGTGACCTGGTTGTACCTTGTCTATTGAAAAAGCGTAAATTGCTCATAACTGGGCCTGATCTATCGAAAGAGTATGAAAAGTTTGATCAGCATTTCAGCAATTCAGTAAAGAATGGAAATTTACAGTTTTCAGAGAGTTTCAGCACCCATAATCCTGGAGGAAAAAGAGAACCCTTGGTTGATGGTGGAATTACTACACAAAGGAAAACTGTTGCGCATAACATTTTGGTAGAAAAGGAAGTTGTATCACAGAGTATACCTCGCAATAATGAGGAGACAAAGGGATCAGCTTTTCTCATCCAGGTGAGTGCGAAGTTTATGTGTGCCCTGCCCTCTGCATGTCTTTTGCGTGTGAAGAACCTTGTAGCTGCCTAGTCTTTTAACTCCTCACGAAAGTTAAATGCCAGTTTTTATTCTCCATGTCGTTTCTTTTTTTCTAAATAAGTTGCCTTGGCAATCTGTTGATATATAACTTGTAGGTACGAGAAAAGCTTACTGATGCAGAGTATAAAGAATTTGTGGGCTTTATGAAAGCACTGAAGTCTAAAGCAATGAAGATAGGCCATGTTCTGCAATCAATTGCGAGATTATTTTCTGTTCCGGACAGGCTCTCTCTTCTCCATGGGTATCAGACTTTGTTAGAAAGTTCTTTTCTGTCATCATTATTATTGTGGCCCCCACTGATATCTGGTTGTCCTCTAGATAATGTAATTCAATGGTCACCGCCATTAATCTGATACATGATGCCCCAAATGCTTACCTTAGATTGGAGCGCGGCTCTGAGAGTGACCATGAGCGTGGAAGGTAATGGTGTGATGGGAGGTAGTAACAAGCTGAGATATGGATGCTTGTGCTGAAGTAATTAAAAGAAATGGTTGAGATTCTGAAACAATTCGGTTAGACAGAGAGATAAGAAAAGGTGGCGCTGGTGGAGCTGGAAGGCAAGGGAGATTGCATTAGAAAGATTTGGCAGCGCCTTTTCCCATTTAGTTGTTCTCTTTTACCCCATGGGAAAGAAATGATAAAAAAAATGCTTGGATAAAAGGTAAAGAGTAAGTGAGTCGGCCTTAGGAGCTGGGAGGTAAAGAGATAATAGTGGTGGAGCCGGAGGGCATAGAAAATTGGCATTAGGAGGATTTGTTGTTGCTTTCTGCTTTGGGTTTTTGGCATCAGGATCTTCTCCTTTACCCCATAGGAATGAAATAATAATAGAATGCCTGAATAATGAAAATAAAAATTTCACCAAGGGCCTTGTTGCTCTAGTAAGACCTATGAGATTTACTGCTTGGGCAAATCATATTTATGCTGTCTTGGCACACATAAAGATAGTTTCACTTTTTTATGATCCCTGAACTCCAAAGAGTTCCTGCCTCAACAGAGTTTCTAACTTTGCCCTATGCCACAGCTATTGAGCTTTATGTCGTGCTTTCATCAAGATTTTTCGGTCTTTGCTAGTTCTATGCAGGCCAATGTCAAGTAAAACTAGTTCAATGAAGATTTAGAATCCTTTAGTCCTGGTTACTCTATTTCCTTTAATTTTCCCCTAAAACAAATAATTGGGAGAAACTGGGTTGGACCAAGAACCCTCCCGCAGTAGGGGAGGGATGATGTCACTTCACCAAAGGGCATTACTTGGACATTGCTTTAGTCGCATACATATCTTGTCACCCTTGGTTACTTTATTTTGTTTGAGATTTCTATGACTTGTTGATAGGTTTTATGTATCGACATGTATGCATTTTGGAGTCTATTACCCTTATAGTTGCTCCAAATATGAAGGAATTATCAGGACAATCATAGTCAGTATGAAATCTGTAATGCACGTTTAAGGACAGATGCTGCTTGTTCTATTATCTGCTCCAATTGATATCAAAATGTCCATTTGTTTTTCCCTCTAGATTAGTAGTATATGTGCTTCGTAAAAGTGACTTCACATAGTTTAATCATCTATGTGGATGATTGATGATTACACTTTGTAACTGGGTATCTGATTCATGAATAGTTGTTTGCGCTATTATTTTTGGTTTATAGTTTCATTCATTAAAAAATCTAGTGTCGAGTATATTTTGGTTGTTGCAATTCCTGTGGATGATATTGAAATCCAAGTATGTGAAGCATATTGTGCTGAATGATAATTAAGAAAAATGAATGTAAAATAGAACATTTAAAAGTTCTCTCTCGCCCTCTCTCTCTCATCTCTTGATAAAGAGTATTCGTTCATCAGGTTCTCTTAGAATCTCCTTGTTATGTATTTTTTTCTGGGTGATTACCCAATATTTTCAGGCACATTGCGCTTTTAAATTTATTAGCTTCACCCCAAAACAAAAATAATCAATTGCTCAAGCATCTTTCTTGATTTTTGACAGTTTCAAGGAGTATATTCCTGCGAAATATCATTCTTTGTATGAGCATTACTTGTGCCATAATAGGGATTCAGCTGGTGTTTAAGGTAAGGAACTCTTCTATGCTGGATGATCTAATCCTTCGCTGTCAATTATAGTCTAATAGTATTTCTTTTGTCAACTAATCTTTATTTATGATGTTTCTTTTGGCCGGACGATACTTGTTTTAGTTAAGGGCTCTAGTAAAGGAGGTCTATTCTTATGTAAATGTGGACTGCCTAGTCAATATGTAAATGATGATAGTTACATGCTTCCTTAAATCAATTAGCTCTTGCACAAATTATTTTCTGGGACTCTCAGATAGTGATGGCAGGGACTAAGACCAAAATACATGATTGAATTAATAACATACAGTGATTTATGGATGGGACTCATCTATTAGAGGGGCAGTAGATGTATCAGGCTAGTATTGGATGGGGAAAAGTCATTTGTCAAATTTCTTGCGTTGAGGCAGCCAGTGCCAGATCTTATGGAGGGCCGCCTTCTTAAATCCTAAATTATCTATGGGGATATTGAAGTTATATCTTAATGACTGACACTAGTTACTTCTGGAAATTCTTCTTAACTGATTCGTGCCGGTTAACATTTTGATGCTCGTATCTCTATTCGCAGGGTACATGAGAAACACATTTTTTGAGATTGCCATACTTTTTGTATGGGGAGAGGTCTTCTCGCTGTACGATCTCCAGGGCAACAAGCTCTAGAAGGTGCTGTTGTATCTCTTAAATTCTAGTCGATACCCAGATCTGCAGAAGAGTTCAAATGGAGCCACAAGAAACCATCTGATGTGCAACATTTTCATGCGCAGAATGCGAGAATACACAGCAATCCTGTTGTAAAGTTATGTGGGACCCGTGTAAAAATAGAAATTATTTCAAGCTAGGGCTACATTATGTCTTATTACTCAAAAGAACTAAATCATATTTATTTCTGGCATTGTACATGGTTAAAAATCACAATGCAAGCCTTCGTTCGTTTGCCCAAACATTGGGCTGGGGGATGGGGAATCCTAGATCCTTCATGTGTTGTATCCCTTATTTCACATTTCATGTCGTTGATTTTGTGAATATTCTAAATGTTGAAAAGGAGATAAAACATTGATGCAACACTGCATATATTCAAGAAAAGTTGTCAATTAGATGCATAACAGAAAGAGGTTGGTGTATATCGAGCAAAGATCAGCCATCGGGAAAAATAATAGTGCATTGGCTTTTACATGTTTTGGTAATGAGTTCATAACGAATTAAATTTTATATGTAATTTTTTTTTTTGAAAAATTTGAAATTTGCCCTCTTCAAAATAGTAGAAATACCATAAATATTTTAGAAATTTGAGTTCATCCCCCAAACAAAAATTCCTGTACCACGGTGCTAAGTCCACAGGAATTGTCATGAAATTATGGCTTGAAATTTAAGAATGTGATGCAGATTAAATCTCTCTTGTTCTGATAATAGTTATTAGATGTGGTTTATGTGTTTTTCTCGCTCATATAAATCCCTCTTGCGGCGACTGCTATTACCTGCCATTGTTCTTGTCAAATTTATTCTCTTTTAAGGTCAAGTTTTATGGCCTATGCCTTAATTTGAAAGACATGCATGCATGCGTGCCCAAAAATTCTCCTCCCCCCCCCCCCCCACCCCCTCATTCGAACCATTTAGTTTCGAATTTCAAGTCGGGAATAGAGTTGTAGCTTATTCGGCGCTATATCACAATTCATTCATTCTCGGGCATAGTTGTTCACGAAAGGTGGCATGGGGCATCTGTCAACAACGGGAATCTTACATCCGAGCGAGAGGTGAGGCCAATCCAATTCATCCTGGTCTGATCCAAATGGATTTTGTTGATTGAATTGATCCATTGTTGTATACCCTACTCTTAGTTTAGTGAATTTTGATTTGGGTGTCAAAATGCTAGAGCTGGTCAAGGCCTTTTCCAACTATAGAAAACATTTTCCTTTGGTGAACAACCCTTAGTATAAGAAAGGAATTGTCTTCCGACCAGTAATCCTTTTTTTTTCTGAGAATACTAGAAAAGAGCAGAAAATCTTAGTTAACACCTGGGCCAGTGTTGAGGTTCGAGGGTGTGGGACTACCACTAGGGATGCAAATGGCTCAACCCACATGCATCATTTGATGAAAACCTTCCAGTCCAGTCGTTGAACGACACAGAGGGGTCTCAAGACTTCGGTGAAGGCGGTTCAGTGGACCTTTCTTAAACCGTATCACTTGTCGGGTCCTGTCCTTGAGCCAAGTTTGTAGCAAGCCAAAAGTGTGCCATGAGTCTACTTTGTTGGGGGCCTCAGGCCCTATTTAGTTGTCTGACAATGACAAAGGCTTGGGAAACTAAGTAGGGGCCCTTTTCTTTTCGAATAATCCATTCTCAAACTCTTTCATAAGTCAAGCGGGCAAAAAGCTTGTCGATACTTTTGCTCTTGAATTAATTCAGTTTGCTTTAGTTATCAAGAAAAAAAAACTTGATATCAACACCAATCACTATTGATATGTGGGATTGTCCAATAAGTCCACATCTATATGATTCCATAAGTTCATATATCGGGCCAACTATTACCGCCAATTGTTGGTCTAATTGGTCAGAATTTGGATCACTTAAGCAAAGTCTTGTATTCGAGTCTTGTGTAGGTAAAAAATAACTACATTAAAAGCAGTCGCCTATACAGATCCCCACAATGCTCGTTCTAAATATAGTTGGGTTCCAATTAGAATGTCAGGTATCGAAAGTCCGTAGACCAAAAAAGTACAGGTCTTAAAAATAGTTAGGTCCTCAGGTACCTGAAGCTGTTTTTTATTTATTCGTGAATTTTATAATTGTTTAAAAACTATTTTTCTATAAAAAGTAATAAAATACATACATTACAAATAATTAAAAAAATATATAATAATATTTAAAATTTGATAATTTTAAGTATGTAATTAAATTATCTTTTATTTTTATTTTGCACATATATCGAATGTGCCTCCAATTAGTATATATAGAAAATCTTTTTTTGCCTACAAAAAATAAAAATAAAAAATTCTAATTTAGCTTTTAAAATATCGAATATGAATAAAAAAATATCGAATTTAACCCCATAACCCCCATGTTAAGCTGTTTAATTGCATTTAAAATAATAAAATATACATACAAGTAAACACACACACACAGATATACCTAAATTGCACTTAAATCATAATTCAAAAAGAAAAGAAAAAAAAAAGCACTTAAATCACGATGATTTAGCTGCCAAAAGTTGGAAAAAAATTTCTTTTCCCCAAAAAACAAATGAAAAGAGGGAACAAATTATGTTTATTCAATATATATTTTTCTTATCAAAATACCACAAGCCTAAATTTCTCGCATGCATGCCATATGACAAATTTCACCGCTCTAATTCAGCGGCCTCCTCCGAGCTCCGCCGTTGAACGGCCGACGACTCGCCGGAAGCCTGCTGGAATTCTCCCGCAAAACCACGATCAAATCCACAAACGCCCTCAGTATATACCTATACGACTTCTTGTTATTCAGATCCAGATAACAGAACAAAAGCTCCTCCATAAACTCCCAATCCACTCTGCCGTTGTGCTCCACACGCGCCTCCACCATCTCCAGCATCGACCGCCGGAAATCCTCGTACGGACTCGGCGAGTACGTCAACAGAGCGATGAAATCGTCCGGCGCCGCGGCTGCGCCGGAGGAATCGTTCGCCTTATTGATCTCCTCGGCGGATTCCTCCGACGTCGCCGTCGTAGTCGGCGAGGAATCGTTCGTGCGGGAGGCAGAGGATGAGGAGGCATCGTCCATGATCAGCGAGCTCGACGAGCCGGAGGCGACGAAGAACCTCGCCGAGCGGCAGAGGTTTTCCGGCGGCGGAAGATCCAGAAGCCTCGGCGATTCGAACATGATCGCCGTCGTTTTGCCGCCGTAAGCGGCGGAGCCTGCGTCGGTATCGATTCTCTTCGACATTTCTTCTTCGTACTCCTTTTGGTAGAGAGACCTGAAATTCTCGAACAGGAACTGGTCGATGTCGGAGAGCGTGGCGGCGCCGCCTCCGTCCTCTTTCACTGAGACGGCGGCGAACGACGGCGTTCTGGCGTGCCTGCAACTGCGCATTGGGAACTGGAGCTGTTTGTTGGAGCTTTTGATCTTTGAGAGGCAATCTTGAAGTGATTTCTGAATTTGCTTTGACATTTTTCTATCCATTTTCCCAAACGACAAAACTAAATTAAAATCAAACTGTTTTTTTTTTTTTTTTTAATTTCTTTGTGACAATTTGCAAGCATGTGGGGGCGGTATTTATACTGAAAATTTCGAAAAAATAAAAATAATTAAATAAAAAGAAAAAGAAAAGATTAAACTTTCGAAATGACGTTAAAATGTTAGGAATTAATAATGGACGTTTTTAAATACACCAATAAATATAGATAGGTAAGTAATTTTAATGACTCTATTTACTGCACTCCAAAAGTTCTTTTACTACTTTTTCTTTATTTGGTTATTAACAATTATGAATAATTGAAACATTGAGGAAAAGTCAAAAAAAAAAAAATCTCATTTAATCATTGAAATTAGGTTTTAATATGGTAGCTGAAAATTCAAAATGAGGTGTATGTATTAAAGATCCTTGCCCAATAATTATTTTGTGTAAATTTTATTTCGAATACATTATTATTATTATTATTATTATTATTATTATTATTATTTTGGTGACTGGTGGCCAAAATTAAACCTTTTTGTCTTTTTCTTTAGAAGATTTTGTGAAGAATGATATCATGTTTCTTGAATGCAAATAGGTAAGTGTACCTACTCTTAGGATTTTCAAAGTAATGCTAATTAATCTTGGAATGTGGCCAAATTTTGAATTTCGGATATAGTTGGTTAATGATTTGGATTAGGGAAAATTATAATTTTAGGACTGTATGTTGTACCATTTAACAATTTTATGATAATAACTTTTTCATTTTTAATTTCAGGACATGAATTTAAGATTTTGTGACAGGACTTCTCACTTTGATATTTGCAAATTTGTCGGAAAATTGACAAAACTGGTCGGAAATTTCAAAGTGAATATCCTAAATGTGCTGCAAAATCTTAAATTTATGTCCTAAAATTACAGATGAAAAAGTTAATGTCCTGAAATTGCAAATTAAAAAGTTATTGTCCTAAAATTGTTAGAGGGTACAATATACAATACTAAAATTATAATTTTTCCTTTGGATTAGTTTGACTGTGATTTTATTCACTAAATCATGTTTTTCTTTTTAAATACAATGTTTGCATCTATTATATTTTTCTACATTAAGTCATAATTCTGGTTTAGAAATGGATTCTTTTAATTGAAAAATTGATTGGTAATTAATAGGATTTGCATTAATTTGCAGATGATGTCTTGAAAAGTTCTTTTTTTTTTTTTTTTTAAATATACAGCTCCATTAGTTCAAAATACTCAAATATGAAGTAAAAGTGATTATACTTTTGAAAATCTGATTCTGACTTATTATCAAAAAAAAAAAAAAAAAAAAAGTCTGATTCTGACAAGTGTAGTCAACTAGTCCAATTTCCCTTCTCGTTTTTACTTCGGTCAAATCAAAGTTAATTGAAACACTATAAAATTAGAAAATATTATACAACACTTTTAATTCTAAGATATTAGTTAGAAACTTAGACTATCTCACATTTTTAGATGTCTTAAAAGCCTCTTGTGATATGTTTACAATGTCTTCAAAATATGTATAAGCAAACAATGATGAACTGTGGGAGAGCGCTCGAAGGTGCCGTTGCCCTCTCTTTTAAGTTCATGTCGAACTAAATCTGACATGCATTTTTTTTATAGAAAATTTAAATTTTCATTTCCCTAAATAATAAAATTATCTTTTATTACCTTTTATATTGTATAGAGATTTAATCTACCACCGCCACCCCCGCCCCAAAAAAATGGAAAAAAATTGTAGCTCCGCCTCTGTTATCAGAGAAAAGATTTAGATAAAAATTATTTATATTGATGTATATTTTTTGGTTAAAGTGTCTTAATTACTATATTACTCTCTAACATGACCAACTGGCCATTTTTTTTAAATGGACCTAATTAGCTTTTTTAAAGATTTTGTTTTGAAGACGGACTTATAGGGTGTTTGGCTAAATTTATAAGATGTTTTAAGAGCTTATAAGGTATCAGAGCTTATTTTAAAATAAATCATTAAAATATTTGGAAAAATAAGATGGTTTGTAGCTTATAAAATATTGGTGACGGTAATATTGTAATTAATTTAATTGAAAACAATGAAGTTTGGTAAGATTTTAAAAAACAACGTTGACAGTTTCTTACTTTTTTGTGAAGAGCTTATAAGCTCATTCTTTTAAAATTTTTCCAAACGCTAAACAATATTTTATAAACTTTCAAACGTCTTATAAAATATTTTAGAGGAACTTATAAACTTAACCAAACACCCTTTTAGTCAATATTAATTAAAGCCCACTAGTTTTTCGCTTCTGATTTTTTTAAACCAGGTTTCTCGAAATGGGCCTAAGCGTCATTTCAATTGGTCCACGTACTATTTAATATCAAGCCCTGTTGGGCCATTTGATAGTTGTTCATGTGCTAGAAAACCCAACTTAACCAGCTCTCTTGGACTTGACCCAAATGGTTAACAGCATGTGTAGATGTGCTTTTTATAGAAAAGAACCACTCATTTTTTTTTTTGAAACAAAATTATGTTTTTGTGAACTTTTTAAAAGAAATAGAAGTGAGGAACAAAAACCAAAGAGTGGCTTTATATATATATATATATATATATATATATAAGTTATCCAAATTAGTTAGTTTTAAATAAAATTATCTTCTAAAACACTTTTAATTACTGTATCCAAATGCAAAACTGTTTGATTTAAAAAATAAGCTCCACTATAAAAAGTATAACTCGTGAATCACCCTTTTTTTTAACCAATTCAAACGGGCGCTAACTTAATAACATAACAAGCCATCTAGGTTCAAATTTTATATCTCCAAGTGAATCAATATTATCTATGTTGCACAGTTAAGGATACAACATGGATACGATACGATACATACACTATGACACAAACTTTGTAAAATATTTATGATACAATATGTTTTCAATACGACACTATGTATACACATATTCTCATATTATTTTAGTATTTTTATACTTTAATATGGATATTATTATGCATATATATATATATAGTGTAAGACTAATATGTAAACATCGATACGAGCATAAAAAGGAGGATCAACGACTGGATCAAAATTCTAAATTGTGAGCTATCTATTTTAAAATCGAAAGAAACCTTCAATTTCCAAGGAAAAAAAAATACTATACGAAAAATAAATTAAAAAAATGAAACAACAACCTTCCTCAAAAAGTTTTAGAGAAATTTGATTTTAAATTTCTTTATTATTTGTGTTCTTACAATAATATGTGAAAAAGACTTCATGTATCTAAAAAGTGTTAGATACATTATTGACAACGTATTTGACACGCAACAAAAAGTGTCCGATTTATGGACACATTAAGTGGTGTGTCGGACAGGTTTTTAAGGAATGTCGGAAAAGAGTTATGTCTAACAAAGTATCCGACATTGCTTGATTCTAATTTAAAAAATGTTGGTGCATTCTAACTACTTATTATCTAAAACTATATATGGAGTTTCATTATGGTGATGGGAAATAAATTTAAGGATGTACTTCCAATGCTCTAAAGTTTGATTGTTATCACACTTATGAAGTATATTTGATGAGGAATACTCCATTTTGGCAAAAAAAATTCATAATTATTATCTGAAGTCTAAACATTATATAATTAGTTGAACATTTAGCATAGTATCTATTATAACTACCAATATCTATGTGCCATGGCATCATGAATTATATGTAGATATATGAACAAAATAATATTTTTTGCATGATTAGACAATGAATATAAGTATTATTCATGCAAAATCATCCAAAATAAGTGATCTTTTTGCTCCCAAAAAAAGTAAGGTTCAGTACAAACATGAAGAAATTTACTTTGACACGAGATTTAATTTTGTAAAATATAAAATATTTTTTTATCTTAAAAAAAATTATAAGTTTATAAAAACATTTGTATAGTATGACTTTATATAAAATTGTAATGAACAACAACCACTGTATATCAATTCCTCCTCGCTCAATCATCTCCTCCCATGATTAAGAGCCCGTTTGGATAGTTTTTTTTTTCAAATTAAATAGCATTTATTTTTTTAAAAAAGCAATTCAGTAAAAAAGAAATTGTGTATTTGGTCGGCTTTTTCATAAATACAGAAGCAAGAACGAAGACAAGAAGTGGTTTTATATATTTTTTCCCCCTTAAACTATTCAGAGTAGGTTTAAAAAACACACATTTTATAACATTTCTAATAACTGTATCTAAATACAAAATAATTAAGCTTAAAAAAATAGAAAAAAAATATTATATATAAAAAATACGGCTCGATAAGCACTTTTTTTTTCAAAACATATACAAACAGGCTCTAAAAATACTTATATATAATTATGAAGCTAAAAAGAGTTCATAATTATTTATAATAACAAAAAATGTAAACGAAAACAAATGTATATTGAGTCAAACTCAAGGCAAAATTACTTGCATACGCTAACCAATAGGCAATAGACAGAGATAGATCAGAGAGAGAGAGAGAGACATGGAGAGAGAAGCAAAGATGAAGAAGATAGCGTGTCGACAGTCGGATCGCATGGCACACATAACGGACCGGGCTCAGGCCCTCGACCCGAACCTTTCCTCTTCAATTTCCAACAACCGGGGCCAAAATGATCCAAAACAAGCTGAGAAACCCTCGTTTCAAGATTGTCATCCTGGTACGTGCAAAATTCAATTTCCCTCTTAGTAATTTTGCTCATATATTTGACATATTGTCTGTATTTTCATAAACATTTGTAGATTCTAAGTTATTGATCATGGGTTGTTTGATTCTTGAAATTTGAATATATGTGTTTTTGTGTGTGTGTTTTGGAGTTGGATATCATGTTTGATCGTGATTTGCACGGGTAAATTATGAGGTGTCTGTAATTTGTAATGTGAGTTTTATAATTATTTGATAGTATGAATAATGTGTATGCATGAAGAATATACGGTTCATTAATTTATCAACATTACAAACGGTTGAAATAGTTAAAAAATAATGAAAATACTAAAATTTTGAAATATGATTTTACTCTTTAGTGGTTGGGATGTCTAGATAATATTTTTCTTTAAAAATCCAAATGGGTTCGGGAGTTTGTTAAATGGTTGAAACTTGAAGGGGACGTCACTATAAACATAAATGATCAAGGGGGAAGTTGGTAATTTGGATATCTTAGAGGGGTTGCAAGTGTAATTAAACCATCAAATTATATCACAATATTCTTATGATTATTACTCTGTTTCACCAATTTGTTCTTGAAGGTGGAGATATCAAGCTTCACTCAGAACCAAGAAATGCTAATGATAACGAAATTTCCAAACAAAAACAAGCAGCAATATCATCATCACTCGTTGCCACGGGAAAATTTTCCGATCCTAAGAAGCCATTTGAACACCACCTCAGTTCAATATCTCCAAGAGAAATAAACTTCAGCATTATCTCATCCGAAAACACGAGAGCCATCTGTTCTTTTACGATAGCTGTTCTTGTAGTTTTGTCCCACGTTGATCTTCCTCATAATGTGGTAAAATCGAAGAGCCTTATTGATTATAGGCCTCTTTATGCTGTTTTGGTGACTGATACGTTGATAGTGGGCGTGAGACTGGCCCTTTACTTGCAAGGAAGAAGGGATGATCATAATCATAGAGAAGTGAATTTTGAGGTTGATGGGACGGATTGGGGACGAGCCATTAAGTTGTTGGAGTGGGGATTGGTGTTGCATCAGACGCTTCGTGCGATTTTCATAGATTGTAGCTTTTACTTGGCTGTTGTTGTGTGTGGCCTTTCTCTGGTGTGATGGTGGAAAATCTTTGGGATTTCTTTGATTTTATGGTTGTGAAATATTATGTACGTTAATTAGTGTATGCTGCTTAAATTTGTAGCAGTCAGAGATGCAGATGAATCAAGCTGAGCTGATCATTCTTGATCACTTTTTTAGGCTAGAGCTAGATGAGCCAAGAAAAATGAGCCTCGAGTTTTAAAACTAATATATTGTTTGTAGTTGTATGTATAATTTTGTACAAACGAATACTAAGAAGACGGCTGACCTTTTGATCTTTTCTTTCACAGTTTTTGATTAGTTTTGTTAAACCTCCTTAGTTCTAGTGGGAAAAAAGGTTCAAAAATATTATGCTGTTGTATGGTGAAGTATTACAAACTATGCAGAAAATTACAAGAAACCCCCTTAAACTTTATGATATAACATATATACCCCCTCTTCATTGAAAATATCACTGAGGGCATTCTTTGGAACAACAAAGTTGGTCATGCCCAACCATGCAGGGGTAAAATAGGAATCACAATGACTTTCAAAGTGGATTCCCGACCTAGAAGGGTGTATTTGCAATTTTAATTCTTCAAAAGTTTGTTGTCCGTAACTTTTCGAACAAGAGGGTTACAACTTTTAATTTTCGTATTTCTCAATGGATGAAAAAACCCTTTATGTTTATTATATTCGTTAATGCATAGGTGGAATTTTCACCGAGTGCGTAAGCGAATTTCACTTGAGTGATACATTGCCATTAGCCTTTTACTCTGTGGAGCCATGAAGGATTGCTTTTGGTTTCTCATAATGACAAATAACATTATCTAGATAGATGCACGAAGTGAGCTATCTATCTGCCTTTACTCTCTGCAATATATGACTGAATTAATTATCCAAAAAGTAGTTGTTCCTTTTGATCTTTTGCCCTTTGGATATCACTAGTAGTTTATGTGCATCAATGATCATTGTTATCTTATTTACCCTGTTAATTTTTAGATTTTACCAAACAAAAGATGGGCCCAAAACTAAAAAAATAAAGAAAAGGGAAAGATCAATTACCCCTAATACTCCTTACTTGAATATTGAGCTGATCCCAACTATTCCATCTTGATAAAAGACAACATAATCTTTCAGTTTGAGCAAGAGCCAGTTATATGTCCCTATTTTTTTTTTTTAAATCGGTTGTGGAGGGTGTTTGCAAAAGTTTAAAAAAAGTGATTCCACGTTTTTCTGTTAAAAAAAAAAAAGAACTACGAACATGTGTTTTATTTTACGATTTCTACTTTTAAAGTGCTTAGACATAGTCAGAAAAGTATAAAATCTAAAAGCAACTTCATCCTTACTTTTGCTTCTAGTGATTTTTCAAGAAGTTAAAGTTTTTGTAAACATCTGCGTAGTCTAGTGTTTTGAATTGTACATTGTATCTAGTCTCTCTTTTACCCATTTCTTTAAGAAAGGACAAAATTCAAAGACAAATTTCTAACATTAACATATTCAATTCATATACTAACACCAAAATTTTAATTCAGAGGAAAAAGATGAGCAAAATTACAAAATTCGCTATGTACGTTAGGCCAATTTAGCTTTTAAGCTTTTTAGTGTTCCGTATGTTTCGTATAAATAGTCGTTATTTGCTTTTCTATCGTAGAGGAGTTGATTGGCGGCCACATTTCTTCTTATCTATATCTCTATTTCTCTCGTTTAAACGGGAATGACAAATTCAAAAAAAGTTTTAAGTCACCTAATGGAAAGATGCGAGACAATTCTTTCAAAAAAACCTGATGAAATATCTTGAGAGCATGGCGAGGGTTCCTTCTGTTACTTAGCACTATAGCGTCTGGTGTTCAAACATTAGCTTGATAGCTAATTTATCCTGTAATATTTAAATTTCGACGATCTTTAATGATCATTATTTGATTGGAACTTACTCACATGAGATCCAATAAAAGACAAGTGTCAAGCATTTCTTTTTGGGTTTCCTTCAAATAACTCTATGATATTAGGTTGATATTCCTTATAATCCTTAACACTTGTCTATGTCCAAAATTTTCTACATATGAATACAAATAAAAAGTTTGGAATTAACAACATTAACGTACTTTAGACAAAAGGAATAAGCCTTGAGATTATATATGAGTCATATGGCTATTTAAGCTGCGGAGAATATGTGCACATTGAGATGATCCAATGGTCAAAAATGGTGGGCCCTACAAGAACATTGGCCTGCCTCATTTGAGCCTCTCAAAGTGGTGGCATCCCATCAAGCATTTTGACTCTAAGCTACAAAACTTTATTTGAAATAGCATATGTGAATTTTGTTTACTTACAAGTTACCAAATTATGAATAAATAAATAAAAAGAGTGTGGGAATAGAATTTTGTTTACTTACAAGTTACCAAATTATGAATAAATAAATAAAAAGAGTGTGGGAATATTTTGATGTGCATAGAATTTGGCAAAGGGTATTTTATTAAAATTAGTCCCAAAGGAATATATGTTAAGGTATACAATATATTGTGAATTAGGCGTAGCTAAACTGACGAAATCAAAACCCAAAATTATAAAATTTCCATCAAAACGTGTGGGTTTGTTATTCTTTATAGTAGTCGTTTGTTTATATATTGGAAATCGTAACAACGGTTGATGTAACGATGTTGATTGATATTTAATGATATAATTGATGATGATTTGTATTTATGCAATAAAAATATAGTTGATTTATTTATTTTTTTTAAAAAGGTATATGATATATTGATGACAAGCTTTGATTTTGAAAGAAAACCAATGGAGGGTTGTTGCTCAAAGTAATTAAGGTAATTGAATTTGCACAAAACCATTAGTACATGAATGGTTAATTTATCCTCATTTACCAAAAAGTTGCAATCGTATTTATTATGAAATTGTATTGATTTATAATAATAATAATTATTTTTATTTTATAAATTTAATAATATACTGATCTAAATATAATCGGTTATGTCCTTTCGAAAAAAGGACTTGCCGAAAGTAATCAATAAATAATTTATTACCACATCGATAAAATCCATATAATGCAAAATTGCTGACATACATTATCATCTCCCAATTTTGTATTGACTCAAAGAACAAATGGTTATAGATGACTTTGGCCCGTTTGAATAGGTTAGAAAAAGATATTTTTCGAATTGTATTTTTTATAGTGAAATTTTTTTGCTTATCTTTTTTTAAGTCACGTAATTTTGCATTTGAATTCGAGCTTTGAAATGTGTTTTTATTTAAGATTACTTTAGATAGTTTCTAAAAAAATGACTTTTGGACCTTTTTTCATTTCTGACTTTTGTTTAATAAGCTCTGTCAAATACATATTTTTTTTATTAAAGTGCTTTTTTTTTCCTCAAAAAAATAAGTTCTTTTCTTTTTTTTCTTTTTCTTTTAAAAAATGGTTGATTCAAACAAGCTCTTAGTTGATGTGAAAACTTTTTAGGTACGTTAATATTCAAATTAGCGATTGGAGTGTTGGATATTTTTTTTCATTTTTATTTATGGTTTACTTAATTCGCGGTTCGGATCCTTGGAGAGAGAGAGAGAGAGACATATGTCTTAATAAAGAGAATATTTATATGTCTTTATAGCAATACAAATATTAAAAGCTAAATTACATGTCACGAAAGTACATAAAATTTTAAAGGTAACTATTCATTAATGTGATTAACGTAACACCTAAGCAAAGGATTTTGGCTTATTTTCTTGTATGAATATGAATATATGGTATCTTCAACAAGACAACTTGCTTTCATATTTGATAATTCATAACCCAGTGACATGTCTATGTTTCATGTTGAGTCCCACAAAAAGAATTAACTCTGTACATGTAGTCTGTTAGACATATAAATCCCACCAAATTAAAATTAAATAAGATAGATCACATGATCTCGTGTTGAAATCTTGCACATGTAAAAAGTAATTATTGATTGAGAGGATAACCAGCAATATCGATTTTCACTATACTCGTCTCGAATTTAACCAAATCCAGTGAAATATTGAATATGGATGGGGTTGATCCATGAACCTGCAAGATAAAATAGATCACGTATAACCACAACAAATATGATGCTTTAATTTTTTGGTCAAAAAGTTAAAACAGAAATACGTGAGTTGAATGAGACATTAGATCTACGTATAATGAATGAAATAATTATATATATGTAATCGTAACTTTAATCAAATATTCTGTGCAGTTGTTATTATTATTATTATTATTATTATTATTTTCCTACATAGTTAATGTCAAATACAAGAATTCGTCCCCCTTGATACAATGTAAACATTTTTAAATGAAAAATTAATATTTTAGACCTGTTGTACCTAAAAGAGTGACGACAGTGACTTCTGTGTTAATTAAACATTAGTTATGGTTCACTTGAACTGGTTCACTTAACATACATATACGCTTCGTTCGGTTAGCTCCAATTGTCAATGTTGGGATTGCCAATTGCAATGTGATGGAAGCAGATTATGTATGACTGGTTATATATTCATTGGTGGCCGGTTTCCAAGATTAGTACATATATTATTGCACATTTTGTTGTTCGGTTGCCTGGATGGGCATTAGTCACCTAATATTATCTGTGTTCATTTACTTAATTACCCTTACTCTTGCACATGCTTGGACATTTACTCTTAAACCCTCTTCTACCCATCATAAATGAAGAATGTATTTCTGGACAGCAACTATTTCCGTTGAAGCACGTTTTGCATCGTTTTCCCAGTTTGAGTTTGTGACCCAAAATTATTTTGCACTATTCATCCCGCCACCAAATTTATGTGTGGCTTGCACGTCATACATAGCTCTAAGTTAGGCCTCTGATCAAAATTGTTGAAAGCACTATTTTCATATTGGTATTCGATTCTTGGTGATATGAATAAAAATACCTCCCGACCAAAATTGCGCACCAAATGAACAAAAATACCTTCTTCACGCATAGTAAAAAAGGTGATATGATTCAAATCGTTTATTTAAACCATTGGTTGTTCCCAAGTAAATATATTTAAAACAAGCCATGTATTATAATTTGTTAACTACAATCACATGATTTACACCAACTAAAAGAAAACATTTAGTCAAAGCCGAAGCATACCATTACTAGTCGTTCCAAAAATATATTGTAATGCAAAGAGGCATTGGCCATACACTGTTCGCAAGGAATGCCGAAACAGCGCTTACACTTACGAAGAATGCTAACGAAAGATAACATGGAAGACAAAGCAAACACAAATGAAACAAAACACAAATAACCTAAGTCATATAACACAACACATACAATACAGCAAACATCGCAATAGAAATCCCATTCATGCGTCGGTTGCAGGAGTAGACGTGGATGCCTGTGAGCCTATTGGGTCTTCCCCCACCTCGGCAATGCCAAAGTCGCCATTGACCTGGTGAACATTGAGACTATCTTTTGCAACCATGGGGGCTGTGCTACTTTCGGAAAAGAGTTGGTGTATAGTTGGGACTACACCATGCACAACCGGATCATTCCGGTGCACCGAAGGGTCGCTCATATTCGATTCAAGGTCGATGATAGGTCCCAATCCTTCCCAGAAAGATGTTCGAATGGTAGACACCCTGGTTGCAGTATGTGTCATTGCATAACGCAGACAGTTAACAGTGGTTTGTTGGTGTGGCTGCGGAGCAGAGCTTATACTGTCGTCGGAGATTTGGATGATTGGTGGCAGTTGGTTTACTGCAACAGGCTTAGGCTTGCCAAACATGACACACAACTCATCCCAATTTGGCTCGCCGATATACATGTAGGCTCGAGCAATGTTGTGGCGCTGCAAAACAACCAATAAATTCACATAAAGTTTCATGAAACCTTAGATATGTAACACCTACTAAAAAATTTGTGCTGAAATTATATATACATAAATTACATTCCCCGTAAAAAAACTATTAGGATAACCATGCAACATATTCTTACGGACCAGTGTGATGTAGTCCCAAATTGTCTCCCTTGCAGTCAAAATATTGCGATCCGAATCATTGTCAACTTCTCGAAGGTTTATGGCCCAACCGAAAGCCTTGAGACGTTTTATTAGCTTCCTAAACCAGTATATTCCCTGCTTCATCCCAAACGTAGTACCAAATCGTCGGTTGACAATGTCTAGCGCAGCTTTTATGATTGGGGTGTCATGCATTGTTAATGGTGATTCCCTTTGCGATGCGTACATAGCAAGCTCGCCTATGAATTCATCGTCAATTTCAGCTGTCCAAGGATCTTTAAACAGCACTGCAACCTGATGCGTAAGGGCAACTGAGCTCATTGCCAATCAGCCTGTTAGGTCCAATATAAAGTATCAAAAATTAAAAACAGGACTTAGTAACAGAAAAATACACTAGCAAGAGGGGGTTATTAATGTTTTCAAAATTAAACATGCAAGTACCAAAAAGGTACGCCTCAACCAGCTCAAATAAGAAGCTAATATGTTCCATAGAGATACACACGTCCCTCAACCGAGGCACATGCATGCAACAGACCAAGTAAAGATGGCGTGGAAGCCAAATCATCCAAGCATGCAAATAAGTTAGGCTTTTTTGCTTTCACACTGACTGACCTTGTCGATGCCAAACAATTACTCTGAATGGGTTTTTTTAAGTCACTCTGTTTGGTATTTCAACATGTGTAGTTACACGGATTATTTATAATGACAACTTAGTGGGTTGTTGGGAGTCATGAATTAAAGTCATTTATTGTGCTAACAATAAGTAGTCAAGTACTTACACTAAAAAAAAATCTTCGATCAGTACATCAGCAAGATCCATGCAAAGATCTTAACTAGGCTTGACTAATCTTGTCTCCATTAAATAGAGCTAATATTACAAGAGGCGAAATACCTCTTTCTGAAAAATAAGTCATTACTAATAAATACTAAGCATTTAATTGTTTGTGGTTATTCAGTAGTTAAAAATCGGCTTAAATAATGCCTGAAAAAACTTTAATACTACTACAATGATTCCCTTTCAGTATGGAGCCCCTCAAACTTTCACACAGCACTTCAAATCCGAGTGGACTACTACCTGCACAATTAGATTTATCACTGCAGTAAATGAGATTCAGGGAATCCAAAAAATTTACATCCACCTTGGGTGTTAATTACCTGAACTCGTGAGAAGCAATCTCATATCAATTTATGAGTGTAACCTTTGTTCATCACAAATACAGAAAGGTAAGCAATATCAAATTATGTATATATATATATATAATAATAATAATAATAATAATAATAATAATAATTTAACTTTCATTTTAATTTATATATGCATTAACGTTATGACATAGTGGTGGTGTGATGCCTTCTATATAAGTTATCAAATATATAAACATATTACACCTACAAAAACACGTTAGTCCCTACTAGGATTATCAAAATCATCCAAGTTCCTGATTTCTTCGTCATTGTAATGGAGGACCACACTGGTGCATGGCAACAAGCGCATTTCTGGGATTCCGAATGGACAAAACAGATTGAGGAGACGTTTGTTGCGGCTTTGTCCGAGGAAGCCGCGATTGGAAACTACGAACGTGGTTTTCCCAATCGCTCTGCCATAACCCATGCTAGAGGTGTTGTTAACGTTGTTCACAACAAACATTTCACGCAGGGGTACGTTACTCGTCGTCTACGACGTTTACGGCAAAGGTACGAAGTGTTTAAGATGATCATTTCAATATCTGGAGTGCACTTTGATGGCATGTTACAACAATTTGAGTTCCCTGCGGCTTTATACGAATATGCTTTGCAGGTAATGTCTTTGCCAGAAATAAATTTTGAGTTGTTATAATCATTACTATTACCCATCTCTTTTAGCAAATGGGGTACATTACGAAAACGTGATGTCTAGCACTTATAGAGAGTTCAAAATAAAAAATATGCTAGCCACAGAAATAGTAAATAATAAGTCATTTCAATAGTGTTTATATGCAAAGATCTCCAATAGTCTTCACATTTTACCATACTTATTTTTTCAGAGGAATAGTCTTGCAAGAGCATACAAGGAATCCCCAGATCCGATATGGGAAGATTTGCAATTTATTTTTGGCCATGCCGAAGATAACAATGGGCACAACTCGCCCATTCTTAATGAACTCCACCTCGATTTTGTGCATGCCTTACCGGCACAACATGCAGCAGTTTCGCCGACGGAGCATTTTGTGTTCCTCCATGATGATAATGCAAACATCAGTTCAGATTTCTGGGAATATGTTGCTGATGGTCACAACGACACAAGTTATCCTGCAGGTAGTGACGAGCATGCAAGTGGTGACATATGAAGCAATCAAAGCGTAGGTCGGTTGTAACCTCACCCCATAATTGTGTTATAGGGGTGTTTCAAAATTAGGGATCCTATAACTTGCTTTATGGTACATGAGTATTGTGTGTTGCAGCAGAATGATATTTCTCGAAGGTTCACAAATTCACAAATGTGCATTACCCCAACTTCTCAAACATGTTGTACATAGACATGACTACTATAGAAAGCAGCTTGCTGGAAATTATAGTATGGCAATTAGAAAAGCCTGTAATATTGAAATACAGGTTCTGCTGGGTCTCTTTTAGCAAAAGCATACAACATAGAAGGCCATATTACATATGACAAACCTAAGACATAAAGTTGGAGAATCATTCAGTAGTACCCACAAAAAAAGAGTGTTCATCACCCCAAAGTGAATGGTCGATTTGTTTAAATAAAGTATGTCTTACTAGCTCAACCATATACGAGTCGATCCCAATCGTACACAACAAAATGAACACATATACTTTCTTAATTTTTCTTAAACTTACCAGCCAAGATCAATTGAACGAATCTCGCTCGAGCCGAAGATGGCATGCCCCAGAATGCAAGCATGTCTGACTCAGTGCTGCAAAAATGTTGCGTAATGGTAATTTGATCATCCTCACTCAGATTGGGGATGCTGGCAACAACCTCAAATATCTCCGTTTTCAGTTGGCCTTCCTTTGTACTCATATTTTGACCTACAGTAGTAGATGTACCCATCTTCTCTGCAACATCTCCTAATGCCTCAATCGTGCGTTCAATCCACGAGTCCATTAATTCTTTCAGGACAACTTTAGAAGTCTCTGCCTTTCTTTTCCCCTTGTTGCCAGTCGAAGTAGATGCTTTGCACTGTGATGATGGGGGAGGGCTGTGAGAAGTTCCAACCGTCTCACATGGTATGTCATATTGACTCAGCGGTGGTGTGCCCAAATTGAGTGTGTTGGCCTCGTCTAGACCATGGTTCGTAGGTGCACTCACATTGTCCTTGTTCATCAATTCATTCACACAATCTGCAATGTCCATTTGGTTCTCACCTGTTGCACGGGTCTCTCCGAATGCCTTCAGCCAACGTTCATAATATGGATGTGGCTTGCCTCTTATTTTGTCTATTTCTTTGCTAATCTACACATACAGAATGATTGTTATGCGGCACAAGTATAGTGCAATTTAAAGACGAAGTGTGTGGTAAAACTTTGTATTATAACCACTTACTTGTGCGTAAGCATCCCATGTTTTATCTTCGGCAACTATCGTGAAGGTTGTTGGGCACCAATATGCGCCGGCACCACCACTGCAACGAAGAACCCCTTGTAATAACGCGAGTTGTTTTTTCCAAACCGTAAGCTTAGAACGAATATGTTTCTCTCGCAGCCCACAACCCGGCAATTTCTTCGACATAATGCTCTCAAGCTTTGCCATGTATCCACCACGAAAACTACCGTCCAGTCGGTATCCCAGCTGTTCAATGACATCCAAGCCATCCAATAAAACATGTTCTTCACGAGGTGTCCAAAACCTGCGGCTTTCAGTGCTTCGCCTAGACACACGTCTTCCACCCTGTGCACCTCCTCTGCTAATATCCATTTCACCTGGAGGAACATGTACTTCTTTAACATTATTGAATAGAAATCATACACAACAACAGAGACATGCAACTATGTCCAATTCTAAATGAATTTATTAGATAACATTAGAGAATCCATTCATTCAACAAATACAAGACCAGAAAATAACACGTGAGAAATGATATTATATTTTCCAAAAATGAGTCTTGGTGTTGTAATACAACCACATCCTAACAGCTGATTCAGAAAAAAAAAAAAAAAAAGTCACAAAACAGTTCATAACATGGGAAAACACATAATTTTAGAAGTAGTTCAACCACATATTTGGTAGAAAATATTGGGCACTTGCACACGGCTTTGACGGGAACACAAATGACCATTCATGTAGTCATTTGAATTTTTGATAACTGCTGCATAACAGCATCAACGGCGTCGCCAAGAGTTATACATGTTTGTCGCTAAAGTCTCCCGCCAATTGTTCCAAGCTGGGTTTGCCTCAATGGTTTCTATGTATTCGTCCTCAACACCGTGCACGTGTTCATAATCATCACCGAACTCGTGATCCATTGGATCGACTTCCATCTCCCTCCTAATGAAGTTATGTAGCAATGCGCACGCTAAAATTATCCAATTTTGGACCTTGATTGGATAAAATGTCGTACTCCGAAGGACAGACCATCTTTTCTTCAACAAACCGAATGCATTCTCGATTACATTCCTAGCCCTGCTATGCTTCAAATTAAAGTACTCATAGTGGTTTCGTGGCTGTTGATTACCGCCTCTCCACTCATTCAGATGATAACGAACACCACAGAAAAGGGTTAGGAAACCCTCTGAATTCATGTAACCACAATCGCAAAGATAATATTGTCCTGTTTGCATGACAAATACTCTAGTTTTAGAACTCATTACATTAAAATTTGTAGTACATAAAATAAATAAAATAGTATACTGACCGGCAGGAACTTTCAGCCCATTTGGTTTTGTTAGTGCTGCTCGTAGAACCCGGCTATCAGCCGCCGAACCCTCCCAATCGGTAAGAACGTTCACGAAGTTCATATGCTTGTCGCACACGCCGAGGACATTGACAGTCACCTCCCCTTTTCGTGACATATACCGTATTTTATCGCACAACCGAACATGAACTTTTACATAGGTACCATCCAGAGCCCCCAAACATCCCTACGAAAACAATCAAGACAGGTTTAAAATGACAATATAACAATTCACACCTACATTCAGGAAGAGGACTAAAGATATGACATGGTCCCATTAAAACAAAAAAAAAAGTACCTTAAATGGTCTCCACTTGTCGTTTGTCTCGGTCTCATCTATCGGGGATGGATCTACTAGTAGAAGTTTGCTGATCCGTAGTAAAGATATTAATGTTTGTCTGAAGCACTTGCTTATAGTGTCTTTCGATCTTTTGAAATCTGTTCCAATCACTCTCATCTTCTTGTGGTGCGCCAAAACAGTTATAAACATAGCGACTTTTTCGCGCACACTAACAAATTTATCAGCTCGAAGACCTCCGATTTGTTCAAGCAAGTAGCACAACCTATGGAAGGTTGACCGATCCATTCGTAGATTATCTAAGCAAGTGACATCACTTCGTTCTACCAGATATGCTAGATATTTCGATTGATCCGGAATCTTTTGGAGTATACTATAACGAATTCGGCCAGGGGACGGCCGACGATATCTGCTCTTACTGTCAGTCATTAACGTGTACAATATTCCAAACAAAACCACTGTATTTTGGAGCAAGAATAACTGCACCCACAACAGGAATATCAATCGTCGTCGATTATCCATAGTGCTCTGAAGTATTCATCTCCCGTTTGTATTAGTCAACGACAAATTGAAATCCATTACTCAAGCGAGTGGAGGATACAATAATAAAGTGCTCATTGTAATGAAAATCACATAAAACAAGTCTTGTTGTCCAGGAATATAGACGCAAATTAGACATTATGTGTTGTGTAATTTCCACATCATACCAAAAGACAACTATTTCAAAGTACAAACAAACAACACACAAACAAAATATTCAAGGCACAATAACACTAAGATCTACACTTTGAACATTTGAAAATTCATGCATCAGGCTCGGATTTTTTAAAGGAGAAAGCACCAGATTAAGAAGTATTGAAAACCAGAAAATAAAAAAACAAAAACACCGCCAAACTAGCAATGCTATAGGATATCGCTGATTATGCCGGGCGATTAAATTTATTTCAGATCTAAACCAAATATTGGTTGGAGGAAAAAAAATATAATTAACAAATAACATTTACTTACCCACTCAGTAAGTTTGATGATGCTCGTATATATCGTCTTCCTTCCGACCTGGTGTGCGCCTCTTAAGGTCTTTGCTGCCGGCCAAATGGTTAACACAGGTGTATTTAGGGTTTTGAACAAAAGAGGCGATGTAGGTGAAATTGCATGGAAGGCTTTGGGGTTTTCTGGTGGACAATATTTTCTAGACTGTCACCATAGGATAGAATTGAAAAATAAAATTTTAAAGAAGGACAATTTGGTAATAGCACAAAACCAGTGTAAATAATCTGGGTAACTCAGATAACTAATCTTACCCCCTCCCCTGTGATCCAATCATGCGTGAACAGTAGTTTTAATTGCGGGTCGAGAACAATATTGGCCGAACCCGAAATTAGTAATTACAATAACCGGACAACAAATTATGTGTGACTGGGGACTCATTTCTCGTGTTATCGAGCTAACCGAACGAAGCGATATAGGATTAGATCCCACGACAATGAGAATAATAAAAACTATTAATAAGTTTTATTGAATAAATACAAGTATAGAAAAAAGAATTAATATATATATATATATATAACAAATTTCAATTCCATCAACTTCACAAAAAATAAAAAAATAAAAAAATATTGAAATGCACTGCTCAAACCTATTTTAATTTCAATCACCTAACTTTAACTTATCAAAAAAATATCACCGAACTTTAATTATAAATAAATTGTTTATATATATATATATATATATATAAAGAGAGAGAGGTAGGAATAGAGCTAGGGGTTAGAGGGGCGATCACCCCCTACCCCTCAGGTTAAAATTTTTATATATTTGTTTGAAAATTTTTATTTCCCGGTCTTGTAAAAATTATAAATTTTTTTAATATTTTATAGAAATTCAATCTCGTTTTCCAAACAAAAATTCCTAATGGAGGCTCTCTCTCTCTATATATATCTACACATTTCCACATTTAATAAAATAATCAACTACTGCTATACATTTTTTTTTATTAATTAATGAGCCGAAAAGGGTATCCAAAGAAACAAAAACAAACGATATAATTGAATTCCTTTTACCGTCGCCCCATATTATTAAATTAAAATGTCAGCAGAAATGTTTAAGTCAAAACATGATAGATACCCTATAAATATAATTAATTACAAATCGATCCCCTCTAAAATTATTATTAATTAAGTCCATAATTTATGAAATTAAAATATTTATAATCTCCCCTAACCTAATCTGGTTATTGATTGCTTTCAATAAAGTTCGGCAATGATCGGTCGCAAAGAACATTGCGGACCGTTACATCCGAAATAATTATTAAAAAAAACAAATTTAGCTATGACCATATTTAACTAATTTAATGAATAAGTATTATTGTAGTTATCATATACGACCTTCATTTTATATTATTTATCATTTTAACATCTTATTTTTGTTTCAAAATATCTATAATTTCACAAAGATAAGACAATATTTAATGCGATATTTAAGGCAATACAACACCTATATAGCCTTCCTAATTATTTCATCACTCATATATATTTTCAATAAATCATCGATGGAAATTCAATTCTTACTTGAAACTGATTTGGTTCAACCCAACAAATCATCTGGTAAGTGTATTGTACTTGTTAAATAATTGGTCATTTTTCCTAAATTATCAATCATTTATAGGACAAATATAAAATATTCATCACGCGATTAACTCTAGTTCAGTCGAGCCAAGTCTGAACTAAAATTTTCCATAATCAACGGGGATAAATTGGTCAAATAAGGTATATTATTAATTTTTTTTTAATTTGTGAGTAAAAATTTCGAAAGACGGATCATATGAAACGAATGTAATAATTTATTTACTTTTTTTTTTTTTTTGACTGTTATGATTCATACGGAAATAGTATTTTCATCACAAATAACAAAATTATTAAACTCAAAAGGGGCGCACTAGACACGATTCATACTAACCAATAAGGACGATTAACTAGTAAGTCTTTTCGAATCACCGACTGTTGAGTTTATTCTTTTTATTTTTTCCAAAGTTTTTATTATATCAAGAATCAAGAAGATAATTTTTTTTTCTTTTTTTTAAAAAGTATGGTAATAGATTCCATTTGTCTCTGCTCATGACTTTACCCCCAACATCAAAAACAGTAAAAAAAGAAAAGAAAAAAGGTCAACGTTTGTGCAGCCCAAAATAATCTGCAAATTAAACGCATCATCATCATCATCATGCTATTCAAGAAAAAAAAAAAAAAAAAGGTTAAAGAAACCTCTAAGGCATCTAACTTTACTTGTAAATAAAGACATAAAGATTAACAAAATGAAGATAAACGAAAAATTGATCAAAAAGCCATTACTTTTAAATTCAATCTACTCCATATGAACATACAAGAAAGTTTTAAAAAAAAAAAGAAAAAAATCTCATTTTTTTCAATTTTTTTTTTTTTTTTTGGGTTATGACAAATCAGATCAAACCATGAATGATGTGTTCTTGTCAAATATTCTTGATGGAACTGCAAAACGTGCCGAAAAGGAACGGGAGAGATCATCTTGATCTGCCGAAAACAGCCCTTGATCAAAGTTTTGTGAATAAGAATATGGATCGTATGTGAACCTCATTGATGAATGCGAATTACGTTGGAACACTCTATTCTTCTCTTTCTTGAACTTCCTCCATAGCTGAGCCCACATGGGAGCTTTCGATCTTCTTTTCGTCACCTGCAAATTATTATTATACGACACGAAACGCTCGTATTTACGGCTTGTGGTTGTGGGCCAGCAGGGATTGCCACGGCTTGAGCATTGCCTTTCTTGATCCATTTTTTTTGGAAGAAAAATATATATGATGATTTGTAATGTGTGTGTTTCTGTGTGTGTGTGTGGATCTATGAGGACTTGGTGTGTTTTGTGTGTGTAAAGAAGTGAAAATAGTTGGAGTGGGATATATATATATATATATATATATATATGCGCTCTTTTTTCTTGTTTGGTCTATATCTGATCCTTAGAAGTTAGAATTGAATAATATCATATACCTTTAGGGTTGTGTACAAAACATGGTCGACATTACAAGGGAATGTCATGTGAGGAGTTTTAGGGGCAAATTGGTCATTTTTTTGGCCAATTTTTTGCTTCAAAATGTCTTAAAGTGACACTTTCTTTTATTTGTTATTTTTATACTACAGTCTTAAAGTGACTTGCGCACGAGTAAAGTCTAAATCTTACGAAGTGAATTGCTAATAGTTACTTACCAAAAACAAAAAAAGAAAAAATTGTTAATAGTTAGAACATGAGTATACAAAGATTATTATGTATAAAATATATCATTTAATTATCAAAAAGGAAAAACAAGAAAAAAAACTATTGGGTCTTCTACTTCTATATTTTTTGGGACAATTATAAAAATCTTCCATTTTTTATTTTGGGAAAATTACATCCATCTTTCTTGAGTTTAGGTGAAATTACGAATAACCTTCCATCGTTTCAAAAATTATCAACAATCCTGTAACATTTGTGGTCAACATTTAACGGAAAACCAAATTGACAATATATATAGTTCTGAAATTATCAATAATTTTGCAACATCATAATAGAATCCCAACCACTAAGAAATGTGATTTATCAAGTATTACAAAACACCTCAATCAATTTTGTGATTCCACCAATTTCACAAAATAATGCATTTTATACCATAATAATTACTATCGAGCATCACCATATATATAATTCGATACCACCACTGCTTTTTTTTTTATAAAAAAAATTGACTTTATATAGCTTCTACATATTGAAGTTGTCAAAACCATGTAAATTTCATCTCAAAATGACATCGAAAATACAAGAAACAACTTGCAATTACATTCCGTCTTGATGAAGAATAAATTTTGTAAAACTTATACATGCCTTAGGGGAGTATTTATAATTTTTGAAATAAGAATGAATTGTCCGTAATTTCACCTAAACTCTATAATTGTTCCTTTTATGTTTTGTATAATTTACTATAATGAAGTACAAAAACTTGTCTCTTGATCTTAAAATTATAGTGGTTTTAAAATTTGAAATATCTCACATGAGACTTATTTTCATCCTATAAATGTTCTATTTTACCTGTCAATATAATGAAATGGCTGATGATAAATTTAGAGCAAAATCCAAAATGTCAAAGCAAATTTTAGTCAATTACTATTTTGCTCTTTTTAGTCAAATATTAATATTGCATACATATTTTATTTCATATTGTATTAATATCATCTAATAGACTAATATCTCCAAAAGTGAAAGAATCCTCTATATTTCCTTCTTATTTTATTATTTCTTGTCTCTTACCTAATATATTAACGGATTTCTTCATTTTCTTCTTTTTGAAATATCCATTATTTGATATTATTAAGGATTTAATTTCATCTAGTTTTATATTAGTCATTTAAAATAGTTATAAAACAACCCTTTTTTGTCAAAAAATATTATGTTTTGTTCTTGTTATTAGTAAGCAATTTGACTGTTGATTGAGAGAACTTCTCTAGTTATTTTATATTACAATAATTGCCAATATTTATTAGATTTCTTTGTTTTTTTCTTTATTATATAATATTTTTGCTATAAGTTTTGATATTTTTATAGATATATCTTTCAATTGCTCAAACAATTTACAAAATTTATAATTTCTGTAATTATTAATATTAGTGATATAGTAAATTCTCCTGGTACAATATTATAATTGAATGAATTTTGTAGTGACTAATTCAATTTTAACTCCCCATTTTTCACATTTTTTGTGATATTTTTTTAAGATTTTGATTTTTATAGGAGATTATTTATATATTCATATAAAAGTTAAAATCTCATTATTTATTTAAAAAAAATTCATTGTTCAATTTAATCTCGCAATATTAAGAGTGGTTAAATTTTAAGATAATCTTTTGTTCTAATTTTTTTTTCAATATGAAGAGTGATTGTTTTATTCTTTTTTTTTTATGATTTTATAAAGGAATATGACAAATATTAAAGAATTTTATGTAATAGAGGGGCCTACGCATAGGAGAATCTTCTCATTTACATTAATTATGCTTGTCATTTTAGGAAGTAAATTTTAGTATAATTTAGTTAATTGACTATTTAGGGTACAAATGATATTTGAACAAAATTTGTTCTGACATTATAGATTTTGTTTTGAATTTATTACTGGCCTAATGAAATATGGTGATGTTATGATAAAAAGTTTAGTAAAATTCTCAAATACTGTAATGCTATTATGGTCTTTTTACTAGATTTGATTTTGAGGGTGAATTTATTTTTGGCAAATTCGATCAATTTTAAACCATATTCTGACGACTATATATTAGAAAAGCATCTAAAATTTTGAACTAAAGAGTAAAGAAAGGATATTTTATATTCATTGCCACAATGATAGGGACTCATATAATTGACTCGTTATAATTAATGACTCATTTAATTTATTATTACTATTTTTGCATTTAATTTCATCCCTTTGATATTCGTTTAAATTTCATAATGTGATAATTGAAATAAAAGATATTAACGATCGGCATTATTATGTGGTCAGCTGACTGGCTAGAATATTAATAGAAATAAAATATAATAATTGATTTAGGATTTGGATTTAGATTTAGATGTGAACTCATATCAGTAATGTGCTGAAAAATATTCTGTCAATGATTTATTGGCAATATCTATCTATATATACATATATATATATATATATATTGGTGTGGATTTATTGTCAATATTTAAGACCTTCATCTAATAAAGTGAATTGTTGACTCATAGATCGCGACATCGCAATGTATTGTGTGTGTGTATATATATAAACTAGCATAAACCCGTGTTAATGCACGAAAAATTCAATTAAAATTATAACTGATAAAAAAGTATGTGTTTAAATTTGATAGGTAGTACATTATTTATCAAAGTTGAAAAAAATTATAAAATGAATAGATAAAAATATATTTTTTAAATAATATAAAAATATAAAATTTTGATAGTATTGATCCCTTTCATTTGCTAATTTTAATGATCAAATTTGGTATTAGATAACTTTCAAATATTATATAATATATTCATATCATGTGCTTCTCACACAATCTTTTAGAGAAATTGAGTGGTTTTGAGGCACTTTGGTGCAAAAAAAAAAAGAATAAACATAAATAGAAATTTTTATGAAAAGGTGAAACAATTAAGATGAAAACAACTAAAAATAAATCAAGGAAAAAAGAATTGATAAATAAAGATAAAACTTTACTGAAATAAAGTATGAAATGAAAAGAAATGTGTGAAATAACAAAAATAGGTGAAAATAAAAGATGTATCGACTTTTACCAAATAGCCTTTTATACAATATATTATATATAATAGAATGTATAAAATAAACAAATCAAGAAATTTGTATAAATTTTAAAAGATAAAAAGTCAAATATAATAAATCTCAAAGTGGAATCATAAAGTATTAAAAAAAAAAGAAGCTAATCAATAAAAGCAAAATAAGTGAAATTACAAAGACAAGCAACTAAGGTGAAGATAACTAAAAATAAATCAAGAAAAGAAGAATTGATAAATATCAATAAAAAATTACTCAAATAAAATATTAAATGAAAAAAACAGCTTCTTAGGGTAAAAATATTCTACAATGTATAGAATAACAACAATAGTAATATTAAGAATAAAAATAGTTGACAATATAAGACGTATCAACTTTTACCAAATTGTCTTTGATACGATATATTATATATAAAAAATGTATAAAATAAATAAACCAAGAAACTTGTCTAAACTTTTAAAATGTAAAAATTCAAATACAATATACCTCAAAGTGGAATCATAAAGTAAAATAAAAAAATAAAAAAAGCTAATCAACAAAAACATATTAAATGAAAATTACAAATATGATTCTGTCAATACAAAATGATATCCAATTTTCAATATAAAGAATTTCACTATGCGAAGAAAAAAGGGCACCAAAATGACTAATGCTCCATAAAGACGATGAATTTTAAGTTTTTTTTTTCAACAAAAACTTACAATAATTTGATATGAAACCATTATTGGGATAGAAACCAAATATCAAATGTAAGTCGCCATTGATTACAATATTTCAACTCAAAATCTCATTTCTACACCAAAGTAATGTTCTTAATTATTTATCCTAAAAGTCACTCGGCAAAAATTCTGAGAATCAGATATATATATCCCAACATCACTAATCAATAGATAAATTAGTTAAAAAAAAAAGGAAATACAAATCAAATCAAGGCAATTGAAAAAGGCCTAGCAACTGAACACAATCAAATTCATATTCATTGGGGGAAAAAAAAAAGGGAAAAACTAAAGCTTAATTACACGAAAAGGAAAAAAAAATTGAATAATTAAGTCAATAATTCAATAAAGCTGCATAATTATGAGAAACAAATCATAATAGAAGAATAAAATAAAATAAGCCAATACTTGTATAAATAAGAAAGAAAAAACAAAACAAAAATGTTTAAGTAAAAGAATACACAATGAGAGAAAAATGACAATATAAAATCAATAAAAAATAAGACTGCATGCCTATAAAACAAAGAAGAAAAAAGAGTAGATGAAAATGAGCGAGAGGTTGTCACTTTCGGCTAAGGAATTAGAAAGGAAGTTTTATTAGGGTTGTTCGAGGGGGAGAGAGTCGATGCAGAGGAAGAAAATAATTTTTTTATGGGGAAGAGTTATAGATAAATGAAGAAGTAATCCATATTAAGAGACCTAGTGAGATTCAAATTTTGAATGTTTTAGGAAACCAAGACAGTCGTAAAATAATCCATGAGAATTTTCTATTTTCATTATAAAAAATCAAAATTCTGAAAAACCTAGTGACATTCAAATTTTGAATGTTTTAGAAAATCAAGAGAGTCATAAAATAATCAATGAGAATTTTATTTTTTAATTAAAAAACTTTAAAATTCTAAAAAATTAAAATTTGATCAAAATTGAAAGATTTTGGATCAAATACCTCTTTCAAAAATATAATAGTATAGATAGATGTCCTTGTATGAGTAAAAGAGGAAAAAAGATTGGGACATGCAAAGACTAGTTATTTTGCTTTGTTTTCTTTTTTTTTTTTTATGATTTTTCTATTTCTAGAATTCTACTTGTTAAGACTAGATGAACTTTCTTTGTTTAATAATTAAAAGAAAAGGAAGAGAACTTATATAGCAATCATCAACTTTTTTCGAGTTTGACATGAAAGTTTCTCGTCGTTATGAAATGTCCTAATTGATTTATATATAGGCATTGTCTAAGAAATAAAATTGTAATAAAAAACTTATTGAAATATCAATTACATTAAAACAGTTTCATGATTGAAATGATTTGTTTACAAACTACTGATGCAAGTAAATCAAAGTCTATATAACCTTCTCTTAAGAAATCGCACATCAAATATGTCAATCTTCTCAAGGAAACTGCTGCATTGGTGGAAGGGGGGACACAGGTTCGTACACTTGGTTTCAGTTTCACATGAGGGGAGAGGGAGAGGGAGAGGGAGGAAGAGACAGAGAGGATATCTTGTTGGGACAAAGGGGCTTTGAAAGTCAAAATGGGCTATAAATAAGTGGCCCAAAGGTCCATATGCTCAGACTCTCTCAGAAGGTCCATTTAATTCAGAAAATCTGACACGCGGGGGGCCCAACAGGGACTCATCCATGTTCTTTCTGATCCAAAAGTATTCATTATTTTTTAAAAAAATATGAGCTTTTCGAGGCCATGCTCATTGAGAAATGAGGTGTCAAAATAATCATTAGATATACACTGAACTGTCAAGAAAAATTGGGGACTGGAGAAGGGTCTAATCCCTCTCAACCCCGACCCGGACCCCCACCCAAACTAGCCACCCACCAGGACCACCTACAGAGAGAGAGAGAGAGAGAGAGAGAGCACTCTCCGATCATACCTGTGATATGCATTAGACCTAAGGCTTCCTGGGCTGCTGATCATAGATGCGGTGAATTGTTGAACCTCTAATTTTTTGTTTCTTTATCCAGTGGGCTTAGATAGGTTCAATATGTTTAAATTCACTGGACCGAGGTAGCTCATGGTCCAAATCCGAATTCTCTTTGGCAGAACTTTGAGGCCCTACATCTATATAATATAATTTTTTTTAACAATACATACATCGTTACCTACATAGATAAACCTATTAGAATTTGAATTTTCACATTACACTCTCCATGCTTCTAAGGTGACGTACTTGTCCATCAGGCCAAATGCCCAAAACATAATCTAAATGTCCAATCAATATAATTCGCCAATCAACTTGATTAACGTTTAATTAAGCGTTAAATAAGTAACAAACAGGCATACATCATTATTCGAAAAGATATTAAACATTGAAACTCTACTACAATCAACACAGTAATTTAATGTGGAATTTTATAAAGAAAGCCCAATTCAAACTTGAGGAGACTTTCTTTGGCAAACTCAAATCAAATTTGACCAGACTTTCATAACATGCCAAAGAATTCTTATCACAATGATAACACGGAACATTCGAGTCTCTCTAGATGAATAATACTCTACTATAACATAATTTTTTTATATTTAATGATTAATTACAACTAATACAATAACTTGTACTTATGATTAATATATAATAAATTAAAAAGAAAGCTTTCACGACACAAAAAGAAAGAATAAACGTTTTCTAAAACTTCACCTTTCCATTTTTCTCCACACACTTGAACAAAAAGAAAAAAATAACTCACTTTCCAATCCCCATCTAACAAGTGGTAATATTAGCAATATAATCTGAAATTTTTTGAATGGGTGTTTTTAATCCTTTCTTTCTAGCTGACACTTTTTTTTTTTTTTGGCTGGATCAATGGCCATGTTGGAGATTCAATATAGCTTCCAAAAACTAAGTGAATCTAATCTTTACGGAATGTTTTTTTTACCAAAATTCACTGAAACTAAGTTCAATTTGATCACCATGATGTCACCGACGCACTAGTAAATTAAACCATACCCCCATCGGACTGGGCATTATAAACCGACCACCGTCAGCTTATAATAACTCCAAATAATTGATAAGTTTTCATCCTCAATAAAATTCAAATTTGGATATTCAAGATGGGAGTGGTGGCTCCTCAACCGCTAGGCCACCACTAGCCCACTAATATTTTCTTCAGAGGGGGGCAATTATGCAAGGATAAGTTCTTCACGCAAAGACAAGCAGAGTCTCTTGAAAAGCCGAGCGCAAAAGCACCATTATCCCCAACCTTTAGATTATACCCCTAGCCCCCGCCTTACCTTTTGCTCTCTTCCTTATCGTCCCAACTTTTATTGCTTTGTCCTCCTATGTAAACCCAATGATTCTCTATCCTTCACTCTGAAACTATTCCATCTCACGAACAGCCATAAGATGTGTTACCAGTGTGCATATTGGCAAGGTTCTTACAACCTGGCCGGTCCTCGCCAGCAGTTGTTTGCAGCCGTGGTGGAGGGAGAAGATGCAAGACAGAGAGAGACGGTGGTGACGAGTTGCGGATTGGGTGCAGGGGGCAGTGAAATTAGAAAGTTATGCTTGTGTTCGCCCACCAGCCACCCTGGTTCGTTCAGGTGTAGGCAACATCATCTGGAATATAAGTGGGCTGGTCGGATGGGACACAAGCCACAAAAACTTGTATAAAGAGAACTCAAGTTTACTACACACTGTATCTATCCCTTCTCAATGTATGTGTCCTGTACAAATCAAAAAATGATGAGAAGCCCTTCTCTTTTCCTCTCTCTCCCTCTCCCTCTCCCTCTCCCCTTGCGTTGTCACAGTACATAGGACAAGCCCTTCTTTTTGCACTGTCGCATAGGTGAAACTCATCTTGATAAAACAAGCAATGCTAGATTCAAACTCAAGATTTCTTGCAACTCTGATACATATAAAAGATCACTCCATACAAAAGGGGCACAAAATGTTTAATATCTATAACAGTATGATGTGAACATTCAATTTCAAACCATTGTGATGTTTCTTTGTACAATCAATAATGCACAATTAATTGCTAATGTGTTGCAATCTAATCCTATGACACAGCTCTCGAGTTCTTAAACCAACAATAAAAAGTAAAGTACAACTGTACGCAACAGAAACGCTGCTCTGCAGAAACCATTTTATAAATGGTTTCAAATCCAAACAGCATGCATATAAATGATAAGGATACCTCTATACAACACAAAGACATGGGGACAGGAAACCTGGAGAAAAATTACATGGTTTCTTTCTGTTCATCAATGATTTGGAATGTTGCGAAATTTTCACCTCCTAACTAACGTCCGAAACCTGTTAAACATCCATCTTTTCATCAACATTCAAAACTAGAAATAAGCATGATATTCATATCTTACTCAATGAGAATCTCACTTTAATTTCAACTTACTCACTATCCATGTGATTACCAGGTTTCTGGAAAACCTTTAGCAAAATGAAGGGAGACAGCAGCTTATGAATGGGGGATGGTGGGGTAATAGATTGGCTGGCATAGTCAAATAAAGAAATTGCATTCCATTTTCTACGTTAATAAACTTGAAGTGTGTAGAGGAGGCTGACATTTCATCTTTACTTCTGCTCTTTATTGAAGGTATGAAATGGGACAATTGGATCAAATAATGGTGAAAGCAACAAAGAGTTGAAGCTTACCTCAGGGTAGCAACTTTGATGAGAGATTTTTTGGTTTCGTGTATTTACACTCACTTCGCATTTTAATTTTGTCTGCAGGACCATAAAGAGGAAGATATTAGACACGTTTTAATTAGACTGTATCATAACATCCTTGGAGAAATCAAGAACAAGTTGCAAGTTACTGATTACGGGGCCATACACTCAAAAGTCAAGAATGTAATGAAGTGACCAAATTTATTCAGCAGGTCCATGCTGAGGAACACAACAGTGAATGCAGCAAACTAAAATGAAGAATAGCCTGGGCATAATAAATAAAGAAGATTCTCATGGGCATATAATATCTTTGTTGAGACCACCTTCATTCTCAAAAACCGCACTATTTTGTTGTATGATCTTTCTCATTGAGGTTACAGTACTACTTCATCACATCTTCACACAATTCAAGGGTTAAATCAGTTCTTTCACCTCCCACCCAGTGTCGGAAAGAACACTTGCCATATAGCTCAGTTCATGAGACTTCCCAGGTCTATACCAAAATGAATATCTATTAGTGCAAAAACCAACAATAATTGGCCACAACTGAACTCAGACATTAAAGAGAACAATCGGCAGAACTGAAAACACACAAAACTGTAACATCTTTGGACGAGTAGCCATAAGGAAGTGGACTTGCTAACTTGATTACATTATGACGAATATAAGGCTCCACTGTATATTGTTTGTAATCAGGACAACTTGTAAAACAATTCAACATATACCTAACATAGGAATAAACTTCAAAGTTAATTTAGCTTGCGGAGTTCAATTTCCCATGTAGCTCAGTATACCCATCCAGCTCTTTCCTTGGAATTAATTTTATAAATGACAGGCAAAATTACAGCAAAAAATTGGTAACCCATCTGAAATCAATTGAAAGTCATAAAGTCTAAGGCCCAGTAGAACGACCTACATAGTAGAAACTACAAGGTGAAAGGAAATTTCCCTGATTTCTAAAAACTCAAACTCAATGGCTCATGTCAAGTCTTAATCACAGCAAATAATTATTTCCCCAATACACTCTTCCTTTGTTAACTTATAAAACTTTTCAAGAATGATCTCCGAAAAATGCCTCATCTAGAGAACCCAATTTTAATCTAAGCCACAAAGAAACCATTCAAATGAGATATGCAGACTGACTCAAACTCTTAATCAACCAATGCATTGCTCATTCCCCAGTATAAGAAAACTCTAGCAAATTTCTATAATCGCTCCAAGAATAATAATGTCATCACGTTCTAATAAAAGTAAGATTCACCCTCAAGAGGCAGGTTAAAGAACAAAACTTAATTGCACAAAGAATAATAACGTCATCTAGTTCTAATAAAAGCAAGATTTTTACCTTCAGAGGCAAGTCAAATAAGACGATCCCGAGCTTCCCACTAATCTCAGACTCCGTATCAAACGTAACCTCACCTTTGGCCAAGTCCTCAAGCAACAAAATCACATCACTCAAAACCTCCACCCGATCGAGCTGGAGCGTGGCGTTCACGTACGAAGACCCACGCCCCTTGATATACCCACCATCCGACGTCACATACCCCAGCCTCTTCCCCCGGTATCCGATCGCAACGAGCAAGGAATCGTAGTTCATAGAGTAAAAATCTCTGTTCCGAACCTTAACCGTAAGGTCCATGGTCACGTCGATTGAGATTTTGGGGCGGGTGTGGAAATGGAGACGATCGAGGTGGACGCGAACGATCGAGAGCTCTGGGTCGGCGGGCCAGAGGAGGTAGGCGGCGGCAATGAGAAAGAGTAAGAAGATCGCGAAGCAAAACAGGCAGCGCCGCCATGATTTACGGAAGAGACGGTGGCGGTGCGGCGGAGGGTACGGCGGTAGAACGACGACGAACTGTGGTGGTTGCGATCGCGGGGGTTCCGGCTCGGGGAAGAGAGGCTGCTGCAACGACGACGTATCAGAATGTTTTGTGGCTGTCATGTTCGTTTGTGTATGTACATATATATTCTATGGGTACACACACAGACACAGACACAGATATATATATATATATATATATGTATATATAGGGTCCCTGCGGGAGATATGGAGGAAGGAGATGGGGTGGGACCGGTGGGGTCTACTACGGGGTTCTCTTTAGCTCTTGCGGTACAATTCTCTCCAGTTGGATCTGAACTCGTGTTTGTTAGAGCACATTAGGTTTAACGTGGATTGTTGTGAATTGTAGAATTGGAGGAACAGGAATAGCAGAGTTATTGTCGGACTAAGTAAACCTTGGACTCTTGTAGTCAATCATTGTTGGGTGCCTTAAGGGACACGGCTCCAATAAATTAGCAATGGTAGTGTCCGTACATTCGAATAGTTTGGTACTCGATTTTACAAAGTTGACAAAAAAATAAAGAAATTTGAATCAGGTAGCAGCTACGTTATTATTTCAAAAGATGATATAGTTCTATAATTAATTTTTAATTTAAAAATTTGTACGACACTGATAGAGAGAGAACATAACTAATGATATTACCATTCGGTACAAAATTTTGCTTAGGACATCAGTAACTTTTCTTCTTGTTGGCATGATAATGAAGAGATCATGTTCAATGAGAGTACGAAGTTCTTCCCATCGACAATCAATGGTACCACTAAAATCCGAGTAACTTGATTACTGATTGTTACTTAAAACTGCGCAACATGTGACAATCGGCACATGCAGCTTCACAAAGCAAAATGAAATCTTTCTTCAGGTCTAGTATTCTGTGAAATTTATCATTGTGTAAAATTTACAACGGAGGCAATGCAGGAAAGTGCAGTCTATTTGAGTTTCATACAAGCGTGTGTATCCCATTCACATCTCTGGGAGGGAAGAAATACAATTCAACACAGTTGCATCAATCAATTTTGCTTTGGCACTCACTCTATGCCCAGATTGAAAAAGACAGTTTCTTTCAACTTGGGTCGCCGTAAAAATGGTATGAGTTGGTGATGTATAAGGCAGAAAAGTTGCATTAGATGCATTTCAGAGACACCCACTTCAAATATCTTTCAAATATCTTAGAGTGCCCTCTTCACTTCAAAGAAGTTGGAATGAGATTTGTTTGCAGCATCAACGTCGTCTGGAGATGCCACAGCAACCGCAACACCTTTGTCCTTAACAGCTTCAATAACATCAGCAAATTCCTTGAAGTCATTCAACCTAGAGAGAAAGGGGGGGAAATGAATAAACAGGGTTAAGAAAGCATGTTGCCCAGACTTTTTTCTGAAAAGAGAAGCAATGCAATACAATGTTTGAGCACCAAGTAGAATACTAGATAAATTTGCTTCCGCTCCAGAGATTGTGCTTTTTACGACATTATAATGGGCAACAACCAATTCACACCTTTCAGAATGCAGTTTCTCTGGCACATCTCAAAATGGAAAAATGTAGACATTGGGACTATTAACAATCACCAAACATTGAAATAGTTTTTCTTTGTTTATACGCATGTCAAGAATTGTTCTTCATAGTTTCATGGTTCAAATATTTTAAAATCACACCCTTGCTCACAGAGAGCTATATGTAGACAGGAGCTCATTTGCAATGAGAAACTAAGGTAGAAATTTGGACTGATTCTATATCTGAATTTGCTTGATAGTCAAAGAAATTTATAAGTACCTTGTTGACAAAATCTCTTCTCGTCTCATTTGCCTCTCCTCCTCTGTGACTCCTAACAAGTATCTCAGTAAACTGAAGAGAAAAGTAAAAAGTATTAATCACAACTGTAAAGGCTGCATCACAAGTGAAGAATGTATAGGTAAAGGAAAACATTACATTAAAACTCTACCATGTCGCCCACATCATATACTTTCTGAGACATGAATAAAAGCATGGAAGAGAGGATAGCATAGGACTCTATGGATCAATTTCCGAATTTTAGAATCCGGAGAAAATGTATTACAATTGATAATCAAATGGTACCATAAGTTCCCTTAGTTTGAAAGTCAAGCATATTTTAGTAACCAGCCAAGCATCCCCTATGGTGCATTAGGATTAAAGGATTTGGATTTGATGGAAGGATTCAAATGACACCATATCATGTGGATCTTACATCCAAAAAATTACTTGAAAAATATTTCAAAATAGGCGCTAAAGGATTTGAAGTCCATTATAACACGATACTCAAATAAGCAGAATAGATATATTATGAATTTAAAATCCTTAGCTCCAGATTCAGCAACTCGAACACAACACTAGATAATCTCAACCCTAGTGTTAAAAGTTTCTGGGCAAATTTGAACATTGCACCTCCACAAATCACAGCATTTTGAGGTTCGAATTTTCTTTCTTCCATTTTAGGGAGCTGACGCGCGCGAGAGAGAGAGAGAGTGTAAAGCTTTCTTAATTTGGAACATAAGAAAAACTTCATCTCAGAACCTTCAATCAATTCACTTTTATATGCTCTGCCACACAAAGAGCGGTGATTACATAGAGGCAAGGCTAGCAATTTGCTTACCTGCTATATCCTTTAGCATCAGGTAGCTGATAGGCATCAACATCTCCAATAGTCCCAATAATTGCCTTAGTGAGAGCATCATCATCCAGTTCAAGTTCTCTCAAAAAGTTGCTTGTTCCATCATAAACATCAAGTGTCTTCAACAAATTGGGGTCTCTGTAAGACAAGAATGAGAAAACACCTGAACATGAAGGAAAATGGTTAGGCCAGGGGGAAATTAGCAATCATGACAATGTAACAGAACAATGGGACTGTCAATTGCACCTGAGTGTGTGTCAAAATCACAAAATCCTCCATAAGCTCCACCGCTGACTCTCACACGCTCCCACAGCCAAGTATTGCTTATGAATTTAGAGATGACATATGCACTGCCCTTAAGTTGATACCCAGTCTCAAAAAGGTTAGCTGCTTTCCCAACATAATTTACCTGTGTACAGGTGTTACTTGATTCGGTTAGTTAAATTTGCCTAACAAAACAGGTATGCATGTAAACAAAGTTAAGCAAGTCAAGTACAAATTGCAATAACCTGAGTAGGTATCACAATAGCTTCATTTGTTGGAGGGAATCGAGCACTCCAAGCAGTTGATCCAACCAGGGAAGTGTTGGGAAGCATATCAAGAAACTTCCTCACATACTTCTCTGAGGTTTGAAGATTTTTTCCCATCAGCAGTCAGATTAATAAGGCAATCATTTTTTGAAATCAATGTTTTGCGTATCTCCTCAAGCGAAGAAGATATTCCAGCCCAGTCATCATCAACTTTCTTTTCAAGATCTCGTAAAAATTCCAAGTAGCTGCAAGCACAAGATGTTAACAGCATTTAGGGTCATAAGCAACTTTTGAAATCATTCATGGGTAAAATGGTGAAGGTGTTCATAGGCTTAAAAAAGCATAGTGACAGCTGCAATCAAAGGACAGCACCCCCACCCACCCCACCCCACCATCACAGATACAGAAAAAATCGAAACTACAAAAGGATATTATCTAGAATTCAGTAGCGAGCAATAAACTTAAGTCACATAACAGATAGAGGAGAGCATCTCATCATATTCTATGACATAAACAAGCTTTCAAAATTCAGAAATTGCTAATTTGGAAAGTAAGAATTAGACTCTAAAGAAATCAACCTGACACCACCCATTTGTTCAGAGATCCAACCAGCAACATTTAGCTTTGCATCCATCCTTGCAGCTGCAATGCCATGCCCACTGCCTCTTAATCGATTCTGAAAATAAAAGATTAGCATCGCTCAGTTAAAAGAGGGAATCAGCTCAGTTCTGCTATGTCTTAGTTAGTTAAGGAAATTAGATCAGTTCTGCTAGGTTCAGTGGATACCTCCATTCTTGCTTTGCTTTGGGAAACAAACTGCTTAAAACGATTTTGGTCTGTCAACTGAACTTCTTGAAGAACACAGTTGAGCTACAGAATTTTCACAACTGCATTCGTTAATCTCCAGCAGTTCCGAGAAAGTTGCATGATAACAAAGAGAAAAGAGAACGTTGGACAAAAATAAAAAGAGAACTAACTTCAAACTATGACATGGGCAATTAGCAACTATCCCATTTCTGATTGCATGTTGAAAATATTTCAAACATTCAGAAAAGGAAGTCATAGGAGCAGAACTTCAGATTGCAGACAAATGAATTATCAATAACTGACAACTGATGATGGTGAGGATGCTCAATTATAATGCTAATTAAATACCAAGATGAATAACTGCAGTTTACCAGATTAAATAAATCTTCAGCACGCTCAGACGTGGCTTTTCCTCGTACAATTATACGGCTGCACGGGTCCTCCCTCCCTCGAACTGATGATGTGAAGGGATATACTGATATTCCACCAGTTTTTCTTCCAATTAATTGGTTCAGTTGTACAAAATCCAAGTCTTTAGTACCCATCTCCAGCAGGGACTGGCTGTCAAACATATCCACACATCATATCAATTCAATGTTGGATGACAAGATAGTTCCCATGAAGCTATTAATCATATGAATCCATTAAATTTAATATTTGACAGCTGAAAATCACCATAAAACTATAAACTGCATTCAAGAAGAATGGTTACAGACACAGGAGTTTCCGGTTATTTTAGAGTATGCAGAACCCAGATATAGCTATTCTGACATTGTTATATGCTCTTTAAGTATAAAGATACTAGGATCTTTCTCAGGAAAAGTATTCTACTATTTTTTACTCTGGAAAAGGTAGAAACCGGAGCTTTAAGACATTCTGCTCTCTCCTCAGCAATTGATGGTTCTCTCTATATTACTAATGCTAATAGGCCCCAGACCTTGGGAAGTCAAGAATGAAGAAACATAATCAAGAACCAATAGTTTGCTCTCGTGGATACATCCATAGCAGCTATCAAATAGCCATTTCATGTTGACAAAATATTAAGAAAAGAAAGAAACTATTAGATGTGGTTCCAAATCAAGCGAAAAATTGTATCAAGAAAAGATGAATTTGACCTGAAGCTTGCAAACATTTTAATCAAGGCTATTATTGGCGTGGGGTGGGGTGGGTCAGTTGGAAGCTCCAAATCAACCCTTAAGGGAAATAAATTATGAAAGTTCAAGCCAAGCCGAGCCCTAACAAGCTCAGGTCACTTGGCTTGTCTGACTCTGCTACATGAAGTGCACTTTTGAGGTAATAGGCAGCTGGATTTTACAATTAGGTGGCCGTGAGTTTTTATTGACTGAGATTAAGCCATTAAGGGACTTCCCATGGTCAGGATGCATGCTTGGTTATATGTGTGTGCGTTGGAGGAGGGGGGTGGCAGCAAAGACAGGCATTATGAATACTGATCTATGCCAGTTGGGATTTTTCTATGCAACAATTAAGGCATATTAAATGTTAGCCATAACAGCGGAGCAATTGACTTAAAAATAACTAATGGTTTTAAGAACATTTTTTCGTAATTTCATTACCAAAATGAGTTCTAGAACAATTAGTAGTTACTATCTTACCAGAATAATGGCACCAAAGGAAGAAGCTCTTGCTTCAAGGAGCTCATATTGAATACAACTTCAGCATATAGAACATCATTCGTGAAAAGATCATGCTGCAAGACCTTTACCCCATTGATTTCGCCAACCTACAATTGCAAGCAATGAACTTTAATTCAGCAGATGAAGATATGACATTTACAGCAGGAAGATCTACAGCGTTATCATCATCTAATCACCTCATTAGGAATTTGAATAGGCTTCTTAGGAATGTCTTGTAAAGAAAGGCTTGGTACGCATTTTAGAGCTTCTGGTGGATCAGGAGTCTCCTGTTTCAACTTGAGTTCATGAGTTGCACGAGCCAGTTCAGCAAGATCCTCTTGGGTCATGCTAGCTTTCCACCTTTTCCAGATTTTCTTTCTCAGCTGCTTCATCACGGGAAGCCTTCTCTGGATCAGGCTGTTAATAAAATCAAGTAACATATCAAATAGTCAAGCCGTATTTCACATAACCAACATCAAAAGTAGCATCAAACAAGATTACCTGCATTTCAATTGTTACACAGTGGGGATTATTCAAAATGAATTTCTCTATTAAGGGAGCAAAGACTGCTTTGGATCCTTCTTCAGCTATTCTAGCTTTCAATGCCTTCAGGGGTTCTTGATACTTTAATGGCTCAAATGGATTCATATCATAAATCCACTTCCCCTATAAAATAAAAGGTTCTCATAAGTTATAAGAATATCTAGTAGAGGAGAACATGACAAAAGATATCACAACAATCTAGCATTGCTTACAATGGAGCGAAGCATCAGTGCTAAGCCACGAGGAAATGATCCAGTATTGTTTTCTCTGAGAGAAAACTCAATCGTATTCATTGATGCTTCCACAGCATCAGAATGGAAGCCTTCCTCCACCAGCCTTTTTAATGTAGTCATGATTAATTCTTCTACTTTTGGAATGTCATCTTCTGACACACCTTTTAATCCGATACTAAAATGAGGCTGAAGGAGCTCATCTTCAACTCCCCCACCAACAATAGCATCCCCAAGACCACTCTCCAGCATGATTTTTCTCAAAGGAGAAGCAGGAGTACCCAGCAATAAATGATCTAAAAAACCCAGTGCCAGCTCAGTCTCCAGGTCTAGAGGAGTTTCAGAGAGGAGCCAATTGAGGCACACCATATGCTTCTTGTTCAGGTCATTCCCTTCAGCAGCAGGATATTTCTCAACTATCCTAACTGGTTTGGAGAACAGTTTCTGGGGTTCAACTCTTGATTCCTCAGGAGCTGAATTTGCTTCAAATGCATCTAGATATTCTGCATGCAAAAGCAGGAAAAATGTGATATCACCATGAGTTTTTATTTAAGGATTTCATACAAGGTTCATCCAAGGGCACAACATTTAAGCAACAAGGATCCTATGGATGAGTGCACAATTTCTTCATAAAATGTCCACTTACAAGAGATCAGCTCTCAAAACAGAAGCATAGATATTCACACTTACACAAATTCACACTGATATATTATAATTTATAAGGCTATAAATGGGTAACCAAAAATCCATTTACTGTTCGCATCCGTATCCATTTACAAGGTATATTACCCATATCCGTTTAAAACAGATAGTATCCATATCCGATTACAGGTATTCAAGTAATAAATGGATACAGATATGGTAATTACATATCCTCTCTATTTAATATCCATTCCAAATGTATATCCACCGGATATGTCGTTTAATTATATCCATTATCCTTATCTGATAAATATCATTAAAAAAAATTATTATTATTATTATTATTATTTGTGGTGGTGTAGTGGTAATGGTAGTCGTGGTGTTAGTAGTAGTAGAATCAAATTGACTCGTATCTCCATAAGTTATAGTGAAATAAAAACATAAGTAAATATATTAACTTTACTTATATCAATGAGCATATACTATACTCAGTAAAATAGATAGAAAAATGTCCAACGAACTCATATTTCCATAGTTAATAAAAAAATAGGTACATATATTAACTTTATTTATAACAATGAGCACATATTATACTTATATATAAACAAATATTTGAATTAGATAAGTGATATAAGTTTTATTTAATTTTTATTTTTTATTAATAGAAATAGATTTAGGTATTCAAATAAGTGTATTCGAATATTCAGTTGAATATTTGGATAATTGTAAGCGGAAATGGATATTCGGGTATCTAGATATCCATAATTTTGTTCAATTTTCAAAAATACTAAACGGATATGGTGTATTCGACTTCGCAAAATATCCATCGGATTCGAACTTGGATATGAGGTTTTGAATATCCATCGGATTCGGATACTGATACCGGTATCGAAAAACTTAATCGGATACGGATTCGAATATTGTATATCCACTCAACTGAATATCTCTTTACACCCCTAATAATTTACATTAAAGGCAACTAAGAAGCCTCTAATTAAAGCCTGGCAGATAACCGGAACCATTTTGCAAGTTATTAGTACTTTTTTCCAATTTATTTGAATTTTCATTAGGGAAAGAAACATCAACAATTACATAGATTAATAGAAAATACCACTTAAAGTGCGTAGCCGCTCATTTGGATCATCATTTCCATAAAACCAAATCCTGGAATTGCTGGGATGGTAATATTTACGGTGGAACTCCTGCACATAATACAAATAAAGAATAACGTCGTCGTTGAGGACATAGAACAAGATTTCAGGCAAACGACATTTCTTATATATCTCTTGAACGAAGGAAGTAAAAAATCTCCCTCACTGAGAAACATATTAAATCTAGCAATAAGGAAACACCAAATCGCGGTGTACCATGTGGAGTATCCATTGACATGGACATGGTTAAACCTTCAGATGTTTATATTGGTGGACAGTGAAGCAAATAAATATCCCAATAAAACACATAAAACCTAAACTCTTAGCAGTGCCTATTTTTGCAACTGTCAAGTTATTACATTCACCACAGAGATTCATCAAATAACAGAAAGAAAGTCACATCTGGTGCCTAAATACATTGGTCAAAGTTCCAAAAAAGATAACACTTCGTCGAATTTCAACATCACTTTTTTGCTCACATAATTATGTCCTTTCATAAATGAAATACAAGAAACCACAGAATTACATATTCACAACTATATCCGTGTTTGCCAGAAAAATCATGCAAGTATCCAAAATAGCTAAACTAGAACAACATAGACGTTTTAGTTAATGTGCAGAATTATATGCATTTACATCTATTTATTATGTCTATTTGTATACATATCAGCATATGGATGCATGTTGTGCAAATATTTTCTTAAACTCAACCAAGAATATGGTCACAAAGTTAAGGGAATTGTTTATATACTTTTGAAAGATCATGAAGGATCTAATCCCATTTTGATATTATAAAGCATGCTTCCTGGAGGCATCTCATGAAAAATTAAATTCCCAGCAACATATGCATGTTCACATTTTCATGGAAATTTATGTTCAGTAAAACTTCTTATTATTCAAGAAAAAAGCTATGGGATGAACAAACAAGGATTCTTTGATACTAGCAGGTGAAGTATCTCATACCTGTTATTCAATTAACAGAACTTCCAACAAACAACTAAGTTCATCAACAAGGATGAAATGAAATGCAAAGGATACACGATGAAAAAAGAAACACTTAAAAAGTAAAAAAGATGAACTAGCACAATTGATGGAAAACCAACCTTGAATTCCTCAAATGTTAGTTTGGGAATAACTTGCGGATCACCGCCACTATCAACACCATAAGTATTGTCAGGGGAAAGGGCCTGCACAGAAATATCATATCAAATTAAAACACCATTTCTTGTTTTACTGTGGACCACGCAGAGAAACGCATAAGCTGAATCATGGTGTTCTAAGCCTACAAAATTCATAAACCCCAATTTAGTTAGAAAGTGAAGTTTACTTGTTGGCACGCTCGACCTAGTATGTTATCAGGCTGAGAGTAAACACCTTTCATCTCATTGAAAACGACACCTGGAGCAGACCATATAGACAAAGAACAGTGATGTGAAGCATCAGCATTCCGTTTTATGAATGACCGGTCGAGGTATATGGAGATTGACACATTCACCAGGAGACAACAATACGCATGAGACAATACCAACCTTTATATGTTATATCTTCCGAGGGGTCATTCAGTTCGTAATGCCAACCTTCTTGTTGAAATGTTTTTATGTCTTCTACACATTTAGGGAAGAAGACTGCATCTAAGTACACATCAACCAAGTTATAGAAATCCTGTTCAAAGAAAGTAGCCATATATTCGTTAAAACAAGAACACCCAAAAAAAATTGGTTTTATTACTTGGATTGAAGAATCAGACCTTTGTATTTGTGGAAGCAACAGGATAGCAAGTCCTATCAGGATATGTGAAGGCATTAAGAAACGTATGCAAGCTCCCTTTCAACAACTCAACAAATGGTTCTTTCAGAGGATACTTTCTTGAACCACATAACACACTGTGTTCCAAAATGTGAGGAATTCCCGTTGAATCTTTTCTGCATCAACATAATGACATGTTGGAACTTCATTAAAGATATAGAAACATTGTTTGGTGAGAACAAGTAACTTAATGACTCTTTGCTAAAGTCCATCTTTCTGAATAATAGTTACATTAATTAATTATTATTGCTTGTCCTTGCAAAAGAAGAGACATATTCATACTAGGAGTGTTTCACTATCAGAAGTCCAAATGAAAGTTTCTGCAATACAAGAACCTCAAACATGTCCAAGATGAATGAGAAGGCATTATGCCACGCGAAAAGCTCATGTGTACACTTCACAGCAAGGTCCAACATCTATGTACGACCAGAACTTCACTATTGAATACTGTCTATATCCACATCCGGATGTTCTTATTTGAGCTAAAACGATGTTCCAGCTGAGAGTTCATTATGTACAGTTCATTTCCACCTTCAACTTCATAGCAACATTCAAAAATCTCAACAAGTCACTGAATCATGTAGTTGAAGGTAACTACTCTATTGGATAAGAACTTCCATGTTCAGACGGAAAACATTACGCTATTGAAATATTCAGGGTTTAAATGATTTTAAATTTAAAAATTATTCAGCGACGGAACATTAAAGTAATAACCAAACGTCAGTAAATAAATATTGAAAAAAAAAAAACACTCACGGAGGAGTCCGGAAAACAATGCCGAAGACTTTGTTCTCATCATCATTGGACACCGACATGATCTCAGCGCCAGTCTTCTTGTGCTTATACAAAACCGCCCTCGACTTACACTCCTCAATGAACTCCTCCGACACTTTCTCAAACCCAAGCTTCTCCGCGACTTCATCATCAGCTACCAAAGCCTCTAAAGAAATTTCCAAATACTATCACAAACAACTCTCAAATCCATTTAAACAGTCACAAAAAAAAAATGTTCAATAAACTACTCATTTACCAGGAGCAGACTGCACGGACGAGGTTGCCATCGCGCGGACCGAGAGAGGACCGAAGCTACTTCTCAACTGAATCGAGGGACGGGAGAGCGGCGAGATGAGGCCGAGGTGGCGGCGGAGGATGGAGCGGTGGCTGACGTTGGGGACGAGACATCGCCGACGCGGGAAGCGAGCGAGGCGGTGAGCGGAGCGGCAAAATAGTCTCGTGGAGGCGAGTGCGGCGGCGGCGGAGGAAGAGGAGGAGGAAGAGAGGGAGCGGAGGAGAACCGTTCTCTCCATTGAATCGCAAAAATTGGCGGAGGAGTCGAAGAAGAAGAAGAAGAGTAAACGGATACTAATAACCGGTCGGGGAATTTTGGTTTATTTTGGGGGTTTATGAATTACGAATAGAGGGAGTAAACTAAATGAAAATATCAAAGAATTTGTGGTGGTTTCTTGGGGAATAAATAACAAGTACATAAAATTTATCCAAAAAAAAAAAAACAAGTAGTGCATAAAAATTGTGGCGCGTGAATTTTACTTAGCCATTATTTTCTTTTTTTTTTTTTTTCCTGGTAGACCGTTGGGACATTTTGCTTTGCTTATCATCCTCCATTTTGGAAAATGACAATATGGATATTGAAAAGTTGGTATCGATGATTGTAAACATTATATAGGTTAAGGGCACGATTCATATTATTAGTGTAAAATTCATATTTATATGTGAATATAAATGTAAAAAAGTAACAGTTTGTATCGATAATTGTATCACTTTTTCTTTTTTTGCATAATATATGAATTATCTATTTTAAAAGCAAAAAAAAATATTCGATTTTCATTAAAAAATATATAATATGAGAATAAATTATTTGATGAAACAACAATCATTTTCATATAAGTTTTAAAAAAATTATTTTCAATTATATTTTCATAATTGAAATATTCTAAAAATTATGGAAAAAAAAATTTCGTGTGTCTAAAAAGTGTCGAACACATTGTTAATAATATATCTAACACGCATTAGAAATACCGAATTTATTTAATTTATGAACACACCACATAGAGTATTGAATACGTGTCGAAAAAGTATTAGCAAAGCGTTGCACCCGACACAATATCTAACAGTATATGGCTCTAATTTTAAAAATATCCGTAAATTATAGACTTCGTTTGATAGGAGTTTATGTGTGGGATTAAATAAGTATTCCAATTATTCAAGTGTTTGGTAGCAATTTTTGAAACCCATGATTTAGCATAGACCCAATTCCTAATCTAAGTGGAGAAGTGATTTTGCATTCTATTCCCTAAGTGGGATCTGTTATTTCAAGAAAATTAACGAACCGAATATTCTCTTAACATAATATCATGCACAATCCCCAAAGGCTACCAATCGAAGCCATAGTATATTGCTTGTGACAAGTGTACCGTGTACGCATCCATTTTAGAGTTTACCCTCGACAATTGTGTTAAGCCAAAGTTGATCAAACAAAAGGGCATCATCATATAAAACTAAACCATGCATAAATTTCTACATTTCCGTACGAGGCATATTATTATATATGATTGATTTTACCCGTGACTGATTCGCACGAAATTATACAATCCATGTTTACAGAAAAACACAAATATAACTTCCTTCAAAGTAAATAAATTTGCAAAAGAGTGTTCATAGATTACCATATAAGCATGAATCAACTGACAAATCCCATTAGTTTGCTATACATGCATGAGAAAAATAAATATAACTTAACAATCCCCGCTCCTATTTCACAACAAAACACAACAAAATGGTAATTATTGGAAAAAATACATAGCGGAAAAAAAAAATACCGAAAACATATGAGAGGAGCAAACAAGGGTTTAAAAGAATCCCTCTCTATGAGGCCTCATTTCTGTTCCTGGAATGTGCAATGGACCTCAAGTTTCTGTACATATCCGAGCAAGCAAGAGAGAATTCAACCAGAGAACGAAAGAGCTCGGGCAAATGGCTTTTCAAACTCATAAGCGACTTCTGTCTAACCTGAATGCATTGCTCCTGATAAGTTTTCTCATCCTCCTCCAGCTTCTGCTTCGCAGCTTCCACTATCAACTGCTTTTCGGCAATGTGCTCTGTATCGTTCGCCCTATCGGGATCCATATCATCGGGAGGCGTTCTCTTCTGCATGTACTTGCCATACCAATTCTCGAAATCACGGGTCTTTCTGATGAGGTCCTTTTTCGACTCTGCACATCTGTTTCTGAAATCCAACTCCTCTTTCTGATATTGCCATATGGTCTTTATCATGGCTGCAAAGCTGTTGATGGTTGTTTTTGCTGGCTCGTCGGGTAGCTTTTCAAGAGAGTCGTGCCAGGCGTGGAGGAGTTTTTGTATCGGGGGGTTTTGAGGGTGCCCTGGAGATGAGACTTTTTCCTTCCAGTTTGTGTCTATGGGGATTAGATTTAGCTTCAACCAATTGTTGAGGGCTCTGATGTATTCTTTTTGCTGGCCCATGAGTTCGCTGAAATTTGTGCACCACTCCTGGACTACACCGCCCAGCTGGCGTGTACGCTCGTGGTGGTGGTCGCTTGTTTCTTTCTGAGATTGAGAGATGTCGAGGAATCTCAGAGCTTGGACAATCTTGGATTGGTTCTCGTTGTGTATTCTGATCGACTCCCACATTGTAGCCATCCTGTGCAATCCGATTCCAACAGTCAAAATAGTTTGTGCGGAAGAGTAATAGTAGTGAGTAGCCAAGCTGAATTTAAAGTTTGTTTTGAAATACACAGTTCTCAATAGGAAAATATTCTTCGAGCATGCTAATTTGAATTGAATGTTGCAATGCAACTATAGAAAAGAGCACAACGAGGCGAGTATAAACTAATGGAATTAGTATAATAACCAATGAGCTAGTTCATATACATGAAGATAAGACTGATAGAGACGCTATAATGATAAAGAATATAGGAGAATCTTAAGCAATGGTGGTAAAATTCATTTAGACAGGCGAAAAACGGATCCAACTTTTCAAACTATTGATCCCTCTAATTCTTCAAATTTAGACAAAAACAATTTCGTGTTTGTTTCTAGAAAAGCACTAAATCTATGGCAAACGTCATAAGAAAACTAAAATTTTCTCTAATTGAGTATTGTATAATTGATGATTAAACAGAGTTATTACTAGAAAAATATCTCAATCAAACAAACCGTTCATTATGAACTAGTTATTTGTGCACACTCGATGTGTGTGCAAGGGAAAAAAACATATATTATTTAATTATGTATTTTGAATTTTATATATCAATACTTTTTAGTATTTATTAAATTTATAATAAGAGAAAAGTAAAGTAATTTATTTAAAATAAAACAAAATTATATGATTAGAAAAATAATTGAATATGAGAACTAAAAAATATTAAATAGTTCGATATAAGATAAAAGAAAAAGAATATATTGAGAAAGTAAAATGGGAAAGAAAAAAAAAAGAGGGACGTTTAATTGGAGGAGAGAGATAATAGGAAAGGGATTGACAAACTAAAACCGCTGACATACCAAGGTATTTATTCAATGGCCCTCCCCCTTACATAAATAGTATAGATGATAGGTCTTCAATCAAGAAAAATCAATTCTATATCCGAATAGAGTCTTAGCTTGAGTTCAGAATTTCTTGTTTTTAAACTTAAGTATTTGACTTAAAATGGATAATATATAGCTATCTTAGTATTGACATTTCTCCTTCCTGTCATTCGTAGATTAGATGCAAGTGAAGTAATTGATTGATTATACTGTAGGATCATTCATATAAGTACCAGAAAAAACTCCGGTATTTGTTGCATAGAATATTCTTAATTAAAAAAAGTGAAATACAAGATTTGGATCTTATGAAAGGAAATACTCTCATCATAATCAATGAAAATGGTTTTTCCCTAATATTCATCAACTTTAAGGGGAGAATTTTAGAGTTTCTTTTCAAGGAATTTCCATACGACTCGGGACATAAATAGGATTTCTCCCCTTATAATCCTTGAAAGTAACGACCTACATGTTGTATGTGCATGATATATTTCCCACCATTTAAACCATTTACAACATAACAACAAATGCTTGTCAGTGAGTAGAATTCTACGGACTCTGAACAAGGGCAAGGATAGACACCAAAGATATACTTTCCACGAAGAAGGCATAAGAACTCACCCATCAACAAGAGCAACAAGTTTTGGATAGAGTTGCTCATCACGCAGATTATTAATTTCAGAAACAGTGGAGTCCATGGACTGCATGTCAACAATATATCTTGTATGCAGATGGCTGACTGATGCTTTCATTCTCTCTAAAGCCTCCGTGTTTGAACCACGTTTCTTCAACTTATTCAATGAGGCTACCTTCTTTTGATATTCAAGTTTCATCTGCTCACCTGCCTGTTAAGCACCAAACAATAGACCAAAAAATAGAAGGGAGGGCATTATCAAACACAAATGATTAAGTATTGGAGAAAAAATACATTCTTATTTTTATATCCGTCTGCAAGAGATCCATATCCGGATTTTGTCAACAACCAGGACACTTTTATTTCAGGAATTGATTGTAGACCAGCATGAAACTTTTTATATGTTATTAGACCCAGTCATGCCAGCATTTACATAACATCATAGGTTAAGGGCACATTAAAGTTGCAGACAGGTAGAGTCTTGATTCTACAATAGTTAGTTAAATATATTATCCAGTAGTCATTCAGTGTGTGCCTTTAAAGCAGAGAAATGGAAAGTCAAATAATCTTTTAAGAGCACATTTTTATTAACAGAAAATTTGTTGATACGCAAGATCTTTTCAATCTGCTTTCATGATTTACTTCAAGATAGATCACTTTGTTTGCATTTAAGACAAAATCAGAGCCACAGCACTAAATTATATTTCCTTGACAAAAGAAAAGAATGTCATGCTATAAACACACAAAGACGCATGCAAAATTTATTTTCCCAATAAGTAAAGAGTTTAGCATCAATTTCACATTATGTCTTTTATCCGATGTCTCCAAATTCCGCTAACAATTTTCAGTTCCAGTTAAAAAATTCATAAAATTTGGTATTAATTCAAAAATATTTGTAAGCGAAATACAACAACATGGTCAAAACCTTGGCATTACCAGCTTCAGTATATTAGACCATGATAACCAGTGGCATGATGCTATAGCAGTTGGTTACCTTCAACCAATTAAACAGTTCCTGAATTCCTTACAGACCAATCTTTCAAGAACATCGAATTGAAGCTGGTACCAATGAATATCATAAAAATATTAAAAATGTTTTCCCCAGGAAAATAGATTGATGAATTTGAAAACTTGAACACAAGAAAAAGAGAAATAACAAGATAAAAGCATGATGATACCTTCACTTCATCATAAAGCTTTTTCTCCCATGCCAGCATCTTATCCAACACGGTTGCATGAGTTTCATGCTCCTCTGAGTCAAAATCGTCCACCCCATCATCATTATTAGCCAAACCTCTGAAAGACCTATTCCAAGTGATAACACGCATAACCCTTTCTGAATGATTAATATGACCTGCCAATAAGGGAGAAAACATGGTGTTCAGCATCTGCTTGAATAATTCATGGCTCGTGTAAATTCAACCAAAACACGACTTGCTATGGTGAGAAAACATCCCATTGAAACATTCTTGCTTGATTAAGATGCATGAATTTCCATTATTGATGCAGGCAAAAAATACACCAAGAACAGTAATCAACAATAAGATCAAAAATAGGACCTTTCCGATAACCACATCAAACACGGTCTATAATGATGCACTACCTCTTTTATCTGCAAAGTTCGAGTGATAATGCAAGCGGGTTGCCTCAAGCATCCGAGAAACTTCATGAGCACTCTCTGAAGCCTTAAGAAAACAATCATCAAGTTCAACAAATATTTGCAACAAGTTAACATTACCCGCCCCACTCTTCTTTTTCCCCTCAGCAGGAACCACTTGTTTCGCCCTCTTCACAACCTTTGGGGCTGCCACTGCAGCTTCAGGTGGTGGCGGCTGAGGTGGCAGTTCACTCACCGGCTCCATCACCTCTGCCACTTTCTCTGTTTTCTCACTCTTCGCTTCCATTTCTCTTCCCCTAGCCCTTGCTTCAAGCAACTTCCGTTCAATCTCCTCCCTTTCAACATTATTCTCCTCCACCTCTGCTAATGTGGGCCCCGGTACATTCTCCGTTGGAAAAAAGTAATCCCAGGAGGGCGGCCAAGACGACATCCCTTGAGGAGGAGGAGGCTGTGGCTGCGGAGGTGGCTGCTCGCGATCACGTTGATCATTTTTGCGCGGCTGATGCAACACCTCATCTTCTACAACCTCCGGAGGTGAAATCCGACCTCTACTCCCAGCCTTACTACTCCGTCGTTTCAAGCTATGGCTACTCTCACTCTCAACATCCTCTTCGTTTTCTTCTTCAATTATTGGATCGGAATGTTTGTTTTCCGGTGTGGGGATCGCAAACTCAGGCATGGTGGCCGCGCGTTGGAGGGGGGGCGACTCAGCAAAGGACGCGGGAAGGGGAGGAGGAGGGGGGAGATTCTCATAAGGAGGAAGAGACGGAGGAGGGGTGGCGCCTCCGACGGCGGTGGAGGGTCCAGGGGCAGTAGCCCCGCCAGCGGGGGGGTAGATGACCTCACCCTGGGCGAAGTCGCTGAGGGCGGCCCCGGTGTTCTTCAAGGACATGGCGTGGGCCGAGTGCGCCGCCGCGAACTTGTTCCTCGACGTGACGGCCCTCTCCATGTGCTGCTTCCGCTCCTTGCATCGGTTCGTCTCCTCGTTCTCGATCTTCGATTGCGTGCAGCCCATTTGGGCACTCCGGCAGTAAAACCCACCGCCGCAAAATTCACCGAAAACACACAATCAGAACAACCAGCTTGTGCGTGTCTGTGTGTGAATCGGTGAAAATTCAGATAAATAATGCAGGGTTTTGGGGATTTAGATCAGCTGCTGGCGCCCTTTTTCTCTTTCTAGGGAATAAAATTGGAGAAAAAGAGTGAAGATTAAGCAATCCCTATGATGACTATTGACTACGACAGCAAAATAAAACGAATTTGGATTCTACCCTTTTACCAGAACTGTAAAAAATTGGCAAATATGGTAAAAAAAATTACTGTAGTAAAAAAAGAAGATTCGCGACTGTGTGGGGGTGAATCAGCAAGTTTTGCCTTTGCCTGAGTCGCGATTAAATTGGTGAGTAGGACATGAACGGTGTCTGATTTTCCGGCGCGGCGGCGCCGCCCGCTGACGGAAGCGAGGTCCAATCCCGAGGTTTTACTATTTTGGCAGCGTGTGAAGCGCTGTAGAATGAGGTGGCATCGGGGTTCAGGACACAATAAATGTAAATTTCGGGTATCGGGGAATAAATATTTAACCACAAGGATACAACTTTTCCAAAATAATGGAACTAGTCACTAAATTTTAACAAAAATTACTTTCTTTTTTATACATAGAAAGCAATTTATTATAATCTAGTATATCAATATTACCAAATAAACAATTCAAATAATACTAATATTGCCAAATGAGCAATTAAAATAATACTCGCATTTATAGAATATCAAACACATAATTTAAAAGTTATGAAATATCTGTTTTACCAATAAAACAAGTTTTGTCGGCACTAAAAATAAAAATTAATGCGCATATAAAATATTTGTTTATATTCTTCAAATAGTGATTGAGATTTAGAAGTCCAATATCTCAAATTCAATTAAAATGTTAGTTTGTAAATGGATTCTTATGTTGGCAATTAGGTTTTATTTTAGGGAAAATTCTTATATGAATTTGGTATATGGATCCACGTGTCATAAATTAAATTTGAGATAAATGCTAATGTCCCGAAACTTTGTATAGATCTTAATAACTTTTGTTATATTATTATTTATTTATAATTTGTTAGTTATTCCAAATTATTAATTGTATTGAATAGATTATTGAGCTAATAATTAAAAATTCTATATAATGATGTAATTATGTTTTATATAAGAAAATTATTCTTATTTTGAAATGTTAGGAAGAAAAATAAGAATAATAATTTTAGGAGATGAAGTGTTTGCGCTTCTTCTTCTTCTTCTTCTTCTTCTTATTATTATTATTATTATTATTATTTGTGAGCAAAATTACGTTTACACCTATGAGGTATAGTATAATTACAAATTAATCTCTATGATTTTAAAAATTATAAGTATCCCCAAAAGATATGTATCAATATTCACCTCAACAAAATACACCATTTTTCAAGGCATAATATAATTGCAAATTGTATTTATGATTTTTTTGGCGGGGTTTTGATATGTAATTCCCATGATATTGATAGGCTCAAGATATAAAAGTTGTATATGAAGTTAGTTCAAAAAAAAAAAAAGTGGTGGTATCAATTATAGACAGTGATATTCGATGGTGGTTATGATAGTATAAACTAAAATTATTTCATAAAGATTAGTGAAATAACAAAATTAATTAAGAAATTTTATCAGACACGACGAAGTGTATCTCTTGGTCTGTGTGTCTACAATAGTTGCATAGAAGTTATAAACATTTTATTAATAATAACAAGAAGTCCCAAATTTTGAAGGGTATTTGTAATTCTTAAAATAAGATAGACTAATAGGTATTTTTTCATTAAATCAAGTAGTGTAAACATAATTTGCTTTTTTTTTTAAAAAAAAAAAAAAAGAGCTTTGGTTTGGACTAACATAAACATTATTAGAGTAGAAGTAGAAATATAATATCGTCTTTAGAATGTATCATAAAAATTAAAGTGGATTTATAACTTGAGCATTACAAGTTCTTGTTTCTTGACCTTATTAATTCTTAATGGTCCTCTCTCTCTCTCTCTCTCTCTCTCTCTCTCTCTCTCTCTCCCCCTCTATCTCTCTCGATAAGGTGGCCCTAGTCTTCATTAGTATTGGTCATTCTAGATTTTCTTCTCTTCAACTTTTGTTGTGTACGCGAAGCTCGCATGTATAGCATGCAAAGTCAATTGATTGAAAATATATGTATAGAAAAATAGTTTCAATTGCGGATTAGGTTAGTATTAGTTTAAACTTTAATGGACTTTTTAACCTGTGTGTCGTGTCGCAAATGTTACATCTTATTTAAATTTGTGAACAACAATTGTTTCAGAGTTGTCCTAGTGATCCTAACAACATGCAATTTAAAGTTTTGAACTACATATTTAAAATCAAACATTTTAAAGTTGTTGGGCATAGACTAAACTTCTAAATTGAACATTTTTTTTCTTAATACAATCTAATCCTATAAATAACAGAAGACATTATGAAAAAATATTAATCAAGTCAACTATTATTCGTATCTATTACAAAAACTAAAAAGATATTATGTGTGTGTGTGTGTGTTGTATTTAGAGAGTATTTTGAATTACTATAGTTCATGAGGACTTCGAATCTATTTTAACAAATTTAAAAGACTAAAATAAAAGTTGAAGGAATTGAAATTTCTTGTAGCTTGGCAATGTTCAAATATGGATTTTAAATTCTTAAGCCAATGTCCAAATAAAATCTTTTTTTTTTTTTTTTTTTGTCTTTTTCCCCCAAAGAAGGGTTACAATACATTTTCAAACAATTGCATCAATGATTCAAACTAAATACAACTTGCATTGCATAACTAATCCTCAATTTAAAGAACTATTAAATAACATAAAGAAACGAACTGCTATACCATAGAACAACACCAACTACCAGTTGGTCTAAAAAAAACACCAACTATTAGTTAGTTTAATGGGATGAGACACTAAAACCCTAACATCTACGGTTTGAATATGGAGTTGTGAATAGAGCAATTGAATTTAGAGGATCACCCCCCTAAAGGGTCTCTGCACTATTCGATTCGTATTAGTTGATCAGTGAATCGAAATCGAGTGCCTAAGACCAAAAGGAAAAAAAAAATAACAATAGAAGAAAAATAACAAAAAAATTATCAAATAATATAAAGAAACGAGCTATTATATAATACAGTCAAATTCATAACTTATTTGTTATGATGCATAGACACAGACATGGACACGGCAACATGAAAAATCTCAAAATTTTAGGACACAACACGACTATTAAAAAATACATTATATTATATTATATATTTATAATTTATTAAATTAGAATATATGATAGAGAAATAGTATATGATGACGAGTGTGTATGAGAGAGAGCAGAGAAATGAAGAAGATGGAGAGAGAAAGAAAAGAGCTTGATTAAGAAACTATTAAAAAATTATTTGTTATCTTCAAATTTTTCACTAATTTTTAAAAAATTTTAAAAGATCTTATTTGAACTTTGTAATATATCAAAAAGGTCCTATTGTGTCCCAGTTGTGTCGGACACGTCCTTCAACCATGTTTGACACTACATCGGATTTTTTCTTTTTTTCTTTTTAAATTTCGAATACTTTTTTACCGTATCTGTATCCATATTCAATACTGCAGGAGACCCTTTTTTGAAGTGTCCGTGCATTATAACTTATTTGATCGCTAGACCTCCTCATTCTCACCGAGCAAAGAATCCTCGGCATGTCCAAATACAACCTCAAATAATCGCGAGTATAAGCAATAACCCAAATTCGATGCTTTTGAAACAGCGTTAAAGTCATAAATTCAAGGATGGAGTAGGAAAAAAGATAAATCATAGGTAAGTAGCTTATTCCCCCCACTTACAGGAACCTAATGCTCATTGTCGTCTTCTCTTTAATTTCAACTTTTTTTGGAACAAGCACAACCATACAACTTGGACTTTTGATTGTAGAGCCCCCAATTATTATTATTATTATTTGAAACTTTTTAAAATTGCTATGTCATTATTTATAAAGTAAATTGATCTCAGTTTCATAATAGAAACTCAAGAGGACAATGTCCCGGCTATTTCACCAAATACCTTAATATAGTTCTATAAATTCCAAACAAATTGTTATAAGATCTGCGTGACAGTGTGACTGGAAAATGTGAAATAATATTGAAAGAAACGTGACCACCTTTTTTGTCCTAGATACCTTTCAAGATTTCCCCATAATTTTAATTTTAGTTTGGCCAATTTAATTTAGCATTTAATATAGAAGAATAACCAATGACAACAGTTATTATATATTTTGTTGCCGATCATCAAATCTGATTTGGGTAACAAAAAGTTCTTTCTAACTAAACACTAAGGGAGTGTTTGCAAAAGTTTTAACTTCTTAATAATCATTAGAAGCCGAAGCAAGAACAAGGATAAATATGCTTTCGATTTTGTAGTTTAGCTATTTCTAAACACTTCAGACGTAAGCTATGAAATAAAACACTTCTCAGTAACTTTTTTCAACCAAAAGCACAGAATCACTTCGTTTTTTCAACCCAGCACTACACACACACACATATACATATATATAAATTACGGCATATCAGACATTCCAAATCTATAGATACACAAAATCAGGAGAGCCTCACTCCCAGTTTCAGAATTCTGTCAAGTCGAGCATTTCTAGCTACACACACAAGGGGGGGGGGGGGTGTGTGTGTGTGTGTGTGTGTGTGAGAGAGAGAGAGAGAGAGAGAGAGAGAGAGAGAGAGAGATGTTATATTCCAAGAATTGAAGTACTAGGCAGCAGTAATTTGAACATTTCTTTACCAGAACAAACAATACGAACAGAGCGTGAGAAAAGTTTCTTCCAGGCAAGTGGACCAAATGCTCTTTTTATTTTTTGTTTCCCCTGAAACCTCATTCTAGTATTTTTGATGCTGAAATAAAGCGACTTTTTTTCAGCCGACCCTTACAACAAGATTCTGTGTCCTGCATGTGGACAACCACAGCCCACTCCTTGCTCTATGTTATGCTTACCAGACATGCAAAATCTTGTCGTTTTGGCAAATATCCTCTCTACTGCTACCATTTAAACACATGATGAGCTTTCTTGCTTTTCTAGGATAATATGCCGACACTTTCTTGATTGCAGCAAATGTCAAACTATGTGAAAAGATTCCAAGTTTTAAGGTTTCAGCTTCACATGTTAAGATACGAAATCGAAAATTGTGGTTGATATTTTAAATGTAACAAACTATACGTATAATATAATTTTATATAGAGTTAGAAGCGACTGCCCTTGCTAGTCTCTCTCGTTGCTCTGTCCTTGCACATATTTGATCTGCCAAATCTCGACATCGGTCCCTCTATCATATTCTTGCACGTATTGTGGAATCTTGTCTAGATTGATGAGCTTACCAACGAAGTTACTTGAGTGTCCAGTTTCAAGAGCGCCCTCTTCTGCATCATCCATTGTAAAGCCGATAAATAATGCAAATAAAGAATTACTTATCTCTATTACATTTTATGTTTCATCTATTCCTATTTATATCATAGATGCACGCTGAGTATAAATGATTTATACCCAAGCATATATTTAAGACAACACGTTTCATAAACATGATGGAACATCAATTGAAATAAAAGATTCAAACTGGCAAAAAATAGTAACTATCTGATGGCACTCTTAAGACAATAAGGAACTGCTTACCTTCATCATCTCGAAGATAACTGCGGAAGTGTGAATAACCATTTGCGACGACATCAAGGTCATCTATGGTAAAGTTGTACCGTTTTTCCAGAGCTAAATATAGTACCTGAAATTCCCATCCATCAGGATCCAAGGTGTTCTTCATTCTGAAAAACCACAAAACATCATACAGGAGCTCTATTTTAACTGTCCTGACTCAATCGGATTTCCTCAGCAGAAAACCATGAAAATTACAGAATAATGTTCTTATTTATTCCAAGTGAATCTATCATGATAGAGGTGGTGCCGTGGTGGGTAAACAAGTGCCACAAATACTGTCGGACATAATTGGAAATATAATTTCGATATTGAATCTAGATAAATAGTCTAATACACCAACTTCTGTTATTTATATAACCTCCTCAAAGATGTTCGAACAGCTAAATTTACCTTTTCTTGACTCGTAGACATTATTACTTCTAATACACTGAAGAAAGCATCAGTTAAATCATCACTGTAAATTACATCAGCAGCTAACAGCAAAGAAGTTCTCTGAAGCTCTTCAACCTCTGACATGCTCCAACCATAGCTGCACAAGTTAAGTGATTTCTAGTTATGCATATCTTTAAATTGTATTTCTTGAGGATAATATTATGAGTCACCAAGAGAAAGGAGAAGACCATTAAGAAAAGAGAAAGAAGAAGAAGAACAAGACAAGCATGAAGCCTCACAACTTCGAATCAAATAATGAACTATTACTATTTACTACCTTCCTTGAGGTGGAGAATTTACTAAGATCTCAGGTGGCCATGGATGGTTCCAATCAAGTTCGCGTACATATATAGAAGCCTTCCGGTTTAATTTTCCAGAATTTAGATGAACATTCTTAGCACAGTTCTGAAGTACCTCGTCACCTCGGTCTGTAAGATATCAAAGTACACATGTGCAAGTGTGACATGTCCATAAGTGTGAGAGCATGAAAGACCATATGTGTTCTAATCGCTTCACTTAAGAGGAAAAAGAAAGGTACTGTGTCCATATTCAAGTAGTAAAGCACAACTAAAAGCAAAAGAAATGACATGAAAAAGCATGTAATTTAGGTAATTACAGAGTTTGAGTTACACTTTACCAGTTATGAAGACAGTATTAGCAGCACGTGCAAGTAACATGCCAACCAACCCTGGTAAAGAAAATGAAAGGAACTCCAGTCATACCGGCATGCTTCTATTAGACTGTATTTACATTCTGGAAAATAGAAAACTATAATATCAGACTGGCCATTGAAAGATTCCTGCTTCTATCAGTTATTAACAATTGACATACACAAATCCATGAGTCACCAAAATAAGCACAAGAGAAATTTACCTGTACCAGCCCCAAGTTCCAAAGCAACAATTCCATCGAAACTGGATGATTTATACATCATATGCAGCACAAAATCAGCAAGTACCAGTTCTGCTCTCCAGACCTGAATTAGGAAAAACCCATTCCAATTGCACACAAACAAGGCATAGTTACATTATAGAGATTGCTGAAGAGTTTGAAAGAGAAAATGCAAGAATATTGATAAATCAGTTGAAGTAAACAGAGAAAATGATTATGTCAGGTTTCTATAAAAAGGCTCAAATTTAGTTTAAGCAGCGCTAGTGAAAGCACAACAAATGGAGTATTAATAAGAAAAGAATCTTGATTCATTGAGAAGACAGGATGGACCTCACTACCTGGAGACCAACTCTTGGAATGGATGAAGTGATATTATGCTGGATACTTATAACAAAAGAGTTCTTCGGTGAATCTGCAAATTTAAATACCAAATAAATCCTATCAATTTATTAGCCTTTTTTTTTTCTTTTTTTACTTTTCTTTTCCTCTTTCTTTCTTTGGGGAGAATGTTAAAAATCCTCGGAAACAAGAGAATCAGAAGAAATCTCCAAAGTGACAAACACTTGAGTCATTACAACGTTAGGCTACAAACAACCATAACCCATTATGATTAAATTGAAAAACCAGCAAAGCAAAGTCACATATATTAAGCTTCCAAACTTTGATTGTAACGATAAGAGATTATTACGCCACATAAAAGTAGAACTGTAGAAGCACATTCTATTAACATCTGATCATTCTCAAAGATTAAAACAGTAAAAGTTGGTACGAACAAATAACATAACTCTTCAACAGAGAAGTCCACAGCAGAAAGGGAGAATGAATTCAAGCTATAAACGAGAAAAATCAAAGAACTTCTAATTGATGCATCACATTAAAACAAATTATAAAAATGACACACAAAAGCTTTGCTTTCACAGCAGAAAAACGGCAATATCTCTAGCCAAACCAGTAGGTAAAATCGCTCCGCAGTTGACTACTTCATCAATTACAGTGAATAAGAAGATAATTCACATAAATTGACAAAAAATTCATTGTGGAAGAAAACTTACTACGCCGTCGAGGTAGAATCAAGTCTCCATCTTCATCCACTTCACATACTTTTGCCCTTGTATCATCAATCTGTTCATCTTCTACATAAATAGGAAGGAACAGAAACTGTTAAATTGAGAATTCATGAACGACAATTTTATCTAAAAACCAAAAGCATTTAAAGAATTGCTATATGTAGCGATCGCATGCCAGTTGAACAAACAACGAATCATCTAAAACAACTATTTTCTCATTAGAAATTCTAGAAAATTCCCCATAGTTTTTCAGTTTACATGCATTGATGGCATCTGTCATTGAGAAGCACAAATTAAACAGAGAAAAAAAAAAACCCTAACGAGGTGGGAGTGAGATTGTGAAATGGGAGATGTGGGGCCCAGCGCTGTTCGGGGGGCACCCCAGGTGAACCTCACTCATCACTTGCTCCTCTTCCAATTCGCCGCCGCCCTTCGCCGGCCGCAGCGGAGCAGTTCCTTTTTCGTATTCCATTTTTACCCCACCCACAATTCAGAAAGCGGGAAACAAAAAAAAAAAGGGACGGTGGCAAATGGCAATTAACAAACGCACCAGCCCGGGAAACGATCCGCTTAGGCCCGGAATGATCCACCTAGGACCGCAACGGGCAAGCCTCATAGCGACCCCCTTAGGCCCGTAATGGGCCAACCCGAGTAGCATGTTACTAGCAGTTACGGGCCGGGTTCGGACCAACGGTTATTTTCGTTCAAAATGATAAAAAAGGAGCCGTTTGGGAAAATCAAAAACAATTTGAAAGTTCTATAAATACGGCGCCCAAACGTTTCTTCACCATCACAATTTCTTTAATTTTCCATATTATTATTGAGAATTCTCAATATTCTACTTTTCTTCTTTTTTTTTTTTTGACATAATACATACAAATACCACCCCACACATGTGGGTACACACCGATGGTTCGAATTTGGACAACAAATTCACCAAACTTTTAAAAACGGGATATATGTCCGTTAACTCAAAGGCCACCGATTTCCAACATTCTGTCTTAATTCATTGAAAATGAGAGTTATTTGACGTTCTTCCAACCGGGGAAGCACTTGTACAGGGCTAAATTCGGTACAATTTCTAATTTTTTTCCCCCTGTCTACTACTAATTTGCATTTTTGGCAATGATTAATTCAAATTTCTAGTTTTTCTTTCCCAAATTCTGCTTCAATGGCTGCTGATTCAGTTTCGAGTCCAGCGAGCAGCAACTAAATGGAAATTTTCACATACTGTAGTAAAAGAATTGCAATTAGCTAGGATGATGTGACACATGCTTTGAATCCTAGTTTCGAGGCCTTATTTTCATTTTTTTAATACATATATATAATTTAGTTATTATACTTTGTAATGTGCAATTTATATATATATATTAATATAGTTATTTTTTGATATAGATTTTAACAATATAAAATTTCTATTTCTTTATTATTTATCTTTATTACTTTTATTCATCAATTAGTTAATTTTTCAAATCCATGCTATCTATGTGGGGATAGCCCAATTAGTGTTTTTAGCCATTGAATTTAAATATAATAATGTCAAAAAGTATTAAAAAATAAAATATTATATCATAATATTTAATCCAATGGTTGAAAACCCAATTGGGCACCATTTACATGGATAGCATATACCTTCCCTAAATTTAGATAAATTAATTGAATTTAAAAAATATTTTTTATTTTAAATTATTTATTAAATAAAAAAAGATATAACATTGACCTCTTCCAATATTAAAATATCTTACATTTAAGTCCCCGAGTAGGTATTTTGGTCAATCAAAAATATTAAAAAAGGGGCCAACCAATTTCCAACATGTTGAAGGGTAATTTCGGGAGTTTGCATAAAAAATTAACAGTGGTATTGTAGAAACCCTAACGGCTCCGAACGGAAGGGTATTATTGTTAACGGAAACATAGTAGGGGGGTGTAATGGTAATTACAGAAACAAGAGGGGGAATCGGTAATTAGATCTTAGTTCAGGGGGTTTAACGATAATTTTCCATAGAAACTATTAAGCAAAATTAAAGAAAGGCTGAATTGAATTGAATTGAAACTGGACCTCGAAAAAGCCTACGATAAAATTCGATGGGATTTTCTTGAGGAGACCCTCAATTTCTTCAATGTGCCGGAACGAGTTATACATCTTGTCATGAGTTGTGTGACGAATATCAAGTCGCGCATCCTATGGAACGGCGAACCACTCCAACAGTTTGAAACATACTGTGGAGTGCGTCAAGGCGATCCAATCTCACCTTACCTCTTTGTGTTCTGTATGGAAAGACTGGCATATCTTATTGAAGAGGCTGTGAATTCGAAGAAGTGGACTCCCACATCATTTTGTCGTGGCGGTCCATCCATATCACACGTGTTGTTTGCCGACGATATCATCTTGACTGGTAAAGCCACCATCAAGAATGCACGGGTGATGCGTGATATACTTCACAAATTTTGCAAAGCTTCGGGACTTAAGGTCAACTTAGCCAAGTCCAAAATCTACTTCGCTCCAAGGACCACACCACAGGTTAAACATGAAATCTGTTCGCTATTAGGAGTGAGTAGCACGAGTCACCTTGGCAAGTATTTGGGTATCAAAATGGTGAGAGGGCGCAATTATGCTTTGGCCTTTACCGACTTAGTGGATAAGGTGCACAACAGGTTGGCAGCCTGGAAAACATCAGCCTTGAATATAGCTGGCCGAGTCACTCTTATCAAATCGGTAACGTCGGCATTACCTGTGTACTCCATGCAAACACAATGGATCCCAAGTAAGATATGCGACCAACTCGATAGACTAAACAGGAAGTTCTTATGGGGAGGTTCCGAGTCCGTTAAAAAACTCCACTTAGTAAGATGGGACAAAGTGATCCGACCAAAACACCAAGGAGGGCTGGGGATCAAAGAAGCATGACGAATGAATATAGCGCTCCTAGCTAAAGTCGGGTGGAGAGTGTTGAAGGGCGACGATAGCTTATGGGCTAAAATCTTCAAGAACAAGTACCTTCGGCAAGACGATATCCTTAACCACAATCCGAAATCGGACGCATCAAGATCATGGAAAGGTATCGTCAAGAGCATTAAGTCGGTGGAAGATCATATTGTTTGGCGTATAGGGAAGGGTGATAGCGTCTCCTTTTGGTTTGATCGCTGGCTTGGAACGCAAAAGTTATGCGACCGAATCAATACCAGAGTTGTGCGTCAAGAAGCTACTATCATGATTGATGACCTGATTGATCCTGTGCAGCGTGTCTGGAATTTAGAAAACATTAGAACAGCTATTCCAGACTCTGTGAGAAGAGAAATTCTTAGTACACCAGTGCCTTGGAACACAGCGGTGATGGATAGACGCATTTGGGGTGGGTCTCCTAATGGCAAATTCTCTTCTAAGTCTGCGTATATATGTCTGAATAGTGGTGAGGACAGGGGAGAAACAGAGCCTAGGGAATGGAGATGGATTTGGGGAGTTTATGGCCCTGAGAAGTTTAAGTATTTGTTATGGCTATGTAATCACAAGTGCCTCCACACAAACGCTCTACGATTCCATAGAAATTTGGCACAAGATGCTTCATGTTCCCTCTGCCCGTCCATTCCGGAGGATGAGCTGCATATCTTTCACGATTGTAGGCATGCTAAAAGGGTTTGGGAATTTGTCGTTAACCCGACACAATATTTTGAGTTCCTGCAGATTGATAAAGAGAATTGGTTTCGACTAAATTTACAGAAGTGTTTCGGTAATATTGTTGTGCCGGGATGCGAATGGGATAGGATGTTCTTGGTGGTTATTTGGGCTCTTTGGCTGGCGAGAAACAAAAGGGTCTTCACCGGACAATTTGAAACTGTGCAGGAGACTGTGGTGAAAATCAGGAACTTAGCGTTGGAAGTTCATGCTGCATTCAATAAGAGGAAACAAAAGTTGCAACCAGCTGATTTCATTGTTCCATGGATCAAGCCCCTCGAGAATGTGGTGAAACTGAATACTGACGGAAGCTATTTGTACCACAAGAGATCAGGTGCGGCTGGGGGTTTAATTCGGGATCATTGTGGTAATTGGCTTCTGGGCTTTTCAATGCGACTACGGGACGTCACGATCACAACGGCAGAACTTTTGGGCCTTCGCCATGGTTTGAAGCTGGCCTGGGACAGAAGATATGAACGAATCGAAGTGGAGATTGATTCGGATGTGGTGCTTTCACTGGTCAAGCACACTGATACAAGGGACCACCCACTGGGAGTAATCATACAAGATTGTCGTGATTTGTTACAGAAGCCGTGGGCAGCGAAGATCTCACACATTAGACGATCGGGCAATACCTCTGCTGATGCTTTAGCACGCATGGGACATAGTCTTCAGGATCATCTGGTCACTTGGGATATTCCTCCGTCGGAGGAATTAGTGTGTTTACTTGCTGAGGACCTTAAGTTGTAACCTTGCTAAGGTTCTCCTAACCAAAAAAAAAAAGAATTGAATTGAATAGAAAAGGGGCTAGGGGGTCTGGAGGGAAGGGATTGACGATGACTGATGATTTGGTCTTGATTCCAGAGAAAATTGAAAATTTTAAATTACCACGGGTTGAGTATTTTGCCCTATTGAATATGTAAGAAAGAAATGGTTGCCCGTGATACTCATAACTCATAACATAATATTCATAAAGAATATGAATATAGTTTCCTACACATACATGATACAACCTATCCATGATGAATGATTTAAGAACCACAGCAAGCTAGTGTGTTTCACAACCTATGACCCACAAATGAATGACAACACGTAAAGAATGAAGTATAGCACTATTTGCTACTGACCATACACACACACACACATATATATATATCAATCTGTTTCATCACTTTCCCCTATACGCAGCGAGCCTAGCAACAAAGTCATCATAGTCGGGCAGCTTAGGATGCACGTGAGCTTTGCCACTGAACATGTTTGCCTCCAGTGAGGCAGAACGCGTATGTTTTGTAGAAGTATCCTCTGTTGCATGCTGATAACCGGGCAGAGACGTTGTTCTGCCAGGAACGTCTTTGTTTCTCTGTCCTGCCTCGCCCTTCTTGCCGCCCTTTTTCCGACTGTAGTGGCGTAGAAGCTTGTCCATCATCTTCTCCTCTTCGTCTTCTTCTTGATCACTGCCCCCACCACGGTCGAAAAATTTCAAGATTCTTTGACCCTGTTGCGCTGCTGCTTTGTCTTTATCTTTTAGTTTTTCTTTCTCATCACTGTCGGAACTGCTGTTTGGAGGCTTGGAGCTTCTTCTCCTAACCGATTTGGGCTTCGGCTTAGCCTCTCGGTCATAATCCTCTTCAGCCTCACTTGAGGAGCTCGTTGGTTTATTACTTTTGGTTTTGGTATAAGGAGGAGGAATCAATCCGTACTCACGAGGCTTACTATTATCTTTCTGTTCTTCATTGGGAACATTTATCCGAGATGCCGGTTCATCAGTGTTCTTAGTTCTCCCAATAGTATCCATTCGAATGTCCCCAACAGGAGAGGCTATGTGATCCCTTGCATGATCAATTTCTCTTGCGTACTCCTCGTCATTGGTTTTCTTAGCGATGCTCTGCAAAAAGAATCGAGATATTTTGTCAAAGAAATAATTAGGATTCGAAGTTCTTTCAAATGAGATCAAATAATACCTTTCCTAATTTTTCCATTTGTTAGCATCTTTTTGACCTGATTCTTGTAACATAAAATAAATGCAATAAACAGTGTCCTTCCCTGCAACTATATACAACACCACACATACCCCCTCTTGATTCCATAATTACACAAACCTCCCTTGTAAGTTATTTTCACATTAAGGTTACCCGCCTTTTGTTGATTCTCATACATACTCAAAGGATATTATAATTTACATTTTTTTTAACTACTCCGATTGTTTTTAATGTATGGACAATATTATCCAAGTTTCTTAATAAATTTCTTCAGTTTTACTCAAATTTCGAATGTTAAGGTTGTATAATTTACACAGTAACATATTAAAAATCAGGGGCATAAAATTTCACAGGTGTATAGCGCCATACCTTCTTGTAAAGCTCATTTTCAAGAGCTTTCGCATTCCAATCTAAGCCAGATTCTGCAGCAATCTCTTGCAACAACTGAAGCTTCTCATCCTTCGAAGGACGGCCTGATTTCAACTTCTCACAGAACTGAACGAAAGACATCAAATCTTTTAATTTACCACGGAAAGAACGGAAATGCCAAACCATATAAATGAACATGCTCTCGCTATGAAGAATCCACAAACGAGACCTCTTTATTGACATAGCAATCGATGCCGCTCCCATATCTCTCGGAAAATAAAGTTCTCAGGTGTCGCAGCTCCGGCAGATCAGCGATTCTCGCTGAGGCAAACATCAAAGAAGCTACGGCTTCCTTGCACTCTTCGGGACATTCCCTGTTTAAACAGATATAATTTAGTATCACTAGAAAGCTTAGTCTAGGATAAAAGGTATAAAATGTAAGAAGAGACAAATTTTAAGTTATCTTTTTTACCTTAGATCATAATAGGCAAGAACTTATCATACTTTAAAACTCAACTAATAAATTATTCTGGGGCGGCTTGCTAAAATATTGCTATAAGAATGATTTTGCCCGTTTTGTCCGGAGGGGGCGATGTGCATCTACTTAGTAGATTTTACAGGGTAAAGTGCTATTTTTTCATTCATAGGGGGGGCACTATAAAAACATAATATTTCGGCGGAGTGAGGTCCTATTTTACCGTGAAGTTTATTTCTTTCAACTGCATTCTCTTATTACAAACACTTACATTGGCTTTTTCGAAACCTTCTGATGGTAATAATAGATATTTAACAAATAATAATAAGCCAATGGCTGACATACCTCTCTCTGTTCATGGTTGCAACATGGTTCAAGATATCTTCACAATGTTGCTCGATGAAATCATAACAGCTAGATCTGTTCATCTCGGCAATAAGCCCTTCAGCCTGTTTCGACATTGAAAACAACTTCTATGAATCACATAAACCAAGGTGCTCGGAAAATATTCAAATTGAAGCCAAATATTTGTGAAATTCATTTCCTTGGCACTTGATTCAACCTTTTTGGCTTTCTTATAATCCCTTTCTATGTTAACTTTACATACCATCAATGTTTTAGCTTAATATGTGTTGTAAAACTGGGCCATCCCTATTGATTCCTACAGGGAAGGATCACGACAAAAGCAAAAGTTTTAAATGGTCACTGTCTCTTGATCGAAAAATTATTACACGAAACCTGTCCGCGTTTACACAAATTTTTTTAGCATGATGAGATAGACAGAGAAAATAAGGTAAAAATCAGATGATAAAACAATTTATTGTGTTCTTTCTCAGGAACATAAATATGAGTCTATGGCCGGCCCGGAATTTTTTCAATAAGACTGCGAACAGATGATACTAATAGTATAAGGGGGTTAAACTGTAATATAGACTGACACTCAAGGGGGTAAACTAGTTTTCGGAAACTAGTGTAGTGTATTTAACCCTCTCATAATCCTCCTAATGTTCTAAAATCCATCATGAATCTTAAATATCAATCTTTTTTCCCAAGAAAACAAGCAGTTGGATCCATGGACATATTACCAACATAGAGCTATATTTATATGCCACCAAATTTTTTATTGCACAAGGAATTTTTAGCAGCCACACACGAATATCGCAACAAAATTCCTTAAAAACCTCAAAGTTGTCTATTCAACAGAAGGGTCTCTCCTCTCGCGAAGCGGAAGGAGTCAAGGTCGTCACTACTACTAAAATCAAAATAATACATTTCATAAAAGTTAAATAAATAAATAAATTTAAAAATAATAAAAACAAAGGAGAGGCTCTCAAAATATCAAAATTTTCCAGATTTTTGCTCAAGAAATGTTATCAATCAGAACCCAGAAATCAAAGGATTTGCTCGAGAATCTAAGGCCAAAATTCTTGGATGTACTAAATGCAATCAATCAAAACTCAGAAAAATATGATCAAAGAAACATATTGCAATCCTAGCACAAAAATAAATAAATGAATCACTAAAAAAAAAATTACCCTGCCATAGGCGTTGGTATCCAGTCCATTTCTAAGCAGATCAGCAATATCATTCCTCAGAAACCTCAGCATTGCATTTCTCTTCTTCTTTATTATCTCAATTCTGTTCTTTGTCAGCTTGATATCCGACTTGCTGTTCCAAGAAAATCAAAATAATTAACAAAAAAATTAAAACACACACACACATACACATACTCACACAAATCAACCCAAAAATGATCCAAGAAAATGGACCAACACGCACACACACACGCATAACATACGTGTTCTTACCATTTGGATAAAAATTTGCTTTTCCACAGCCCGTGAAACATTTTTTTTTTGTTTTTCCTGTGCCTTCCTTTCTTTCGATATATCCCTTTTTTGAATGGAATATGATGTCCAAGATTGATTAAAAAGAATGATTTTCAAGAAATGCTCTTTTGTTTATAAAGAACAACCCACATTCAACAGCTACAAAGAAAAGAAAAGTAGCTGCTTTCTGAGACGAAACCGAAAGGAATATATGAAAATCCAAGCCAAGAATTTTTTTTTCTTTTTAAGGGGGGAAAAAGAGAAATAAAAGATAACCCAAAAAAGGGTTTCTCCTTTGTAATAGAGGGGTATTCAAATCACCATTTAAAGAATTTTGAGAGAAGATTATATACTTATTGCACCAGTATGTATATATACAGAGATAGATACACATTTACATACATATATATGCAGCTGGAGAGAGGTGGGGGTTGGGGTGCGGGGGGGATGTGAGGTGACACGCCACGTTGGACTCTAACAGGGTTATAACTGTAAGACGTGAAATGACGATAATGGGCTGCGTGTTTGTGGAAGGGATATGGCGGGGATAAGGACATTTTGGGGATTCCGCATTGGCGGCGTGGGAGTGCAAATGGCGGGAGACAAATCTGCTGATGTTCGGTCCACTCCCATGTTCCATGTTCTTAGGTCTCGCCTTCATGTACATATTTGTGTGTGTAATTGTTTAAAACTTAATATATATTGGCCCATATATAAAATAAATAAATAAATAACACTTTTTCCTTGAAACTATGACTTTTTCTAGGTTTTGATTATTAATTTTTATTATATTTTGCCATATAGAATATGTCATATTTGCATTTTTTCCTCCACTGGATCCATTTCTCGACCAAATCAGTTGTTGGAATTGATCGCAGTGGCGTTTTAGCAATATTACAAGTAAGATTTATCGAGAAATTGTTTGCAATTTGAAATAGTTTTAAGATTTTTATTCAGATAGCAAGATAAATTTGGTTGTGTAGTGTGAGAAATTTCTCGGACGACGATGCGGCAGTTCGGTGGCTTTTGTTGGCTGACATATGGATTTAACAAGCAAAGTGCAAATATCGTATATTATATATATATATATATATATATGTTGTTAAAGAAGTTTAGGAGGCATATCAAGAAAATGTCTCACTTGGTACATGCACTGCAATTTTTAGGAAATTACTAAGTTCCTAAGTTTGGGAGATTGAACCATTCTCATCTAAATTAAATTAGTTATACCCACTCAATTACAAATTAAATATTACATGGATCACTTTTGTCTGGCTCATGTGTTGTAATCATTCATTTCATTTATTATATATTATATAACTATACTTGCTCCGGCAAACTTGATATACAAGACAACAAACTAAAATTGCTTTACTTTATTTTATTTGTTTGTCGGCTCACGTAACAAACAGTTACAATTTATTTAGACTTTCGACACTTGCGTTATATTTGATCTTGGATTTTTAATTCGTAATTTTTCATACTACAAAGAATTTCATAAAAATAGACGTAATATAGGAGAGTTTTTGCTGATAAACCCATTGTTTAAAATCTATCAAAATGCAACCCCACCAATATATATATATATATATATTACAAATATCAATTGTTGTAAATACTAAAATTATTGGATCTTGGTTTTATCATCATGTAATTGTTTGGACATGGCGCATATTGTGTGTGTGTGTGTGTGTGTGTGAAACGACGCGTTTGGCCACATGGCTTGGCCCTGTGGCTTGTAGCCGAAGAAAAGCGAGTAAAACTGCCCGCAGAAAAAGTGTGTGATTAACAGAATACAGCTGGGATAATTCTTTTTCTTTTTCTCATAACCTCTATTTCCAGTTGTTGAGTTGTCACGTCCCCCGCCACCCCCCACCCCACCCCACCCCACCCCGTATTTTAAAATCGTATTATTTTATGTTCTAAGTCCGGCATATAGGGTGAAAATTGTGAGATTAATAAGCAAAATTAGCTAAAATTGTAACATTGGAGGCGGCCGGTTCATATATAATATTTGGTCTGTTGATGGGTAAAGTTTAATTTATTAACGTGTTAATGATGCTGCCGTGACCAAGTTTGACTTAAAAGTTTGTTTGGATAGATTTTGTTTATAAAAGAATCACATATTGTTTTTTTCAAAAAAACTTTATAGCAAAAAAAAAAAGAAAAAAAAAAGTGTTTGGATGAATTTTTCAAAAAAAGAAAAAGAACAGAAGATAGAAAAAAGATAAAAGTGATTGTTTTTAAAATCTATCAAAAGTAGTTTTAAATAAAAGCACATTCGAAAACACTTTTATTTTCAGCATCAAAACACAAAAATATTTGGTTTTAAAAAAAAAAAGTTTTACTATAAAAATCACAGATTGAGATGCTTTTTTTTTTTTTTTTTTAAATCTAACCTGTTTTAGTTTTTTCACCTTAAAAATAAATTATATTCTAATGGGCTCCAAATAGAGCTTAATTTCATTTTGGCAACAGAATACAATTTTTATATCATTTTTTTGGGTTTGTGGGGGGCGGGGGGGGGGGGGGGGCGGGGGGGGGGGGGGACTTCCTTTTCAATATAATAAAAGGATAATGATTGATAGCTGGGCTCCAATAGGACATTTGTTGACTTTATAGTAAAGATTAAAGACTTTGGTTGAAGAAATGACAGAAAATCAATCTTTAGTTATTTTAAGATGTTAATTATTAATTGTTTATTTATAGCTTCAAGATTCGTTACAGGACTAGGTAAAGTATATGAAAATGAAATAATAATAATTTGATGGAACGCACAAAAAAGAGAAGATTCTAATACAGTTGGACTTAGTGGTTAAGAACATAAAATAATAAACAATAAAATAAATAAATATTTTTTTTTAATTGGATTTGGAAAAATAAGGAATCTTGATAGTGTTGTGCCATGTATGTAATTTTATATTAAATCATAGTATAAATATAATTAATATTAGTATGACCCCGCCATCATACCACTATTTATAAAAATCACCACCAAGTGTCAAAAGTTTCAAGATTCTTTGACGACTAATAAGTGTGTGTGTGTGTGTGTATATATATACAAAAAAAAAAGAGAAAGATTCTAATACTTTCGCCTTAATGGTGAAACACGTTTTATGACTAAAATGGAAAAAAGAAAAAAAAAAGTTCTATATATGTTTCTATTTGATGGAGGAGAATAAAGCTATTCGAGATCAATTGAGGTAGCTAATTAAGGAAAATTCTTGCTCAAATTCGGCTTGGCCACACCCAATTAATCATATAGCAAGTGTTAATTCACTTGTCATGTGATTGGTCACTCTCCCTAAACTGTACACCAATCACATGGCAAGTGTAAAATACTCGCCACATGATTAGTCTCGGTGTGGCCGAACCTGATGCGGGTAAAAATTTTCCGCTAATTGATGGGAAAGTATATGCTACCTAGTTGGTTACTACCTAACTGAGTATTTAATTGTTGGATCGAGTATTATGGCGTAATATTTTTTTAAAAATATTTTTTAATATTATTATATTTAAATTCAATGACGAAATACATTAGTTGGACTATACCCAATTGAGTAGCATGAATAAAACCCTAATTGACATGTAAAGATGCGTGGAGGATCTTATTATATTATTAATTGATTGGGGAAGCTTCAAAGTCACTTTGTAATTAATAGTCTAGCTATCTAATCTTAATAAACGTATTTTAATTATAAAAAAAATATATATGTATATGGTCTTGAGATGTCCCATAATAAAATATAAATCCTTTTGAGCACATTCGAACGAGGAACGTAAAGTCGTGACCGTTGATCACGTGAGGCGTGCTGGTGCAACCGTAGATCACGTAAAGTCGACACATATATCGCAGCCGTTGGTTTGTTTTTTTAATCGTGATCATCCTGGGATTGGATTAGTTATCCCAACGGAAAGTGAGTAGTCACAACAAAAGTGATTGTCAAACGTGACCTAACAACCTCTATTCATGCCCCATTCTCCACGCTATTATTCAATTCCATCTTTTTCTTTGGAGTGTGCTTTTCTAAATCTTCCATCCTTGTTCGTTTTGGTGATGATGAGTTTTCAAAGTCGGAAGTCGCAATGCGGACAGAGCCGCGGCGAGCAGAGACAGTAAAATTTCACCACACACCATTGAAGATCACTTGGACGAGAACGACTACTTAACATGTAATTGGGACCAGCAGTGGTGCGACGACGGGCCTTATGGCGATGATTCCTCAAAATTATTGCGAGTCATGATAATTTTTTTTGTTAATAATTACGAGTCATGATAGCATTTCATTAAAGGAAGCAGCAATAATTATGATCACAACATGGGACGGAAAAATGAAGCACAAAAAATTTTAGAATTAGAATTTAGAAACTATAATCAAGTACTCAGAGGATGTCTGGCTAAATTTATTTTAAAAAACTTATTAGTTCGTGTAAAGTTTGTAGGATGATTTTAGAGCTTATAAGCTCATACATCTTATTTTAAAAATAAGTTATTTAAATGTTTGTATAAAATAAGATCTTATAGCTTATAAGATGTTTTTTTGTAGCTTATAAGTTGTAATTCTGTTTGGTAAAAATCGAATTTTATAAGTTCTTTTAAGTGTAATGATAACAAAAAAAAAAAAAGAGTAAATTATAATTTCATGTATGTAAATGTTTTTTGATATGGTAAAAATTTAATATTGGAAAAAAATAAAAACAATCATGTCATTTTTTATCTTTTAGCAAAAATAAAATGAGGAGAACTTACCTTTTTTTTTTTAGCTTATAAGCTCCCAACAATTTATTTTTAAAACTTATAAGCTCATTTACTAAAAAATTTACCAAACACCTTTGAGGAGCTTACAAAGCTTTCAAACAACTTATAAAATATTTTGAGAAGTTTATAAACTCAGCCAAACACTCTGTTAATTGAAGTCGTTATCTCAATTCTAATGAATGGCTATTCTTGTATGTTCCCATCTAAAAATTGAATGCAAGTGCTCCTCATTTCTGTTCTCATTTTAAATTTATTAAATTTTAATTAGTCTAAAATTATTTTTTACTCTTCGAGAAACTAAATTTTTTGAGTTAATTGTTTGTTTTCATATGAAATTCAAAAATGATATTTGGAACATTTTCATATGTGAGATATATATGAAATAAGTTTTGGAAAATGGAAATAAGACATGCCTTCTAATCTATATCATCACCTACTCTGCAGTGGGAGTGGGAGTGGGAGTGGGAGTGGGGGAGAAGCTTAACCAGCTTCACAATGGATGTTTTATAAGTCAAAACAAATCCCATATCCGATCCCATAGCTAGGGGTGGGCATCGGGACGGGATTTCGGGATTCGGGAATTTCGGGCCGGGTACCCGAAATTTCGGGTAGCATTTTTTGCTACCCGATCCCGTCCCGAAAATGTCGGGTACCCGACTTCGGGTACCCGAAAATTTTGGGTACCCGGTCATCGCGGGATCGGGTACCCGACCATGTGTTATTTTTTTTTAAAAAAAAAATTCCACAGCTGCTGCTTCACTGCTGTTCCTTGTTGCTCGTTGCTGCTCCTTGTTGCTCGTTGCTGCTCCTTGTTGCTCGTTGCTGCTGCTGCTCCTTGTTGCTCGCTGCTGCTGTTTCTGTTGCTGTTGCTCGTTGCTGCTGTTCCTTCTGCTCACTGCTACTGCTCTTGCTCATGGCTGCAGTGACGAGAGAAAATAGAGAGTGAGAGATGAGAGCTGAGTGGGAGACAGAGAAAATCAAAGAAAGAAGAGAAAGTGAGAGACTCAAAGACCACGTGAGAGAAAGACGAGAGAGAGCAAGAGAGAAGAGACTCAGAGATTGAGAGGGGGGAAAAAAACATTTAATTTTTGATTTTTTTTTTTTTAAGATCGGGTACCCGATCGGGATTTCGGGTAGAAATCCCATACCTGAATCCCGTCCCGAAATTGCTGCTCGGGGTCGGGTACCCGTCCCGAAACTGTGCAGCCCGATCGGGAAAATCCCGATCGGGTCGGGACGGGTACCCGATACCCGACCCGAAACGCCCACCCCTACCCATAGCCCATAGGCCGTATATATACACACACACACACACACATGTGGGCCGTATGTGTGTATACGGCCCACATGTGTGTGTGTGTGTGGAGAGAGAGAGAGAGAGAGAGAGAGACATAATAATAGTGAATTATTCTAGTAGGCCACGCTTTATATATATATACACACACACACACACATGTGTGTGTGTGTGTGTGTGTGTGGGGAGAGAGAGAGAGAGAGAGAGAGAGAGAGAGAGAGATAATAATAGTGAATTATTCTAGTAGGCCACGCTTTTATGAATTCATATATGTTCTTTTAAATTTTTTTGTTAAGTTTCAAGTGAGAGGATATCAAGAGTTGTTGAGGTCTTCCCTTAATTTTGGGCAACCTTTAATTAAGGGGAACAAATGAAGTAAAACATATATTTGATGATGAAAACTAGTAGACTAATGTCACATCAATGATCAACTTTTGGGTTTTGTCGGTCAAAATTTGTATAATTAATAGTGGAATTAAGTGAAATTAGGTTGTGTTTGATTTCCCCAAGTTTGAGTTGGACAAAGACTTCGAATCTTTTCTACAGCGAAGCATAGGACAAAGTCTTGGTTTTTGCTTACTTTTCTAGCAGTAGTCAGTTAACTAAGAATTTTTCTAAATTAATAATGTTATTTAATTGATTATTGATATAGTTGACAGATATATGTGATAGAATAAAGATGTAGTCTTTTTTTTTTTGGATAATTAATAGATGGGCAATTGACACATTGCACTATCTAAATATATTTAGTTGGTACTATGCACCTTAAAATTGAAATTTTAGCATTTTACATTCTTAAAAATATATTAGCTTGGTACTTTGCACCGTTCACCCATTTCTATTGAAATTTTTTTACCAGAAATAATATTCTGGCCAACATTAAAAGGGCAATTTTGATATTCTATATAAAAATAAATAAATAAAATAAATAATTGAATGCCAATTTTTTCCTAAAAATTAGAATAAATTATAGAATATTTGGAGAAAATATATGAGGCAACGGAACTCCCCATGACCGCTTGAGCGGTTCTCAATATCTCTTCACTGTTCGAGCAACAAATTGAAGTTAGGTAATAAACAATTATGAGAATATTAAGAGAATAGAATAACAACGAACGAACACTTTATATTGAGAATAGACTATAAAATATTTATTTTTGGTTACTTTTAGTTGGTTTTGTTTTTATTGAACTATGCACTATCACACATAAATTCGTATCTTTGTCATTCAATGGTAACCTTGTTTCTTGAGATTGTGAGTTGATTTTAAAGTGATAGTAGACGTTGTCGTGCCAAATTAATTCAACCTTTTGCTAGCAAGGGAACTGAATTTAGGATGAATGATTGATAATATTTAGGTCATGTTTTGAATTTATGAGATTTTCTTTTGGTTTTCAGATTACTTTATGAATTCTTGAGATTTCTTAATTTTGGTCGAAATATTATTTCGGGTAAATTTTTAATAAAAATGGATGGAGTATGCAAAGTGTCAAATTAATATATTTTTTCAAGATATCAAAAATTTAATTTTAACATATATAGTATCAATTAAGTACGTTTAAACGGTGTACAATGCCAATTTCCCATTAATAGATGTAGTCAATTTACTCAAAAGGAATGAATATTTGTTTCGTTTATTTGTAATATGTGAGATAGATCAGCACGAAGGCCTCGAGGCCAATAAGCGGTGTTGGGTCAATTAAGCAGAAAGAGGCTCGAGGGACCCTATTCATGTCGGTCCATTAGGGCTGGATATGTCAAATTTCAATTCATTCATCCACGTTTGATCCAATTAAACTATTTTGTATGGGGCCGTCAATGGAGCGAATTTTAATCCATGCCCGAACTGAATTTTAGCATCTTCGATTAAAATATCTGATGAATTTGATTTAATTACAAAAATTCTTAATTCAAACTATAATATTATTTTTTTTCATCAAATTAATAATTTTATGTATATACTATTAGCAAAGAAATTTACATAGAATGTAATATGTAATGCATTATAATTAATAATACACTTTTTTTAATTTTTCAAGGTAATTTTTTTTTAAGAAAATAAAATATAGTTTTCATGAATAATTTAAAATCCTTTTCTACTTAATTTTTATGTTTTACATTGGGGATAATTTTTTTTTTAATTTGTTACTTGATCCTAAAATTTCTTATTGGGTTTTGAATTTTTATTAGATTTGAGCTCAGTGATAATGAATATGAATCATACAAGATTCGGGTGAAATTTGCATACTAAAAGAACTAATCAAATTATGATTTGAATTTTCCATATTCGGTCCAAATTCAACCCATTGAGAGGCCTAATCTTGCATATATTCCCCCCACATCAATAATATTCTCAACTGAATATTAAGTGATGATATATTTTTTCGATGCCAATCTCATGTTCCCTTGGACACAGTTCATGAATAGTTTAGGGCATGATAAGGGATGCAAACGAGCCGAGTCGAGCCGAGCCTTGGCCTTTTTTTTAAGGCTTGAGCTCGAGCTAGGAAAAAACAGGCTCAAGCTCAAGCTCAAACTCGAGCTCGTCTCGTTTGGTTCGAATTTATAAACAATTATAGGCTCGAGTTTGAGTTTAAATATTTTCAATTATTTTATTATGTTCGAACTGCAGGTTCGAGCTTGAAAATTAATATATTATTTATAATTATTTATATAATTATATAAAAATAAAAATAATTATTAAAAAATTAAAAGCTTGCGAGCCGGCTCACGAGCCGGCAAACAATAATTACTTGGCTCGAGCTCAGCTCGGCTCGAATTATTCGAATTCGAGCTCGAACGTTTGTCAAGCCGGTTCGTCAAGCTCGCGAGCAGACTCGATTCGTTTGCATCCCTAGACATGATTACCATATTACTGAAGACATGATTACCATATTACTGAAGCTTATCGGAGAATCATTGCCAATTGTAAGTCCAAATGCTCCATCATCAGTGCAGTGCCTTATAATTGATGACTGTTGTTAATTATAAATTAATTAATAACATTTTTTTTCCAAGTAATGTCATAATTAGATTGATGCATGTAATAGGTTGACCCCAAAAATTGTTACCATAACATATATTGAATAGGCTTTACGACTTCATCATAAGAGAGATCTTACAAACCAAAATTTGATGAAATAATTTAGAGATAATAACATGAAAAGAACTTCCAAGCTTTGTCCAATTATACAAAAGCATCTTCTATTGAAATTATAATCACCATCTCTAAAATTTGCTTCCGTCTAATTACAAATAGCATCAGTCACTAGTTTTTCAAATTACATAAATGCTCTCTATTCATTATTGTAATTTCAATATATATATATATATGTATGTATGTGTGTGTGTGACTGAATTACATTAAGCATCCCATTTTTGGGGGTATTTTATACTTTAGTACCTAACCATTATCATTTGTCTGTTGATAATCTTTTTTATACTATTTCGGTGGAATATTCCCAAACATTCCCCAAAATATTCCCAAATATTCCACAAAGATTTCACCGACATAGAAAAAAATGATCATTAGTGCACAAATAATAAAAATTATGTACTAAAATATATATTTATGAAAATTGAGTATCAAAATATAAAATACCTCAAAAATTGAGGTGCTTAGAGTAATTTATCCTAGATGACTTTTTGGGTGAACTCATCTATGGCAGCTGATATAATAATCAATCTAATAGATGACAAAGCTTTTGAAAATAATTGATGTCTGTGGGGCAAAAAGCGAACTTTTCTTCCACTTGCGATTGTACCTAAGTAGGCCCTCAATTGCATGTTGAATATTACTATCATTTTCATTTTTCTCTTTACTAAATTAGCTAGGTACCACATTAATGTTCAACAATAATTGACAGAAGAGCAAAATAAAATGTCACATGTCATTATGTAAGCATTCTGTATACATTAATTTTACAGCAAATTTACTATCTTAAAAACTGTGCAAACCAACATTTAACAAAAAAGGTTCCGACGAGTTCAAAATATATACCGATCTACACTCTATAGGAGAAAACTTATGTGCCTATATGTGTGTCTATATATATATATATAGATAATTTGACGATTCTTAATAATATAATATTATTTTGTCTTCTCCGTTTCAATTTTATTAATTTTGTCTTCTCCGTTTATAAATTTTTTCAATTTTGTCATCTCCGATTATGAGTGTTTCAATTGTTGTCTGATTTTGGACATAACTTCTCGCCGGTGATGACATTGCGATTTTCAGGCTATTTATGGTGATGATCGGAAAAATCGTAATTTGAGGCCAAAAAATCGCCACATCATCACCGGCAAGAAGTTATGTCCAAAATCGGACAACAATTGAAACATTGATAATCGGACAGAACAAAATTAAAAAATTTGAAACGAAGAGGGCAAAATCAAAAATAGGTTAAACCTAGAGGATATAAATTGCAATTATCCCTATATTTCACTATCTTAAAAAATATATAAACCCTAGAAACAAATAGTACAATTTTCACAAAAACTTTACAAACTCCAAACCAACACATACCAAACTCACATACGCCTATATGTAAAGCATATACTACAATTTTCACAAAAATTTACAGACTCTCAAAACAAATTAACACATAACAAACTCACATTCACAAGACAAATAATCCACACGCATTCATTGATCAGGCTCGATCCAAAGATCAGAACCTCTAAATCATGGCTCGTTTTCAACTGCAAAATCATCATTGCTAACATCCTTCTTCTTCTCCTTCTTCTTGCTTTTCTTGACTTCACCATAGAAGTAAGAAATGAAGCCCCAAAGTGATAAGAAAAGAGATACACCTTTTTCAGCTTGAAAACTTTCGTGATAAATAATAACAGCTAATAGTTCAGTGATAGGGAGCGTGACCGTCATAAGGACGCCTGATAGAAGAGATGATGAGTAGAATATCACTCCATTCACTCCCAAGAAGAAACATTGCCATAATATGGGACTCAAACCAACCAACAAATAGTACTTGGTTTCCCCAAGTTCATATACTTTTGCCTCTCTTGGAATTGCCTACCAAAAAATTTCAAAAGAGTTAGGTACATGATATTATCTAAACAAATACAATTATTTTATTATTAATCGTTATGATTTTGAAAAATTGTCAACTTCAAGCATCTCAACTTGAGCACAATTTTGATTATCAACTTATAGGCAATGTATACATATCAATTTCTGATTCTGAAGTTGTGAATAGAGCAAGTGGGTTGGAAGGATCACGTCCATAATGAGTCTTTGCAGTATCCTGTCCGGATTAAACGACCAGTAGGTCAAAACCAGATAACTAGGACGCAAAAAGAAAAAAAAACAAAAGAAAAACTACAAATCCATCGTAAATTTAATAAAGTTTTGTGGCAGATTTTTGTAGTTTGTTAGTAAATATTTTATTATTAATTGTTGCTTTAATTGTATCTTAATACAATTCTATCACAAATTCATTATTAAATATCTTAGACATGCGATGAGAAATTGCCCGTCCCAAATCTTTCTTTTTTTCAGTGATTCTAGAAAAAGTTAAAAATTGCATAATTTGGTCTTGAAATTAATATTAGAGACCCTACTTAAAGGTCTGGACAAGTAAAATAATTGCATCTGGTTAAAGGTATCAATGATCCATTAAAGTAAATAACAGGTGCACGAATGCCTAATTTGGTGATCACTAACCTTGCTTAATATATTAGGGACTTAATGTAATGGGTTATCATGAGTGTGAACTGACTTCTTTGGTCTAATATCAAACTTTTCTAGTAAAATATAGTTCAACTTTGAAAAGATGCCATATTATGTGTCATATTAGCACTTCAACTTATGCCTTGTCATCGTTTTACACAAATAATATAATGATCTAATCATGTGCATGGTGTGAAAACAAATAATTCAGGAAATTCATTTTCCTTTTTGTTTAATTCTCCAGTAACACACACACACACACCTTTTGCTTTGGGTTCCATAAGGAAAAAAAAAATGCAATTTTCGTCTTGTAAATGACATGTTTTGGGTTTTAATTTTTTTTTTTTGTTTGTATTGTTTGTGTTTTCATCCAATAAGTTTCTAATTATGATTAGCAATTTCAGCCATATTTTTACTAGAACCTCAATTTTTTGGCGATGCACCTCAGCAAATTTGTGTCCACGTTAATAATGTCTCACTAAAAAATTGAAATTTCAATAAAAATAGGACCAAAAATGCTAATTTTAAAAATTTATAAGACAAAAACCTAAATAATATAAATAGAAAGACTTAAACTGAAAATTGATCAACTTATATGATGAAATTTGCAATTTTTCCAGTTCCTAATTGTATTTTTAAAAAGGGGAGAGTATATCCCACAAAAATAATTTAGAAGCATTAGAAGCACTACAAGAAAAAGTTAATATTAGTGATAATGTAAAATTAAGTTGTCATTGATGTTTATATTAAGTGACAATATCTTTTATTTGTCACTAATTAAATTTATTTAGTGACAACGACTTTTATTTTATCACCATATTCCTAAATAGCGACAATGATTAACGTTTGAGCTATCACCATTGGCAATTGGAGACACCCCTAAAGTGGCAACGTTGTGACAAAACAAAAATTATCATTATGATTTTATAACAACATTCTGTTGTCACTAAGTTGTCAGTTGTCACCATATATGTGTTACCAATTATCAAAGGTGACAACTTAGATACTATGTTGTCATTATTAAAATTGTGCAAATTACTTTTTTGACAATAATTTTTTGCCACTAAATATATCTAATTGACAACAATTTTTTCGTTATCATTTGTTATAATGTACCAATTTACTCATTTTTTGAAGTGAAATGTAGTCCAATAACATTTGTATTGTTACTTAATATATAATCATTGCTATGACTTTTATATTGTCATTTAACATCACTATACGAAGGAGAGATTTCGACATAAATATAAGACATATGTGATAGATATGATATGAAATTTTATTAAAATTAAATTAACAATTAGTAATGAGACATTTAAATAATAGATTTGTCATGAACAAAATTCATCACAAAGTATAAGTTTATATCATAGTTTGCTAATAAATTTGTCCGTTAGACGTGAAAGACATTGTTTTTAATGCAAAAGAAGCGAGTGATAAATTTTATGTTTGATAGTCCTCCTGATTTTTTTTTTGTCATTGATAATTAATTACAGGACATCATGCATCAACAAACACTGACTAAAATCGGATTTGAGTAGAGTCAAACAACTTAGATATAAAACTACTCTTTCTTCCAAGAATAACTACATTTTAAGAATTCGAATACGAGACCTCTAATTAAGATAGCATGCTGTGGAACCGCATTGATCAAATATTTCGATATTAACTGGATAATATATTTATATTTATGTGTGTGTGTATATGTATATCACTCACCTGAAAGTCCTTGTTAATGAGCATCCCCACATTACAAGCCCCTGTGGCAAAAAAACACAACACCAACTGCATTTGCAGCACCAACGAGTACGTCAACCCTTGCTTCGCCTTCATATACGTCAATTGCATCACCGGCAGAATAAACCCGTACAGCGCTGCCGCTCCCAGAGTCATGAAGAACCCCGACAGATACTCTGCCTTCGACTCCCCCGCCGGCCGGTCCCGGTTCGTGTGCAGCCCCAGCACCACTGCCCCCGCCGTCAGCAGCGCCACCGCGTTCACCGAGTACGCCGTGAACCTCTGCCTCACGATCACGAACGAGAACGCCGACGTGAAGACCAGCTGCGTCGCCACCACCAGCGACGTCGTCGACACGGGGAGCCTGCTCACGCCGCGGGCGTACAGGTAGTTGTCGAGACCGTTGAGGACGCCGATGGCGGCTCCGCTGAGGAAGACACGGGGCTCCATGAAGAACCCGGGAGTGCTGCGGCGGCGCGTGTAGGACACGAGGAGGGCGATGAGGATGACTGGCCAGCCGGCGGTTTCGAGCGAGCAGGCGAGCCAGATGCGCTTGCCGCCTCGGAGGAAGTAGAGCCGCATGAGGAGAGGGCCGCCGCAGCTGCCGACGGCGAGGAGGATGCAGTTTATGACTAGGAAGATTTTCCTCTTCGTCGCGGCGGCGGTGGCGGGGGTTTCGACGTCCATTGATTTTTATTTTTAGTTTTTGTTTATTATGATCAGCTTCTAATTTTGCTTTGCAATAAATGATTTGCTCGAGCTTTTTATAAGTAGCTAAAGTGGGGAATATCAGTTCAGTGGAGTTGCATTCACACTGATTTATGAATTATGATTGAAGTTACGACACTTAGTTTTGGCGCCAACGATATCACTTCGTCATGGCTTAGTTAATATGGCTTTATGTGTCAATTTTTTTTCCTTTTTATTATTATGCTATATATGAATTTAAGGCACAAATTTACTTTTTACATGTGTTACATATTCAAATTAATAGTAAAATATAACATGATAAGGTAGAAAAAAAGTATTATGAACTGATTTAACATGTCCCTCATTGTAACGCGTCTTAATTTTGATTTTTGAGAAACTTTGAGGCACTACAAGAAAAATAAAGTCGTGACCCAAAAAATAAAAGTGATATACAATTGTTCTCAATGATATACATCAAGTAATATCAATATTTTTTTTATTACTCATTAAATTTATTAATAACTTTTGTATTGTTACAATATAATTCAATAATCGTGTCACAATAGACATTTATGATCACATTATCTTTTTATTCGAGAGATCCTAATTAGTTGAAAGTTAATCGTTTGGTCTATAACACTTATGGAGATACAACCAAATAGTGCCAACTATCACTTGATACTTTGTACTAACAAATGTATAAGAAAGTAAAATTACACTTTTGCGTTCTACCAAAAGTTTGACATAGACGTAGTGGCTCTAATCTCTTAGATTAGTGTCGGGGCCATGATTGTTATTGTTTATTTCAACACATTGAGAGAAGTTCTAGTGGTAAGCACTAGGCTTGTCAATGTGTAGAGATTACCCAAACCCAATTCCATACATCACTTACTCAGACCCTACTTGGGCCCAAAACTTTGAACCTCTATTCAGACTATACCCGTTATACCCATTGGGTATTCTTACTATTTAATTTCTCTCTCTCTCTCTCTCTCTCTCTCTCTCTCTCTCTCTCTTTTGATAGTATCCTATGACAAGATGAATAAATATTACTGTATTCGATTGAATTAAATAAATATGCAAAATTCGTGTAGATATCCACCAATTTAGGTCTATCAATGGGCAAGTATTACTTAGACCCAAACCTTGACAAACTCCATCTATATCCTGTGTATACTAGCATACCCTCTTATATATTTTGAGTTCTATCCGTGTCCTACCTAGGCCATTCTAATACTAACGTATGGGTTATAATATGATCTTATCCGCTTATACTCATTAGGTAATTCGTACTTTTTTTTTTTTCATTTTTAGAGGAATCAATGAGTATTCCCTACATAACATTGAAATATGTTAATTAATAAAACCTGAATAAGTTTGCATGAGAAATATTTTATTATTGTTTAATCTATATATATATATTGTAAATAACTTCCACTCTAGCAATTTATGTTGTGTTTTTTATGATTATTGAGTGAACACTTTTAATTAAGCTGTTACTAGATATTGCTCATCAAAGAAATCAAAGGGTTTTGTATTCCGCTGATTTGAATAATTTATAGTGGGAGATCTTTTGTTTTTCTTAAGATAAATTCTTCAAAAAAAATCATAAATATTAATAAAAATTCTTTCGTGGGCGTAAGGAAATTAAAGGAAGACCCCACCGCATACAATGTTTAAAAGGGGTCAGTCCAATGCTCGACTCGAATGAACCGAGTCCATTATTAGGCCCACTCCACAGACCCAATGGGTTTGGGGCTGGGTCCGGGTCCTCAAGAATGGGTTTCTCTCTGTTTCGTTTTTTTTTTTTTTTTTTGGCGCATTCATGTGCATTGTTGGTAATTTAGTAGGCGCGTATTTCTTTTTAAAAGAAATTTTGCCATGTGATTTAAGTTTTAAGCGACTAATTATATTCAATCAAGACGACAAAAAGGCCTTTTTAAGTTTTTTGAGAAGAAAAAAAATAGTGTAATGATATTTGATTCAAATGTTATTTTCATAATTTTTTAATGTAAGAGTAATTTTAAATTTTTTCATTTGATGCTCAAAATATATGGATTACATGCCTTTATTAGAAAAAAGAGCACAAAATATACTCAAGCAAATAGAGAGCATGGCGGTAAGGTACAATATTTCTAAATAGATTGGTTGTGGACTCAAGTTGAATGGCGCATATTTGGAGAACTAATAAAAACCATTTTTTTTTCAAAATAAAGAAGAGAAAAAATAGAGTAATATACATGGACAAAACTTTAAGAATTCCATTATGATATTAAAAAATTCAGATTTAAAAAATAAATAAATCGGGTTGGGTATGGGTGACCATGTTAGGCACACATAGGGGTTGACATTCGGATCGGGTAAATCGGGTTCTGATCCGATCTGACCGGGTTTGGGAATTTTGGGGCGGGTGATTCAGGTTAAAAATCGGATTTGTGTTACCTCGAACCCGACTAATTTAAATGCGGGTCGGATTTTGGATTTTATTTTTCCACTTGAACTCGGTCGGGTACCCGATCAAAATTTTCAAAATGAAAAGAAAATAAAAAAATATATAGATATTAGATTTGTATAGAATCATACTGCCACAGTACATCCTACTTTTCAAGAAATGAGTTTTTGCCTTTTAAAATCCTACTCCTATTAAGAGATAAGGTTTTACCTTTTAGACTTCTACACTTGCTAAGAGATGAGTTTTACCTTTTAAAATCAAAGACTTGTAGGTATAGCGGTGGACATTCGAATCGGGTGTTTTTATCTTTTTATAGCTAATGTCCTAATGATATTAGTGTTGAATAGTTTAATGAAATTATAATAATATTTTACAATTAACAATTGCAAGCATTTTAACTTTATTTTTTAACGTCGGGGTGTGAATTGCATTTATGAACTTGTGGTGAAGATTTTTTTTTTAAATAACTAGATTTTTGTTGCTAAATTGTTACAATTAACAAAATTTATTTTCATCAAAACCTAAATCTGATCGGGTAACCGATTAATTGGGCAGTCATATAGTTCGGGTCGGATTCAGGTAGCAATTTAAACTACCCAACATATCGGGTACCCAATCCGCAAAATTTGAGCCCTCAATTCTCCGACCCGACACCCACACCTCAGCACACTCCACATACGCAATGGGTCTGGGTCTAAATTGGATTTGGGCCAAACGTGGGTCTTTATTTTTGGGTATTGATTGGGTATGGATTTGGATAGGATAAAACCATATTCATTGATAGCCTAGTTATAAGCACTTTATACTAACATACGAGAACGAGAAATACCTTTTATGACAGTATTGTGGCAAACAAAAATATTCTCATAATTTCCTAATACGATAATTGACAACTATAAAAGTGTCACTAATTTACTCTAAAAGTTTCATTAATTATAAACAACTAATAAAGTAGATATATTCTATACTTGTGTAAAATTAAAAAAAAATGATTTTAGTAAAGTTATTATAGGATAATTACTTAATGTAAAATAATATTATATAATAAAAAAAATTAAGAAGCAGAAAGTGAAAAAGAAGTTGATAAAGAAAAGAAAATTAAAGCTAAAAGAATTATTGATAGTCGAGAGAGAATTAAGAAAAAATTGTCGAATTTGTTGTATCTTTATCTGATTCATGGTTAGAACACATAGACAAGCGTTAACGACACTTGTGCCATATTTAATTTATTTATGACAAATTTACATTAAAAACTTGATAAAATTATGATGAAATAGTACATAGGTCCAGTCCAAGGTCAAGCGTGCACAAATTTTCACAGGTGAAAAGTTCAAATTCAACCTTTTTCTCTAAGCAATCCAAAGTAGTTTTAGAATAAGAGTATATTTTAAAATAATTTTAAATTATTGCAATCAAACACAAAAATAATTCAACTAATAAAAGAAAGGCAAAAAATTTGGATGGTGACTTTTGAAAAGATTAAAAAATTATGACCTCTATCATTGTTTTTTCTCTCTTTCTTTCTTTCTTTTTTATTTTTTAAATCTTTATGGGGAATATAATAATATATTGTTTGCTGGCTATGGGGTTCGAACCCATGCGCACTTATGTGCAGAAGATCTTAAGTCTTCCCCCTTAACCTCTCGGGCAAACCAGCAGATGTTTCTATTTTTTCCTGTGAAGATATTAAGTAATATTCAACAACTACCTCTACTTCTATTTTTAATATTTAAAGCTTGAACCAGAGATGGAGCCAAAGGGTGTGATAGAGGGGGGTGTCAGCTTCACTCAAGTTTGCATTGAGCTTATAGATGTATATATATATATAGATATATAAATTTTGCTCTCCTATAAATTTTAGAAATATTTAATATTTTATAGAAATTTGATCTTGGCTCCAAACATATTTTTTTTACTGTACCTCTGGTTCGAACATCATAAAAATGTAAACTTATAAATTATAATAGAAAATTTTTATTGGTTATGACAAAACTATGACGTCTAGTTCGATATAGTATAGAACTAGCTTACGGTGAAAAATATCTTGTGGCTTAGTTATGGCACTTGAAAAAAATCACACTAGGTCTCCTAACTTAATATTTACTAGTTAGGTAGGCATACTCGATATGTGTACAAAATAGAAAAAATATATAATTTTTAATTATATATTTAAATTTTGAAAAATTAAATTATATATATTTATTAAACTTAAGATAAATGAAAACTAAAATAAGATAAAAGTATATAATTGAAAAGATGAGAGAAGTCCGGCCCATATGCTGGCGGAAACGGCCTTTGCAAACTAAAAAACTAAAATAAGATAACTTAAAATCAAATTTATTTCTATCTAAAAATTAAACTAAGTAGCCAAATTTATACAAAAGGTTCCGTTCAAAATTATATGCATTCTCAAAACAATTGTTTGATTCAACAATGATATGCCTAAACATATCACACATGCAATCATTTGAATAGCTTTAAATATGTGACTAAATAAAATATGCGTAATGGTGTCTGACATGGGCCGAACCCAAAAATAATGAAGACCCATTAAGATACTACGGTGAATTATTTGAACTAAAAAGGCCCAGTTATACAAAATATAACAAGGTCCATACATTGAACATAAGCCTCAAATAAAACTTAAAAACATATTATTATCATCAAGCCTACCGTATAACATATTAAATCCAAACCCTTAATATTAGGGCATATAACATCATGAGACTGTGATAAGTGATATAAATGTCTAAATTCTCCTTTTTTTTGGTGGGGGTGGTTGGGGGGGGGGGGGGGGGAGAAATACTCTCTTCTTCTTCTTCAAGAATACACCACCTACTCTTTACTTGATCAACAAGAACGTATGATCAACTTCGTGGGAGCTGGAAAATCTATCCATACCAACTTCAGTGTATATATCATTATATTAAACACTCCTTTTACTAGTGGATAATTGGTGACGGTCATAATAGAATTTACTTGTTACATACATATGACAGTTGCAATGGATTTACGATGAAATTCAATCGAAATAGAATTAAAACAACAACTGATAATAAGACATCTCTAAATGAATTTTGGATAAGTAAAATTTGTCATTGAACTATAATTTATAATGGATAATCCTGTGCATGTGTGATAATTCCATTAAACTTGTAATGGATTGTCTGCTTACAAAATATAGTTGTCTTTGGTGATTCTTAGTTTTTATAATAACATTTTCAGACTCATATTAGTCAAAAATACATTTTAATTTGATTATTCGTGAAAGTAAAATAAACCCTAACATTCTAGAAATCAAATTTAGATGCATGCATGTCAAAATTTACTACCTTGGGTGTCAAGTGGAGCTGTCCTGTCCAGATAATAGTACTAAAAATGATACCACAATTCATAATTTCTAGACGGAAAATTCTAGTTCAGATGTGGATCGATTAAATCAGTATCAATTACGCAATGAGTGTTTTATATTTGTCCTATGATTGATCGATAATTTAAAAAGAATGAATAATCACTTAATAAATATATAAATTTATTGAATTCGACCAAACCAAATCCGATGTAGAATTTTCCATCATAAGCAACAATTTGGGCAATTACGAGTGATGTTGTAAAGTTTATGACATAAAACAACATTTTTGCCCCACGTGCTCTAGCACAACACCGCAGGCCCCTAATTTTTCCATGCGGGTTGTGACAATCCTTGTCCTACGATTGCCCCATTAACCTACCACAATATTCATCAACAATAATAGCCAAACAAAACAAAATAAACTAAATATAATTAAGGTTCACTCTCAAAATAAAAACAAAAAAAAAAAGAAAGAAATAAAGACTACAACATATATAACTATCTATATATATGTATAATTAATATATTTTGGCAATCTATTGCATCAAATTAGTGTAACAAATTCAAAACCAGCAAATCAAGGAGTAGCTGATTGATGGGCTAACTGGGCTTCCAAAATTTGATCACTTTTGGCGTTGTTGTTGTTGTTCTTGTTCTTGTTGTTTTGTTTCATCTCACCCAAAAAGTAGGAAATAAATCCCCAAAGAGAGAGAAAGAGAGAGACACCTTTCTCAGCTTGGAATTTTTCGTGATAGAAAACAACAGCTAATATTTCAGTGACTGGGAGCAAGACAGTGATAACAATGGCTGAGAAGAGAGATGATGAATAGAATATCACTCCAATGGCTCCCAAGAAAAAACCCTGCCAAATTATGGCACTGCAAACCACCACTACATAGTATTTTGTCTCCCCAAGTGCGTACTCTCTTGCTTCTCTTGGAATTGCCTGCAAAATCAATTTTTCAAACATATTTAGCGGTTTTTGTTATGAAATATCCTTGTATTAAGTCTAATAAAACTGAAAAATATTGCGAAATAAAAATTAGTACAAAAGATCTTGTGAAATGTGAAATACATCAACGAATATCCTCGACTGGTAGTGTACTTTACATGCGCCATTTCTGCATGTATAATTGTGTTTTAGACTTGCAAATTCACCTTTTTAACATTGAATTAAATTTACAAGACCCCCTATGTTAATTCTAATTAGCACAAAAAATCATATATTAAAAAAATTAGTCTAAAACCCTTCATTTTTTAAAAACTAGCACACTACCCTTCATGTATATGACACTTTAACACAAGCACTACAACTCCCGTGTCTCATCCGTAAATTTGTGTAAAATTTTGAAGGTTAGGGTTTGGGGTTCAAAGAGGTGTCCCCCCCCCTCTACGGGTGTTAATTCTTTTAAAACCGCATATTTTGATTTTTTTAGTTCGGTTAACTGAAATGTTCAGTTTTCTAAAATGAAAACCGAAAACCGACAGAAAATCTTTGGTTAAAACCAAAAAAATTGAAACAATTATAATAATAATAATAATAATAATAATAATAATAAGAGCGTAGTTGGTGACTTCTTTTGCCTGCACATTGCAAAGTTATGTATGTTTATAAGTAATATGTATACAAATGTTATATGTTTATGTAGTTATGTATGTATATCCATTTACATATCTATATTTACTTGGAATTTGATTAATATTTGAACTTTGCAAAACTTAGGCCAAGGGAATCCAATAATACATCAAAAGTTCATGAATCATGGTATCACTGTATGTATCAGTACATATATATGTACACACACAAATATATATGTATTTTACATTTATAGATTTTACTTAGTTAATGATTGATTCATGTGATCTTGATGTAATTGTATTTAAAGCAATTTGTCTCTTTTGGAAAATTTTCATATTTTCTAATAAATAATCTTACAAGAAAAATAGGAAAATAAGAACAAGTACAAAGACAATGATGCATACACACACATATATGTACATAGTGTATAGAAAAAAAAAAACAAAAAGAGAAGAAAAGAGCTTTTGTTTCTTATTTTTGTTCCACAGATTACACAATACATATATATTTCGTTTTCTTTTTTTTTTTTTGGTTTTTTAACCGAAAGTTCAAAAACCGAATTTTCTTGAACTTAAGAACCAAAAACCAAACCAAACATGCTTTGTTTCAATTTTTTTAGTTTTTGGTCGGTTCAGACGATTTTTGATTTTTTTGAACACCCCTACCTTTTTTTATTTGTTAGATCAGGCTTTTCCCTTTTTCTAAAAAGACAAAATGTATTGTTGTTTTTCAATTTTCTAAAAAAGATAAAATTGAAAATTCGTATTCAAATTTTCAAAAAAAGAACCTAAGGAGCAATGTGTTAGTTTATAAAAACATGAAGGGTTTTAGATCAATTTTTTTTTAAGACTAAATAAAATTAACACAAGAAATTTTATAAATTTAACGCCATATTTAGATATTTATTATTGCTATTGAGACACTCGATAAGTGTGATTAAATTTTCTATTCATAAACATACGAAATATTTATTAAATTTTAGGAAAAATTACACTGACCACCCCTGATGTTTGGCTAATTTATGAAAAACTCCCTACTTTTTCAAAAATCACCAAAACCCCCCCTAAGATTATATCCATATTACAAATTTATTTCAATTTTCAAAAAAAACCCTTCCTTTTTATTTGGTAATTTATACTGACCACCCCTTAGATTAAGTTAATTTACAAAAAACCCCCTGTGATTTCAAAAATTACCAAAATTGCCCTAAGATTATACCAATATTACAACTAGCACCTACTTGGGTTGACTTATTAACAATATTAATTTTTTTTTCTCTCTGTGATATTGTTATCATAAAATTTTCATATAATGGATTTGGAAAAAAATGTGATTACTTATTCAAATAAATATTCCGAATTTAATGTTATGAATTTATACTAAATATACGTAATATGTGCTAAATTTATATTTGAGAAAAATATAATTATATGTATCGTATATATCCATAATGTAAATGGAAAAATATAAACATTGATTGACATAAAAATTGGAATTAAATAATGCACTTGAAAACTTTATTTAGCTTGAGGACTCTAATTCATTTCTCTTAAAATTTACTCTGTATTAGCGATAATATGACATACTTGATGTGTTGATAGATATTTTTAATGCATTAAATTCAGAATATTTATTTGAATAAATAATCACATTTTTTTTTCAAATATATTGCATGAAAATTTTATGATAACAATATTACAAAGAAAAAAAAAGAATTAATATTGTTGATAAGTCAACTTAAGTAGGTGCTAGTTGTAATATTAGTACAACCTCAAGAGGTTTTTGGTAATTTTTGAAACCACAAGAGGGTTTCTCGTAAATTAGCTTAATTTCAGGGGTGGTCAGTGTAAATCACCCAAAAAAAGAGAAGGGATATTTTCAAAAATTGAAATAAGTTTGTAATATGGATATAACCTTAGGGGGATTTTTGATAATTTTTGAAAAAGTATGAGATTTTTTATAAATTAGCCAAATCCGGTGGTTAGTGTAATTCGCTCTAAATTTTACGCATGTAGGACGCTAAATTTATATGAAGAGGAAAGAAAATTTTGAGTTCTTTAAAAGGACTGTCTTACTTATTTAATGATCTCAAAGTTATAGTGTTACATCTAGTAATTAGTAAATTTGTAGTGGGGTTAGTAGAGTGTTATACGATATTAATTTTGTAATTACTTCAATCTCTTTGCGAATGGGTTCAATAATTTATTTAACTGATTAAACGTCATGGGTTGACATTTGGTGCAGGATCATTAAGTCTTGTTTGAGAACACAAAAATTCAACTTTGAAGACCCCTCTACTATTATTAATTCCCACTCTTTCCCACTCTTCCACTAGAAACAGCATTTGGATTCATTAAAAAGGAAAAAGCAGACCCTCTAAAGATACTTCAAAAGCATTATTAGAAAAAGTGGCCCAATCACACCACAATTTCGTCACTTGAGAGAGAGAGAGAGAGAGAGAGAGAGAGAGAAATTACTTTAGTGCAAATTTATCATTCTTATGGTCATAACAATAATAAAAAATTTATACTACTTAATATATATATATATACACACATTTAATACGGTGATAATATTACTTTTGAAAAAGATACGACTTTGAAGTTTGAACATTCAACTTAGAATGGGAGCTGTCCATTTGGCTTTGATATAATGGACATGTACTACATTTTAAAAAATATAGTGGGTTATTAATAAGAAATTTGAATCCAGACAATGTGCACATATACATATAGATAATATGTGTGCACATTATTGAAAAATGAACTCCCACGGAGTCCATAAATGCTACTTAGTTCGGTAGTGTTTATATGGTATTTTCAATCATTAAATTTAGTATAATAATATAATAATTTTATTTTCTTTATAATTTTATGACATCATCACGTTTAAATTCAATAATTAAAAATATTAATTAAACACTATTCAACCAGATGGCACGAACAATTCCAAGAATATACGTTACTTACAAATCTATTTTATTGTGATTGACAATTAGGACTTACAATTCCAAGGCTTAAGGCCCTAAGCTCCTTTGTTTGTACCCAATCATCCACCTTCTTATCTCTTGCAGTGGGCAAATAATTTTCTTGACATGATGATTTGACTTATCACCGAAACCCAAAAGTTCGCACTAAATGAGGCCCCCATTTGCTATAACCATAAGTAAAATGAGATCGATCTAATTATTAAATAACTGATTAATTAGTAGTTGACCGCTAATCCTATATCAAGTTTGTCCCATAAATGCTTCAATTATTGAGTAGTATCTAGGATTTGCATGTAATGATTACCCTAATCAGGATCATCTATTACATAATCTTATTGCATCTCCTATTATATTTATCAATACATATAATGTGTATTAGTGAACGATCGAAATATAAAAAGCCAAAAAGTGATGATGCAACACGATTATGCAATATAGGATCCAAGCTGCCTAATCACATCTGATCTCTCATTACACCAAATGAGTAATCATGTAATTTCGCTACGTACTACTTGTCAAGTAGTTTTTTTATATTTTGATCATAAACTTAGTTAAAAAAAAGTATATGTTATATATAATTTTCAAAAATTTAGATATTGTTACGTTTAAGTTCTAAGATTTTTTTTTCCCTTTCAAATTTCAATGTAGCATTTATTTAAATCTATTTCTGACAAATTAGTGAGTGTAAAGGCAAAGAGAGAAATATAAATTTTTGATAATATCATATGTGATGATTTCATTATATTTATTATACATCATGAAATATAATAGACAGATATGACATGATTAGTATCAAATTGATCGTGCCGGATTTTGACTAGAAATTTTCATAGGTCCGTTAGAAAATTCTGACTCCGACTTGATTTGAACATCTAACAAATTATATGTTAAATATATTACGCTTGCTATGTACTTGATTATTTTTCTTCAATTATTCATCAACAATGGGATAAATATAAAATCCTCATTAAGTGATTAATTAGCACCGGTTCATCCCATCGGATTTGACTAGAATTTTCCATAGTTCCACGAGCAAAATTAAATGAGATGACAACATAATAATTACCTGGAAGTCATTGTTGATGAGCATCCCCACAGTACAAAAAGCCGTCGCGAAAAAGCACATAACCAACTGAATCTCCATAACCAGCGTGAACGTTAAGGCCTGTTTGGCCTTGTTATACATCAGCTCCACCATCGGCAAAATCAGCCCGTACAGCACCGCCGCCGCCAACGTCAGAAAAAACCCCAGCAGATACTCCTTGTTGGACTCTCCCTCCGGCCGGTCGCCGTTCGTGTGGAGCCCCAGAACCACCGCCCCCACAGTCAGCAGCACCACCGCGTTGATCGAGTACGCCGTGAACGTCTGCCTCACCAGGAGGAACGCGAACCCCGCCGTGAACGCCAGCTGGGTGGCGATGATAAGGGCTGAGGTGGAGACGGGGAGCTTCGCGACGCCGTAGGCGTAGAGGTAGTCGTCGAGGCCGGTGAGGACTCCGATCACCGCCGCCGCGACGAAGACGCGGGGTTTAATGAAGAAGAGCGGGGTTCCGGTGGCGGTGGTGCGGCGGCGCATGTAGGCGACGATGAGGGGGATGAGGATGATGGGCCAGCCGCCGGTCTCGAGCCAGCTGGAGAACCAGATCCGCTTGCCGCCGCGGATGAAATACAGGCGCATGATTAGAGGGCCGCCGCAGTTGCCGACGGCGAGGATGAGGCAGTTGATGATCAGGAAGATTCTTTTCATGGTGGCGGAGGTGGTGGTGGTGGGTTGATCTTCCATTGATTTTGATCTTTTATTGTTTTGGTGTTTGAAAATTGTGCCAGACCATGACTGTCTAAGTTACAGGCATTGTCTGTTAATTGGACCAGCACAAGCACATGTCTGTATATATGAATGTATATATATATTAGTATATGAAAAATTTTGGGCACACCCAACTTGGTCCAACCGATCCTCGTGCAGTGTGTATTAACATATTTATTACATGATTGATCAATTTATTAAATTGTGTATTAATTATATAATAAATATTTTAATTAATTTTAATCTGATATTATAATAACCGAAACAAAAATAAAAAACGAGAAAGAATATTTGAGATAGAAGATTTGATATGATATAGAAAAGCTTGAAATTTTAATTCAAATGGATGAAATTATTTTTTGAAAGGATATTTCAAGGATATGGATTTGTTTTCAAAATATATATACAGATCGTGAATTATATATATATATATATATATATATATATTATATTTAAAGAAATGACTTGATTTTTAATCACTGGCAGTATTCACCACACAGCGGAGCTGTGTCAAATTAGAATGACTTTAAATCCATAATCACGTTGTATTGATTTTTGATGTAGCCTCCCACTTGTAATTGGGAAGTGCTACTGTGTGTAATACCCTATTCATTTTTGGAGGTGTAATTGCTTTTGTCATTATTAATGAAAATTTCTTTCTTCGAAAAAATAAAAAATAAAAAATGATTGTCACTACCCTATTATACATCACTTAATCACATGAAACTTGTCGTTAATTATATTTATTAAGTGACTAAAAAATATATTTTGTTTCGAAATAATAAATGAATCCATGTGAGCCGCACCAATTAGCGGGTGTGTACAATTCCTATTTATTCTATCAATGTCTGCAACCTTTTGATAATTATAAATAGACCTCAAATTCGATGCAATTTATTCATTCTTATCCAAATTTGCAAATCGCCCACTCTCTTTTTGTATTCTTTTTTTTTTATATATATATATATACAATAATCTCGAGACATCTTATAGATGTCCCACACACAAGCACACATGCACTCAAAGGGAAAATGATAATAAACAAGAGGGTTCGAACTCAATACCTCTCTAATACCACTTTAGAACTCCCATCACTAGGCTCTGAGCCCAATAGCCTCTTTTTGTATTCAATAGTTCAAATATATAAATATATATATTCTGTTTGGTATTTTTTGAAATTTGTAGAGCTATTGTTTCAAGAGAAGTCATATATTTCATAAACAATTGCCATCCAAATCGTCAAAATTTGTATAGAATAAATTTATTTTAAAAATAAAGAGTAGATCTTTTACCCGACTTTGTACACCAAAATCACTATAGTGTATCTAATATATCTTCTTTTTTTTTTTTTTATCATTAGTGTAATATTTTTTTCTCAGTGCGTGTCAACTTTTTCGCTCGACTACGTACACGTAAAAACTTGTGACTGTAGTTTTTCTTTGTTTTTAATTTCCTTTTTTTTTTCCACTTTTGTTTGGTTATTTTAAAAAGACACTACATATTGATGCACAGACGTAAGAAATTGTAAAAGGGTAATCATTGGACTTGGCAATGAATTTTTTGTTCCTCATACGTTACTTTGTAGTGGGACTCATCTGTCGATCGACTTTGACAGATTCGCTCCTCGTCCTCACGTATTTTCATTTTTATAATCACGTCCCTCCGCTCCACGGCACTTATTAATTGTCCTAGTCATTATCACGCTAGGACAAACTGTCAAAACTACTGTGGTAATGCACTCTTTATAATGTACGCACATTCTTAAAATTAGAATTGTGCAGTATTAAATTTCGCATCAGATATAAAACTCCTCTAATACTGTTCTAATAAGTGTCGACACTTCATATAACTTGTCCATAAATTATAAAAATTTGACATTTCTAATTGTATGTCCAATACTTTTCGAACACTTGAAGTATTTTTTATATAGTTTTTAGGGTATTTCAATAATAAAAAGATGACTAAAAATAAAGATTTTATAGAACTAATTCGAAAAAATTGTTGTCGCATCCAATAATTTATGTTTTTATTATATTTTAATCAAAATTGAAAATTTCTTTAACACTTAAAACACATAGTTCATAAATCACACACACAAAAAGAAAAAAACAATGTAATACACTCATCAATATGAATTTCTTTCTTTTCGTACTTGTATTAATATGTGTATAAAAATCGTACACTAAATATAAATATATATATATAAATGTGGAAGTATATAAATATTATGTCATATTATCACTAAAATAATAAAAAGAATTATATATATTGATATTGTCATGTTAGGGACGTGTTGTGTCATAAAATTTATAAAAATTTTGTATCACCGTATCCGTATCGTGTTGTGTCCGCATCGTCATATCTATGTCCGTGCAACATATTGTACTCGTAATAATCTCGATAATACAAACCTTTTACATTACAAGATTTTAAGGTGAATTTCACAATTTAATTCTTTTTTTTTTTTTTTTTTGCATTTTTAGTGTAATTGATTATTAATTTTCTCAAATTCAATTCTGTATTTCTATTCTTTTATATCTTTTTTTCCCCCCACTATTTGACTAAATTCTTAACGATAATGCACAAAACAGCTCATGTTTTGACTGTCAGAATGTCATTATAAAGGTAAACAAAAAGTAAATTTGAGAGAGAAATAAAAGATAAGAAACTGAAATTGAAATCCATTATAAATTTGACCAAAAATCGACACAAAGTTATATTGTGGACTTACAATGAACTCCCGCAAAATTTTGTAATATGTTTTACTTATCGTCAAATTATGAATATAATATAGTGTTATAACCTTTTTATTCAACAAGTAGCAACTAATATTACTTTTATTTGTATGCATATTTGATCATTTTAGTTAATTGGATATATATATTTAATGATTTTAGTTTACTTTTTAAATAAGGAAAAAAGAGTTAATATCTAAATTAATTCTAAGTGAGTAGAAAATATTTTATTTTTGAGCATAAATTACAGCTTATTTCTCTATCAATTAAATGGGAAGAGATAAGAGTTCTAAGTACCTTGCAAGAAAATATGGTAATTATCTTCGAAATAAATAAATTTATCTATCGCTAACCTATGATTCTTATTTCCTTTTCTAGATATATAATAAAATAAGACTTATTGGGGTCAAATTGACTCTTTATGTTGCTATCATATCGTCTAAATCAATTTTTTGACGAATTAAATAGAAGCTATAGTGTTAGAATGGGGGCCGGTTAAAAAGAAAAATGAAAATGAAAGAACCTTTAATTTGAGAGAGACAAAGAATGCAAATAGCTGGAATGCCGTTAATGGACGACAACGTCAACAAATGGGTGCATGTCGTATGGTGCAAATTACATTCATTTAGACATTATTGTTTGGCCATTTAGAAAAGTGATATATATATATATATATATATATATAGAGAGAGAGAGAGAGAGAGAGAGAGAGAGAGGGAACTGTGGTTGATTGGTTTGGCCACTATTCTTGACCAGGACTTCCGCACGGGCCATTCCATCTTTGACAACGGAAAGTAGGACAAATTCTCATGTATTTATTTTAAATCGCATTTGATGCGGTCCAGATTTAGTCAAAAGGCTTTCTCTAATCGAAAGCACATGAAGTAATGTATTTCAAATCATGTTTTATTTATTATTTTAATAAATTGATATACAATATATTTAAAGAGTTCAGATCATATATATATATATATAATTAAGAAAATAATTTTATATATATTATATGAATATAAATTATAAAAAATAAAACGAATTATTATTTTAAAATAGAAGATCCTATTTGTTAGAGATATAGAATAACAAAAATATCTTATATATGAAATTTGGAAGACTTTTATTGACACATGTTAAATTTGATTCATCAAAATATGAAAATCATAATTTATAACATTAAATGTAAAAAGACCAAGCAATAATCAATTACATCATTATTAAGATTAATACAAAACTTGTCATATATATATATATATACACACACACACACACACACACACAATCTAAACATTGATGCAGGGTTAGCTATTGCTGTACAAAATCATAAATATTTAGTGAGAACTAATACAAGTTTAGAAGTTTATCTCAGATATGTTTTCACTTGTAAGTATGATCTAATCATTTAGAAATTTGCATATTGATTTACATAATTTATTATACTTTTTTACCATAAAATTTGGGCAGGACAGTAGATAATTAATTTAGGTTATTTTTTGACTTATATTTTTTATGCAATTTTAAAGCTAAATAATATGTTATAATTTATATGAATATACTGGGATTGAAAAAATTAAACAAAATCATTACTAATTGAAGAAAAAAAAACCGAGTAGTTAAAAGTTTAAAAGAATTTGAGTATATTTATGCAATGTGCACGAGGAGATATCAGAAAAATATAACAATTAACTATTATTTAATGCATGCAAATTCATCAATAATATCATTTCAACTTGTTTAAGATTAATTAACGAAAAAAAATTCGATTCAACCACTTCCTATATTTTGATAAGATATATTATTCACATTGAATATTTTTATACATAAAAAAATACAATAAAAGAAGCACCTCAATCCAATATTCCAATCCCTCTTCAGATTATGGGACTATATATGGATGCTAATTAAGAAATGTCAGGTTTCACAATTAAAACAATGGCTCCTCAAATTTCTGCAGATTATGTACTACTATATATGTTTTCTAGCATGGCTACAAGTAAATTTTAAATTTTTATATTTTATTTTCCTTTAGAATTAATAAATGTCATGCACGTTTGAGGGAGAAAATTATCATGATCAATAATTATTTTTTATTATTCTACGTATTAATTTTTATTTATTTATGTGCTTGTTACTTATTACAAAGAATTATCGTTTATATTGCATTAAGATATCATTCTGAAGGAAAAAAATGCATCGATTTATTTTGTATTTAGCTAAGTGTTAGTAATCAATTTTGAAAATTAAACCTGCAGGGTCTTGGCGAAATTTCTGATTTGGTTGGGGCCATGTTTGGAATTAAGCACCATATGGGGAGCGCATGATAGAACACCTGAATCTTATTATTATGGGTCACCGGAGACCACATTCGATGTCACATAATTCGGACCTGTTGGAGATGGAACAGCAGATGATTTTAAAGTAATAATTAACAATTATTCTTTCTCATATTTACTGCAAGAATGCATTTCGTTTACCAAAAAACTATTCATAAAAAACTTAATAAAATATGGATAAAAATGTAGTTCTATAACGAATTTAATTATATTTTGATCGCTAATTTATCACGAATGTTTTTTTTATTTTTATTTTTTATGTATGACTGAATCTATCAATCAGAAACTTTATGTTAATAAAATGGTGCTTTTTGTAGTGATTAATTATATCATCATTACTTCTTTCTTAACCTTTAATTAGACAATTCTAGGACATATGTGAAATCCTTCCGAGTTTCATAGTGGTAGTTGTATTTTGGGTTGACGTGAGATTACCTCTTCATCTTATAAGAAGTTTGGATTACCCTCAATCTTTTTTCTTTGTTTTTGTATAAGAAAAAAAAAAAACTTTTGAATTTAATAGTGAAATCTACTAGGTCACATCTCTCTCTCTCTCTCTCTCTCTGAAACAATTTATTATATTCCTTTACAAAGATAAATTTAGACGTACAAATTTCACCACCTAACGTTCAAGTTTGAATATATATAATCATGCTAGTAATGAGTAATTAAATGATATGTGAACATCAATTCATGGGATTTATTTTTCAGGCATTGCAATTTGTTCGATTACATAGTGTGTTTTAGTAGCATTCAATTATGATAATATATTGCAGTGTTTGCCCAAAAAAAATCTATAGTATATTTTAATTATTTATATGAATCAATATAATTTATTGAACATTAATGGATAGTTACATTAATGGATATAATTTATTAAAATTGAATGACACATAAAATGTGAGTTTCAGTCATTTATGAACAAAGGCACAACTAGAAGGGCCGTAAGGTACAGTCACCCCTTAAATCTGCATAAAGGTAAAAATATCTATTATATTTTTTAATGGTTCAAACTCGCCGTTCAAACAAAAAATTATGGCTCCATCCCGTTCATGAGTTCGATAAACAAAACAAAATAACATGAGAGAGAGAAAAAAAAAACTAAATTAAGATGCATACATACCATGGAGTAGACTATTGAAGAAGAAGAGCTTGGAACAAAACAACAATGGACTAAGTAATATATATTGGTACTTGAAGTTGATCTATATATATGGGAAGAGATGTTGCCTTCTGGTTACTTTTGGGGTGGGGGGTGGGGTTAATTTTTGGCGCACAAAAATCAAGTTAGTTGCTATTTGCTGTTAATGTTGTGGCACAAATTTACCCGAGTGTGAGTGTGTGTGTGTGTGTGTTGAACTATGGGCATATATGTGTGACAACAAATTAAGGGAGATGATGAAAAGAGAGTGGTAAGTGGTTTTTGCATTGCAATGCCACATTAATTAACGTGAAAACATTGGGCGTTTGTGTGTGTGTGTGTGGCCTCGGACATATCGACGGCATCAAAACTTAGTAGAGGAAGAGGAGACACACAAAAAGACATTATATGTATATGTGTATATATAGAGTTTTGCCTTGTCTTAATCTCCAAGAAAAATACAATGTTTGATTCTACATGTGTTTTTATGATTTTGATCTTTGGATACGGAGAAAATTGGAAGCATTTTGCCTTGCTGCTCAAGCCAAAATAATATGTTATAGAACATTCATTAATTTTCTTTTCTGTGGTAAGATTTTAGATGATATAGAAATGGGTTAAGCTAGGTTAGGTTCATTTTTACGGAACATTATTCTAACTCTATAATGGGTTGATTTTTTAAATATTTGAGTAAATAATAATGATGTTCTAACTCTAACTAGCTCCTTGTACCAAAGACCACCCATTTACCACGGTCTTGCGCACCCAGTAACAAGGTGGGCGGTGCCGGGTTTTGGCAAACCGGAAAAAAAACTTAATGATGCCATAAAAGCAAAGACCCTTTTCTATTATGTAAAATTCCTACCCGAACTTGATTTGGTCGAATTCAATAACATCCTATAAATAAATTGTACTTATCAAGTATTTGGTTATTTTTCTTAAATTATACATCAATCAGAAGATAAGAGTAAATCTGACCATATGATTAATACTGATTCGACCGAATCGAGTTTGAACTAAAATATACGTTGTGTTACATGTGGTGTTTATGTATTTTTCAATTTTTTTCTCCTTTTTTTTAAGATCTACTCCATTATTTCAACTCATAATTCTTTGATGACTATGAAAATGTTTTTCTAGTTGTATATAAAAGTTAGTGAATAACTTCAGTAATTAAAAAGTTTGAAAATCAGTAATAAATTAATATAACAGTACACACAAAATATTAACAAGAAGAACTTATTGTGGCCTTATGAGTTCAAAATGAAGTTATTAACTATCTATCTACGAAATTCATTTATTTTAGATAAAGATGAGCAGATTTGTCTCGTTTAAGTTGAGAAATATATTTATAAATTTTAAATAAAGATATATTTCAACAAATTATTGATAAAATAAATAGTTAATTAATTAATATTAATTTTAAGTTCTTTACCTTAGTTTTCAAATATTGAATTATTTAAATCGAACATTTTTAAAATGCATATCTTTCCGATGAACAAGAAATTTAAAATTGGATTTACGGTGTAATATACTTAAAATATATTAAGAACTATATAAACACGCAAGTCTAGGGGTGTAAGATGAATTATGCCTGCTCAGCTTGAGTAAGGATTGAATCAAGCTCGACTTTTTTGAACTCAACCTTGACCTCATCAAGTTCTAGCTTTTTCGCGAGTTGAGTTTGAGCCCAAAAATAAGTGTGTAGGAGCTCACGAGTCGACTCATGAACTTACATTTTTATTTTAAAATATATTAGAAATAATGACAATAATAGTAGAGATGAACTCGAACTCGAATAAATTTGATTGTAAATAAACTAAGATTGAGCTCAATTTTTTTTTTTTGTAATAAGCTTTAATTTGAACAAGGATTTATAAGTTGGCCAAGTTCGGGCTTAAGCTTGAGCTTGAGCCAAAACCTTTTAGAAACTCGACTCATTTACAACCGTACGCAAGTCATAAGAATCTTTGTCCAAATATTTCATCTATAGATTTACTTATTAATTTATATTATAGTTGATATATGTTCTATATATTTAAAATATTTATCCCGAAACAATACATGCTGAATGAATAGATTGTAAATAACAAATCTTTATCCTTTTAGGTGAGGCCCTTTGTTTCTTGTCATATCATTATTGGGCCTAATCACCTATGAAGATGGGCATGCACCACTTCCTTCGCTCAGTGGGCTCATGCCCAACACCACTTATTTGTATGGGCCTTTGAGACCATATCGGCCCATTATACCTTCCCATACCCAAGTTCCAAGATCTGGCTGATACGAAAATGTTTAGAATATTGGTGTATATTTCCTTTTAATTCTTTTTTCGGTAACTAAAACGATACATAGGGATATCGACACGACTTTTCCCGACTCAAGAAATCTAGCTATCATCAAATATTCATGTCGTCATAACTCATTAAAACTAGTCCCGACTTAGAGGGTGTTTGACTAAGTTTATAAGTTTCTCAAAACATCTTATAAGATGGTGCAAAGTGTTTAGCAAAAATTTTGAAGGATGAGCTTATAAGCTCCTCAAATAAGATGTTTAAGAGTTTATAAACTCTTTTTAAAAAAGTAAGGAGGTGGCAACTTATTTTTTAAAATCTACCAAACTCTTTTATTTTCAACCACATTAATTACAGTATTGTCATTTCTAACATCTTATAAGTTATACCCCTTCTTATTTATCCAAACACTTTATTAGTCATATCAGCCTCAACATACACCAATGAATTATGTCCTGAATGATTTAATAAAAAAATTGAACTCTCGCATATATTATTGTACAAAAAAAATTATCAAACAAACTAACGAGGATGGTCATGAATACATGATAATTTTGTTGTGCCGATTGATAATCAACCCTAGCATTAATATGACCAACATTCTACAAATCAAATGTAGATATCTCAAGAAATATGATTAGCAAGAATTTGGGCAATAATTGATGTTGTAAAGTCTATGGTAATTAAAAGACATCAATTTTCTTCCACTTGCATGCTCGCACAATATTGTAGGTCCCTAGTTTCTGAATGTTGGTGGCCACAATCTTATCCTATGATATGCATTTGCTACCACACAAAAATAATAGCCAAACAAAACAAAGTGAAACCCCCACCCCACCCCACTCCTCAAGAAAGCAAAAAAAAGGAAAGAAGCACTAGGGGTGAAAATAAATTGAATCGAGCCAAATAAAATACTGTTTAAATTTGATTGAAATTTCTTATCGAGTTTAAAATTTTATTTGAGCTCGATTTGAGCCAAGCTCAAATAGGCTTTAATCGAGTCGAACTCGAATCGAGTTTGAGTAATTTGATATTTTTATATAGATATCACCATATTTTATTTAATTGAGTCGAGCTTCAAATAATTATCGAATGAAAAAATGTGTTCTATATTGATTTGTTATGCTTAACGAATTGAACTGAAATGAGCCTTTAGTGATTGATTTCAAGTTGAGTATCAAATAACTTGATTCATCTTTCAATTCTAAAAAACACTGAAACATACACGCATCCATACATATTGGGAATCTATTACTATAAAATCAAATTATGCACTACAATAGGCTTCTGAAGTCCGATCATCGCTACCGTTGTTGTTGCTCTTGTTGTGGTTGTCGTCGTTGTCGTCGTCCTCATTGCCGTGTTTCATCGCACCAAAAAAGTAGGAAATAAATCCCCAAAGAGAGAGAAAGAGAGCGACACCTTTCTCAGCTTGAAATTTTTCGTGATAGAAAATAACAGCTAATATTTCAGTGACTGGGAGCAAGACAGTGATAACAATGCCTGAGAAGAGAGATGATGAATAGAATATCACTCCAACGGCTCCCAAGAAAAAACATTGCCACATTATTGCACTGCCAGCAATCACCAAGTAGTATTTTGTCTCCCCAAGTTCATATTCTTTTGCTTCTCTTGAAATTGCCTGCAAATTCAAAAAAACTTTTCATTTAGATACTTAATAGTACTGGTAATTTAATTTATAGTCAATGTGTGAAGCCATAAAGATATGTTTTCTATATAATTATATTTTTAATTATTTTTAATGTATTTATTAGATTTATGATAGGCGGGAAGAACATAATTAAAATTTGGATGAGAGTGCTATATCGTTAAAAAGAGCAAGATATTTAGCAAATTTAAAGAGATAAAAATAATTGGATAGGGGGAGAAGAGAGATGAAAGATGAAAGAAGGAGAAAAACTTGGTATTATCTTTAAAATACTACAATATAAGTCATCTACACACACGCACACACACACACACACACACATATATATATATATATATATAATTTAGAAATCTTAAAGCTATCTAAATAAACACATATGTGAATAGTCTCATCTAATTCTATTTTGTCATTTATGAAATTCAAATACTTTTTATATGAATTTAAATAAATATATTTGTGATCCATGTTTATCCAAAAAAATCCAACAATTATCAAGTATTGAAAATAAGATGGATTAAAATTTAATTCAGATAAAATAATAAAACTAATATTTCATTTACAATATTTATCTTTTAACTTAATAATAATTAAAAGTTTTAATTCTAAATAAATTTCTTAAAACTTTATTTCCTTGATTATACAAAACTAATATTGACATCAAACATGCCGTATTATTATAAAACTTTTTAATATTTTTTATTTTATAGATTTATGTTACAAAAAAAGCTAATTTATTTTTATCAAATTATTTTTTAAAATAAAAATTTATAAAAATATACACATAAAGATATTTATTTCTGGTGCCTTGGCACGTGGATAAATACTAGTTTTATTTATAAAAGACAACAATAAAAGCCGCTCTATCTTTAATCATATATACACATATTAGATGATAACAAGTATTTTATAATTAATTTTTACAGACTTAAATATAATAAGAATTGTACTTGTAAACTTTCTAGCATAACACATATGTCTGAGAGTTCATAAATTTTTTGAAAAGCATTTAATATTTGTAAAATAACTTATAAAATCCAATAATAAGATGTTTCGAAGTTATAAACTCTTTAAAAGAAGTGAGTTGCCGCAACTTATTTTGAAAATATCTCATAAATTGTTTAATTACGAATAATAAAAATATATTAATAGTCCTATTTTTTTTTCTTTTAGATATCATATTTTACCATCTTAAAGAATAGTTATCCATGTGATATCAATTTTACCATACTGCTCATTGTGTCGTATTATTCTTTTTTGTGGAGCCAAGAATATTGTAATATATATATATATATATTTCAAATGTAGGGAATATTGGGCTTCCCACTTACCAGTCAAAGTTCTACTATTTTTTGTCACACTTAATTTTCCGCATAAGTCTAACTTATCCACATGATCCTCTAACCAATTAACATCAATTCAAAAAGCTCGCAATAAATGCGAATCAATTTGGCTTCATCTTAGTTGAAATTAAGATGATCATAGATTATTCAACTAAGCAATAACTAAGATATCTCAAAGTTGGTTGCTCATTAATAAATATATCCATTATTGTGCTTAACACCTTTTCGGCCATGTTATACCACTTGGAATAAATATACATGTGAATTGTTGAGTCAAAAGTGTGTATCTTTTTTTGAGGGCTAAAGAAACAACTTGATTGATAGATTTGAAACTCGTTAAGCATCTCAATTTTTGTGGTGATTTGCGTTTTGTTATTTAATTTTTGTGAAGGTTTGCTGGAGATATTCAATTTTTGTTATTTGTACGTTAATAATCTTTTTTTACTATTTCGATAGATTATTTAGGAGTATATTGGAAAATATTCCACTGGAATGGTGAAAAATGAATCATCAGCACACAAATAATAAAGATTGAATACGACGGCGGCTGCATTTTCAGAAAAAAAAATCCAAGAATTGGATGCTTAATGTATTTTGCCCTATTTAATAATCAATATCTAAATGCAAAAGCGAAGAAATGTTTGCAAGATTATCTGTATTGCCCTCGTTTAATGCGCTCTTAGTTAAATGGTGAGCTAACATTGATTGTAAATTTATTATACTACTATATTTTTATCTAATAATTTGTAACTAATCATGCATTATAACTTGATTGACACCAACTTCATTTTTCTTTTTATTTTACTAAGATCTAAGTTAAGATATAACATCTTTTTGGAGGGGAATCAATCATAACTCCGTACCTACGTGTTGTGTGTGAAAAAAGAAGACAAAAAACAAAAAAGACTTAATAGCAAAATAGTTACCTGAAAATCATTATTGATGAGCATTCCCACAGTACAAAAGACCGTCGCGAAAAAGCACATGACCAATTGAATCTCCATAACCAGCGTGAACGTTAAGGCCTGTTTGGCTTTCTTATACATCAGCTCCACCAGCGGCAGAATAAACCCGTACAGCGCCGCCGCCATCGCCGTCATGAAAAACCCCACCAAATACTCCTTCTCCGTCTCCCCCTCCGGCCGGTCGCCGCCCGTATGGAGGCCCAAAACCACCGCCCCCACCGTCAGCAGCACCACCGCGTTTATCGAGTACGCCGTGAACCTCTGCTTCACCAAAAGAAAAGCGAACCCCGCCGTGAACGCCAGGTGGGTGGCGACGATGAGAGCGGTGGTGGAGCTAGGGAGCTTGGCGACCCCCGATGCGTAGACGTAGTCGTCGACGCCGGTGAGGACTCCGATCGCCGCCGCCAAGACGAAGAGGCGGGGTTTCATGAAGAAGAGCTTGGTTCCGCCGGCGGTGGCTGTGCTGCGGCGGCGCGTGTAGGCGACGAGGAGGGGGATGAGGATTATTGGGCAGCCGCCGGTCTCGAGCCAGCTGGAGAACCAGATCCTTTTGCCGCCGTGGATGAAGTAGAGGCGCATGATTAGAGGGCCGCCGCAGTTGCCGACGGCGAGGATTATGCAGTTCATAACCAAGAAAATGTTTTTCATGATGGCGGCGGTGGCGGAGCTGGTGGTTGTTTGATCTCCATTTAATTTTGATTTTTTGCTGCTACGTTTCTTATGGAGGTGGAAAATTGTGAGAGGAACAACTACTTACATAGTGTGTAAATACTCAAAACATTTTATTTTTTATATTTGTTATTTATTTTCTCCGTATCAAATTTGAAGTATGATATATACTGGAGAGTGGAGAGAGCTTATTGTGGAAGCATATTTCGTATTTTAATTTATAATTTTTGATGTAAAATTTATAAATGTCAATTTACGATTTTAGAAATTTTCATTGCGGATATAAGGCTAGAAACATGATACCTGTCGATCACTATCTATTTTAAAGATGACTAAAAACTTATAAATATTAAAATAATAATAAATTTTCAATTAATTTTTTAAATTTATATATTTTAAAAATGAATTTTAATTTTAAAATTTATGATACTTTTAGTTTTTAAAAATTGTTTAACTTGTCATGTTTAAAGAAAAAAAAAAGAGGATTAAAGAGATTAATTAAACATAGAAGTCAACAAGTGTTATGTAGTATAATTTAAAAGATTAAATGATAAAAAGTCTTGTTTGGGATTGTATTTGATACCAGACGAATAGTTTAAGGGGGTAAACTATGTATTGAAAGTATAAAGAGATAAATAATTTGAACATGAGTTATAATATGAAAAATATTAGATTGAGTACTTATTTGTAAAGAGATAAATAATTTGAACATGAGTTATAATATGAAAAATATTAGATTGAGTACTTATTTGAGAATTATTTTCTATTAAAATAATATTTTGGCAAAAAAACCTCCGGAAGATAAGTAAAACTAAAAGGAACAAAAAATTGATTTGAGATGGGCAATGTGTTAAAAAGTAAACTATGTTCATGGACTAACAAATGGGGGCATGAGGTATATGGAAAATTCTTGTTCTAATTTGATTTGAATTTGGCTGCATCTAATAAATTGTATAATAAATACTAATAGTAAGTGCATATTTAATGTGTGTGTAAAATAAAAAAATAAATTATAACTTAATTATGTATTTAAATTTGTTATAGTAAATATAAATTTTTATCGTGATAATTATAAAAAATAAAATAAAATAAGACTTAATTATATAAATAAAAATAAATAGAAAAGAGAAAATATAGGAATAGGTTGAATAATAGAAAGAAGAGAGAGAGAGAGAGAGAGAGAGAGAGAGAGAGAGAGAGAGAGAGAGAGAATAGGTGATGGTAAGAGAGAGAAAAGAGATGAGAGGATAAATAGTAGAGAGGGGAGAAAAGATATAAAATAAAAAGTCAGACCAAAGATATCAAATTGTTATTAAAAGGTATTGATGCTTTGTAAAAGACTAACGAGTGTGTCACACTCTATGCATGTGAAAAAAAAGTGAAATATAATTTGATCAAATGTTTGATAAATTTATAATTTTATATATTATGAAAAATAAAAAATAATTGAAAATTAAATGTATATATTATGAAAATTTAAAAAAAATTGATTGAAAATTAAATTGAGTTTTATTATCAAAAAATAAAGTAACTAACTATTAAAGATAAAGATACGAGAGAAAAGAGATAAGAAAATAAAGAGAAATAATATATCATATTGAAAAGAGGAGAGAGGAGAACAGTGAAAAAAAAAAAGGAGAGAGAAAAAAGGAAGAAAAAAAAACCAAACCAAAAATACCCAACAATTATTAAAATATGATGGTTTTTATAAAAAGGTATAAATTATTCCATTGCAAGCATTTTTGATTCCTTACTTTTTTGAAAAATATAAATTAATCATATTAAATGTTAATTGTCATGCGATTAGTGACTACTGAATCTGATCCACATTAGAATTTTAAGTGGTAGTCCTGCAATGCATATAAATAGAAATCCTTGTATATATGAATTTCCTTCGACGCTACATATATGTACTAAAAAGTTAAAATACAGCCAAAATATTATGTAATGAGTTGTTTTTCTAAATAAATTATAAATATTGCACAATTGTCATTTAGTGCATTTATAGAACTAAACAATATCTCATCTATATCTATACTATTATATATTTGAATTATATGATTAAAATTCTAGAATTTCACACATATATTTATATTTGTATGTATACTTTTTACCTATTGATGATTAATTTATGCATGATTAAATAAAAAATATCATATTAAAAATGAACTCTTTGAAAGTTGTTTAAGTAACTTTTGTGCATTTGCACGAAATTCACGCTAGTATATCTATACATATATATATATATATATATATATATATAAACCCACATACATCAATTTCGACATTATATTTAGGAAAATGATAAATTGTGTATGTGGGGTGGCCACTTTCGTTGACTAGTACTTCTTGTGAGACTTTTTTCATCTTGGAGATGGGATAGATTTATCAGATAAATATTGTCGTTTATTCACCTCAAGAATTAATCGATGAAGGAAGCAAATAGGGGGGAAAAGATGGGATTGGATTATGCATTTTTTAGGTGATGGAGTTAGTTGCTATTGGTAGATAAGAATTGATTGATAACAATATAAAATCAAGTTTTCTTTTGGGTGGAGCAATCAACATTTTGGGGTGTTTGCATTCCCTAAAAATTGTGTCTTAAACTTCAGCTTTGAAAAAAGTAGATAGAAAGTGTTTTGTATCATTGTACTTGTTAAAAACTATATATAAATAAATTAATTAAATTAAAAATTAAAAATTAAAAGCAACTTTCAATTATTTACTATTCCAACTTTTTGTAACTTTTTCTACTACTTTTAACTCTTCCAAAAGTACAAACAATTAGAAATATATCCTTTATTACCTCCACTATATATCGCCAACCATTAATCAATCTAACGGAATAAAGCGTTAGATTTCTTAACTAAAGATCAATGTTCAAATTATAACTGAGTTAGCAGAGTCACTCCCATATTAAGGCCTTGCAGTACCTAAATTCAAATAAGTTGATTAATAGATCGAAAATCGGGTGGTCTAGACAAAAAAAAAAAAAAAAAAAAAAGAAGCATGCGTTATACGCAGAAGTAGGACCGTCAATGGGTCAAATTTGGATCAAATTAGGAAAATTCAAATTCGATAAACCTATTTAGTATTCGAATTTGACCTGAATCATATAGGATTTACATTCATTTTAGCTGAGTCTGAATCCGAGAAAAAATTTGAAACTTTAAAATTAAATAAGCAATAAAAAAAATTATTTCTTATATAAAAAATAAAATTTAAATAAGTAGAAAATTATTTTATAATATGTATAAAAACTATACATTATTTTTTGAAAAAAATTACTTTAAAAAATATAAAAAAAGTGTATTATAAGTTATAATGACTTGAATATTGCGTTTTGTTTAAAATTCTTCATTAATATTATTATTCTTTTAAGGTTGCTAATATAATAAAAAATATTATTAGAGTTCGAATTCGAATCTTTAATAGATAGGGCTATTTGATTTCAAATTCAACTTATTTATTTTGGATTACGGATATTTACTATTAAATTTGATATATTTAATATTTTAATCAGTCGAATATACTAAGATTCAAATTGAACTCGGATTGGATTCGAATTAAAATCCGCACCATTGACAGCCCCACGCAGAAGTAGAACACTAACTTTAAATCTTCACTTAACACCGCCCGTTCAAATAGGCCTTTGCCACCCGATTGGCCTACTGGGCTAAAAGGTAATATCTAACAACCTATTCGGATGGGCCTACAACCAGCTTAGCCTACTTTGAACAAGTTCTCAAGGACTCTCTGAATTTGTTCAGCCGATTCAACTGACTTAACTAGTTTGCTTTAAGGGAGAAAAAAATATGAGCAATTAATTCCAGATATCAAAAGATAATGTATAATCAATAGGTCTACATCAAAGATTTTTTTGGCACCAAACACCAATGAATGAACAATCATTATCTCCTGCTATTTCCTGACAACACATACAAAGAGATCGGATTTTTCTTTTATGAATCTAGTATTTATATTTTTCAATCTAAATTCAGTCACGTATTATATAATAAATATTTTATAAAATACATATAACACATGATTTAATCTGAACCGAAGGATATATGAATGGGGCTCATACACGTAGTCCATATAAAAAATTTCCCAAAGAGACCTGTTAAAATTGGAATAAGTAGTAAATCTTCGATTGTATATTTTTATTGTACACACATATCTATTTTGCCTATTTGATTATATTAATTTGGAATGGTAAGTTTGGTAAGTAAAAATTTCCTATTAAATATAAACATTTTTTAAATACTAAAATTACAAATCCGTTGGCGGCAAATAGATTATCGCTAACATTTACATAATTTGTGAAATGTCGTTTTTATCCCTCTCATAAAGTTTTGTGGAGAACAAAAAAAATAATTTAAGGGTAAAAATAACTTTTCAAAGCAGCTTTGTTGAGGGGCGCAATGGAAAATCCAAATTCAGGGTAGAAAATTTCCTAAAAAAAACACAAAATGGCTATTTCATCTCAACATAAAATGAATTAGAGATATAGTACAAAATATTATTATACAATTAAATCGTTATGCAAATGTGGAGAAAAATTTATTTAGGGCTCGTTAGAATGGACTTAAAAAAAGGCTTCTAGAAGGGTGTTTTTTTATAGTAGAGTTTTTTTTAAGTCAATCAGTTTTGCGTTTGGACACTGTGATTAAAATGTGCTTTTATTTAAAACTACTCTGTATAATTTCTAAAAAAAAAAAAGTCCCTTTTTGGCTTTTTGGTGGCTTTTATTTTTTTTAAAAAGTCCATTCCAACACAAATATTATATTTTGAAGTGTTTTTTTCCAAAAAATCAGTACTTCTACTCTAGAAAAATCTATCCAAACGGGCTCGTAATCTAGTTCATGACTATGATGACCCAACAACATTGTAATAAGATCGCATCTCGAGCCAGTGTTCGTTATATTTTTTTTATTTTTATTTTTTAAATGAATTGTTTGAATAAGATTCACAATGACTCTAATCTATACTCTTCTATAAAACACAAATTCTTAATAATTTCTTGATGTATTTGATCTAGTATTTTTTTTCTTCTCTCTATATCTCCTATCTCTTATCTCTTCTCTATTTTCTCTCTTCTATTCAACGTAATAATATTGTTTTTCTTTCTATTCTTCTTTCTAGCTTCTCTCGCATTTCTATCTTTTATTTTAATTTTTATATTTAATTTTTTCAATCCTATAATTTAACAAAATTTAATGATTTTTCTTTTGATTTTTCGTGAGTCTATAAATATATTAAAATAGTTATATATATCAAATAAAAATAAAAATTTTATTTTTATGCTATTCAAATTTTAAACATATAACTAAATTATGCCTCATATTTTAATTTGCACACAAAATGAGTGTGCTTCACCTGCCAATTTATATTAATACCATTCAGTTAATCCTCCCAGCTTACTTTCTTTTAAGAAAAGTGAGCAATTACATAATTTGAGGTGCCAAAAGATGATCTATAATATATATATATATATATATATATATATATATATATATATGCACACACATATATGTATATGTGATTATATAAAGTTATATCGATATAATAACTAGGTTTGTTCTCTTAATTTATCTTGATCTGTTACTTTTTATTTTATACCTTCTCTTTCTTATTTTTCTGTCTCTTCCTCTTATTGCTACACTTTTTTTTTTCAATCTCTCTGCTCTTTCAAATTATAATATTAAATATTTTTTTAACTCTATTATATAATTATTATTTAATCACATAATTTATATGATTTTAAGTTATTGTAGGTTTCACTTGTCTGTTTAATATATCCAAAAAATAATATATTATAAAAATATAAAAACAAATTTAGTCTTATAAAAATTTGGTAAACATCTATAATTTAATCCAACAAAACTCAAGTACATAATAAAATCATATTTTTCTTTTATAGTGTGGTTCAGCTAGTTAAGTATAATGAATAAGTCTACATCAAAGAATGCTTATAAAGGGAAGGAAAATTATTATATGAACTCATTGTTTGAATTGTACATATGGACTAAATGACTCAGATAATACTATATTTTGTGTATTGATATATTTCTTTTTTTAATAACTATATAACACATTATGAATCGTTTGATTCCTTTATCGAACTCAAATTGAGTGTGTCAAAGATTTTTCTAAAGGAAGCAAACTATTACAAAATAAACTAGTTTTTTTTTTTTTAACAATATAAACTAGTTAATATCGACGGAGTAAGCCCCGTTGTACGGGATTAAGATACGACCATAATAATCAATACCCCATTAATCGCCCGGAAATTATTGGAATGTTTGTTATGTAAAATTATTTTTATAACTGTGTAATAATGGTCATCCTTTATATTTAAATATACAATGTAATCGTGATCTTTAATCTTGAAACATTTAAAATTATTTCCTATACCTATACCATACCCATGTCCGATAATTTTACAAGACCCAGGCCCACTAAGAAGTCTGGAATAATTCGGGGATCTGATACCGGTTAATACCAGTTAAAGACGGTTGGTTCTTATTCAATCCAACGGTAACAGATATTTAACCATAATAAAACATCTCACCATTCTCATTCCCACTCGGTTTTCATAGGAAAAAGAATCAGACATAATGAACTATATTGTCTCGGGTTTGGTCCGCCCGTTTACGCTTATAAGAACTGTGACCCGAAACCTTGAGAATTTGGCAAATTTTACTTTCAAAATCTTACATGGCACCGAGACGGTAGTTGGTTACAATCAAGTCAAATTAGACGGCTCTTAGCCTCTTATTGTTCCCAGATGAAGAATAGAATAATGGCTTCAAACAGCAAAACACATCTAAGACAGGTGATTTTTCTGGATTTGTCATACCTACTATTAATAGTAATTGTGTTGCTGCCTTCTTGTTGTTTTGCCGCAGATGAAGATGCAGGAAGGGACACAATTACAGCAGCTCAACCACTGAGGAATGCGGAATACCTGAGTTCGGCTAACAAAATCTTTAGATTGCGATTCTTCAGTCCCGGGACCTCGGGGAGCATATACTTGGGCATTTTTTACAACTTAGGACCCAATGAACGAATGTTAACGAGAGATCCAGTGTGGGTTGCCAATAGGGACAATCCAGTCCCCGAGTTATTTGGGTCGTCTCTTATGATCGATCCCATTGATGGCCTGCTAAAGATTTCCTACCGTGGAGGAAGTATCACTGTTTCGAGTTCTATATCAAGTGGAGCTGCTGCCAACAACACAAGTGCGACTATCCTAGACAATGGAAATCTGGTGCAGAGGGGATTGAACCCTGACGGTTCAATAAATCGAACCTTGTGGCAAAGTTTCGATTACCCAACTGACACACTTCTGCCTGGAATGAAGCTGGGTATAAATTTCAGGACAGGTCATAAGTGGTCACTAACTTCTTGGGCAGGCTATCATGTACCAGACTCGGGGTCATTTACTCTGGGTGGAGACCCAAATGGCTCAAGCCAACTCATGATGCGGTGGCAAGGGAATCTCTACTGGACTAGTGGGCTATGGGATAAAGGCAGTTTCAACAATACACGCATATTTGGTCCTCGCGGGGATCTCAACTATACCTACATTTCAGACGAGAATGAGAAGTACCTGACATTTTCAAGGCCGGGTAATTTCAGTTGGGTAAAGGTCAGCGTAAAGTCAGATGGCGTGATTGAGATGAATTTAGGAGATGTAATTGTTAGGTATACTGTCTGTTCTGTATCGGGACATCCGCGTCCCGGTTCTGGATGTGTTATGGAGATGTTGCCAAAGTGTAGGAAGGTTGGTCTTGGATTCCGTGAAAGGCGAGGTAGAAACAATAGTTTTGGCTACAGTTACGATGACAACCCAAAGTTGAGTTTGTTTGATTGTGAGCTTAAGTGCAGGCAGAACTGTTCTTGCGTCACTTTTGCCTCGACGAATGACAATGGGACTGGCTGTCAAGTTTTTGACAGAACCATGCAGTTTATACCATCAGAGTCAATTCCTTCCACACCAGTAGAACGATATCACACAACAGTATACTTTCTTGATACTGGAGGAGGTTAGACAATTAATCTCTTATCTCAATCAAAAATAGAGAAATAATGTAAAAACAGGTCCATGCTTCATGCTTGTCTAAAAAACAAAAAACAGGAATGGACAGATCAACTACGCAAGTCATTTAGTTTAATCTAGTCTTTGCCGTCCATGCAAGACAAACAGATAAATGATCGGATATTAAGTAGATTTGACAATACTATCTTTGTTCCACTAGAACTTCACATATTGGTGTCGGAATGTGAAAACACTGTTGAGTTGCATCTTTTTTCAGCAACAAAGTGGTGGATATGGCTTATTGCTGCAGTCAGTGGAGCATTGATATTATTATTAAGCATATTGGGCTACTGTATACTGAGAAACCGCAGAAGAAAAGGTGAGAACTCCAACGAAATCAATTACTGGATTTTGATTACGTCAGATTGATCCATTTCAAATACGCTTTGTATATTTGCAAATTAGCTAAAGAGAATACAGAGGGAAAATTACTGCTGCAAGAGTTGGCAGACACAACCACACCTCCAGGTCAGTACAGCGGAAGGAGTGATAGATTAGACAAGCAAATGAATCAAGTTCGCCTGTTTAGTTTTGAGAGCCTAGAGATGGCGACAAACAATTTCTCTACTGCAAATAAGCTCGGACAGGGAGGCTTTGGATCAGTGTATAAGGTAAGCATCTCTGAAATGGGTTTCTTTAAGGTGGCAATGTACGTGTGTAGCAATGATTAGGTAACTTTTCAGGGAAAATTGCCAAGTGGACAAGAGATAGCTATAAAAAGACTTTCAAGAAGCTCAGGACAAGGATTGACAGAGTTCAAGAATGAGATTCTGTTGATAGCTAAACTGCAACACGATAATCTTGTCAAACTTCTGGGCTGCTGCCTTAAACGGCAAGAAAAGATTTTAGTGTACGAGTATATGCCTAACAGAAGCTTGGATTTTTTCCTCTTTGGTATGCACTTAGCAGCCTGAATCCATATATTATGATTTTTTTCAGTTCACTTTAGCTTAGATGTGTCTCTCATCTGTACTGCATATGTAATATATTGTGAACAGATCCTTGTAGAAGAGAGTCGCTAAAGTGGAACAACCGCATGAACATTGTTGAAGGAGTTGCTCAAGGACTATTATACCTCCACAAGTATTCAAGATTGAAGGTGATTCATCGAGATTTAAAAGCCAGCAACATCTTGCTTGATGAGAACATGAATCCAAAAATTTCAGACTTTGGGATGGCTAGAATATTCGGGAAGCAAGAAGCCGAAGCAAACACAAACAGAATTGTTGGAACATAGTAAGAAACAACCCATAGATCAAGAGCCTAATCTTATGTCAAAACTGCACCTGAGTTACACTAAAAATTGTTTCTGATTGTACCTTACAGTGGCTATATGTCTCCTGAGTATGCCATAAAAGGTGTCTTCTCCATGAAGACCGATGTATTCAGTTTTGGAGTTTTGCTACTCGAGATTGTGAGTGGGAAGAAAAATCATGGCTGCTATCATCCTGAACGGCCACTGAACCTCATAGGATTGGTAACTAATTAAACCTAATAAAGTAGTTGTTGATGAAACTCTCTTAGATGCTCTTAAGTTCGTTGAGTATGGCTCCAAAAGTCCAAAATCTGGACAGAACCTTTTGCATATCTGCACACGTTATTCTACACACTTGCATAGACTATTCTGTCCGTTGCTTGTCTTCTAGCAGAAGTTATTGTGCGAACCTTCACATAAAAACTTCCGCTAGAAAACAAGCATTAATGAAGGATAGCTACAATAATTGATTGTGCTACACGTGACTTGCAACAGGCATGGGAAATGTGGGTTGAGGGAAGGGCTATCGAGCTGATGGATCCAACACTAGATGACTCAATTCATAGGAACAAAATAATACGATGCATAACTGTCAGTCTATTGTGTGTTAAAGATGATGCAGTAGACAGGCTCTCCATTACAGATGTGATTTCCATGCTGACAAATGAGTCTTTGCAACTGCCAGAACCAAAACGGCCAGCATTCTTTATTGATACGAGCACACGAGAAGATGAGAAAGAAGCGGCTTTTGAGAAGCCTTGCACGAATGATCTGTCAATTTCAGTCATGGAAGGTCGGTAAAGGCTGACCAGGACGTAACTGGCTGTTAAATGTCAGTGTTCTTATTCTAACCTTGAGATGTTTAGAATGTTGTATGAACATTAATTTTATGTTCTGAGACGTAATAACTGAACTCAAACATAGAGTTCATCAGGTCAACAATAATGGGGATATTTTGTCTGGAGACATCAGGGCAAAAAAATCGGGAGTGTTATTAATGGATTGTGCCTCTTTTAACATTGAAAACGATTTCCTTACCAGACTCTATGCATAAGTCAATTGATCATCAATCAATAAAGCCAGTACACAACCAAAGGGTTTTGGTGTATCCTAAATAAAACCAAACATTGCCGTATACTTTTACGGTTCAGTATCTATCCGTCATAATTTCATCATATTTTATGAACAAATCGTGGCAGAAGAGAGCTTACCTCAGTTAGCATTCAAGGTTGCGAGTGATCCATCGATCATCGTTGATTTAAAAAAGGCAGAAAAATCATGCTAGAACAGTGAAAATCCAGGCTGATTTGGGACGCACGAAGTTGATGCAAACACAAACAAAAATGATTGAACGGCATTAGGGGAGAGAGAGAGAGAGAGAGAGAGAAAGAGTGTGAGAGAGAGAGAGAACCTTGTTATCGTGGCTTACAGCGGCTGCATTTCTCCCGGGTACGCGATGACCGGTTTTGCGACTTGAATTCGTGAGTGTAAAACTGATTTGGAATGATCATTTTTCAATCTAAAGAAAATATCTGTAAATAAAAAAGAGGCAAAATTATAATTTTTTGTCGTGTAAGTGAGATCCCCTTTCAAATTTCGTTCTATAAATTTAATAGTTGTACATTTAATTCTGTATGTTGGTTCAATTCGACACATTTGGTCCTAAATTGATACATTAAGTCATGTATGTTGGTTCAATTTGACATATTTAATCCTGAATTAACACATTTGATCCTAAATGAGACAGGACTATATTTAAAAATTTAGGACCAAATGTGTTAATTCAGAACCAAATATATTAAATTGAATTAATTTATAGGATTAAATGTGCAACCATCAAATTTATAGTATCAAATTTAAAAGGATCTTACTTATAAGATCAAAAGTGTAATTAAGCCTAAAAATAAATAGGTTTGATCAATAAAAAAATTGCCTATTTAAAGTTTAATATTTTTTTAATATAAAAAATTACTAATTCCTTTGCCAAATGTCGTTTTTACCCCTCACATAAAGGTGTAGGAAAAAGGAGAAAACATATGTAGTAGGAAAGTTTTGCCTTCTTTTGTCGGAGGACAAAATCGTAAATTCAACTGCTTTCTTTTAACCCATTTATGTATCTATATATACGAAAAGCGAAGTTCAAAAAGTTCCAATTATTCTCAGCAAGTGGGTTGGGGTCGTTTTTCTTTTTCTCCCATTGCTCGAATCTAAATTTTGCGATCGCATCGAAACCCTAACCCTAGAATTCAGCCATGTCGTCCAAGCAAGGTAACTGCAAATCATGAATTATGCTTAATTTTTTTTCATAGCTAAAACCAATTTTTATTTTTTTCGCTTCTCTACTAAAAGGATGAAATATATACTGATCTCTGAGTTTTTTTTGTGGGTTTTCGGTGATGGAACAGGAGGAAAAGCCAAGCCTTTGAAGCAACCAAAGGCCGACAAGAAAGAGTACGATGAGGTATCAAATTTTCTGCATATATGATTTGTTTATTTTGGGAAATTATGATTCGCTTGGGGAATCATGGAATGAATCCTTTGTTCTGAATTATGTTATTTAGTGATGCCTGTGACTTTTATTTTTTTTTTCCCTGTTTGGATTTCCAGAAGGTAACGGTGGTTACAGTATTCGTATTTGTGCCAATTATATGTAATCTCTTCTGTGTGCCCCTATTGGATCTGCGGCCTATTGCTGATAGTTGATTGTAAATTCAGTGCTAGGCCATTCGTGGATATTTACTCTGAGATAAATGCTTGCTTTCTGATATTCGTTGAATGTTCTTGAATTTGCCATGGAAGATATAGGAGGGAGAACGAAAGAGAGAATTAGAAGCAATAAAATTTATTGCCTCATTTATTCGGTAAAGTTAAGGGGATGTTTGCAATCTCTAAAAAAGGTGTTTTTTTTTCCGGCTTTCAATGAATAAAAGCAGATAGTGAGTGTTTTTTTTGCTTCTACTTAAAAAAAGTTAAAATAAGTTAGAAGATTGAAGCAGTTTCTAGGCTGATTTATGCAGCTTTAATTTTGAGGTAGTCTTTTTTTTTTTTTTTGAGCTTTTAGTTAATTTTTTCAAAAGTCAACCACTGTCTTTCACTATTCCTTTCCGAACACTACCCACTCCTGCTAAACTTTTTTTCAATTTTTTCAATAACTTCTATTTTTTCAAAAGCATAAGTGTTTTCAAACATCCCTTAAGTGTTATTCTGAAAGTTTTTTAAATATAGTTGAAAACTTGAATGGCCTCACAAGAGAACCGGTAAATTGTATGAATTGAAATTTCCCTTGTATCATTATTTTAGTCACATAATCCATAGTTCATACTTTCTCTGGAAACCTAGACATTTAGAACAGTTACCATGCTGTTTTTCTACTCCTAACTCCAAGATCAGATAAGAGAATTCCCAGCATCTAAATGGAAAAGAATAGAATAAAGGGAAAACTATATCATAGTGAATTCATGTTGAAGAACTTAATGGCCATCTGGTTTCAGATGATTTCTTTTCATGCATCTGCTTCTGGTTAGCTTTTCTATAATATGTTGTGATTTTGCAGATTGATAAGGCTAATATTCAAAAGAAGAAGGAAGAAGAAAAGGTCAAATTTATTTTCTCCAAAGTTATTACTGGCTGATTTGCCTTGCATCTTAAATTTGATCCTTATAATTTTCTTATTCTTGCAGGCTCTCAAGGAGCTCAAGGCAAAGGCTCAGCAGAAGGGAGCATTTGGAGGTTCTGGACTGAAGAAAAGTGGCAAGAAATAAGTCCTGCTACAAAATAAAAATCTGGCCATATGGATCACTCATGTTTTTATTGCTCTTGTGTTCTTCATCTCTTGGTATACAACTTAAACATGTTTTCTTCTTATTGATGGTTGATATTTATCAAATTTGAACCGTTTGATGTAAGATTATGTTTTCATTATTTTAATAGATTCATGGTGTCTTTGTCTTTTGTGTATGTTCCCTTTTGAGAATTTCTTAACAAGTGATTCCTGTGGTATTCTCCTGGTATGGGATTATCTGTTATAGTTTTAATTCGACGAGCTTTTACAGATTTCTAGTAACAGGTCCATAACAAGTGATTCCTGTGGTACTCTCCTGGTATGGGATTATCTGTTATAGATTTAATTCGATGAGCTCTTACAGATTTCTAGTAACAGTTCCAATTGTAAATTGCTGCCAAGGAACTTAGTGATTCATACTCAAGTTTGAAGGGGTTTGTTCCTGAATCACATAATTTATATTCGTAGCCTCGTAGGGTTCGCCTTGATGGCTTAGGCTATGTTTGGTGTTGTTTTGGATTGTTTTGGGGTAGTATTTTGTGGGAATATATTTTGAGTGGGTTGGAAGAATGTGAAGAGAATAGAAGTATATTTGGTCCTATTGTGGGAGAGGTCGGGAGACAAATTTTACTGTAGGTGTTTTTTTCATGTAAATTCTTATTTGATTAAATGTCATATCAAAATTTTATATTACTATATGTTCGAACGAAACCTGTATTAACTCGCGCCTTGCACGAAACCTATATATATTCGTGAAAATGTTCATAGCGGCTGTGGAAATCTTTCATCATGGCTTTGTTTGTGAGGAAGTAGATGTGAAGTAGCAATCCTTCCAAATTTCCTTTTATCTTACACCTGGTAAAACTTCAAAAGGACTTCAACAATTCCATTATCTTACACTAGCAATAAGTCCACATTCATGTAAAATAAAAATAAAATATAATTTAATTATATATATAAATTTAATGTATACAATATCAATTTTTTTATTATAATTTAAAAAATTCAAATAAAATTTATTTATATAATTAAAAGTAAATAGAAAAGAGAATATAAAATTAGGTGTATATAAAGAGGAAAGAAATTTGAAAAAAAAACGTTGAGGAAAGAGAAATTTAAAAACCAACACTCATTGAGGTTGGCAACTAAGAATGTCACACATTAGACAGATGACAAGTAGAAAGCCACCGAATCACCAATATTCATGAGTAAAACTACAAATCAAAATCATCATTTGAATAAGATGAGTATCAAAACTTGATTGCTCGTTGAAGTCGGACAAAAGCATACTGTCTACAAATTGATCCAGACTATGCCTAACATTTTAAGTATATAGCTCGTAATCCACTGTTATGCTCAAAACCAAGATCATCCTTACGTAATGGCTCATCTTCAAATGCAGACCAACAAACGCTACTGTTCGGGCTTGTCTGGATCCTCATTCTCTTGATCTTCCTCCTCTTCCTCTTTCTTTTCTTCCTCCTCTTCTTCGTCTTCTTCAGGAGGATCAGCTGGCATTGGGGGTGGTAATGGAGTTTTCATTGGGCTGAATTGGGGGAAAATATCAGGTCTCCTTCCAGGCTTGGGCCTATCCCACTCCTGAAATGATTAGAGTAAGCTTTATGTTCAAAATTTCAAATAAACCAGCACTATGCAGTCACAATACTGAAAGAACTGGGGCAGAAACCCGTTTCCTTAACAAATTATATAATAACTGTACATGTGCAATTTTAACTTACATCTCAATTTATGCGCAGAAGTAATTGATCTACCACAAGCAATGGCAATGAACAAACACTAACCAAAGTCAATATTAATCCAACTACAACCATGACATTAAGAACCATTAACCAAAGCAAATATTAATTTAACTACAAGCATGACATCGAGAACCATTAACCAAAATTGCTTATGTAATGCAGCGCTACCCACAACTCTAGAAAGACAACTCACCACTTCTAAAGGTCCAAACAACAATATCAGTTTGAAGTTCAGGATTCTCTTCATGCTAATCAACAGATAAGTTCACCCAAACATGAAAGAGAATTGAACACTTAAGTGATACAATTGCATTAGAGGAAACAAAAGCTTCAGTTATTCATGACCTCCAGAGCTCAAATATGCGAGTCATGTTTTGCTTGACATAGAAAATACTAGCGGTGATTTAAATATTGTGGACGGCAAACGGATTATTTCATATTATTTTCAAAAGTATGTCATATATAAGCTACTAGATCAGAGAAGCTGATTCTCACTTTCAGCTCATGTTAGTGATTGAAATCCGGTTTTCAAATGTTTATGTTCCAAACAAAGAGCAAAGGTTTTCAGAAACTTATTACATCATTCTCACCAGGAAAAGGGGAGCTTTTTCAAGAGATGCAAACGAGATGAAACTCACATAAAAGTTATGCAAATGTAAATCGTAACTGGAACCACAGGAAATTAATTCCACACTTCTACAAGACTTACCAACACAATGCAAAAAATAAAGCCACCAACTTGAGTAAGAGTTTTTAACCAATCAAATTTCTCTAAGCCCCATGAAACATGTTCACCATGATGTTGGCAGCTAGTGCACCCAACCTTCTTATTTATAATTCAAACTAAGTTACAGGCTACTCAAATTTTGTGCCAACAGGAGATATTTGATCAGATTCAATTGAACATAGGCAGCAAGGTAAAAGAGTTTTTAACCATTCAAATTCATCTAAGCCCCACGATACATGTTCACAATGGTGTTAGCAGCTGGTGTGCACATCCTTCTTATTTATGATTCAAACTAAGTTTCGGGGTAGTCAAATTTTCTGCCAACAGGAGCTATTTCATGAAATTCATTCGAACATAGGCAGCAAGGACAGAGATCTCCTTCGACTTGTTAGTTGATCAAATAGATGCAAATAACAAGTTAGCTAATAGTTAGAACTATTACAAGAACACTCCCCCAATATAACCCTTAATTCATTTCAAGCTTTTCTAGAAGTTTTAAGTTCAGTTTCTCCAGAGTTTCACCTTCTTCCATTTCATAGCAAAGCTAATGAGATTTATTTCTCCCAATTCAATCCGCAAACTCCTCAGAACTATGAAAAGATACAACTTATTCTAGAAAAACAAGATTGAATTGACAATTTAGTAAGTAAACTTCAAAATCTAAACTGCCTACCGGAAAGATGAATTTAGCCAGGAAAATCAGCAAATTCAAATTTTATACTCCCCGCATAACGATGAATTAGAGCTAAAATTAAAGAAAAAGACGCACAAAAACACGAGAAAAATGTTCGATACAGATTCACAACAAAAAAGGGGGAGGAAACTTACGATTGGGAAGTCAAGAGGAGAACGGCGAGTCATCTTCTCTTCTTCTGGAGCCATACCCACAATCCATGACCTCCGGCGGCCACGCTTCGAAGAGAGGATGCTCGAAGAAGAGGCCGTAATAGATGTGGATGAGGTCGAAGGAGGAGAGGGGGCTACGAACAACGCCGTCGTAGGAGTAGAAGCTGATAAAGAGACGGATATGGACAGACACGCCATCTGCGGCGGCGCGTGAAAGTCCGTCGTGTCGGCTCGCGGGGTTTTGTTGTGGATTCTTATTCCGAATGTCCACCAGATATCCACTCGCCCACCTCACGCAGAGAGAGAGAAAACGAGAGGGGAGAGAGAGAGAGAATCTGATGAGTCCTAATAGGAGGCTATATCCGGATCCGAACAGATGTGGGTGGGCTCTAGTAGGCCCATAAAGCCCACTAAATAGACCCAAACCATTTCATTTTTAAATTTTCACCACATATATATTTTTAGTTCGCGTTTTAAAATTTTGGAATTTCAGAAACATTGTTCAACGGCCAAACAAGCCCTAGGTGAAACGTTAGTATTTTGCAATTTCTTGAAAACGCCATTGCTCTCGCTCCCTGAAAAATATATATATACATATATCTATATATACACGGCGCGGAGTTGTGGAGAAAGGCTATGGCAGGAAAGCAAGTCTCCGGCGACGGGATACCGGCGAGCCTCGCCGGCATGTCCAAAAACCAGCTCTACGACATTATGTCTCAGATGAAGGTGCGAAGTTGTTTTGATATAGAATCTTTACAGTCGTGTATATATATACACGCACTGAATTGGTTGATTGATTTTTTGTTGCTCCCAACATTTTATGATTAGAATTCGATAATGGAAGAATGATAAATGAAAAGTGGGTTTTTGTGCGCGCAGACTTTGATAGAGCAGAATAGGCAACAAGCGAGGCAAATTCTTATTCAGAATCCACCTTTGACGAGAGCTCTTTTTCAGGTTTGGTTTAATTTAGGGTTTCTTTGTCCAATTTATTGTTATCGGTTTTGTTCTCCTTCTTTCTCTGCTATGAGTGGGGACGGACTATTTTCTTGTTGTTTTGTATGTTAGGGTTTTTAATTGATAGTTAAAATCTGAACTAACAGATATATTTTTGCAATTTTTGAAGGTTGTCATGGAAATAGAGAAAACTGAACTTAAAAGAGTTTCTTGCAATGGTCATGGAGTCTTAAGTAGGGGGAAAATGAGGTTAAAGAATCCTGATGTTCTGGACATAGATGAGTCTTTGGATGGTTACTAGCTGTAGGTTGGAAGGGGTTTGATTGCGTGCATTTATGAGAATGCTTAGGACGTTGATAGTATAGCAGGGTTCTCCATATTATGTAGTCCTATACAGATAAGTCCAATGACAACGTAATAATTTGGTTGATCTTTGTACATGTTAAATATCAAATATAGTATCTCAGGTTGATAAAGCCAACTTTTGGAAACTATATATGTTGAGTTCACCATTATGATCTAAGGAAAAGAATGGAGACTCTTACACATAATGAAAAGTGGGCAAGGAAAAATCTCTGTTCTTTTCTTTGGACAGAGGCACATAACTATTCCTAATTCCGTTACCATAACAAACTTAAAGGTCTGACATACTGAGACATAGAATCTACTCTTTTTTTAAAGTTTATCACGTATTCTGAAATTAATGCAGTTTCCTCATTACAAGTAAAAGCCTGCTAATTAGAAGTGGTTAATACCTGGTGTAAGAGTTCCTTTCGTGGATTTGAGCATGATATTCCAACCTATTCTCCTTTTTATTATTGGCTGTCAATTTCATAACTTTATCCTACAATTTTGGACATTGCATGGTATGGTAAAACTTTCAAAGCTATAGAGGTCCATTAATCATCAATTTCTCAATTTAATTTCGAGGTTGTCAATGCGTTTTAGGTGCATTTTATAGATTTTTCAGAAAAAGGAAAAAGAATTGCTTTCAAGTTTCTCACATGTTTTTCACTTTATCCCTTCTTTCATCAGGCGCAAATTTTGCTTGGAATGGTGCAGTCCCCACAAGCAGTATGCTCTTTGGTCTCATCTATTCCTTTCTTGCTTATTTTCTTCTGGAAAAATTGTCTGATTTGTTTTGCCTTTCTGTAGTCACCGCCCATTTCATCAACAGCATCACAAAATCCACAGCCATCAGCTACATCAAATCAGCAGTCCAATATTCAAGCTGGATCATCATTTTCTGGCCAAATTGGTCAGAACCAGCTGAGGAAGCAGCAGCCAAACCAAAGTATGGTATCGAATTCTCAGTCCCAACCTATTCCTCCTCCCAACCCTCAACCCCAGCCCATGCCTTCTCATCCCTTACAACCAATACAGCAACCTAAGGGACATCATGGCGCCCAATCAACACCAATGTCTATGCCGCAGTCTTCTCAAGTTCCTAATTTGGCTCAATTGCCTCAGCACACTGCTTCACAGCCACCCTTACTTCACCAGCCACCTGTGCCATCACTGTCCTCTCAATCACAGCAACCTATGCAGAATCCAGGCAGTCAATATATGCCCCTACAGCCTCCACTACAACCACCTCTACCTCCACAACCAAGACCACAAATGCCAGGCTTTTCTCACCAGGTGCATGCTCAAATGGGACCAAATTTGGGTTTTCAGCACTCTAGTGGTCCCCATATGCATCATTCACAACATATGTTTAATGTGAGCAAAACTGTTGCTTTTAGTGTTTTCTTTTCAACAGTTTAACCATTTATCTTTTTCAAAATTTTAAAATTATTTAATTTCAGTCAGGTACAAAGCCTCCTGCTGGTGTCCCTCCTTCATTTCAACAGGGGCAGCCACCACTTCCTAATCAGCATGTGCCTCCATCAATTTATCAGGTTTGCCCTTTTATATGTTGCAATTACCTCAATGCAGAACATGAGGTTACAATAATTCTTTCTGTTTTGAGTTACAAAAATCAGTCTTAAATTTGGCTATTTTCTCTTTGGAATCGTGAACATAGTACTTTCGTTGGACCACTTTTGGGTGCATTTGTTCAGCATTTATAGTCAAAATTTTGATGCCAATATGTTTGATGTGGTGGTAGATATTTTTGCAAGATACGCTTCTTTCCTAATCATCAAACTGTGGCAGGTGATAGGGGATTTCTTTCATAATTAATTTAGTCAAAGCTAATCATTCTAAGTTTTTATATCATATTTAATTTAGTCAAAGCTAATCATTCTAAGTTCTAAGTCATACAACTGATCTTGCGTATTTTTCCATTGGGTTTGTTGTAATATAGGCTTTGTCAGATTCAGTGATGGTGTTTAAACTTTTTCTAGTGCTCGATAGACATGTTTAGGGATGATATGATGTCTGTCTTAAGTCGTTTCCCAGTAACTGAATTCAACATCCCATGAACGGTCTCATAATTTACAAAAGAATATCCTTTTGATGTTGTTATGGTCAATATTTCGGCAAGTATTAGTGTTACGATGATAACTCTGCCTTGACAACGGGCATGCAAATTCTTGTCACTCCAGGCAGGAAGTCCTCACTTGGGAATGGATTTCAATCAAGTAGGAAGCTCCAAGCAACCAGATAGAGGATCCAGTTGGACGCCTGGCCTTCCTGAAAATCCAGTAGGCCAGCTTCAGGGCCCGCCATCATTTGCCGGTCAGGTGGGTCCCAGCAATCAGCCTCCTCGAGCAGCGCCGGTAATTTATTCTTGCTTTGTATATTTTTGTCCTGATATTGGGAAACAGGATCGTGATTTCTCAGTCAGATTGGCAATCCTATATTTGTAATCGTGCAGTTGACTCCCGAGTTGGAAAAGGCATTATTGCAGCAAGTTATGAGTCTGACTCCAGAACAAATCAATATGCTACCCCCTGAACAAAGAAATCAAGTCCTTCAGTTGCAACAAATGCTTCGTCAATGATTAAGATGGTGTAGCATCAGTTATTCCTCCTGTCGGTGTCTTCACCATCTGGTGGAAATTCACCCTTAGTTCATCTGGAGCCAGTTACAGTTCTTCACATTACATAGCGGATAGATTCTGACATGATTTCTTCGGGTTATTTTTTTCCTTTTCGAATTTCAAATGTGCCTTAGGGTTTGCCCAACTATGCAGCGCATGTCCGTTTTGGCTGTGTACTTTTATTTGCTTTAATTATGAAGATTCTATGCCATGGCAGTCTTGTTTGATGCATCTACAAGCTGTAATGCTTTATTTATTATTCGTCAATGAAAATTTCAAAGCCGTGGAGGTTTGATGAAATTGAAGTTTACTTTTGAAGCTTTAACCGTGCCTAATTATGCTGAATACAGAGTGAAAGTGTAGAATTGGCTATTACTTACACGAGCTGTACCGGAATTTGTCTAAGCCACATGTACACAACTCAGTTAGAAGCTTATTGTAGCTTCTAAGTAAATTACGCAGAGTCAACTCTTGGAACTCTCAACAGCGGGAAGAGGCGATTGTTGTGCAATGCCTCGCAAATGCAGAATCATTATCCTACACTGCAGCAATTGAAGCTCCAAAATTCTGCTCAACTAAGGCATCTTGTATTGTAGATTCTCTCTTGTGCCTGTTCCAATTCTTTAAATCATAGAAGAGGTTGTTGCACATTGGTCCTCTTTCACATAATTCATTGAGTGAGTTGAAAGTGGCGAAGACTTTCTAGCCGACTGTAATTGATGGAAAATCCAAGTCTTCAAGACTAGATAATTCAGAATCATCATCACCCTCCTAGTCATCCTCGTCTTGGTCACCATCAGAACCAGTCATCGAAGCTTCATTATCACTCTGTAAATTTGGAAATAGAGCATCACTTTGTAATTCTCTTTATTATAATGTGTGTGAAGACAAGATCAAGACCAATGCACAAATCTCCTTAAAGCAACATCCATGCAAACAATCTAAAACCAAAATATACTATTGAGTCATTATTTTCTAACCAAAATAGCTTACTTCGCTCAATTCTGAAAGATTATCATTGTCCTGTGCGTCCCAAATCGTGCTGTTCCCCAGATTTTCAGGATTGTCCTGGTAGAATAGTGAAAATATATATCAACTTCAGGAAGATTACAAAAATAAGCATACCATATACAGATAAAGCAGACTTTTCATTCCATGGGTCATTCACATGTCAACATCTCAGATATCCATAGTACCATTTGGCTAAAGAAAATTTAAACAGGGAAATGAAAGGCAGTTCTTATCAATGTGTCATGAAATGGAGTCTTGATATAGATATGGCAAACAAGATATTTTATGGCAACCAAACACTAGATCTTTCGCATTCAGTGAATATTTAATGGAATAAAATACAGTAAAAACCTGTAGGTTATAGAAGATAACAGGAGAAGCAGGTGAGCTTTCTCATAGAACACTATGACAGAGGCTTCATGTCTCTGACATATCTACAACAGGCTATAGATTGTAGGAAAGGGAAGTTTTTCTAAGAATTTGAATCAACAAAGGGGGGGGGGGGGGGGGGGGGGTGGAGTATGATAAATTTTTGTACTAAGGGCTAAAACAGGTTCAAGAAGCAGAAAATTCCTCAACCATTCGAGTAGGGCAAAAAAGATGATAAATTTTATTCTGATTTACAAAGCAGAAAACTCCTCAACAGACAGTAGAGGAGTATGACTTACAATCTCTTGCTTCATTTGCTCAATGGTTTTCTCCAGTTCAGAAATGTGCTGACTGAGAGCCTAAAATCAAAAATCAGAGATACACGTTAGTATAAATAGTTTTATGAGCAAGTCAACAAAATCAATCAATTTAAACTCAGACTTCAATTAAACCCTTAATTAAGTAATACTAAAACTGGAGCACAAAAGAATGACTAACTTCATATCGCTGTAAGGCCACCCGACGCTTCAGTGCTTTTGCCTTCGTAAGAAGGTTTCTTGGTCTAAGAGTGATAGGGCGGCGGTAATTCTTTCCGCGATAGTAAATCAAGGCATGACCTTTTGGAACTCTTTCAATCGCCACTAGTATTCCACCACTCTCATATTCAAGGAGCCTTGCTGTTTCTTCAACAAAAGAAAGTTCTTTTTCCTTCGATATTAACTTCACGAGTTCTCTATGTTTCCAATGCAGATGCATGTTCTCAATAACACCATCAAAGACGCCGCGAATGCCTGGGAGATGGCCATAATGGAAACATGAATTTCCCTTTTTTGTAATACAGAATATGTACTTCATGACAAAACAATTTTGCTTTTAATCAAGTGCCCTCCAAGGGGAAGAAAAACTCACCAAGTGGCAAGTATGCTTTCATACGTAGTCCAACCCTACGATACATAAATCTTTCTTCATCTGTAATTGTCTCCTGGTCATCTGAAGGATCAATAGGAACCCAAGAAGCCACTATTTTAGATAGCAGTCTCTCTGCTTTGAGCTTCTTTGCCTGAGCCTGTAAATGCACCATTTAATGGCATTAAAAACTGAGGAGAACCAACAGCATGTGGAACTGAATATAGAAAACTCAATAAGTATCAGGAGAATCTTTCACCTGTATCTGAACTAGGTATATGTTTTTCCAAATAAAGTCAGTGAAGCAGACAAGAACATTAAGTACAATAATATGTTCAAGAAAGTTGCTAAATAATGACACAGAATAGAAACACAACACTGTAGAATATAATTTGCTCCTGCAACCACAGGAGGTGGCAGTTGAATGCATTATTTTCATTACCCTGAGAGTGTTAAAGAGTTTCCTAGTCACATTCATTGCTAAGTTAGGAGCATACAACATTTCTTATTAACACAATTTCTTGCAGGGAAGAAGAGTTATTTTTGTTGACAGATAAGAGATTTATGAAATAAACGGGAAGGAAAGTCATCCAAGGTCAGCAAAAGAATCGATTACAAGTTCTAGTTCTCCATATAGACAAGATCTGTCGAATATAAAGGGTGGTCAGGTAAACATGAAAGTCTGAAATTTTAGACTGAAGGCTTTACACCTTCACAACAACATATATGTTTGTTGGTACTCAATTCTCTTAACGTTATTGATGTATCAGCAGGAAATTTATGTTCCCCGTGCGATAAAAGACAAACAAGGTCACATTGGTATCTCAAAGAACATCCAAGACCCAACATATCCAGAAATGAGAAGGTTCATAACACTGCACAGAATTATTTAAATCTCATTCCAGCTCATCATACACCAAATATGACAAGGCATACTTACAATGGCTATTTTATGTTCAAGTCGCCTGATCACTTTGGCACGTTTGGCTCTAGATGCTTCTTCAATCATCTTTTCACGTTCTTCAGGAGATATTTCCACTCCCCACCGAGCCCGAGCCTCATAAAACTCAGCCAAAGTACCTGCCTGAGCTTCCTTCTCTTCAGACACTGGCACAGCTATTGGTCCTCCCCTAACTTTCTCTTCAACATCTTGTATTTGCTTTGCCATTTCCTGTCTTTCTGCTAAAGCAGCAGCCACACTAGAAGGAAGAAAATCCTTTCCGCGGTACATAACTATATAATATTTGTTTCTCAGAAGTAAGACTCCCCCTGTTAATTTCTACAACAGACCAGGAAAGGGAAAAAGTAGAGAATGAGAGAGAAAGTGAAAGTGATGTGTGGTAAATGGTAATGGACATAAACCACATGTAAATTCCTAAAACCAAATAACTTTCTTGTCAAGAAGTAACCCAATCATGATATATTAACCACAACTATTCCTCTCTCCCAAGGACATGTAAATTGTTTGACTTGTGTCGCAGGGGATCATGTAGAAATTGATGATTAGAAAAATAATAAACTGATAACTCAAGGAACAGAAAATAAGAGTCTGATAGAATCCAGATGTCTCACAAAGATTGCCAAAGTCTCACAAAGCCAAATAGCATATGTAAACAGTCTTGACTACTAAAAATATTTAATAAACCACTAAAACCCAGATGTTCCATGCATGTTAACCAACTGGAGTATACAAAAGGAAAACGCTCATCAGTAGAGACTTTTCAGCCCCCTTGCAAGAAATTAACAGGAATGTGTATGGCAGCAAATATACATAAAATATCAGGAAAAGAGATATCAAACACAGAGTGCTTCAGCATACCTTTAGTTCTTCGGCCATAATTTCGTTGTTAGTATTCTGGATTCCACGCTTCACAGCAATTTTCACAAGTAAACTTTTCTCCCATAGCTTAATTATGGATGTTGCTAAACCTTGATGATTTCTATTTCTTCCTAGAAAGAAACAGAAGGCAAACATGTCAAAAACACAAATTAGTAAATTGAAACAACATATAAAGGGGAAAAATTACCTAGAGCGAAGTGGCAAGGAAGTGACTTGGCAAGCTTCCGCAAATTAGTCATCTCAGCATTGGTAAGTCGTGAACGCATTCCGGTGGGAAGAAGCCTAAAAGGTGTCTTATATCCAGGAATTGTCTGAGGAAGTAAATCAGCATCAACAGGGAGCACTCCAGTACCCCACCAATCCTCAAACCGCGGACCTAAACCATCTAATAGCCTATTGTATTCAGTTTCCTCTTCTGTCATGCTTTCAGCATGGCCAGATATAACTGGATTGGACTTCTCCAGAACTGGACTTTTAAAATCACTATTTTTTGCATCTGGATTGTCAGTGGAGGAAACATTAGGGACAAAGAGAGTATCATCTTCACTGTTAACCCTTTGTGACTTTGAAACGGGGCCTTCATAGTTAGCTCCTCTATACACCACCATAACACTTCCAGACCTCCATGTGACTAAGCCCCCCGTTCGGCGCTGACGAGAGAGACGGCAGTCAGCATTTACACACTCTCATGCAACCACACATAACTATATAGAGGATGTTTACAGGGTTGAAGGCAGTTAATCAATCAGCACAACACCCAACAAGCATCAAAACAAGAACATTACTTCAACAATAATAAAGGTTCTAATTAATGGCAATTCTGTAACGATTTAACTAAAATCCACGAGAAATCAAGTTCATAAGAACGAAACTATTACAATACCAGAACTCACCAACCTCAACTATCTCATGTGCAGTCTTCATATCATGTGCCAATTCTTCATGGAACTTCAACCTCACCAGCTCAGACTTCCTCCACTTATCATGAATCTTCTCCAAAACTGCGCCCGTGATTCCGGCCTTAGGCACGTTGACCCTCTCCCTCAAAGTCATCCCCATTCTCCGCAACCTCCTCAGCTCTTCATCCTCTATCGTAAATTCTGCCAATGTAGGAGCCCGCATGGGCCGCTTCTTCAATCCCGCACTATCCTCCTCCATTTCCCCATCCTCATTCACACCCCTCTCCCACGGCAACAAAGAATCCGAATCATAATCCTCATTTTCGACTAAAATCGTGTCCGGCCTAACCCAATCTCTCTTCAACAAATCCCCCAACTTTTCATCCCGAAATTCAACATTACCCGAATCATTCAAAATTAAATTAGCATCCTCCGCACCTATACCCAGCTCTCCTTCTTCTTCCTCCTCCTCCTCCTCATCAGAGCCCAGTCCTAAATTCCGCAACCGGAGCACAATTCTATCAATTGCCGTCGTACCTGCTCGAGTTGTTTCGGGCTTGGGTTCGGGTTTCCTCGAACTGGGTTTAGGCCTCGGCGGCGGCTCCGGAGGAGGAGAAGGCCATTTCTTGATCCAAGAGGAAGAACGAGAAGATGACGTATCGGATATATTGGGGTTTCTGGAGGGGGTTCTGGGTAATTTGGTGGAGCGGAGAGAATATGAGAAGGGTTTGAAGACGAGGAGACGAAAATGAGGCGGCGTGCGGCGGGGGAAAGAGAATGTGGAGAGGAGGTGCGGCGGCAGTTCGGTTAGTTTGGCCGTTGACAGGGCCATTTTTGGCTGCTGAGCTTTCACTGATACTGAAACTACGATGATGCTGATGATAAGATTTTTTTTGCTGCTTTTTTTTTTATAGTTTTGGATAACGAAGTTTTAGATATTGTGGTAAACTGGTAATGATACTTGGGCCTTCCCACTGAAATTTAAAATTAAGGCCTAAATTCAACTTGTTAGAATTGGGTTGGACCGAATATATTTTGTTTATGTAAATTGTAATCCATCAAAATAAATAAATAAATAAAATATCTAGGAGCCTAATAATCAATTTTGGTATCTTTGGGCCTATTTAGGACCCATTTTGATGAGTTCAAAAAAAAAGTAGTTTCTCAAATAGTATTTTTTATAATAAATTTTTTTAAAAAAAAGTAATTTTGTGTTTAGATAAAATAGTTACAAATATTTTAAAAGGTATTTTTATCTGAAACTACTTTAGGGTAGCTTTTAAAAAAAGTCCTTTTTTATTTTTTTTCTGACTTCTATATTTTTTAAAAAGTTCATCCAAATACGATTTTTTTTATCTGAAGTTTTTTTTTTTTCAAAAAATATGTATTTTTTCTCTTAGAAAAATCCATCCAAACGGGTTCTTAGTCTTTCACATATCTAATTTATTTTCTCTCTCCTCTCTCCTCTCTCCCCTTCAACTATAAGTATTTTTATTTTTTTTTTTCTCCTTCTCTCTCCCCTATATATATATATATATATATATGTGTGTGTGTGTGTGTGTGTGTGTGTGTGTGGTCACTTTTATCATTTTTCTAACTTTTTCTTTCTTATTATTTGTTAATATTATAATTTTATTTTTATTTTGAACTATTTATCTATAATAATTGACTAAAATACATTATAAATAATTAAAAATATATATAATCATGTATGAAATTCAATAAATATTTTAATTTTATATTCATATTTAAATATATAATTTTTTTTTCTACAAACACATTGAGTATGCCCTACAGGCTAATAATAAATAATGTACATATTTGAATTTTTCTCTCTTACTCCAAAAAAATCTTAACTAGAACGAATAAGGCAAATTTAACAACAAATTGAGCTTCATTAAATAGTTTTAAATTAATTTGCTGCAAAGTATTTTTCTTCAGTGCTCTACTATTTTTACTCTGTAATTATGCACTAATAAAATTATATAACTAATATATATGAAGCAACAAGACATATTTTAAGTAATGAAATTCAAACCCCATGATTATAATATCTTCAATTTGAATATGACACAGTCGTAATCTACCACAGTTCTTAGTTTACTTTCAAATGAACCTTAAATGATTAATAATACGTAAAGTGGGTATTATTAATCATTTTAATGTCTTATTTTTGTTTTAAAATATCTATTATTTTATATATACCAGGCAATATTTAATGCACTTTTTTTTTTCAGTTTTTTCTTTAATAGGTTGTTTAAAATTGTTGAAAATTTTTATTGAGCCATTAGTGTAGAAATATTAGGGACTTGGGCTTAATTCAACCTCAAAAGCTAGCTCAAGAGTAAGAATTACCTAAACCTTTATAAGGTAGATCACATCTCAATATTTATTCGATATGAGATAATTAATACACCCCCTTCATGTCCTGACACGAATATATGGAAAACAATTTGGAGCGTGAAAGTAGTAGTGATGAGTCCAATTAACATGTGGAATAGTTAGCACGCTCCCCTCATGCACTGGCCCGAATATACGGAAACAATTTGGAGCGTGAAAGTAGTAGCGATGAGCCTAATTAACATGTGGGATAGTTAACATATCCTCCTCAAGTCCAGGCCCGAATATACGGGGAAATAATCTGGAGCATGAAAGTAGTAGCGAGGAGCCCAATTAATATGTGAGATAGTCAACATACCCTCCTCACGCCCAGACCCAAATATACAGAAAATAATCTGGAGCGTGAAAGTAGTAGTGAGGAGCCCAATTAACAGCGTATGACCTGACATGTTCTGATACCATGTAGAAATATTAGATGTTTGAGTCTAACTCAACTCCAAAAGTTAGTTAAAGAGGTGAGGATTATCAAAATTTTTATAAAATAAATCATATCTTAGTATTTATTCGATATGAGGTAGTTAACATATCCTTAATTTGTGTGAAAAATAACTTTGTGCGGCTAACAATATGAAAGGGAGATAGTAATGATTATGGTTGTTGATTATGAATATTACAATAATGTTTTAGTTGATGTATTAAAACACGCGCGCGCGCGCAAAATGAACGAAGAATAGAGAGAGATGAATGCAAACATGGAATCAGCCCCCCAAAAAATGTCTAATTTCAGCAGCCACCCCTTTGAAAACTTCCTTGACTTGAGGCTACTAGTTTCCTGACCGAAACGGATACCAACAAAATAGTGTCTGTTTTGGACCCTTTTTCAGGTAAAAAAAAAAAAAAAAAGTGCTATTCTCTAAGCCTCAAATTGCCAAGGTTCCCGCTCTTTCTATTCCCCAGAAACCAAACAAAAAGAGATGGCACAAAACCACAACAACATTTCCCATACAAAAACAGGACAATCCATAATACAAGAATCCTTAAGCTATATCTGAAAACTGCTAACTCTGTTAGATACAAGAAACAATTTAAGAGAGAGAGAGAGAGAGAGAGAGAGAGAGCAGCTATGGTGGATTGCTTTTATTAATGAGAGTGAGAGAATTAATCAAATGGACATCTGGCAGACCTTTCTTGCAAGCAACTGGGGCAAAGAATTTGTGGCCGGAGGAATTGGCGGGACGGCGGGTGTCGTCGCCGGGCATCCCTTCGACACGGTGAGAATCCGGCAGCAGCATTCAGGCAAAGGATCCGGTTTCGGAATTCTTCGCAATGTTGTTGCTAAAGAGGGACCCTTTGCCCTCTACAAGGGCATGCTTGCTCCCTTGGGTTCTGTTGCCTTCCAGGTAGGTATTCTTCTTCTCCTCAACACTTAGAACCTGTTGGATTGATGTTTCAAGTATTAAACCAAATTGATCTATCTGTCTATTGAGAAATTTACAAGTCAAAAACATTTAGTTAAAAAAGAAATAAATGCGGATTGATTTCCTTGAAGTATCACTAACAGAGGTTGAGGTTCCATATTTCGGCCTCCTCTCTTGCATCTGCAGAATGCTATAGTGTTCCAGAGCTACGCTATACTGACACGAGCTTTTGACAAGAGCATTGGAGTAAACAATCCACCCTCGTACAACAGGGTTTTCTGGGCCGGAGTCGGTGCAGGCGCCATACAAAGCTTAGTTATCAGCCCAGTTGAGCTAGTCAAAATCCGTCTACAACTGAGGAAAAACAACCAATCAGACATCGGTCCAATAGACATTACAAAAAGCGTAGTAAAAGCACAAGGCTGGCAAGGAATATACCGCGGACTAGGCATCACCCTGCTCAGAGATGCACCCTCACACGGCGTGTACTTCTGGACATACGAATATGCGAGAGAACTACAACATCCCGGGTGCAGGGCAAAAGGCCAGGAGAGCTTGAGAACAATGATAGTGGCAGGGGGTCTAGCAGGGGTAATTAGCTGGATTGTCTGCTATCCTTTGGACGTACTGAAGACCAAAGTTCAGGCGCAGTCACCTTCTTCGCCGTTGAAATATTCTGGACTTGTTGACAGCTTTAGAACGATTGTTAGACAAGAGGGATACGGTGCGCTGTGGAGGGGTTTAGGGACAACACTTACGAGAGCCTTTGTTGTGAATGGGGCCGTCTTTACAGCCTATGAGATGGCTATGAGATGCATAAACAACAGCAGCAACCATACAGCCAAACACAAAGAAAATGCACTATAGATTGATCTCAGCAAGAACTGTCCACTGTAATTCCTGTAAGTGAAAATGGCATCAAGAGACGAAGCCATTCAGGGCATTAGACAGAGATAAATACTTGAAATTGATGAAAAGTTGATATCCTTTCCACAGACTAGAGCAACACACAAACTTAGTAGTCCACAAGATGTAATATAGGAGCATAACATTTAGCTTTCTAGCGATTGTATATAATTATGCCTAGGCAAAAGTAAAACATTTTGGCTGAGCATTTTAGTTTTTTGCTGGTATGCATGTACTTCATGGCCCTAAGTGGTGGGGTTAAAGCTTCTCCACCGAATAATACAAGAATCTGACATTGGAGAAACCCCAGGTTTCGGCGGGTCAGATACGATTACGCCAGCAGGAACCATCGTATTCAGCAATCCTGGCTTCATTAAGAGTTGCGATTTGAGGCTTCCACAATTGGTCCTCGGCGAAGCATTTGAGCCATGGCATGGAGAAACGGTTCCTCTTCTAAACTTTGCACCTCCATCCTGTTGTATATAGTGATTTTTAAGAAATTGGACCCCCCCCCCCCCCCCCAACCAAAAAAAATCCAAATGCAAAATTCTTAAACTAAAAAATAAAAATCTACCATAAAAAAAAACAATTTGATTGCATTTATATATACTAGTATATTGGCCAAATTTGATGCGTGCACAAAATAAAAATGAATTGTAATCTAATGAAATGATTAAATTTAAATTGAATTTTTTATTGAATATGTATATTTATTAACTATTTTTATTATTTATACTAATCTTTCAACTATGTTTAATATATTAACTAAATTTATAATAAGTGAAATTTTAAAATTGAAGTAAGATTAAATTTTATGATTAAAAAAATAAGTAGGAAGGGAAGCAAAAGAATTTTTTTTAAAAAAGGGGTGTGAAAGATGAGAGAGGAAAGAGAATTGAAAATGAAAATTAAAAGTACATTATAGAAATGAGAGAGAGGATAATTATTAAAGATTTTATATTTACAATTATTTTAATACGAGTGTTTTAAAAAATTCAAAGTTACGCAAAGCAAATTAAAAACCCATTGGTCCGTCACAAAAATCGTTAGTTGTAGCATGGAAAACCCATGTAGTACTAAAACAAAAGAGGAAAAGCAAATGGTTACAAAAGACAAGAGATAAATATATTTGGAGGAACAAAGAACTTTTATTGAAATTATGAATGTGTATTGAATGTATTAGAAGTGATACAACTCCCCTCTATTTATAGAATTCTACTAACACCTATTCTCTTAAAATATGAACTCATGTTCCCACTAATTCTACTATCAAACATTATTATAATAAAAGTTAACCAAGTCAATTAATTATGAACATGCCTCATATTATAGCAATAAAATTAATAATACTAAAGTGAAATAAATAATTAATAGTTAAATAATAAGAAGTCATGATTAAATAAATTGCACTAATTTTCAACAAGTAACTCAATATAATAGCCACAAGAAAAAGCCCAGTTAAAAAAAAAGTATGGGTGGCTACATTTAAATTTATATGGACATATTTATCCAGTTGGGCCCACAAGCCCATAACTCCCTAATTTCCATAACATGAGCAATTTAAATCACTATTTTTCTGTTGGGACACTAATAGTTGTATGACTTTTGTCAATCATCGGCTACACGTTGAGCAAGAAATCAAGTACTTGTAATTTGTCGCTGAGCAAGGCTGATTCACTCATTTTCTTTGAGTCCCGCCCTAGGATCGGCACTCTACGAAAGTCTCGCCTGCCTTCTCTTCCTATGGAATACAAAATAAATCTTGATTACGCAATTGAACTGGATCTTCGGGACCAATTCTAATTGTTTGTACCCATTCGTGCATTTGTTGGATTCAATCATTCGTTTCTCTCCAGTTTCATCTATAACTCCTTGTGTGGTAGTACAAATTAAAATTTACAAAATTTGATAAATAAAATGCAGATATCATTTTAAGTTTTTAAGAAAATATAGTCCACCTTTCAAGTTTATATTCACCCTTCATTACATGTATTTCTCGATTCGAAACCTCCATTAACAATTTAAGTTTAAAAATCACTTTATAGCCATCCTAAAAATCACTTTATATACCATCAAAAGTAAACTAAATTCTATCTTCATTCCCTCAAAATTTGTTGAGGGATTGTAGCTTTCGACCTTTCGGGACATGTCACCCCCCTTGGTGATTGTATTACACTCCTCTATTAAAATACTTTGTCGTATTTTTATGTTAAAACTATCATTTTCTTAGACAAATTCAATTGACTATGCTCCTTCAAAAGAACTTATAAGATTGAGTTGAAGGCTCCAAACTTCATCATGTCAATATATGTATGTGGAGTTGTCAACATTTTAAGAAAATTGAATCTTATTTGAATGTGAACATCCAAATTCCGTTCATATTGTCAATCAAGTTAAGCTAGGGTCTCAAATTGAGATGTGATTTCTCTATTTTTGTTTGGTGATTATTTTTTACTTACTTTTATTCTCGTCGAGTTACTAATAGTCTATTTGAAGTTAGTTAAAGCTAGTAAAAATAAAAAAAAAATAAAACTTTATATTTGAATTGGACGGTTGTTGTTTGTGTATTTTTAAACAAAATTATATCACCTTTTAATCACCAATAAATAAATTTTTAATTGCTTTTCCTCAAGAAATTGTATGCCATATCTGGTCATTAAATTGAAATAGTTAATATTGGTTTAAATAATAACTTCCCATATTTTGTGTTTAACTATATATTTTTATTTTTTTTATTTCCTTAGGAAAATTTAGGGTCAAATATAACATAAAATTCGGATTGATACATTTAATTTTGAAGATATAAATGCGGCCCTAAAACGACGCTACTCAAAAAAGCAAAACGACACGGAGCACGAAAAATAACATCATCCTCTCTAATTCAAAAATTTAAGCGGGACCCACCATCTTCAAAAATTCAAAAATCCAATGCCAAAGGCACAGGCCCCATTGTGTTCTAATCAAATAATATGATTAATTTCCCTTTTATTCCCACTAATTAATTACCACTGTAAATAATTACAAATTCAAATTACCCCTCTTTTTTTCTCAACTCTTTTACAGTTGTTTTTTGTTTTTCACTGCAGACTTGAAGTGAGAGCAAATCACAGCCTTTGAAATTCAAAAGCTTCTTTCTGAGTCTCCGACCAAGTCTCCCACATCTTCTCCAGCAAGAGAGATATATATTCTCTCTCTAGAAGACATACATTTGTACATTCATATCATATTTCTCTGTAATACTGGGAAAAAAGGGGAGAAATTCAAATTTTTATAGAGGAATTAAAGTTGAAGTTCAGTGCGAGGAGTTTTTTTTTGTTGATCGTAGAGGAAATGAACGCGGTAGGGAGGCAGCGATCCGGTGCGGCGGCGGCCCACCACCAGCGGCAGTACTCGGACAATTTTCTAGAAACTTCGTCGAACGGCCGATGGCTGCAGTCAGCTGGTCTGCAGCACCTACAGTCATCAAACAATGCGGTTCCTCCAGTTCAGGTGCATTTCTGTATTATTGGAGTTGGACTTATCTGGATCTGCTACTACAAGCTGAAACCTCGATTTTGGATTTTTATTGACATTTGTTTTGTGGGTTTTTGGAAAAAATTAGGATTTTGGTTACTATAATGGTGGAGGTCAGGGTTCGAGAATGTACAGGACTGTGCAAGGGCAGAGGAGTTACAGCGGCGGCAGCGAATTGTTTGCCGAGCCATTAACGCCGCTGGGGAATTCACAGAGGAAGAATGGGGAGGAACAAGTTTCCCCAAATGAGTATAGCCCCGGACTTTTGGATCTGCATTCTTTGGATACAGAGCTACTTCCGGAGGTAGATTTTTTTATGTGAAGTGTAAAGTATTTATGTTAACTAGTTAATGGTGGAATCGTCAATGTAGGTTGAGTTTGGGACTTGTAATTTTGATTATGTAGCAGGAAGTTGAAATTCTTTTTATGCCTTTGGACATTAAGTAGTAGGGTTCGGTAACGGGATGTGGATTGGACTCCGTCAGTGGGCTTGTTGATTATAACATGATCAAGTGACTGGACTATCAAGCTTTATAGTAACCTGTATTTCTTTATCATTCATCTGGACTGTTACAAGCCATGGTTATAAGAGAACCTGTGGTGTCTTATTTTTGAATAGTTATCATCCAATGAACAAAGCCTGTGGTCTCTGTTTGTTTAAGGGTGGTCGAGGATTGGTAGGGTTTTTGGTACACAATATGATATAAGAAAACCTTCAGTTTTCACACTGGTCTAGTGAAAATTGATTGAAGTATCGTGATCAATAAATGGCGATTTTTCTGTATCTAAAAGTCAAATAACCAGGGCGGACTGATTTATTATTGTGTACTTCTTTTGCCTCCTATGCCTCTGTTCTCCTTTTACCGATCGCACTTACATTCAATATTAATTTAACTGAGTAGATGATTTCCTAATTCTCTCCACTTTTTTGGTGTGATTGCTGAGAATAGATGTCAGTTCCTGGTCCTTATGATGGCCCGTCACTGAATCATTTCGCACGGGGAAGAAGTTTTGATGACTCCGACCCATACTTTGGAAACAATAAACAAACCCGCAGAGCTCATGGCTTGCCTGAAAACAATGTTCTGAATAGCCTTGCAGCTGATAATGTGAAGGCCAGTAACGTAGCAAAGATCAAAGTCGTGGTATGTGTATTCTACTTTGTGAAATTTGATATGTTCTCAACTTTTCTATCTGCTAGTTGGCAATACACACAGACAATTCCGATTATCTGGCTATGTTACTCCCACTCTCTAACTAAATGAGCACTATTGTGATAGCATGTTATTATTTGAGAAAACTCATTTACCCACGCGCAGCGAGTAAAGTTCTTTTCTACCCAGCAATGTCCTGGATGCACTAGATTTATCAGTTGAATTCTGTTGCTGTTTTTTTTTCATAATGTACTTTGATAGTGATGATTGATTTGTTGCAGGTGCGGAAAAGACCCCTAAACAAAAAGGAACTGGCTAAAAATGAGGAAGATATCATAGACACCTATTCAAATTCTCTTGTAGTCCATGAGACAAAACTCAAGGTCTGAAAAATGTTAAAAGTTTTCTGTGCTTATTTTGATCTGCACCGATAAGAATTGTATTTGTTGGCAGTTGTTTTCTTTGCTTCTTTGCATGGTTATTATTTTCTTGAAGTTATTTGATGCTTTGGATTTTTAGTATACAACTAAGGTGTTTTCTGGTTGTTCTAAAGTTTCTCTTATTGGTGTAAAATTTGAGATCTTTTTCAAAAACTTCAATTTGCTGCCCTTTGCTATCTGCATTATATGGAAAATCTACTTTTCCTTTCAGATATGTCCTTTTTGCTTCACATGCTTTGTCCATCTAAGTTTCCCATTCGACTGTTAGCTTTCTCTCATGAGTGAATTATATCACAGGTTAATCTACCATAATATATTTCTTTCTCTTTTCTTTTTTCTCTTTTCATTTTGCTGCATTGACAAAGAATATATTGCGCCATGTTTTATTGGCTGGAAAGACATTTTACTTGTTTTATTTAAGTCTTTTGCTGTCTCAATTGAGCCTGATATCATATAACAAGTTTCATCCTCTAATGACAGTACTGACAATGTCAAAAATCAAATTGTCTGTGCAATGCTTATTATAATCTCAGCTGATTATAATCTCAGTTTTTTGCTGTCTCAATTGAGCCTGATATCATATAACAAGTTTCATCCTCTAATGATCGTACTAACAATGTCAAAAATCAAATTGTCTGTGCAATGCTTATTAGTTGATTCAGCTGATTATCATCTCAGTTTTCCTGGACCTTGTTGTCGTGCAGGTTGATCTGACTGAATATGTTGAGAAACACGAATTTGTTTTTGATGCAGTGTTGAATGAAGAAGTTTCAAATGATGAGGTAATCTCTTAGCATGAGCTAAACTTGATATTCAAGTGATTGAATGTTGTTTTGTAGTAGTTGTGGTTTATGTAATTGCAGTTCATATCCTATTTCTCTAGGTGTATCGTGAAACTGTAGAGCCTATTGTTCCAATAATTTTCCAACGTACAAAAGCCACTTGCTTCGCTTATGGACAAACAGGTAAGTGTTCCACGTAATAATCAGATAGAATTATTTTTTGTAAACTTGCTATTTCTGGCCTGATTCGTTTTTCATATTTTTATTTTCCCTGTAGTATGTCAATATCAATTTCCATTTTTTCTGATAAACGTGGGTTTTGGAGGAATGACAGTTATCTTGATCCATTTTCACTTCAACTCTTTTTGTGAAGCTTCACCCAATTATGAAGTTCTGTAAAAGAAAACCCTAAAAATGTTGAAAGTTGCTCGAGTTATGGAAGAAAAAGTTATACCGAACTTTTTATTTTTTGATTGCCAAATTCCTGAGTTGATATTTAACTCAATGCTTTATCGGTACTTCTGGTGAACCTTCAGTGGGAATGCTTTGATGTGCCAAGGTTTGAAGTAATAGTGTCAGAAGAAATTATATGTACTGAAATTAGTATATCTGGATGGAAGAATGGAAGAACCACGTCTATTATGAGATCACTAGCAATTAGTGCAAGTTATGTAGAGATGTGGATTTTCTTTCTCCCTTCAAGTGATTGAGATCTCTTGTATGGGCGGTTAATTGATGGTGTGGCAAATTGTTAATGGAAAAGTTTTACAAAGAAGAAAGTTTGGTTTAGTCCTCAAATCTAAGGACCATAAAGACCGTAGTCTAGGAATGTATTGACAGTTCCTGTAATGGGTTGTCTAGTTGTGTAAAATGTGATGTCTCGGTACTTCATGGAGTTAAACAATGTAAACCTTCTGTATATATATCCTTTACTTTTGGTACCTTAGTTATTCTTGTTTTCCTTGCACTATTGCGGTTTGGTGTAACACATGCCATAACAGATGGATTGGTTTCTTGTAGCAACATGTCGCCAAGTTAATAAAATAGACGAACTTCTTTCCTTTTATCCATTGCTGGTATAAAATAAATACCATCTTTAAGATCATATGAGTTATCTTATTTCCCTATAAAACACATCCCCAGACCTGATTGTATCTTTGAGCAATGTGGATAGCATCTAATACAATTTCGATAAGGAGTAATTATTTGATTGCGTCAGCCTGTTTTCTAATAGATACTGCACATGCAATTTCTTTTTAAGAAACACATCTGATTGTTTCTCTCTTTATGTTTATTTATCAATAAGTTTTTTATTACCCAGATTTATCTTATTTTCCCTTCTTTCCTCTTCTATTCCTCATTTTTTCTGAACTCTGGAAATGTTTCAGGAAGTGGCAAAACTTATACTATGAAACCACTGCCCCTCAAAGCAGTTAGGGATATCTTGAGGCTCATGCACCACACTTACAAGAACCAAGGCTTTCAGTTGTTTATGAGCTTCTTTGAGATATATGGAGGAAAACTCTTTGATCTGCTAAGTGATAGGAAGTAAGCAGTCATACTATCATCATACATTATACGACTTCAATGATATATCTAACTGCTGCTCTTGCAGGAAACTTTGCATGAGAGAGGATGGGAAGCAGCAAGTTTGTATTGTGGGGTTGCAAGAGTACCGAAGTGTCTGATGTGGAGACGATTAAAGAGCTCATTGAGAAAGGAAGTGCAACGAGAAGTACAGGCACAACAGGTGCAAATGAGGAATCATCCCGGTCTCATGCCATTCTTCAGCTTACCATTAAGAAGTCAGCTGATGCAAGTGAATCAAAACCCGCACGGGTTGTTGGCAAGCTGTCCTTCATAGACCTTGCTGGAAGTGAACGTGGTGCAGATACTACTGATAATGACAAGCAGACCAGGTATATGTCTAGTTGGCTTCTTGTGCTTTGTCAATTGAAATCTTTGTGAAAGCAGAACTTTGACTATATTATGCTAGCTTGCTGTGTCTATTATTGAGAGAGGAATATGAATATCTGTCTTATGATATAGAAAAATTTGATATGTTTGCCCTGCAAATTCTTATCCAATGATCTGAATACACAGAATGGAAGGAGCTGAGATCAACAAAAGTTTGCTTGCATTGAAGGAATGTATTAGAGCACTTGACAATGATCAAGGACACATTCCATTTAGAGGCAGTAAATTAACTGAGGTTTTGAGGGATTCGTTTGTTGGAAATTCTCGTACTGTAATGATATCATGCATTTCACCAAACTCAGGATCTTGTGAACATACCTTGAACACATTAAGATATGCTGACAGGTTAGACTGATCTATTGATGGTAATTATTTCCGGCTGTCAATCATTTTCCCCTATTAGGCTTTCCTTACCTTTGAAATTTGTTGCAATGCTAGAGTCAAGAGCCTTTCGAAAGGAAACAACTCCAAGAAGGATGTACTATCTTCAACTGCGAATCTCAAGGAGTCAACGGCACAACCCTTGTCTTCAGCCCTGCCACCAGCATCTAATTTTGAAGATGATACAGGTGATTCATGGCCTGAACAAACTGACAGGGAAGAATATGATGAAGAATTCTATGAGCCAGAGAAACCATCGTGGAAGACCACGAAAGTCGAATCGTACAACTTCTCTGGTGTGGATGATAAAATGAAGAGAGCCAATGGCCAGACAAAGCGGATAGAGCCTCCAAAAGCAGAAATGAAACATTCAAATTCAGATGACAATTTGACTGCTCTCCTGAAGGTAAAAAAGAAGATACAACTTCTAGGAAGATGCTAATTCAGGAATCCATTTTAAGTGTTGATATTAACTTGGGGTCAAAATCACTGACCTTTCTTGTAACTATATGTAATTACATAATTTTCCCCTTTTAGTTTGAAAATTACAAATAAGCCCCTTTTGATCATTGAAATTTAAGCAGAATTGAAAAACTTTATTTAGAGACTTGGATAACATCATCATGCACCACACAACATTAATTCGAAAAGTTTACTAATATTAAATGTCAACTATAACATCATTTACTGATCAATAGAAGGGGGTAACTGAAAGTAAAAATAAGTTATGAGGGAGGAATCTGTGATTTTGAAACTTAGAGGGGTGCTTGTGTATTACTGTATTGTATATAGTTACAGGGGAGGACACTGTAATTGTTGAATTGATAGATTGATGTACTTCTGTTCGACTACTTTAGGAAGAGGAAGATCTTGTCAATGCTCACAGGAAGCAAGTGGAGGAGACGATGGATATTGTTCGGCAGGTTTGTGATAACCGCTTTCTCTCACTATTTTTCTCTTTCCTTCTCTTGCCTGCCTCTTTTATGGATTGGTTCATAGTTAAACTTTTCATATCTATGTGAGTCACTTGATTTATTCCTTTGGCTCTTCACAGGAGATGAATCTGCTGGTCGAGGCGGATCAACCAGGTAATCAGCTAGATGATTACATCTCCCGATTGAACTCAATTCTATCCCAGAAGGCTGCTGGTATCTTACAGTTACAAGATCGCTTGGCTCATTTTCAAAAGCGCTTGAAGGAGCACAACGTCCTCGTCTCTTCTGGCTATTAACTATGAAGTATGATATGATATTGCATATAGACAGTTGTGATGGCTGCTTGCTTAGGAAATTGATACTTTGTTCAATTGATGCAGCTTTGTGAGTAATTAGGGGAAGAACGGGCATTGCATGAAAGTCTTCCAAGGATCTTTTTAGCCTCTTTGGTCCAACGCGTTCGATCATCGATCTGGCCCCTTCTATTGATTCTACAACTTGATTTGTTAATGCAATACAGATGATGAAGAAGCTGATTCTATTGTAGTAAAAGGTCTCCAGCTTTGTAATTTCTTTAGAATGCGATGGTCTCCTCCACAGGCATATGGCCTTTCTTGAGTTGAAGGGTTTCAGATTTGCTTTTTAAATTTGTCAATGCTCTTTTATTGTATCATAGTATATGATTTCACCCATGGTTATTGAAAGTAAATTAACTTATGCCAATCCAGGTCTTCTTCTTGTGTTTGGTTTACTATATATATATATATATCTTGACATATTTGATTATATGATTATATCTTGTATGGCTTTTGCACCCCCATAAAATTACTTTATAAATATGTTTAATTTGGTTTGGATTTCTTATGACCCGTATGAGTAGTGATTTGAAATTCGGATTGAATTTCAAATTTCGTAACATGGTTCGTCATAACCACAAATGTGAGGTAAATTTTGCTACTTTCAATTAAGGGAATGTCTATTTCAAAACAAATACACTTACCAAATGTTTAAATTATGGAATTCATCAAATTAAAAAATTTAACATTTTATACTTTTAATGTAATATCAAACATGTATTTTGAATTTTATGTCATATAAACACAAAATTTGACCCCATATGCTTCAGTTAAAATGGTTTAATTTCTCTTACCCTTGTGAAAGATGTTTTTGAGTTCAAACTCTTTTAACTTTCGTAAGTATACGTTATTTGTTGCTTCGATCAAATAGCAAAATAAAATAAACAAAAATTGCAAGGCCTATCCTGCAGCTGATGTCATAAAAATCTTTTGCAGAATTAATTATGTATGGGCAGGAGAATCAATTGTCTTTAGCCAATTCCATTTTAGCTGAGTTTCAAATTTGGGTTCGTTAGGTACTATTCATTTGGATAATATTTAAGTGGTATTTTCTATTATTGTATTGATTACGATGATGTTCATAAGTTCACTTTTTTAACACTTTTTGATCCTATCATATTTAAATTCAACGACAAAAACATTAGTTGGGTATTTTCTTCAAATTTGATAAGTCATCAAAAAAAATAAAAAATAATGGATTACTCATAATAGTAACAATTCTTTCATCCATAACAATTATTTTTCCTTACACTAATGCTTTAACTCATGGCATATAATTCAATTTTCTATTCAGATTTTACTTGAGCTGAAAAAAAAAAAAGAAAGGGAAAAAAACTTCAGAAAGGACATAAATTTTATTCATTATTATTATTATTATTATTTATTCCTTTTAAGATGGCGAGGGCATTCTTGTCACATCAATAAGTTAGTTACACACGAGGGCACCGGTGTCATTTCATATCACCCCGCTCCCGCGCTCTGTGAATCAAAGCATAACAAACTCTTCCTCACAGCTTTCACCACCTTCTGCAAGACTGCAACCTCCACCTCTCTCCTTTTCACGCACAACACACAAACACTGAAGAAAAAAAAAAAGAGGAGGTGGGATTCGAATTTGCAGCTAATTCTCGAAAAATCCCTTCATGGATTTCACTAGAAAACTGAGCTTTCTTGTTTTTGTGCTGTGTGTTCTGATCACTCTCAAGAACCAAAATGCAGAAACCAACAGAAATGGTTCGTCACTCGGAGCTCCATCGGACCAGAAAAAGCTCCAGGAAAATGAGATCGATGATAATGCTCTCAATCGTCATGAATGGCTCAGGTATGATTACTACAGTGAATCTTGCCCAATGGCGGAGCAAATAATCCGATTAACTGTTCGAGAATTACATGGGATGCGGTCCGATGTCGCCCCTGCTCTGTTAAGGCTTGTTTTCCATGATTGCTTTGTGGAGGTAATCTCTGTGTGTGTGTTTCTGTTTCCTCTTTTTCCTTTCTTTTTCTCCCCCCACTTCTCTGTTGTGGGTGTTTGCAATCAACTATCGAGAAGATTCTTGATGTTTTTTCACGATGGGTTCGTTTTGGGTGCTGAGTTTCTTCTAGTTTTCTCTACATTCAAGTCGTTGATTATTGGACATTTCGGGTGTTTGTGGGTTCATATGTGTGTATATCAGTGTGTGAGGACCGATTATTTGTTGATGTCGGTTGACGGGAAGTTCTTTTCTGGAAGAAACTTCTCCGATAGTCTAAGTTTGATAAATCCAGAAATGGGCATGTCTAGCTTTTCAGGAATTTCGTTTGGTTTCCTTTGAAATCTGTTCTGTTTATGTATATTAAATTTTAGTTGTTTAATGGCTTTTGCCAAAAATTTCGTTTTAGGGGTGCGATGCCTCGATTTTGTTGGATCCCGCTGATGGAATGGAGAGTGAGAAAGAGTCTCCTCCTAATGAATCTTTAAAGGGCTTTGACCTGGTGGACATTATCAAGTCTGAACTTGAAGAAGCTTGCCCTGGAGTTGTCTCTTGTGCTGATATTGTTGCTTTGGCTGCACGAGAAAGTGTCCTCCTGGTATTTCTCTCTCTCTCTCTCTCTCTCTATCCTCACAAATACACGGAGACTAACTTTTAGTTACATCAAACTAATTACATGGTAAGTATCATACTGTTGCCTTTAATCCGACTAAATTCAGTTCAAACAAGAATTCATCACATGCACACGCGGACACACATGTATATCCATTCTTTCTTTTTTTATTTTTGCTTGCTGCTTTTCTTTTAAAAGAAGAACAAGTTTTTGATGATCTTTTGAGTTTTCAGGCTGGCGGCCCGTTCTATCCTCTGTTCACGGGTAGAAAGGATAGCATGGCTTCTTATTCAGAAGTAGCAACATTCGAGCTTCCTAGTCCTCAAGATGATCTTGCTAGAACAATTGAGTCATTCACATCAAGAGGGTTTAGTGAAAAAGAGACAGTTAGTCTACTAGGTATGAGACTTATTTGGTATTCTTTACTTGGGAGGAAATGAATTTGTTTTGATCTCAGTTTGTTATACTGTACATATTTATTATATTCCTTTTGCTCAGCCAATTTAGCATTGTTCTGCTGTCATGAAAAATCAAGAAAAAGGAAGCAATTATGAAACTGGAACGACATTTATTAAGATCAAAATATTCGAAGGACGGATTTCAAGTGAAAAGTTTATTAAAGACCAAAATATTCTAATAGAATTCCAATTTCAATTCTTCTGTAGCCTTCCCTTGACTGGTTTAATTGCTAGCATTTGCAGGCTATTATGTTTGTTTTTGTAATTTTCATACTCTCTGAATAACGAGTTTTTCGTTTTTGAAGTTCTTATCTTTTTCATGTTCTTGTTTTTCTCCTCCTGCAAAGGTGCCCACAGCACAGGAACAATCCACTGCAAATTCTTCTATAACCGGCTCTATAACTTCAGAGGAACCAATCGACCTGATCTTTCCATAGATACCGAATTTCTTGATCTTCTGAGATCAAGATGCAATAGAAGCCATTCATTATCATCATCATCATCATCAGCTTCACCATCATTATCACCAGCGCCATCATCATCATCATCATCATCTTCACCACCAGATCAAAATAGCTTGTCTACTGGCTTATCCGAAGATCCAGGAATGAAGATGGACTATGAGGGACCTGGAACTGGTTTTGGCATGCTGTACTACCGTAGTCTTCTGCAAGGCAAAGGATTACTCTTCGTTGATCAGCAGCTCACGGCTGGCAAAGAAACTGAGAAATGGGTCAGAGAATACGCCTCGGATGTTTCCCTCTTCAGACGGGACTTCGGCCTTACAATGATCAAACTTTCAAACCTTCAAGTGCGGACTGGTGCAATGGGCCAGGTTCGACATAATTGCAGAGAAGTTAACTGAAAAAGTTGATTCTTCTAACTCATATTGTCCTTCGAAAACTATGTCAGGCTGAAGTAGCTTTTTAGTACAATTTGAGTACTTCTGATCTCTACTTAGTATTGTTTCTTTTTGTTACTTGCCAATTTTTTCAACTGACGGCCAGGTTTATGAACATCTTGAATAATTGAATCAAAAGATCAAGGAAACAGATTATCACTTCAAATATCCTCAGAGATGAAATCATGAAACAAGAATCTACTCAAATTTCACTTGGTTAAGGCACTCTTTGATCAAGAATCAAAATCTACATCTCACACTAGACATTTGTTTTATTGGTGAAAGTGATAACATGGCATCAAACAACAAAGATACATTTTCAAGAAACTAGAAAATTGCAAGTGGGATTACAACACACATGAATTGTCTCTATATCTTTATAGGGCCAAGACTTCTCATTGAACTGTGAACACTGGCTGATCCCAATTTCCTCATTGAACTGTTCCTAGACGGCATCGGGACATGGAATTCCGAATACATATCCATGAAAAACTTGTCGACGATCTCCTGGTAAGCCGGGCAGGTAAGCCGGGAGTAGTAATGGAGCACCTCTTCCACATCCAGCACATGTTCCATATCATTCCCATCCACCATCTCTAATTCTTTCATCTTTTGAGCTAAAGCATACTCTTGAGCCTGGACAATGGCCTGTTTCTGTTTTCTTGCTGAGTATTTGATTGCCTTCTCTTCTTTTAAGTCCTCTAATCCACTGCTATCTGCAACACTTATTGTGCTTTTGGTACTGTATTGTTCATCTCCCTTTGTTTGCCCTCTTGGTGAGAGTTGGTTTTCTTTCTTCTTGATTACTTCAATAGAATCCCATTGTTTTGAGAAACTTCTATAGAAATTATCCAGTTTGGCAGGGGTAGTTTTGGGTAGCTTTTGGTAACCCTTTAACATGAAGGACTTGAGATTCTTGAAAGTTTTGTAAAGGGTTTCTTTGATGAGCATTTGTGGCTTTACCTTTGTTCTGCTATGCTTGTTGCTGCTCATCTTTATTCCCCTATCTGCAACTGACACAACAGGTCCAATTTGTTTTGCTCTAGGAACTGCAAAATGTTATGTACTAAAGAAAAGATAAGGCAACATATGAAGTTGCTTTTGGTTACCTTGAGACAAATGGCAATGAAGAAGGGACAAAAACCTTCTTTGTTTGCTCTCACACTTGTGTTGCCTCCTTGAGTCTGATTATGTGAGACAATTTGGTTATAGAAACCAATCAAGTATTAGAGAGGGCCTTCAATTAATATTTGTCCACCAACCCCCATAAAAACTTTTCTAACCTTATGTAACAGGAACATTCGAGTGAGTATATAGGATTGAATATTCATTCCCCTGAATAATTATTTGACTTATTGCAATTCGTAATTGCTTCCCAAATCTAATTTGGTCATACCAATTAATTATGTGACAAGTATAATTGCTTCCCAAATATAATTGATTATTCATTTTTATTGTATATTCATCGCATAAAAAGCATAAATCACTAAACCTGAAGTACCTATTAAATTTGGATTAAAGTCGGGTCGGATCACTTAGATGTAAAGCTCTTCCTATCAAGGATATTTGTATTTGTAAGATTCGAACACGAGACCTTTCGTTAAGCTAGTATAGCCCCAAACCGCTAAATTACGCCACTTGATGATTAGGCTAAAACTTTTGGTTGATTAGGAAACACCTCAAATTCTATTTAGGACATTGTTTTGTGCATTATCAATTAAGCAGCCCTAAGGTTCAATAGCCATTTTTAGACCAAATGGGGACCAAAAGATAAATGAATTGGGATTAATGCAGTAGCCCTACTTCTGTATTTGCAACAATAGAGTACTAGACATAATCATAGGTAATAAGCCTTAATCCAAGTACTTAATTATAAGTTTTGCTAGAATTTTGTCATAATGAAACAGGAATTTTGTAAAATTTATGGCAGCATTTATTGGAGAGAGGTGTTTGGGTCCCCTACCATTATAAGAAGTTAGGCACCCTCTTGTTGGTTGAAAAGTGGGACTAAGGGACCAGATTGATTGGAACAGGAGATAAGGCCACTTTCATTATTTGTACGGCCTAGTCACTTTCTTACAGTTAATACCTGCTAACCAATGATGATTGCATTTTGTTTGTTCGTGCAAAATAAACCTAATTTAAATGTTACATAGCAAATAATCCTTTCACTTGGGATAAATATGAAAGAAACGATTTATTTGGCAAAATATAAAGAGAATGTAATTATACATCCCACAAGGACAGCTGGTATGTGGAAAAGAAATCATAAAGAGAAAAGGGCAATTTTAGGCCCATTTTGATATGCTTAAAAAGAAATGTATTTATTGAGCTGTATTTTTTTTTTATAACATAATTTTTTAATTCAAGCAGTTTTGTATTTGGATCAATATTTTGAAAATCGGACCAGACCGGTCAGTCGGACCGGTTCGATCGATAACCAGTGCCGAATCCAATCCGATTTACTTCCCTAAAATCAGTACTCAATTGGACCAAATAACCAATGACAACCAGTGAGAACTGACTAATAACTGGTTGAACTGATACTGGTTGGATTAGTGTAGACAACCAGTTCTCCTTTTTTCTTTTTTGTTTGTGTTTTTTTATGATTTCCTAAGTGTGTGACATATTTGCTCACTTGTTTGTCTACACACACACATATATATATGTATAATATTGTGTGTGTATATATGTGTGCATAATATAGCTGCTCACTTGTTTAAAACATTGTGATTGTATGCGTATATATATATATATGTGTGTGTGTGTGTGTGTGTGTGTATGATATGTGTGTGGCAATGTGTTTGTGTGTGTGTGTGTGTGTGTGTATAAATGGTTTGCTTAAAATATATTTATACAAATTTATTAATGATTTGTAATTGATCAGACAATATATTAATCCTCAACTAATTTTGAAATAATATGTTTTCAAAAGTTAAGAAAAAAATGACTAAAAATTGGTGAACTTATATATTTTGTTATTTTTTATATAATTATATTTTTTTATTTGTTTAATATTAATAATGTTATATTTATTAAATATATTTATTACATATTATGATGTCACATCAGGTTGAACTAGTGGTCGAACCGGTTGAATCGATCGAACCAGTAACCAATAAGGCTATCGATTCAATATCCGGTCCAATTTTCAAAATGTTGGTTGGGATATAGTAATTAAAAGTCATTAAGATGCGCTTTTATTTAAAATTATTTTAAATAACTTTTTTTAAAAAGTTACTTATTGAACTTTTTTTTAACTTCTGCATTTTTTTAAAAAAACCTAATCAAACAGATTTTTTTTTACTAACTTAAGTACTTTTTTTTTTCAAAAAATAAGTGTTTGTTTTTCCCTTAAAAAAAACAAGCCATTTACAGGAGCTCCTAGTCTTTTTTTAAAAAGTGAATGTACACTTACATCATTAATGCATCAACTACACAAAATAAAGAAACTATGTAGTTTTTCAGTTTCTATAATACCGTCACAAAGGATATTTTGCTCTCTCTGCTATGATTATGTGTAATTACACAAACTTCTTTATATGTTTACCTCGCAATCACGCTCTCTTATTTATAGCACATGGTTTAAAAATAGTGAACTTTCCTAATTATTATTGCATGTATTTACGAAATCATGCAAGTACTTTGATAAATTCTATCAGTTTTGACCAAACTTTGATGGTTAGATGAAGGTATCTATGATTTTGAAACCATAATTAAAAAAATAAAAAAGAAAAATTATGAAACCACACATAGTTATAGAGGTTGATGCTGTGATTTAACCATTACGTTAATGTGCGCCTATCACTTGTGATCTGCATTACAGGACATTCAACCTCAAGAACTAGATTCTGTCGTTTTAGAATATACACACACACACACACACACACACACACACACTATATATATATATATATATGTGTGTGTGTGTGTGTGTTCACAAAATTATCCAGAATAGGAGAGAGGTCTGAAATCCTGTGGATGTAACGGCTTGCCCGAGATATGCTGGAGTGGAGATATATGACCAGCGATTGAGAAATAAATATGACCAAAAATATGCTTCTCGCTATTAATCAATTTGAAGTAAGCCAGCACGTTAGTTCAGAGCCTCAATATCTGCTTGATGGAAAATATGAACACAATTTGAATTGGTTATGTTTTCGTATAATTTTTAATGATTGTACATTATAATCAGTTATACAAACTAGTATAACTTGGTATTGAATCAGACCTATTTTTCCAGCACAGATTGTGCTACTTCAACTCATTTTAAGATCAGGCTAAGAAATGAATTTTGAATATTGATGCTGTAAGAGAAGAATAAGGGAAGCTATATAGTATATACAGCGCGTATCAACAACTTGTTTTGCTAAATTGTATCAACTTTATCAGTTAAGTTCCTTACTCATTGCTTCCTTCTTTTTGTGGAATTTGAAGAACTGATGCAGCAATCTGTGAACTTCTCCATAGTTGGGGGTTTTAGTGACTAGATGATTTTTGATCCATTGTGGCAGCTTGTCAGTTGAGTGGGAAAAGCTTCTTTTTGTGGGATCAGAAGAATAACGGGCATCGACCAACAAGATCGCTGCAAAATCATCTACATGCCGAATTGCTCTGCCTACAAAGAAACAAACGCAGAATCAAGAAAAAGATATGAACTTCAAGCTAAATATAAGGACTGTGTACAATGCCAAAAGACAGATTAAAAAGCTGGCAACTAAAGTTTGCACGAGGGAATTGAATAGGTTAAGAGATTTTGAAATTTTCAACATGGTTTATTAAGAGAATACAAAGTCAGGTCACAATCTTCCACCAGCATGTAAATATAGGAGCTGAGTCCTACTATGCTGTACTTAAGGCGATTTAGAGTAGGATATTGCAAAGTAATTTTTGGATACTAGCACTTACCAATGGATTGATTCACAGCTTTCATGCAAAGATTTTCGTAGTACTCTTTTCCTCTGCCTTTACAACTTCTAAGGATGTGAAATCCAGTCTCAGCATCCCCATTGTGACATTCACCACGGACAGAGTTCATACTCGGGATTTTCTTCTCAAGACCCTCGATATGCTTCATCCTCTCTATCAACTCAATGTCTGATGGGCTAGGATAGGGCAATCCAACCATTACTATGCATCGACCTGCCCCATCACTGAAATTGATGCCTTCAGATATCTTCCCTCCAACAACAGCTAAGAGAATTGCACCATTGCAAGACGTGGGAACATTAGTGGACAACGTATCGATTGTTTCTTTGTATTCCCTCAAGACAGCTTCAACATCTGTACTCTTTCGGGGCTCTCTAAAAATGTGCTTCTTCTTCATAATCCTTGAAAGGATTCCGGATGCCTTCCATGCATCGTAGACCTGGCTTTCATAATCAAATGACGAGAAAAATACAACTACACCTTCGGGAACAACTGTCACAAGATTAGACAGCAAAAGACCCAGCTCCTCAATCTGTGATTAAGTGCAAGATGTGGCAATTAATCACCAAAATTACAGAAGAAGTTGACAAACAATATTACTGAAAAAAAATAATGAATAAATAAATTAGACTCAAAATTCGGTTATAGTAACCAGAGGGGCAATATTTTAATTATTAAAAAGGTAAATGGTGTCATAACCCTTATCTTTAAGAAAACACTTGACAATGAAGGGGCAAGTGGAGTGAATTTCATGTGACAAAGCAAACGTAAAGGACACAGGCTTCTCACCATGGTGGATGAGCTTCTGGCTTTATAGCTAAAATCAAAGGATTGACCGGAAGGCCCATGTTTAACAGCAATGGGCAAAATATTTTCAGAAGGAATTATGTGACCACATGAAAAGAAGGGTAACTGATCTAGCTGCACTGTTGGGAAAAGCCTTTCCTTTGTTTCCTCTATAGGTTGTAAAGTTCCTCCAGCCAAGATGACAGCATGAGCTTGATCAATAACCTATCCGAAAGGAGTTGCTATAAGGATTAAAAGTGAAAAGTTCAAAGAATTCTGGAACATAACAATTGTAGCAATCAGGCAAACCTCAGAAAAGATTTTCTCTCCCAGTAAGCATAACATACTTTATATATCCTCCTTCTAGACCGTTACACTGTTTGCTTTGGTCTTGAGACTATTACTTTTCCATCACTGTCATTATTTGTCAAAGAGAAAAGCATATCAGCTAATGCCCTAAAACCAGATATTGCACTTTCCTCCTCACTGATTACTTCATTGTCTCCAACCATTGGGACTTGTTGAGAGATGGCAACTTTACCTCCATACCCACTGACCTAAGAGACAGAATCTCAAATTTCGTGAACAGTAAAGGGGAATATGAAGCAATTATTGGATGAGGAATAAGAAAAGCATTTACCTTGTAGGTTATGTTGCTTTCTTTCATGTATTTCAACAGTCTGACCAGATTTATGTTGTCAATGTTTAGAGCAAATAAAAACTCATTGATGGTCATTGTAGAATCAGAGGCATCTTTGATCTCCTCAGCAATACATAGGGGATCATGCGTGGTTCACAACCTTCCTATCATCAGACAACATTTGTAAAAATGCCCGAGTGAGGATCAGTCAAAGTCTGAATATATCTCCGGTTTCCTGGTCCAAGAAGATTACGAAATCGTTGGAAATATCCATCTAAGTGAGACTGCAATTGGTTCAACTGAAAAGGAGAGGAAAGAATTGTCAAAGCTACAGACATCTAAATGTTTCAAAGATGAGGGGACTGGGGGATGCGCCAATCCTATACTATCTGCTTGTGAACCATCATCTAACTATAGACTGCAGAACATATTGAGAAACTACAACATGTTCGTTCAATGACAGAAAAACGTAAAACTACTATGCACCTGAGGTAATGTGATTTTTGCATCATACAGACTGATGAGAGTATCAGCTAGATTATGAGCTTCGTCTATGATAATAACACTATCTTTTAGATTTAAACCCAGTGATTCACGTGATGATTTTGAAAGAAGTGATTGATAAGGAAGAACCACGAGATCAGCTGTAGGCATCATTCTTCTTGAACCATAATAAGGGCAACTTCCCAAGTTACGTCCAATATGAACAAGATCTTCAATATCAAGAGCTTCTAGTTGAATAATCTCATTCCTGAACTCTTCTATTTTCCGTCTTCTAAGCATTGGACATCCAGAGGAAGCCTTGTTACAACGGACTCTTTTTCCAGCACCCAACCTCTGCTAATCAGTATGACAAACTTCAATAAACAGAATATTATTCCATGGAAGAAATTTATTTTCTTAGAGAATGTAAAGTTACGAACAAGACCACATTCCAGATAGTTCTTAGAACAGATAATGGAGTTCCAAAACCAACAAGGTGCTACATTTTGGCTGAAAACTTTGACATGGGTGTTAGTTGCAGTGTCTCAAAAAGTGTGCTTTGGGCAGTCAGCTTGAAGTTACACACTCAACACTTGCCCTAAAGTAATGATAAATGCTTTAATATAAAAGAGCATCTCATGTTCTGATAGTAAACAGCATCTAATAATGTGCATTAGAAGGGGGAAGTATCTAGTTGAACAACTTCATCGACTCTGAACTTTGGAAATGAAGAATATGCCAGTGTGAATAAGAAAAAGTAAGTTGTCTGATTATGATGCCTTTGCCCTGTTCTTAAGGAAGATGTTGTAGAAGCACGAGATGCAAACCGTAAGGCCCATAACATAGGAAATGAAAAACTATTGATTTGTGAAAAGAATGTGACATTATCTCCTGTGACCATAAAAAGGGGATGTAAACCAAATGTCAACAAGAAAGCTCCACAACATGCATCAAATCCTATACCGAAATAATACTTGAGAGAAAGCTTCTTGGTACCTTCATTTTAGAAGTTTCACGTTTCTTGTTCTTTTGAAGCTCCAAGCACCTCTCATTGATACGAGTGGAATTCCCCTGATTCAGCACCTCTGAAAGAAAAGGTTAAGCACGCTGAAATTAGAAACCTGCTACTGCAACAGATGCTCTAACACTAGGGTGAGACAGTACATTCTCATACCTTGATTGATGCAGAAATTCTTCCTAGAACCCAAGCAAACAACCTTCAACTCACTAGCAAAATTAGTTTTCCTCAGCTCTTTCATGAACTGAGAAAGCTGTGAATGTGTCCGACTACAAAAGTAAACTTTCAAACGGGCCTCCTCTTCCTCCTCACCCACATCCACCTCCTCTTCTTCTTCCTCACTTGACAACACATCATCTTCTCCAACATTCTTTCTTTTCGATTTCCCACTATTTTCTCCTTCACTATCATACTCTTCCAACAGAAACTCCACATCATCCACTTCATCATCTCCAATTTTCACCTTAACATTTCTCGCCTCCTTGTCTTTACCCTTTCCCTTTTCACCTTCTCCTTCACTGGGACTCAATAAATCTCTAACAATTTCTTCCTTCTCCTTCGACCGAAACCCATTCTTTTCCTTTTTTATTAGCTTCTTCGTCTCAGCTAAATCGGGCTCTCTATTCGGCACAAAATTTCTCATCCAATCTGGCTCATCATCATCCTCATTACCCTCACCCAACTTTCCCTTCCCATTGTTTTCCAAACCCTCCATTTTCTTTCTATCCACCAGCCACTGCAGCGCACTGCATATCATGCTTAGGGTTTTTCCAGTCCCTGCAATAACCCAAATCATCAATTCAATAATTTTCAAAAATCACAAACAGTGAGAAAAACGGAAATCCCACTCAATCACTAGCAAAAATTAACTATGTATAGAAACAAAGAAAAACACAATCCAGTTGTAGCAAGGCCTGAAACACGCACCAGTGGGGCTCTCGAGCATTGAAATCCCGCCTCTATCGAGGGATTGGTAAAGAAATTTCATAAAATCAAGCTGAATCGGGTAGGGTTGGTAGGGAAACGCTGGGAATTCCATTTCCCTCTTTTCCATTTTCTCCCTCCGATTAATCGCCTGGTATAAAACAAAACGGCGATCGTTGAGAATTTATAGCTTCAATATTCCCGCGCTAAAGAATGTGGTCTCATTTGCACATCAAACTATGGGCCAAACAAAATCTATCTGATAGCCCAACCTTTTAAATTAAAGCCTAATGGGCTGTCAACGGGTCAGATTCAGGCCCAATATGTAAAATTCTAAACCGACCCAAATCTATAGTATTTATACTCAATTATTCATCATTACTAGTTCAATTCTAATGAAAATACGAAACCCAATAAAAAAAAATTCGACCTGAGTAATAATTTTAAAAAAATTGAAATTTTAAAATTAAGTAACCAATAAACAAATTCCCTTATGTAAGAAATAAAATTTAAGAAAGTAAAGAAAATATTTTAAAATATGGATGAAAACTATACGTTATTTAGAGTTACCATGAGAAAAAAAATAATGTATAATTAATTATAATCCTTTACATGTTACATGTTATTTAAAATTCTTTACTAATATTATTATATGCTATTAAATTAATAAAGAATATCATCAAAGCTCTGATTCAAATTTTTAATGGATCGGATTGGTTGACATCATATCCTATTCACTTTTTTTGTTTTATGATCATTATCAAGTCTGATCCATCGGATATTTTATTCGATTGAATATGCAAAAAATCGGATCAGATTCAGATTAAAATCCGCTCCCTTGACAGCCCCCTAACTTTCAGTTAGATTTGGGTCAAGCCTGTGGTCATAATTGGGCTTTTGTTTCGCAGAATAAATTGGGTGTACAGGTCAAGTTAGAAATTAAAATGAGATTAAATCCAAAACTTCAGCCCAAAGATCACAAAATAACCCAATTTTAATACGAAGGCCCATTTGGAGCCCAATCAGACTCAAAACCCAACAACCCTAAAACCCTCTTTCAATATCATTTTTGATTCATTCTTGATATATAACGGCTCCTCGAGACGCCGCTCTCATCTCTTCAATCTCGGAGCTCGGCGAAGAAATTAGGGTTTCTCCAACTTTACAGACATGGTAAGCTTAGTTTACCTCCACACAGAGTGTGTGTATGTGTGTGTGAATTTGTGTGTGTATGTATGTGAATCTGTTCAGATCTTTTTCTTATCGGGCACAAATATATGAATGAATTTGTTGGCATGATTTTGGGTTTGTGCTTTGTAATGCTGTAGGGTAAGGGAACAGGGGAGTTTTGGTAAGAGGAGAAACAAGACACACACACTGTGTGTGAGGTGCGGCCGCCGCAGCTTCCATCTTCAGAAAAGCCGTTGCGCCGCCTGTGCCTACCCTGCTGCCCGCAAGAGGACATGTATGTCAATTAGCCCATTTTTTTTATTTATTATACCCTTTGCGCATATGTGCGTGAAGAAGTTCGTTACTTTTTGTGGTTAATTATACATGGGTTGATTGGTGTTTTGAAAATTTTCATATTGAAGTGTGAAAAACGTTACGTTTCTTCATATTTTTGTCTGTCTATACATGGATTATTCCTTTCTATAGATGTTGAATATGTACTGGTTATTGTGTGAATTGGGGCTCGAGTTAAGTGGATTGATTCACATTATTGTAATGCCTATGAGCTGATAACCTCGAAAGTGCTTGACTTCAGATTAGTGGAACGTGAAAGTCATTCATCATTCTTGCATTTATTCATATAATTGTCAAAACATGTTATTCTTCTGCCAATTAAATAAATGATTGTTGTTTTAAACTTCTGATTTAGACAACTGGAGTGTCAAGGCTATCCGTAGAAAGACCACCGGAACTGGACGCATGAGGTATCTCCGTCACGTCCCTCGTAGATTCAAGACCAACTTTAGAGAAGGTAGTGAAGTAGTTTCTGGAATTGTCTTGTTTGATGATGAATTATTGGATTCATGTTCGGTCATCCATATCTTCTATTACTTGTCTGTTCATGTGGAAATTGTGATGATGAATGTAGGTACTCAAGCTGCACCAAGGAAGAAGGCAGCTGCTGCTTCTGCTTAAGTGTCTTAATTAGGAGGGTACTCTTGATTGTACTTTTCATTGGTATTTTAAAAGAATTAGAGAGCAAGTGAATTTTGAGAGCATGTTTGAAGGGCAATTTTGCCCAATTGGATACTTCGTCTTGATACTTATTTTGTCGCTGTACTCTTGTTTTGGGCATTTTAATACGGATGTTTGAATGACCGTCATTAACTACTCTTGTGTGTTTTCTTTCTCAGTTATTAAAAGCTCTTCATTTTTATGCCTTAATCCAGCCCCGTGTGACTTGAACGTGCTTAGTGTACATCGTTTATGAAGCTGTAGAACTCTTTATATAGGTTTAAGCTGTGTTTCGTTGGCCTGTAGTTTGAAGGATGTTTTAAGTATTCTCCTTCAGTTCGTTGAATAAAGATAATCTTGCCAGTTAGATTTACCTATCTTGATACATAGTGCTAAGTATGGTGGCCAACACAACTATTAGCTGTTGTAATGCAGGTATTGTATCTAATGATGGCAAATGAGTTGTTATAGCAATTTATAAGGTTTTAAATGAGTTGTTAAAGCAATTTGTAAGGTGGAGAAAACGATTAGCTACATTTTTATTGTTGCTTCATGTGATACATATCATCTGTGTTGGGTTATGAAGTTACTCCTTGAGGACATTACTTGATTTGTGGCCGTTTAGACCACATTATTTTCACGGTTGGATTTGGTAGCCATTTGCTATTCTGTGCTGAACTTATGTTCCAAGGTCCGATGTAGTGTCTGATCACTTCATCTTTAAATTTGTTTTCGGGTGCGACTCAGGTCTTAACTTCTGTTAGGAAATGACGTTTAGCATAATGTCTTGAAAGCTTTGAGAAAGTTCCAATATACCTTTCAAGTAATATACCTTCCGGTAATCCTAATTTTGCCTACCCATAAAAGAGATTTTTGAAATGGATAGCTGTACCGTGCTCCATGTAATCTAAATTGGGCACCTTAAACACTGAAATTGAGGGAGGAGCTTCACGCGCTGTAATTATGAAAGTTTATATTTTTTTGTAAAAAGACCATTTATCCTTGTTTTGGTTGTCAAATAATTTGTCCAAAAAAAAAGACTTTGTGTAATTGTAAAGTTGCAAGAAAAATCCTGTATTTATAAAATTGGTAATATGCATTCTGTGCTATGTGAAAAATTGGGATAACAATGTAATATATATGTGTAAATTTGACCTTGAAAGGCTTATGAAACTCGTGAATACTTAACCCAAGAGGCTAAAATAGTAGTAGCTTGACCGATCAAAGGCATCCTGACAAGCAAAGACTTGTTCCCACTTTGAATCCTTCTTTAACAAATACGTCAGGGGCTAAGTGTTTTAATTTTAGAATAGCAATTGATGAACTTGTATTTATAATCACAACTCAGGTCACTTTTGGAGGCACGGTCCACTCGGCCACGCCTTGGACCTTCTCCATATCAACTCGCAAAACTTCTCCCCTACCAAACGCAAATTAAATAGATTGTTGATGCTTTTTACCTTACTAGTGCTGATTTCAGATTGCTGATATTTTATACTTTGGACCGGCGCCATTTTCAAGATTATATCAAGAAATAAAGTTGTAGTATACATGATTTTTTTTATTATTATTTATTATTTTATTTATGACATAATTATGATGTCACCGGTTCGACCGCGATTAACCCAGGAGTCAAACCAATGACCCTTAACCCAATTGATTTTGCAATTCGATGAACGATTTGAATTTTAAAACATTTGTATACTATATATGGTATGGTAACTGATAAATAATATATAAGGGGGCAAAATTATAATTTTAGGATCGTAAGTTACACAATTTTTTTAATTCATGACTTTAACTTTTGTTATTTTAATTTCAGGATTGTAATTTAACCATGTCTTACACATTTAGGACCCCCAATATGAATTGATCGGAATTTGTTTACATAGCAAAAAATTGCCTTTGTGATACAAAATTTGACAAACAATGATGACATGGCACAAATATACAAATAATATTCTTATAAATGCAATACAAATATATATATATACAAACATTCCGTAATATATATACAAACTTGCCACCCGCCACCGCTGCCCTCTAGAGAGAGATCGAGAGAGAGAGGGACAGGGGAGAGAGATTGATGGAGAAAGAGAAATCGAGAGAGAGAGAGAGAGAGATGGAAAGAGGGATAAATGGAGGGGGGGGGGGAGATCGATGTGTATGGGTGGGGGTGGGGGTGGGATGGTGGTGGGGTCGAGGAAGGAGGAAGGGTGGTGGCCGGGATGCTAGGGTCTTGTGGGAGTAGGTGTGGGTGGGTAATAAATTTTAAAAATAGTTTAAATAAAAATAATTTTTAAAAGTAAAAATAATAATATATATTTTAATCAAAAATTAAATATATTTTGAATTTTTTTATTGTTGATTGTTATTATTTATTTTTTAAAATAAATATAAACAATCATTTTTTCATTTAATAATAAATCATTTACATGAATTGCGATGTCAAATAAGACGTCACCTAAACAGTCATGTAAAGTATGATGTGTTTGAAGTTTCTATTTGGATTGCTGCCGACCACAATTTTCAGTTGATTTTGTGCAATCTCCAGCTAAATTTCGAATTTCGAGAAAAAAAGGGTAAAATTCCATCAAACCGCCCTATGTTTTTTTAAAAAAGCCAAAAAAATCCCCGTGATATGAAAATAGGCAAAAGAACACCCCATGGTAACACTAAGCACATGTGCCCTTCCCGTTTGCTGTGGCTAACGCCGTTTAAATGACATTTTAATTTTCTTGTTATGGCCCTTGTTGACTTTTCATTGAACTTACCTTAACCCATTAACTTCACTTTACACAGAGAGCGGGATACGATGAGTTAGAGAGGTGAAATTGAGGTTTTTAGAGAAGGGGGATTAGGGTTTTGAAAATTTCAAGTTTTAGCTTGGTTGAAGAATTTTCTGAAGAAATCGACAATAAAAGAGTGAAGAACACTATTGAAGTGAAGAACTGTGGAAAATAGAGCTTGCTCTTCACGTGACGAGCATTTCGAACGAACTTGAAAGGATTTATCAAAAGTAAAGTGTAAGGTCAGTGATTCCTTCCTTTTTGGCAATCTTAAATATGTCCAAGAGCATGTAGCATGCTTGAATGAAAGACATTGCAGCTGTGGTATGTTCCAATTGGTTGGTTACCCATGCTGCCATGCTCTATCTTACATCAATTACCACAAATTGAAGGTTGAAGACTATGTCTTAGATTTGTTCAAAAAGGACATGTACTTGAAAGTGTACAATCATATGATATAACCAGTTCCAGGAATGCATGACTTTGAGCAATCAGACTTGGGAGTAGGTGGATCCTCCACATGTGAAGATTAGAGCAGGTAGGCCAAAGAAGGTTAAAAGGAAGGATGCCAATGATATAAGGGAGACAACCACTGCATCGAGAAAGGGATTAACACATACCTGCTCTAGGTGCTTGATACAAGGGCACAATCACAAAAGTTGTAAGAATCCTATACACCCTGATTCTAAGTTCTACAAGATCAGAATCCTAACTTTTTTCCCCATTTTTTTATGATTTATGACATTTGTTGACTAACTAATATGTCTTGTATGCAGCAACAGTCTAGATCAGTTAATCAAGAGAACCAACAAGGAAGTTCTGCAACTAATAACAATGAAGATTAGGTAATTCCATAAATAATTGTTTTTAAGAAATACAAACTTTGTTTATTTATCATGTTTTCATGTGTTTGCAGAATGTTTCTGTTTTTGCTCCCCATCCCCAATCTGCACAATCTTCTGCAAACAATAGGTCAAGACAGCCTTTTCAGGTATATTCCACCAAGGCACACAATCTTCTGTTTCTACTTTTTTAATCTTGATATGAATTTTGAGCTCTTTTGGTGTTATTAGATGTCAAGGCAGAGAACATACACAAATGACTTACAAACACATGTGCCTCAACCTCATTATCCAAAAAATCAAGTAATTCAAAATCTGAATCACCTCATTATTATATACAAAATGGCTCTATTATGTTACCCTAATGATACCTTTACTTTGTAGGAATGTTTTGTGACTCCACAAGAAAGTGAACCTCAACTAGATCAACCATCATCAAGTTCCTTTCCAAGAAAAAGAAAACAAGTTAATCCAACATCATTATTCCAAAAGAAGTCCATTAAAAAGCCTGAAACTCGGCCTTCAAACGACTTTAGAAGACCAATTGTTTCCTCAAAGCTTAAGAAAATTTCAGCATCATACAAGCCAAACCACAAGTCTGTAATAGGGAAAAAATAAGGAACATGGGGATGTATTTTTGTTTTTTTGGCTTAGAAAGTCACTTTTGTTGATGCGAAAAAACAAGTACTTTTGTTTTTTTGGCTTAGATGTATTCTGTGTTGATACAGACTTATTTAACTTTGTTGTTGAACAATGCACACTTGAACAACTCACAAGAACTGACTTGTGACTTGTGTAGATCTAATTTCAAAATAGCACCTTCATCCAAACAAATGTTCATTTTAGAGTACATATGATTGCATTACATTACTTCAACAAGATAACAAGAAGAAGTACAATGATAGATAATGCTTTAAGCATTGCTTGAGTACTCTCCACATGCTTCAACTTTGTTATCAACTATTGAGTAATAGACAACAATTCCCCATAATTTGCTTCCACTTTTGCTGCTCTGTTTGACTACACTCTTCATCCACTTGTATAGTTTGCCTCGAGGTAGAATGTGCACTCATTCCTGAAACACTCATAGGTTCTAACTAAGAAAAATATTTGCATTTGTTAAAAGTTTTCCAATAGTTTCCTTCAGTTGGCCCAACAACCCTAATTGCATTCTCATACCTCAAATCAAGCTCATTTTCATTATAGTGAGAATTTCTAGATGTTGACATTTTGCTACTATTACAAAAGAAAAAAAAGATTAGAACAACGTATTAATACATAAATAACATTTAGATAAAATTCAAAAAAAAACTAATTAAAAAAATTAAATTTAACAAACTCACCTAAAAGCAAACTTCAAACCTTACAAAGTAGGAGCTAACAAGAAATGTAAAAGCTCACCTATCATGTATATGTAACAATGGATGGCATTTAAGTCGTTTTGAGCATTGAATGAGAGTAAAAAAGTTACAAACCTAAGCCCTATCACCCCATACGCGTGGAAGGCACACTCTGTCAATTTGGGACCTGAATGGGGGACTTCTGTGAAATTTTAGATAACACGGGGTTCTTTTTTTTTTTGCCTATTTTCATATTACGGGGGGTTCATAGCTTTTTAAACAAAACACAGGGGGGTTTATGTAATTTTACCAAAAAAAAGTCCTAAATGTGTAAAATATGGTTAAAATTCAGTCCTAAAATTAAAATGGCAAAAGTTAAAATTCTGAATTGAAAAAATGTGCAACATATGGTCCTAAAATTATAACTTTGCTTATATATGGTATGGCATGAAATGAAATTTTGATAAGGCGCCGCATTATAAACATCTGTGCTCCCTGTTTTCATTTCACCAAAGAAGAGGGGAGAAAAGAAGTTTATCTCAATCAAGAATTGTTAAGACCAGTGCTTTAACAGCAATTCTGCCCTTGGAATGTACAATATTGTTGCAAAATTCCCTTAATTTACACACTTGGCATTGAAATAGAGAGAAAAGACCTTCTAATAGGCGGTCCTCCCTACGTACAATCAAAAAAATTAGGACAAAATAATTTGACTATGCAACGTCGCTTGGCGCCGCCGCCCAACTCAAGCCAATTCAGTCCTTTTTTTCAGCGTAACACTATACACACTCACTCAACTCAACTCAACTCAACTCTTCAAACAAGAAATCACTATTTGCTTCATTTTATTTCTTTGCAAACTCAGCTGAGTTTTCCAAACTTCGATTTGTCCTCATCCAACTGCCTAAAAACATGATCAAGCTCTGGGAAAGCAGACAAGAGCACCAGCTCCAGAAGATCAAAAGCCATCTGCTTCATAAAAACAGATGACTGTGCATGCAGACCAACAACAATTCATTAGTATGGTTCCAAAGAAAACAACGACAAAGCATAGTTTGCTAATGACAAGAAAACAATTGAGTAAGCATGTTTGGCCACGGTATATATCTAATGGTATGAATTCCAAGATGAAGAGGCCAAACATGACAGAAATGCGTGAACAACTTTTTGTCTGATTAAAGAAATTGTAAACAAGCGGAATCAGAAAGAAAGCGATTGGCATAAGTAACCTATAGTAATAAAGACGACTCATCACTAAACAAGTGGAAATAGAGATGACTATGGCTTTTAGTGTTTAGAACCAAGTCAGTTGCAATGCAAACAAAACCACTAAGAACGACTAACGAAACTCTTTATATATATGTAAATAGTTCTTTTATGGAAATTGGGTCAAAATGATATCTGTGATATTTCCTTGACTTTCTGTAAGTTTATACGGGCCAAAATGTCATCAAAATTCAAAAAATTTATTCTACTTTTAAATCTAATTTTGTAATTGATGATTCACTTAAGGTTTAGAGTGCTCAACAAGTTTGCTTCAACAAGAGCATCAAGCATGGTTCTTTACTATGCAGTTGTTTTGTAATCACTTACTATACTGTATACTACATACAATACACATCAACATTGCAGTCTCTAGAATCAGCTAGCATTTTGAGGTACTTATCCTTTGCTAGTTTTAGTTTATTCATTCATGTTTAACCTAAATAATAATAGACTAGACAGTAAATATCTGACATCTGTGTATGGAAGGTATACGTCAAGGTATACGTCACACAACCAAATTAATTATTTTAAATAACTCCAGAATCGATTTTGTTATACATAGGGACAGTTTCACCCTTATTTTAGTTTCAGATGGATCTAAAACATATATCTAGACATGGTGTGAATGCATGGAACAAATAACATCCATATTTTTCAACTGTTTTGGTGCCTCTGGAAGCACTGAATTCTAGAGATGCATTTGGATATGCATCATGTACATAGTAAGATATTTAGAGTTTTCATAATTCCTTGGGAATTAGGATCAAGGGAAAAAATTATAAAAATTGTATAGATTTATTTCCTGTGTAAAAGTAAACTCCAGGCATATGAGAGAAGCATGAACAGCAAGAGCATGAGGGTGACAAGTTCAGTTATGCTGCAATTCGACCGTAGTTTCCAACTATGAGATATCAACCACTCTTGTTATTTCATATAGGGAATAGAAGTCTTACTAACCTGAATGAAATAGTAGAGATCCTTCACACAGTTTTCATATTCCTTATGTCCAACAAGGCCTACAATAGCAGCAGGGGCCTTATCTGCAGGAAATTTCTGAAGTCATGAACACCTCCAAATCAAAATAACCACAAGTGAGAAATGATTGGATAGGAGGGCAAAAATTAAATTACCAATCATCAGTTCATATACTAATTTAGCTCGCCTTTCGGCTTCCTTTTTTTCCATCTCATCTAGCTTCAGGGCTTCTTCTGTTGTAGATGAAGAATATGGAGTGGGAGGTTGGTCCCTAGGAGAACTGTGCGAGGGGCTATCAGATGAAGGATGCTGCTTACTAGGGTGCTTTGTTATGAATATTCCATCAGGCCATAGTATCTATTTATATCATAGAATGATATTGTCAGAATGCCTTCAAACTTCCAGCTCATAAAAGTTGCCATCATATATATAGCAGTATTTGGCAATCACTAATCAAGATTCATAAGCTACTAGATAATCCACATTTACAGCTTAAATAAATAGGAAAATCAATTGGGAAACCAGCCAACATAGAAATGCGGAAACTTTTTCCAAGAAAGAGATCAAATTACCTGTTCCAACCGCTTGATAGCAGAAGCAACCACTGATCCCCTACGCAGAAGCTGGATTTTCTCAATCAACCAATCATCAAAGGCATCACCCATTCCCAATTGTAAAACTTGCTTGGCTACCCAGAAAGCTTTTCTCCTGTAAGCCATTCCAAATGTGCACAAGCCAAGAAAGTCATTCTAAGAGAAGACCTATACAAACAAACCCTATATCAATTTGTTTAAGATTAATATGGGATTAATACCTGATCCATCCACCATCTTTAAGCTGTAAAATGACATCAACCAAATCCAATATGGGAACACTTAGATTTGGGGGGACCCACTGCGTGGAGATAAGAGAGGAAGAAAACCACAATTAGATTGTCAACAAGCAAATCACAGAAAACCACAACAATGCAGGATGAAGAAATTTGGTTCAAACTTAAATGTTTTATCAAGATTTATGCAGAAGAAAAAAGCCATGAAAATGGCTGTTCTACAAGTTGAATCCAGAAAGGAGGAGGAAAGGGGGGAAGAAGAATAAGTTGGGGAAAAGAAAAGAAGATTCGGAGATGACCTCATTCGGAAGGGTTGGATCAGAGGAATCATCAGTTGCAGCAGATTGTGATTCTTGTTGATTGCCGTTCACAGTCCTTTCCAATGTTTCTCGGTGATTTTGTGTTCTTTTGGTCTGTGTTCCCTAAGTGACAATTTGAGTTCTCGAAACCATTTTTGAATTCTTTTTCAGGCATTTTTGACAAGGAATGGACCTGACCTGCTTTCAATCCTGACCCATCAGTAACATGGTCAACCTTGATTCGTGACACAGAGTCTTGGTTTCTGTTACTGAAATTTTCTTTTTTGGAGGATAAGGGATCATATACTGGCCATACATTATTCCGATGGTTTTTTCTCCTCTCATGTACTGTTTCGCCAACTGAAATTAAAAACCAGATTGAAACTAGGAAAAATGGACAACGAGAAACATGGACGAAAACCTGCTGTATAGAGTTTTACCGGAAAGAATATCGATTATGGATAATGGATCTGAAAATATGTACATCTGCAGTGATATAAAGGATTAGAAGTCAAATACAGAGGCAGAAGACAAATTAGTTATCTAAAACTTACGACATGTTGAGAAAATGGAAGTGAAATAATTCAAACCTGAGAATCAACACTAAGGAAATCCCAAACTTCAATGGAGCAGGAAACAGTTGGAAGCTGCAGAAGCTTCTGAAAACAGTGTAATATCAGAAAGTTTATATGTCAGATTTTCAAGAGAGCTTATCATTTAACTCATTTACTTAAGCAGTTAAGCACATATGGAAAATTTTATGAGCTCTAAATCATATAAGCATGCATTGATGATGTGTAAGCTCCAAAAAATTATCAAAAGCTCTTGGATAATGTCATGTTTCTTTTAAAGCTAAGTCACAAACCGAAATTGTGTCACATCTACTTTTGTTTCCTGTTTTACAACAAGTTCTAAAATAGTGATCTACTGTTTTGCATACCACCCACCCATCCTCAAAAACAGAAAAGTCTAACATGTTATGAGCTCCAAAACCTCTTTACAAACATGCAATTATATTTTTTAATTGTTGAGCTCCAAAACATCATAAAAGCTCTAGAAGGTTATAACCTACATGCAATTATATTCTAGTAGCATGCTACATGCTTCTACTTTCAGTTGCCCTATTTTACTGCAAGTTCTAGAATGATGACAACTATGTATATATATATATATATATATATATTTGCAGCAGAAATACAAATATATAATATGTAAAATAGCAACTTCAAAGGCACAGAGAGAAGGCATCAATATGAAGTGAAGTAAAGCATGACCTTCAAATACTGGTCAAGTAATTTACACCGCTCTTGAATGACAAATACATCCAGGCCATTCGACAGGAAATGCTTTGGTGGCAAATGGAGATTATATTCGGGAAACTCTTTAAGACACCTATGTAACTCCTCAAAATGTTGATATCTGTCAGCATGGGAAACAAGATTAGTTAGTGAACTGCCATGCACAAGGGTACACCATTCTTCCATGAAATGGTATTCCCCCAGCTTGGTTCTGTTATCTCCATTCCTTCAACACATCGTTCTTTTGATGAGATTCACAACCACTAAATAGGATGTGAAAAATGCATCAACTACTCATTCAACTTTGACCTCAAACTCTTCATCTATTCAAATGAGGACATTTGAATCATAAATACAGGCATTTTTAATTCAAAATTATAATGAAAAGCCATATGAAGAAGCATCCTAGCAGGAAAAAAAGATAAAATTAGAAAGTTCATAGACTATTTTGGCACCTTCTTTTGATAGACCAACTGTGGCTGTTAACGTCTGTAACAGCTATGCAATATACAGCAAATGTCTTGGACCCACACTTCACAATATTGGCACCTGATACCTGTAAAAGCAAACGAGTTTCATTCTTGACATCTTCGAACATTGAACAAGCAGTCAAGCAGATTTGAAGGAAATTTAAGGTGTGCTTAGAGTACCTCACATCTCAATTTGAAAAAGGAATCAGCAATTATTGAATCTTTAGCCGAATTAGCAGGGATTTGGACTTGCAGGTAAAGAAAAGAAGGACATAGATGATGATGATGATGATGCTGTGCCTCCACTGTAGGTTCTACTTAACAGCTCTGGCACAAAGTCCTCACTCGAGTCTTCAGGTTTGTCATCCAAGTTGGGAGAATTCAATACATCCTGCCCATCTCCTAATCGAAAACTTGTTCTTTGAACCTCTAGCCATATATTCCCATTATGACCACTAGATCCAGATCTTTTCTCTTCGGACTGAGTTCTGTTCAATCTTCTAGAACGAAGCTGACCTTTGCTTCTGTTTCCGCTCTTATGCTTGTCGAAGGTTTCAAGGGGATGGTGGATGTGGCTGAAATTTCTTTTATTTTTACCATCCCAGACTTTAACACCAGGTGAGTCAAGACCCATAACATTGCTGCTGGCATCATCATCCTCAGTATAACTACTACTCCAGGACTCAACATCATCAGAAGCCTCGCTATTAAGATCTTCCTCTTTGCATATGGAAATTGATGCGCAACTCTTATTTGGTAAATTGTCATGAATGGTGATATTGTCTTTCCCTGGGCATTTATTACATCCAGAATTACAGGTATCTTTCTCCAAAGTACCAACCGTTGTGATCCTCTCCTTTTTCTTCTCTTCAGCGAGAACCTTCGAGCGCCCCACTGAATTCGATACCCCTGCCAAAGAGTTACCTTGTACGATCATCCAACTGATTTATATCTTCCTTCCTTTTGTAGTTTCTTCCTTTCGTCCACATATTGTCAAAATGTTCAGGAGCCAGAGCCTCAGTTTTTCTGCGAGAAAACAAATCTAGCCGTTCACCCCATTCTCCTCCAGAGCATTGTTGCTGAACACTTTTTCCGTCACCGCTATGACCGTCTGGCAAAGCACTCCAAGAACGTGTGGACCGTGTATCTACAGAAAGTAATGGATCCTTAGAAAGAAGTGTCCCATTCATATTATCGGACACAAGATTGTTGGCAGCTTTGTTATTCTGAGCCTTCTTCAATTGTACCAGTTCAACACCCTTAGCAGAGGGATCTGGAAACTCATAAGTATGATCTGATAAAATTCTGGGAGTTTGGTGTCTAGACTGTGATGCTGAGTTTGTAACCTTAGCTCCTTTATCAGTTTTGCTAGCAGAAATAACTAGAGATTCGATTCTCTCATTAATGAACCTGGCACCAAATTTGGAAAAGCATAAAGAACAGGATGAATCATATTAAGAAATCCAAATGATGATATACTTACCTTGGGTTAGCGAGATTTAGCACCGGTCTGATTACAACACAAGCAAGGAGTTCCCTGACGATAAAACGAAATAAAGAGCACTGCAGATCCTCAGGTTTAAAAGTAAGTACAATGAGGCCATCCATAACATGCTGTAGTACCTGCCATAATCCAGAATTAACGAAAAGAAAAATTTGCCAATCAGGGCAACCACGACATTGTTTCTGTCTATAGCTGTCACACTGCAAGCATAAACCAAAAGAAAGACAACCTTATGCTCGGCTTCAGCGCAAAATAAAATGGGATGCAATTTGTTCTCAGCAGCCAGAACAGATTTTAATTCAATGTCTCGTTCTTCAATGGTCAAAAATCTTGATTGAAGCTTCTCAATCTTTGTCTTAATTGCACGATAGAGTTCCAGACGATTACATAGAAGGTTGATGAGATCCCTGCAGCACACAAAGCAAAATATATTTTTTGAAATGCCATTCAGAGCCTACATCAACAAAAGAATAAATTCATGAGTACAATATCTGAAACCTTGTTAAAAGATCTATCAGATTAATATTTCTCATGCGGCTTGAAATTTCCCCAATTACACCGTTCATGATCATTACAAGCTCTTCCGGACCTTGCCTATCAGGAGTAATGCGTGAGTACCACAGATCTGTCAACCACTCTGAGACAATATGTCTAGTCAATTGATCAATTGCCTCCTCAACAACGGGGGAGTTCACCTTAAGCTTCCAGTCAGACCGTTCTGCCGAAACTCTTAAGCCCTCAAAGGGTTTTCTTCTCGAAGAACTGTTTGCAGAAGTTTGTTTACCTTTGTAAGTTGCAGCTTTCCTCCGCATTTCAAAATCCAGAGACATGTAGCGAAGTGTGATTATTAAGAATAGGGCAGCAGGCAAGTTGACTAGAACTGATGAACTTGTCACTGAAAGAGAGAAAAGGAGTGAAATGATAAAAGAGCATATACAGAAAAGCAAAATACCCAGATCTGATGGTTAAAAAATTGGACCTGATCAGGAATTATACATAATGAACTCTAGGGTTCTAAGTGTATCCAAATGCTTTACATTCTGAAGCTTTTTGTCAAGCAAATTACAATCTGAATTAGAAGACTTGGCATATGATGGTTGAAGAAGAAAAAATCTAGTGTTGATCAAAAGGGACATATGGAAGTGTTCCTTGAACAATACGTGTCAACTTACTCTTGCTATAATCAGGGAGGTAGAAAACAACAAAAGAGCAACATATACGAATTACCATCCTGTGGCTCATATGCAGCTCCATCCTAGCGATCCATGCTAATGCCACTTGAATGCTAAGTGATAGAACATGCCAAAAAATTACATTTCGAATTTTGTCTGAAATAAATCACCAGCAGGTATTAGGAAAAACGAAGGCCGGAATATTTGGCTCATTACAGCTGGATCATATTATTTGTAGAGAATTTGACTGACAAACTAATCCAGGTCGTTAGAGATGCTACTTCCGTGCAATGAGAAAAAACAGACAACCCATTCCAAGAGTTAAGTTGCATAAATTAATATCCAGACAAACAACTCTGCATTGCTATAAGAAACTGCTGCTAGAGCCAAACATTTGGTTTCGCAGCTTCCAATTGAAGTTAAAAACATAGTAGAAATAACAAAAACAAGACGCTAAGTAAAGAAAGACGTTCTGCGATTAATAACTATCACATTTATATTTTTATCTCAAACTGAACAAGTTTCACTCTGGCATTCCCCTTCCTGAATTTCCAAACACAAGTATAGATGCAAAGTAAAACTATAATTCTGCATCAAAATCAACAAGAACACAAAATAAAAAAAGAAAGTAGGAAAGGGACGAAAGAACGAATCACTGACATGACATGAGGTAGGACAGTCCAGCAACGCATACAACCAGGAGAACAATCCGTTTCTTAGCTTCATCCACTAGGTCTCGAACGCTCACCTTTTGCCTCTCGTCGCTGCTCATTTTTCCCCAGCCCCTCAGCACACACTTCACCTACTCGCACCACACCCCAAAAACTCATCCAATATTCATCACCAAGCACAAAACATGGTGATAACAACCATCAAAACAGATAAACCCACTCAAGATTCTGAAATCAAATCCTCCAGAAACTACATTTCTTCACGCGATCACGACAAAAAACTCTCCAGACAAAGCACCCAAATCCGGCGCGACATGATCAAATGCAATTCGATGCGGGCATGGCAACGCAACAATCATCCTATCAAATCGACTCCCATTTCATAGACCATTAGGTTTTCGGCGCGTGTACGGAGCATCAAATGTGTGTATGTATCGTCCATTTCTCTCTCTCTCTACTCTCTCTCTCTCTAGAAAAAACCTTTTTTAACAGAGGAATTAATTATGAATTCCCCATTTTCGCGGTAGGTTTCGCCGTTTCGGTTTAGGGATTTTATTGGCACTTAACAAAACGACATTTACGTGCCGAGGTTTTTTTTTGTTTTTCAGGAGTCTCTATGACACCTTGATGGGGACCGTGTCCAAAATAGTCATTTCACGATTAGTTCCTCACGTGGTGAGCTCGTAGGGCGCGTGCCTGGCGTGGGGAGAATCGTGAGCTGGGACCCACGGGCAAGCAAAAGCACCCATTCATTTGTGAAATTGCGATTTATGAATGCGCCCCTGTCAAATCAAGAAAACAACTCATGTGGGTGTTGCGATTTGGGTCGAGTGTTTTTTTTTTTCTTTTTTCTTTTTTTTTAATATAATTAATAACATTAGACCGAACGACTCTACGTCTTTTGCAATCAAGAGAATTTAGTCCGGATTAAATATAATTAAATCACTGCGGCCTTAATAATACACAAATGAATTAAACTCTATTTTTTCATCTAACAAGGCATTACATGTCATGTTTGTAACTAATGCTTTTGACTAGGGATGTGATTTAGCTATAGCAACGACCAAGTTCGAACAATAATGTTTAAATGACAATCGTTTTTTGTAAAATGCAATGATTTTCTTCTCAAGATACCAGTACTCAAGTTTGAGAGAAAATGAACTTTAAGATACTCTGAACTCCCATAACAAAAATTGGTGTTTTTGAAGATATTTGAACGAAAATGCAAAAAAACAAAAAATACCTTATGATAAGGTTAAAGTCATTGAATGAACTACAAAATTGGGGTTTTATTTATAAATATCAAAAAGTTGCGTTTTCTAAAGTAAAAAGATACAATTTACCCATTTGAAAAATCAGGTCATGCTTGCCTGTCAACTTGAAACACATGCTCGGATTGGTCGCTTGGTATAGTAATTTGGGTCTGACCGACCCGATTGTCATGTGTTCATGGTTGGATTCAATTTGATTTATTTCATTATATATGAACATATTTAGACCAATTTGAATTTTAAATTTAAATCATATCATTTTTTTATTTGAATTATGGTTAAAAAGAACATATTTGATTAATCAAATTCCTACGCTCAAACCCAAGCTTGGCCCCACCCATTGTTATAAATATTTTTGAAAATTATACATGCATTTACTTATTATTAGTTGCTATCGTCATGTTACAAATACAATTTAAGAACATTAAATTTATAAACAAATCTTATTACGGTTTTAATTATATAGATCCAAAGTCTCGATATCTCTAGGATAAAGCTACACAGTTTAGTTTTTTTTTTTTTTTTTTTTTAATGCACAAATTAGAACTGTTGAATTATAGAGTCATCATACCAATGAATACAAAAAAAAAGGCCAATTACAATTTACACCCCTATACTTTGGTTGATGTATCGTTTACCCTCGTTATTTTCAAAATATCGCATTTACACCCCTATATTTAACAATCATTATTTTTGAAAGGTCGCATTTACACCCCTCTATTTAACAATCAGACTTAAAACTTATTAACGGTGTTAGAATTCAATCATTAAGTATGACGTGTCACATTAGATTGATCGTTACATATCAAATTCACCATTTGTTGATTTTAATCAATTTGGCCCTTTAGTTTTTTAAGTCTCCTATAATTGACCCCATTCTCTCAACTTAGACCACCAAAAGTAATATTCTCCCTCAATTGTCCGTCAAAACTTTTAGTTCCTACTTAATTACATTTTTCTTATTCCATCCATCGGATCCGTAGGATTTAAAAATGTTGCAACTCAACTCCCATGCAAAAAATATCACTCCTAGATTAATTACTCCACAAGTTATTATTATCTATATTATAAATACTTTTGCAAGGTTTATGAATTACAGGGTGTTATAGCTTGTGTGTGTGTGTAAATTTATACACATTTGGAAGTTTTTTTATAACTTTATACATGTGTGTATAATTTACTAAACTTATATTTTAAAATGTATATGCATTGTAGCTATGTGAGTATATATGTACATATTTACACATGTATAAGAGCTTTTTTCATAATTTTATACATAAATGTATAATTTAATATACTTATATTTTTTAATGTAAATATATTTGAACTTTATAAATAAAAAATTGTGTGAATACATTTTTGTATTTATTACATATTATTTTGACCTATATATATATTAATACGTATTCATCTATTGATAATAAATATTTTTGAATATAGCTGCATATTTGTTTTGATACAAAATTTAAACGCATATTGATTTGCAAGTGTTTATATTATAATTGAGGCACATTTTTAAAAAATTTTATAGACCAATACCAGGGGTAAAATCGTCCACCAAATCCCAACGACCACCCCCAATGGCCACTTGCAAATTGGTCAAAGTCCACATGAGCAATTTCAAACGGCTTAAGTAATGGAGGAGGGCAAATGTGACATGTTAGAGGTGAGGGGGTGAACGGTACATCCACCAAAGTAAAGGGTGCAAATTGTAATTAACCAAAAAAAGGGAAAGAAGATAGAAAAAATAAAAATAAAGAGACACATCATTAGTACGAGAGTAATTGTAGAGAGAGATGGAAAATTGCGCCAAATAAGACGACGTAGATTTATGGGGAGGCCGAAAACCAACAAACGACGGCGTTTGCACATTTGCGGCAATACGAAATAGCTTCAGAGATCAATTTTCCCCCAACTCCTTTTCTGCCCTAAAAACCCTCGAACAAAGATCACAATCAAACAACAGAAGAAAAAATGTCGATCGTTATGTGTGATACTTTTTACGAAGAAAAACCAACAGTACGTTATTCTCTCCACCCACCCACCTAACCCCCCCTCCCCCCCTCTATTTTTTTTTTCTCTGATTTTTTTTGGTGATTTTTCTCCCACCAGCTCGATGATGTTAAGCGCGAAATATCAAGTATCATTGGATTGTCCGATATCAAGAACCAGTTAGAGGCGATTGTGGAGAAAATAGTTGATGCGGAGAAGGATGCGACTCATGGATATAGAGTTGTACCTCCCAAGCCCTTTCACATGGTGTTCGTGGGGAGTAATGGAACAGGTAAAACTCCAAATCCCAGCCCCGCCATTATAGTTTTTGTTTCATTGTATTATCATCTCCGTTTTGAGCTTTAGATTGAGGCGTTTCAAATGCAATGCAGGCAATTTTTACGCATTGATTTGTGCAGATTGATATTATTTCTTTTTCGGTATTTGGGCGTTCATCGTCGTAATTAATGTCAAAAAAATTGTGTCCAGGTCAAATTACGCTGATTAATGAGGTTTAGGGTTTTCCTTTTGCAGTTTATGTGGTTCATTGTTTTGCTGCGAAGATAATGATCTATTTATTGATTATTTCTTGGGGTTTGTGTGTGATTATGTATGGAAATTTTATGACTAAATACTGCAATTATTTCCTTGCTTTTATTGATTAATTTTGATTCATTGAACTTATGGGTTGTCATCTTTAGTGATTAATATCATTATCAATGTATACATCTCCTTCCATTGGAAAATCCAACAGGGAAAAATCAAAGAAAAGGTCTTGTTCAAAAGAAGAAAAAATTTATATAAAATAATTCGTATCGTTGTGTCAGCGTCAAATTCTCTGGAAAAAGAATAAATATTTTGGTAAATCTTCGTAGTTTATGGAAAAGGAAGTTTGATCCTTCTTAGATTGTAACTTGAAAGACATTACGAAGAACGAAAAAAGGGATCAATATTGTTTCTGTTGTTTTTTCAAATAATGTTATCTTTGATAACTTAACTAGCTATGATAGCTGTGTCTTGGGTTCTACTCCCACTTATGTGTGGTTATTTGTCTACTTCGATAGTAGTTGATGATAATATATTGGTGTTCGCTTGTTAAATGTAGATTGTTGATTGCTAGTTATAATTGGTATTCCCGATGTCAACCAACCAAAAATAAATATATAATAAAAGAAAATAGAAACGGATCATGAAAATATTGATGAAAAGATTTGTGGGGAAGGCAGGAAAATATTTGAAATTCTTCATTTCCAACTGATTAACTGGAATAAGCAGAATAATGGAAAGAGATTGTGTTGCTTTCTAACCATAAATAAGCAAGACATTAATATTTTGAGCTGATTGATTAGAGATGATTAGTGGAGCTCCTTTTAAGTCCACTAATAGTTAAACATTATGTTGGTATTGAGAATTGTCCATTGTTTCTTCTATTGTTCGTGCTAACTTGAAATCTTTCTACATGTATGTTGACAGGCAAGTCTACAGTAGCTCGAATTATTGGCAAACTATTTTATTTGGCTGGAGTTCTAAATTCTTACACCGTGACCGAAATGCAAGGAAATCAAAAGGTTATAAAAATAAACTATTTCTCACAAACTATCAACATTATCTTGAAGTTTATCTTCAAAAATCACCCCAGATAAGAAAAAGTTCTTGTCATCATCAGATGAAAGATCCAAAAGGAGGCATACTGCTCGTAAACATAGACGAGGAAGATCCCATAAACTCAAGGACTTTGGAGGAGATCGTATCTACAATGGATGGGGGAGAGGTATCTGTCATATTTGCCGGAAGTTACAAGGCCTTAAATCAATACATGAAGTTTAACAACGAATTGTACAGAAGATTCTCAATACGGTTACAATTTGACGACTTCACTTGTGAAGATCTTGCTAATATTCTTCGGCAAAAGGCGAGCAAGAAAGGGGAGAATGATTTGATATGCGGGTTCGAGTTGGATGGTTCGTGTAGCATCGGGGATGTAGCTAAACTTCTTGCTGAAAATACGCCGAGAAATCTGCGCACCCAGTTGAACGCTCATCTTCTTGATCAAATGCTGATAGAGGCGACGAAAGCCGTTGATAGGCCAGGTGAAAAGACCATCTCTTTGAGAGATTTGGGTATAGGTATACAGAATGGGGCATATATCTATAAAAATATGTTAAATTTGTGACATTGTAGCACATGAGGCTCTGGAAAAGTTAACAATGCCATTGAATTTTGGTCAATGCATACAAATTGGTAGTCACTAACCTTGTATATGGTCAGATTTTTGTGTTTACTTAACAATTTCTATTGAGAAATACGAAGCGGACTGTACCGGTATAAGATGAATGACATGTATTCAACAGTGATGTTATAATTTAATTCTGTTGGATGGTTAGATGTACGACTGTATTCTTTTTTTTTTTTGGTTAGGGATGTACGACTGTATTCAAGATTGATATTTTTAGTTGTAGTCAGAAAAGGGAAAAAAGGAAAATTATATTTTAATGAACGCATTATTCATGTAATCTTTTAATACATTGTATCAAGTGCGATAATTGTAATACTCAAGAATAGTATCGTTATGAATGAACATTAAAATTGTGTTTGGGTTAATTGATTCGGTGATATGTATTTCAAATGTCACAGATACGGGTTATAGATCATTTGACATTTAAAATCACAGGATTATACTAAAATTTTTATTCGAATTCAAATTCTTTTGTCCGAACTCTTCAAAATCCAAACACACCATAAAACGACTTAATAGTACCATATCCACTCATAAAGGGAAAGAAAATCATGATCAAAACTATACTTTTTTTAATCAATGTCATTTAATCTAATTTATTATGAAAAAATTCAAATTATTTATCTAGTTGGACTAATCTTGACTAATTATCATTCCCTGATCACGTGCTTGCCGGCTCAGGCACGTGACACGACTGTATACAACTAATATACCTCGTATTGTCCAAAATCCAAATTTTGATCGCACCTTAATTCCCTCGCGTGCAAAAAGGAAAGCTTTTAAAAAAAAAGAACCCATTTGTGAGCTGAAATGCCATTCAACGACGTCACTTCATTCTCCTTGGAGATCCAGCTCAGCTCACAGCCGCGAAAGGAGCTCATACGTCGCCGTTTCGCTGCACTTTCCATGTTGAAGCACCACTTTTTACCCCATGTGTTGAAGATTCTCTTGCCTTTTTTCTCTCTCCCTCTCTAAGAAACAAATCCAGGAAAAACAGTAGAGAAAAAAAAAAAAAATCAGAGAGCATTTTTTGCAAGTAGTCATCGGCAATCTGAAACTCTGAACTCGGGCAATGGCATCGCCGCCGCCTGGAGTTGCTCCGAGTCCGACATCACCTCCTGGAGTTGCTCCGAGTCCAACATCGCCGCCTGCTCCGCCGCCTCCGGTGGTTCTTCTGCTCCCGCCGCCTATTCCTGACAATGACACTACTCCGCCGGTGGCTACTCCTCCGCCGCCGGGGGCAACCAACAGCACGACTTTGGTGGCTCTGGGAGTGGGGATAGGGATAGGCGGGGCGCTTGTGCTGGTTTGCGTGGGTATTTTTGTCTGTTGGTACAAGAGGAGGAAGAGGAGGCGCCAGGGAAAGGACGGATTTGCTTATGCTCCTTCACAGCCACAGGGGCCCAAAGGTTGCTAAGATTTATATACACTTTTTTTTGGTCTAAACTCTAGGTTGAATGGTTATTTTTCGCTTTGTTTTTAGTTGATGTGGGGTTAGTTTAATGCCGGAAAAATACAAAGTCTTGGGATTTTATATATAATGTACATTTGAACTGTTTTGACTTAATGCAGACAAACACTTCAGTTAGCCGCACTATTGACATAGGATTTCATTCAAAGAAATTAGTTTGAAACTTAACTCTCTTATTTTTAAGATAATATTACATTACATCATATTTCGTATAGTCATTTTAAATGATCGATTCGGATGTTATTCATGGATAGTGCCAAATACTGCTAATTTGCTTCTGGAGTTGTGGTCATGCTGCATTATCATGCCAGTCACGGCGCTGCCGAAACTTGTCTTGAACTTTGTTGTTTTACTACCATTTGCTTCTTTCCAATATATAGACTTTTTCGTGCCATAAGTATTAACTGCAAATTTCATGGCTTTGTTTAGCGCTCTCTGTTTCCTTAAAATGGAAAATAACATAGATAAACGGCAACAGACGATGCAACTTAAGCTAACTGCTATATGTAAGAACTTTGTGCTTTCAGAGTTTGTTTTGTAATTTCTCAAGTTAATGTGGTTTTCTCTACCTTGAAGCTGTAAGTATGCATACTGTTAATTTGTTGAAGCAGGTGCATTTGTGCCTTGACTGCCTTCATTTTCTGTCAAAGGTACAGCGCCATCTTCAAAAGAAAGATGAGCTGCTTTCATGGCTACCATGATGCATTCTTGATAAAACACAACTGAACTTTGATATTCCTTCTTGTGGTGCTCAATCAGAAATTTTAAGAACACATTCCAGTCATTTTGTTAAGAGAGAACACTGTGGTACAAAAAAAGTTAAGCGAGAACGATGGGAAGCATTCAATTGCGGGAACTGGCTTCAGGGCGGAACTTATCTTTCAACATTAGCAATATAATGCAAACAAATATGCTCTTCTGATTTTTCTTGTTGACGGGAACTAGCATTCGTTTTTGTAAGACTTAGAAGGCCACGGGGCAGTGACTATTAACAGAATGGATTTGGTGCAATGTTTAAAGATGCATTGATAATGGTAGAAAATTGCTGGACAAACTTTTTGCAATGATCTGAATGTTGCGCGTAATGGCACCACTTTGTCTAAGGTTGGATTGCTCTGTATGACACTTGGTGTTGCGAGTTATTTATATTTGAAGACTTTAAGAATATTTTGGTTTGTTTGAATCCAAAGAATAGAAATGATGGATACATGTGCAAATCCAGTGGCATTATCTTGATCTCTTGTTTTGGAATGCTTCAAATAGATATGATTATGCAACTGGTCCCAGTGCATTAGGCTTAAAGAAGGATATGAATGATCGTTATTATGTGACATCCTTGTTTCTAATTTCCAGAGCTGGGTCTATATTTTTGTGTTCATTTTTATTTTAAAGTGCATTCAGTCTTTTAATTCTTTTGCTTTTGCAGATGATCCTTTTCATGGTCCTCAACACAACCCGCCACAGCCCTTTCCACCACCAACTGGTAATGTTTCTGGACTGCCAAACCCTGCTCCTCCTCCAGCCATTTCACCGCATTCTCACTCATCTTCAGTGGATGGATCTACTCAACAGCCACGTTTCTTTAGTATCAGCCAGAGCTCTACCAATACTAGTCCACAAGGAGGCCCTGCTTCGAGTCTGGCTTCCACAAAAACTACATTTACATTTGAAGAACTTGCACTTGCAACAGACACTTTCTCTGACACCAACCTCCTTGGTCAAGGTGGCTTTGGATATGTTCATAAAGGAGTGCTTCGTGACGGAAAAGTGGTTGCAATTAAGCAATTAAAGGTTGGGAGTGGTCAAGGGGAGCGTGAATTTCAGGCAGAGGTAGGGACTATAAGTCGTGTTCATCACAGGCATCTAGTGTCACTGGTTGGGCACTGCATTTCAGGGACTCAAAGATTGTTGGTATATGAATATGTTCCAAACCGTACCTTGGAGTTTCACTTGCATGGTAAGCCCGGATGGGATTTGACTTGGTTACATCCATGGTAGCTGACATATATGTAGCTTTAGCTACATGCATGTTTTGGTAGTTAATATGAGATAGGAACTCTTTAATTGCTTAACAGAAAATGGATTTGTGTAGAGACCATCTCAGGAATTACAGTTTTACAACATTGTGCAATCTAGTTTAAAGCAATGATTAGCATCATTTGGAACTCTACTGAGACATAGAAAATGGGAACAGTTTTGAGTGTATTATCAACCAATAGAGCCACCTAAAATATGAGCAATATGATACTTGATTATGAGCAGGTGTAATCTCTTCTACCATGCATTGTCCGTATTTTCTGGCTATTAGTGTTACATGTATAGTCAGATCTTTAATGTCACGTCTATACTTCTCAGCACTGGTTTGACGTATTTCCTTTGCTTGAGATTGAGGTTGCATGTTCATCTCATAATATAGGATACACATGAATTTGGTAACAGCAAAAAGTCTTTGTTATCTTGGTCCGTAATTATTTATACTGGCCAAATTGATACACCCTTGTATGTCTTCGTGATTTTTCCTTCAGTGGGATATATGATGTTTCCTGAAATTATTATGGCGCGGGTGGGCATCTACTAAATTGATTCAATGGTCTTGTGTAATTTTATTTTCCTTTCACTCTGTTGCAACCTAAAATGTTTGTAAAACAGCTAGTTGTCTTGCAATATTCAAAATCTGTTTTCCTGACTAGTTTGGTGCCAAAAGTCATGATGTAAGTCTTAGACATATATTATACCTTTAAGTTTCATTTCCTTTAAATTTGTCTTACCGGTGAACAATGCAGGGAAGGGGAAACCTGCCATAACCTGGGCTACTAGGATGAAAATTGCCCTGGGCTCTGCAAAAGGATTGGGGTATTTGCACGAGGACTGTGAGTCTTCTACTGCTCCATGTTTTTAGCTTTGTGTCTGTGCTATTGTTTTTTAAAAGATTCAGTTGCATTCAAATTGGATGACATATGCAGGTAATCCTAAGATCATACACCGTGATATCAAGTCTGCTAACATTCTTCTTGATGAAAATTTTGAGGCAAAGGTATGTGCTTATGTCTCTGCATGGAGTTGTTAGTATCCTTGTGTTATGCTCTCTGTCTCTCTCTGTCTCCTGGCCTTTTGCCATCATGTCTTTTCACGGTTATGTTCTGCTTAAAATACATACTGATGTCTCCATAAAAGGGATTGAGTAGTAAAAGAACGATTCAGGATTCTTATCTGTGGACACTCTTTAGTAGGTACTTATGAAGAAAAGAAGCAGGAAAGAAATAGACAGACTAAGAGAGGTGTTATATTCAGGTGCCTATAAACTCATATTTGCAAACCTTCACAAATGAACAAAGAAAAAACAATATATGTTTGTAGATTTGGGCACCTTGCTGAACCAAAAGAGGATGACGAATATGGTTATTTAGGATGAAATAGGTCCATTAAAAACGACATCTTCTGGTTTAGCTCTTAAATGAAAATCTTCTCTAAGTTATAGAAGACAAGTAATCTCTATACCTTTTTCTTTCTTTTTTCTTTACAAATTTTGTACATGTTGAGGGTGGGGGAATAGGGGCAAAGAACATTTTAAGAACTATAACCTAATTCCGAAATTCATTAGGTTGTTTGTTTCTATGAAATAAAGGGGAAAATATTAACTGACACTTGGATTTTATTTTTACCATTGTCAAGTTTGAGTCACTTATCTGTGCAAAAATGCTGTGTTCATAGTGTTAAAGTTCTGAAATCAGCAAGTTTATCTATCGTTTATCTCGTTCCACAAGTAATCAAACTTAAAACTTTTTATGGTACCGTATCCTTATTTATCATTGTATATTCAAACCAGGTTGCAGATTTTGGGCTTGCTAGATTCTATTCAGATACCGATACTCATGTTTCCACCCGGGTGATGGGAACTTTTGGGTAAGCTGCTGAAAATTCCCTTTCTATTTCTCCTCGTTGACTAGAGTTATTATCTTAATTCATCACATACAATACTAGAAAACTCCGATTAAGTTCCACACTGCTTTTCATTTATACATGTCTCATTGCTTGCAGTTATTTAGCTCCAGAATACGCACTTACTGGGAAGCTGACAGACAAGTCAGATGTCTTCTCATTTGGCGTTGTGCTTTTGGAGTTGATCACTGGCCGCCGGCCGATTGACAAATCACAAAACTATCTTGATGATAATATCATTGATTGGGTAAGATCATTTCTTCAATCTTACAATGTTATTTAACAACCAAAAACAGATAATGAGAAAATATGTGAATTTTCTCCTCCCACGAGCTTTTTGTTTTGTTTGGCTTGAGAATTTCTCTTCCAGAAATGTAACTCATTTCTCAAAAAAATTCAGGCAAGGCCTTTGCTTGCGCAAGCTCTGGAAAATCACAACTTCGATAGTTTGGCCGATCCAAGGTTGGAGAAGAATTATGATTCGATCGAGATGGCTCGGATGGTTGCATGTGCTTCTGTCTGTGTGCGTCATTTGGCTCGACGAAGGCCGCGAATGGGTCAGGTACATTTAACTTTTTCGAGCTCAGAACATCTCAACTGTTCCCACTATTAACTTTGCAGTCAAAACCTCGAATTCAACTGAGATATTTCCATCTCTTTTGACTTCTCCTGCTGCAGATAATCCGTGTGTTAGAAGGTAACTTAACTCTGGACGAGTTGAATGAGGGCATTCAACCCGGACCCAGCATGATAAACGACTCACACGGGAGCTCAGACAACGATGCCTCCTACGACACTGCACATTACAGAGAGGATCTGATCAAATTCAGGAAGATGGCATTAGAAAGCGTTGAACTCACCACAAGCGAGTGCAGCGGTCCCACTAGTGATTTCGGTCATCAGCCCTCTGGCTCGAGCAGTGAAGTCCTTCGAAACACCTCTCAAGATAAGCAGCCATGACCGTTGGTGCGAAAGAGGGAAGCCTGTATAAAATTCTTTAAATTGAGAATATGTTAATTATTTGTAGGTTAGTTTCGGATGTCCGGCATATCCTCATGCCCTTTTTTCCCTTTCTTCTCGATTCCTCGGGTAAGTTGTAGTCAGATCATTTTGTTTACAACCTTTGGTCGTTCAGTATAGATGATGTTCTTGTTAATTTAGGGAGGAATGTGGTAATATGAGCCACATTTCTATATGCTTTCCAGCATATAGAGATGCTTGGATCTCTTGGCCAATGTAAAATTGATGAAAACATACTTGGTGATTTATTCATGCTTGGATATGCTAATGGAGCTTTCGACAATTTTTTGGCAGCATTAACTTGAAGCTCAACTTTGAAATATTGGGTATGCCAAATTCTTGGTAGTGTCGGCTATTGTTTTGTTTTCTTGCAGTATTTCCTGTTACATACACGACATACGTGTGAATTAATAAACGATAGAGTTCAGAAAAGAAAAAAAAAGTGTGATGTGCAAGAAAAATGTGAATCTTCTTCTCTAACGTTGATCATGGAGTACCATTAAAATATATGTACTTTGAATTGATGAATGGGAAAATTTTTATGTGGCCCAGGTGTGTGGGTTTCATTTATGCATCATGCAATTCAAATTTAGTCACATGTTATATGTATTTTATAAAAAATTTAATACATAACACATGATTAAATCAGAACTGCAGGATGTAAACACCTTATCTATGAAAGAAAAACCTAGATGAATGTAACAAAGGATCCAGGAAGTCCTCTCATCTCATGAATTCTGCTCTTCTAACAAGTGATACGAATTCTAGATTTTTTCGTTAAAAGGGAGAAATTAAAATTATATTACAGCATATATCACTAATTAGTCACTAACAAATAATAGCCAATAAAATACAAATAACAAATTTATTTAAGTAAATAAATGCTTGCATAATTAATGAGAAATAAATTTCTTGTATTTGTAGAGTTTTAGAATTCGATTTTAATTGTTAGATCAAGCCTGGTAGAACTAGAATTTAATATTTTATATATCTACAAAATTTTGAGATCTCAAGCGTATGAGAAATTCCTTCAAGCTTGCCGTTGAACTGCAACGGCTACTTTCAACAGCCAATTACATATTAACCCCTCCCATATCGTTCCAACTACTGGTTATCCCTCAAATGATGTAGGGGCAAAAAAGGGAATTAAGCTGCAGCACTGCTAATTGCTAAACGCCTAAACCTGTGCATTTCTCTCCCTCTCTCTCTCTCACACACACACCCACCCCCAACCTATTGGTACCGGCTAGGGTTTCTGGAAAAAGTCACCATCCAATGGAAGAGGCGACAGAATCAGAATCGTTCCTCGACCAGATCAAGCCGCCGCGGCTCGAAGACGCCGGCCTCGAGGACTGTGCGCTGCCGCCGGAATCCATCGAAGAGGCGTTTCTGAAAGCCGCCTCTGCAGTCAGATCCTTCGTCTCCGAATCCGACGACGAAGATGAAAAGTCCTCCGAAGCTCTCGTCGGGATCGCCGAAGGGCCAGCTGCTCCTTCCGGAGGCCGGCCCGCCGTGGAAATCAGCGGGACGGCGGTGGTCCCCGGCGGTGCGGGAGGCAAATCGGGCCCTTCGGTTTCGCCGGAGAGTGCCGGGACATGCCTCGATGCGTTGAAAGAGTTGGAAATTGGTGAAAAGAGTAGGGTTATTTTGGGGAAAGAAATTGGGAGGTCCGAGTGATGACGTGGCGGAAGATAAATCAATTTCAGCGGAAAATAATGCTCGGAAATAATGCAATTGTATACGGTTCTTGATTTCTTTTTAATTTTGTACCACCATTTGCGGTAATAATAGATAATTAAATTTACAATGTACTCCTCCTAATCTATGTAGAGTTGATATTTTCAACACCAAACAAAGAACTCAAGGACGCGGCTTTTAAATTAGGACTAGAATTATCCAATCGGTTCTTTGATCCAAAATTTTAAAATGTAAAAATAGTCAAATGTTATTATCCCTTACAGAAATGGTTATGGGCTGTCCGGTGAGAAACAGTCAAATGCATGTGAAGGGGTAAATACGACGGTCATAATAATTTTTCGTTTGATTTTAGAATTTTGATAAGAAAAATATACTAGAATTTTTTTTTTGGCTCTAAATAATAGTATTTTATATTTTTATTTTTGATTATTTTTATTTTTCTTTCATTTTTTCTCGCTAAAATTCGTATTCCAAACATAATCTAAATATTTTGTAAGAATGAACACTAGAATTTAAATCCACTTTTAATTTGAAATGTCCTCACTCTATCGCGACTCCTAGTTATCTATAGAAAAGAAACTTCTTTTGATTTTTTCCCCCTTGCAATAATTGTAGCAAGAAAATCCAAAGATGCCTCCACTAGTGATATATAAAAATTAAACTTAAGAATGATAAAATATCATTATAATAGCATAATTATGTAAATTTATATTTGCATTAGGTTCTTAATAATTTATATTATAATTCAAGCACACAAATAAGTTACGATTCGAACTTTAACCATTACATTCTTAACGTTTTTAAGATGATATACATATTCATTGAGTCAGATACCTAATTAAAAAAAGTTAATCGAGTGAATTCTAAAGCTTTTGAAGTGAATAGTAAATTTTAATTGAATTAAATCAATTCAATCATCGCGTAAGAATTGAGTATTGGATTCGAATTGAAAAAAAAAACAGAAATAAAATTGTGAATTACCATTTCATCTAAATTCAATTCCAACCTACCATTGATGATAACCTATGTATAGCCATAACTAACCCGCGCGATTTTACGACCCATACTTCGATAAGATTTTAACGTTTCTCTAATTCTCTATGAATTTCACGAATAAAACGTTTTTGGGGCTTGATATTTTCGTACCTTGTGTACGGTTTCGGAATAAAATACTACCTCACCGACCCCAATTGTGTGGTCTATAATTTTGATGGTTCTGAAGTTCTAGTCAATTATATATAAGAGAGAGAGAGAGAGAGAGTCACATCCAAATGTGACACTCATATTATCTTATTATTATTTGATCATTAGTAGGACAATTAAGTGGTGATTATTTACTTGTTGGACTTGGTTCAGAACTTAGGTAACAATTAAATCTTATCAAAAAAACAAAAAAAGAATTAAGGCTTATAAATTGATTGATGATAGCATTGAAAATTACTTTTGCTATAAATTGGTGTGGGCCTTGACTCTGTGTCTTAGACGTGGTCCATATGCCTTACTCGAATTAGATATCCAAATCTCTAGACTGCCAAAGTTAATTCTTGCGGGTTTTACCAAATACCAACTACTAGATCAATGCCAAAAATTCAACAAGTTTATCCGTAGACATGCCTTTTTTTTTATAATTGGATAAATCATTAAACATTCCTTCTTTACAGTGTTTATTATAGATATTGAAAAATTGACAAATGGTCCCACAGTGAGTAGGAGTAGGCCGTCATTGGTTTTTCAAGAAGAAATTTGGCCAATAAGGCCCTTCAAATTTGTATTTAAGGAACTAAGCCTCTAATTTTAATTTTTATTTTTTTTTGGTAAAAATTATAACCTGGCACTGATTAGGGCAAATAAGTATACTTATTTGACATAAGATTTGAATGAGGTCAAATTATAAATAACTTAACTTATAAATGGGGTCAAATTGAAAATAACTTAACTTACAAGAACAACAAAACATCTAGGCCATGACAAATTATATGGCCGTTTAGGCCAATCTCTTAAGCGATAAACTGATTTCTATTAAGATATACTATAAAACACTCAGGCCGCGACAGAACAAATGGAAGTTCAAGAAAATCTCTTAAGATATATTGTAAGATATACTACAAAATACTCATAGCCGTAAAAAAATAAATGGCCGTTTGTGAAAATCTCTTAAGCAATAAACTGATCTCTCGTAAGATATATTACAAAACACCCAGGCTGTGACAAAATATATGGTCGTTCGGGCAAAACACCCAGACCATGACAAAATATATGGCCATTCGGGCAAAACACCCAGACCGTGACAAAATATATGGCCGTTCATGATATTTTTGCTATGTTTTTTAGCATAATATCTTAAGAGATTTTGTTATTTTGCTTAAGAGATTCTACTATTTTGCTATATTTTTTAACATAATATCTTAAACGGTCCACTCAATTGTTTAAACGATTCTCTTATTTTAGAACAATCTCTTTAACAAATACTCAATTGTTTAAGTGATGTTGTTATTTTTTTCAAAAAATATTGATATAAATTCATCTTTAACTATCTATTATGATATTTTTAGAAAATAATAGATCAATTTCATAATAATGATCATTATAATATATTCATGATGTCTATATCTATATTATAAAAGATCATTATGAGTATTAGGATCTAGGAAAAATCTCTTAAGCGATAAACTGATATCTCTTAAGATATATTACAAAACACTTAGGTCGTGACAAAATATATGGCCGTTCGGGCAAAACATCTAGGCCGTGACAAAACATATGGTTGTTCGGGCAAAACACCCAGGCCATGACAAAACATATGGCCGTTCATGATGTTTTTGCTATGTTTTTTGGCATAATATCTTAAGAGGATCTACTATTTTGCTTAAGAGATTCTACTATTTTGCTATATTTTTTAGCATAATATCTTAAACGATCACTCAATCTTTTAAACGATTCTCTTATTTTAGAACAATATCTTTAACAACTACTCAATCGTTTAAGTGATGTTATTATTTTTTTCAAAAAATATTGATAAAAATTCATCTTTAACTATCTATTATGATACTTTTAGAAAATAATAGATCAATTCCATACTAATGATTATTATAATATATTAATGATGTCTATATCTATATTATAAAAGATCATTATGAGTATTATACTTATATTGAATTAATGTCTCTATTATAATAACCATTATAATATATACATATTGCCTATACCACAAAAGATCATTATGATTATTGTATAGAATTGATATCTGTATTATAATGATCATTATAAGATATTCGTGATGTCTATATCTATATTATAAAAGATCAACTCTATTACATGTTCTTGATGTCTATATTACAAAAATTATTATAATTATTATATAAAATTGATAACTATACTACAAAAGGTAATTATAAAAGATAGAATTATTGTATTGATTTAGTGTCTATTATCATAATGATCTCTCGAAAAGACAAGTTGAGCCGTTGGTACTTTGTATCTATTAGTACGAATGATCTCTTGAAGAGAAAAACTCGACCTCTTAAATTTTAATGAATAACTCATGAGTGATCCATAAAGAGCCCTGAAATCACATGGTACTATAGTCATACTATGTATCATGGCCGAGCCGCGTGAGTACTTTGTATCCATTATTATGAAAGATCTTTTGAAGAAACAAGTTGATTTCTTAAACCTTCATGAACAACTTTCTTGAATTATTACATTTATCAATCATCTATTAGAAAATATTGACATAAACAGTTATACTTTTTGAATATAATTACGTAAATCAAATAAATAACCAATTAGGCAATATATTGTACTTTAATTATTTTTGTTGTAATTACTTTTGATTAAAAACTAAACTAATACAAATCAAAATAAAATTCACTATAATTAAAAAATGATAGAAAATTTAGAAAAATAAAAAAAATAACAAAAAAAGTACTCCCACCAACCCTATCCCATCCCGAATAGAGAAACAGAATGTAGAACAGGAAAAAAAAGAAGCAATGCATACACACATTAAAAATTGATTAAAATATTAAATTAAAGATATAATTTGTTAGTCCATGATAAGAGGATATGATTTATAAAAAAAATTTGAGAAACTTTGGCTGGAGGCAACGGAACGAGCACCGAAGGCTTGCGCACTCCGTCGACGCTCGTTTTGTCATCTCCAGCTAAAATTTCTCAATATTTTTTCCAAAAATCAGCTCCTCTTGTTATGGGCAAATCGAATCTTTGATCAATTTTGAAATTGTATAAAGTTTGTTGATCAATTTTGGTATTGGAATATCTTTTTTCTTCGTTTTTTTTTTGTTATGTTTTAAATAAATATATTTTGTAATATATTCTTTTTTAGGGATCAAATAAAAATTTTAAAAAATATATTAATATTTATATTTAATGATATTTATATTTTATTTATAATTAATTATATATAATTAATAAAATGATCATCTACCTCAAAATTAAAACTCGAGGATCATTCTCTTCAAAAAAACTTGAAGGGATTCTCTTAAAAAAACTTGAAGGGGTTATCTATTAGAAAACCTCGTTTTTCAACTTCATCTTCTTGTTGGAATTAGTAGTGCATTAATTGCTAATAAATGGTCCCAACTGAAACTAACAACTCAAAAACAAAAAAAACTACAAAAACTGTTGAGAGGTTCTGATTAGTATGGAATAATCACATAGATAGGGGTAGCAGGAGAAGAAGCGATATCGTAAAAAACGTGGCTTCAAGATCTAAAACCCTTCATTTGCATGAAACTTTTCTTGCTTTATAGTTGTTGTTGATTTTCTGTTGGACCCTTTTGAGGGTGAGGCTTAAATCTCTTGTTTGCTTAAGCTTCTCAAGAAAATCTCTTCCAAAGTTGCTGACTTTGGGCTCTGGGCTTGGCCAATTGCAACATTTTTTCTGGTGATTTCAGTGTTAATTCTCGTTTGAATGTGATATTTAGCTGTAGTTTTCTTGTTTTTTGAATTGATTTTGAGTTTATTGGGTTTTCAAGAAGGATTCTTGATCTTCTACAGGGTGAATAACAACTGGGATTTTTTTTCAAGAATTTCATGGCTGAGGAGGCTTTGAGAGCAAAGGCTGTGATTTTCACTGGTTTGCTTGTTTTAGCTTGTGCAGTTGTTTCAGCACAAGATGATTTAGAACAGGCCATTTCAAGAAAAAATGGGACCAGTGAAAACTCTGTAGCAGGTTATTTTACAAGAATAATCAGTTTCTTGAAGCAAAGTAGGGACATAATTTTCCAACATGTCTGGCCTGTGAGTTTATTGTTAATTATGTATCTTGTTACCATTTAAGTTCTTGCAATTGGATTCATTTTGTTGGTTTATATATAGTATGTAGCTATGTTTTAGCAATCCTTTTGATTGCAGGATATGGAATTTGGGTGGAGGATTGTTCTTGGGACAGTGATTGGATTCTTTGGTGCTGCCCTTGGGAGTGTAGGTGGTGTTGGCGGAGGCGGTATTTTCGTTCCCATGCTCATGTTTGTCATAGGGTTTGATCCGAAAACATCGACTGCAATATCTAAGTGTAAGAATCCATGAATTGGAGTTAAGGATTTTAAATTCATCATAATTGTTTCACTGAACTTGTTTGGATAATTTCATATTACAATTGGATTTCAAATTTGTTAACTCTCATTTTGAGCAACCTTTTGAGTTATCTTGGTGCATTTGAAACTCTTTTAATATCGAAACATTTGGGATAATTTTTGCAAATATAAATCCTTTGATCCATAATATCGCAGAAATCGGCCATCTTCATGGAGCCATTATGAGCTTCTTTACCTCAGTGGTTTACATTAGATGTGATATTTTCACCTGGAAATCAATGCCTTCCCTTGTACCTATATACAATTAAATAAATATCATGTTTCAAAGGTTTTTTTTTTTTTTTTTGTTTGATAGGGTGTTTCAAAGTTACATATACATACCCTGTCACTTATTTCCACAATGAAGCTAGTCCCTTTTGTTGATTACCAAGTTACCAACACATAGTTAGATGATGCTACAATTCAAATTCTGTAGACTCTTCAATTGTGTATGTATGTTTGATTTTATTCAAGATTCTTAATAAACTTTTCTAAACTCAACCAAACTTCAATGATCAAAAGGGTACATATTTGAGATTAAGAAAGGAAGTTTGTGTACTTACATATAGTTTTACGGGAGGTCAATCTAATTGACCCTATCTCATGAGTTTTAACTTGTGAATTATCACATTGGTGGGCACATCTCCACTTTCAAGCTGAGTAGGAAATGGGATAAATTGTTCTGTTTTTGGACCAAATGCACTCAATTTAGGCCTTCTCAATTTTGTCGTCAGGTATGATAACTGGTGCGGCAGTTGCTACAGTTTATTGTAATCTGAAGCTCCGTCATCCTTCCCTCAATCTTCCTGTCATTGATTATGATTTGGCTCTTCTTTTCCAACCAATGCTAGTGCTTGGGATTAGCATCGGAGTTATTTTCAATGTGATTTTTGCAGAATGGATGGTTACAGTCTTGCTCATAATTCTTTTCATAGGTAACAAATATGTGCCGACGTTCTTTGAGATGCTACACCTGGTGAAGTGAATTGGGTGGTTTATTGGATCGCATATGTCTGTTTAGATTTGATTTTTATTTTTTTCTCAATCTACTGAATTCAAGTTAAGGTTTCAGATTTCGTAGAGTGCACAGAGTGGTTTACTAGAAGAAACATGTATGTTTAAATTTGATTTTTTGTTTTTCCAAAGTAGCAAAATAGAGTTTATGTGTCGAACTTGAAGACATGTGATCTAAATAAATCACCATGTATACTTGACCAGGTGTAGCATAGAATGCACCATATGCCTACATTCTACAGTTTTGAGGTCATAATTTGTACTTCTGCAGGTACTTCAACCAAGGCATTCTTCAAAGGTGTTGAAACATGGAAGAAAGAAACCATAATAAAAAAGGTGGTCTGAAATTTTTTACTTGTTTTAATATCATTTTACTTCTTTCTAGATGAAAGTCCTTGAAATGATTCTTTTTGCTCTCTTAAAATGCAGGAGATCGCTAGACGCTTGGCATCTGATTGTGAGTAAGCTTGCTGAAAAACTTTGATATTCACAAATTCCTTTTGGGGGGGGGAGGGGGGAGGAAAGGTTGTTTACAAGCTAGTCTTTTTATTGATTGAAACATCAGATAGTGGAAATGAAGAAGCTTCTTATAAACTTCTACCGGAAGGCCCAACTAATGAAACACGATTGCATCGCAGTGAACGTAATGCATTGTCAGAGGTAATTGATTAATAACTTCAACATTTTAAGAATAGTAGTCCTTTCTTGGGGTTAATTTCACAGTTCTAGCAGGTCTCGATTATTAAAAATATCTACTGGAAGAAGTTTAGCATCCTCTTTGCCGTCTGGATCATCATCCTTTTTCTCCATATTGCCAAGGTTATCTTCAAACTACTCTGTCATGGCGGTGCTCTTATTTTATTTATTTATTTATTAAAGCTTCAATCTACATTTTCATTTTTTATTCCTCTAGGTTTATACAGCCACTTGTTCAGCGGCATATTGGGTGGTAACCTTATTACAGGTATCCTTTTGACAATTCAAAGTACATACGTTATGCTGTGTTTGGATCCTGGATTTTATCAAGTGAGAGGTCAAAGGAAATCAGGAAGTAACCAAAAAATAAGCGTAGAGTTCAATCATTTGCAGCAGTCTTTTTACCTTTGCCCGAATCCAAGAACCAAAGAGTATTGAAGAATTCTCTTCCCACAACATAATCATAATTTAGTTTGATCTCCCAATCCTTAAATATGATCTCAATTTTCAACAGCTCCTTATTGTTTTAACTATTTGCCTTCCCCTTGGTTATTATGCATTTGTGACAGTGGTATCTTTATTCATTCTTAGATACCCGTTACTATCGGAGCTTCTGGATATCAAGCAGTCTGCTTGTACAAGGGCTGGAGGGTTATAGAATCCAAAGGGGAAGCACGAAACCGTTGGACAGTTCACCAGTTGATTCTTTGTTGTTTCTGTGGAATTTTGGCGGGTATTGTAGGTGGGCTGCTAGGCCTTGGAGGAGGATTCATTCTAGGTCCATTGTTTCTAGAGCTTGGAGTTCCACCTCAGGTGCAATTTTCTTCGTTCATTCTTTCTTTCCTTTTTTTCCCCCCTTAACTTTGATGAACTCGTTTTCTAATTTCTAAACAGAAGTATAGTTGGTTCAACTATATCATCACTCAAAACTTTTAATAACTAACTTACATATGTGTATATAAATCTATATATATATATATATATTAGTGATTTCATCTAGGTTTCTTGACAAAATTTTCCTGATCAAACTTCGACAGTCAGAGGGGGGTGTTTGAATTTTTAAAACTGAGAGCCGGAGGTTTGTGTAATAAAAAAAGTTACAGGGAAGGATAATGTAATTGACATGCTTTTGCTATTAACCACACGTCAGCATGTGAAAATTTTCACTCATTCATACCATTACTTAGTTTGAGTATTTGTAATGCAGGTCTCAAGTGCCACAGCAACACTAATCATGATGTATTCGTCATCCATGTCTGTCATACAATATTACCTTTTGAGGCGTTTCCCCCCATTGTACGGTACGTTGTTGAGCAACCACTTTCTGCTTTTGGACAGTCATAGGCTTAGAACAACGTCATGATGCTCTCTCTCTCTCTCTCTCCCTCCCTCCCTCCCTCCCTCTGGTTGGTTGTGTTAAAATGTTGCTCTTTCTTGCAGCCCTTTACTTTGTTGTGGTGGCTACTGTTGCTGCAATTGTAGGGCAGCATGTGGTAAGAAAGCTGGTTGGTCTCCTACGGAGGGCATCGATCATCATCTTTATTCTGGCTTTCGTAATTTTTGTTAGCGCGATCTCGCTGGGTAAGTTCATTTCTAAAACACTTGATTTTCATTTGTTTTAAGTGGAATTGAGGATATGAAATCCTTGTATTGCTGCTCATTTTTCGACAGGTTGGGTTGGCATAGCAAACATTATTGGAAAAGTAGAGGGCAAAGAATACATGTGGTTTTACAACATCTGTGCCTATCAGCCCTAAACTGCCTTTACAAAATTCATTCATGTACAGGCTTTTGTTTCAATGTTGTATGTAAAGACTCAAGTCGAATTCTGTCAGGTTGTGTTTGGATTGATGGATTTGAAGTTTAGGGATTTCAAATCTATAATAAAAAAATCGTCGAGTTTATTTAGATAAATTCATAATGCAGTGAATTTCAAATTTTTGCGCTTCATTTTGAGCTGTTTTTTGAGTCACTGTAATGGATTTGAAATCCATCAAATGTTGAATCCGTTTGAAATCGTTTCCCTCAAATCCCTATTTCATAAAAAAATTATTTCCTTTCTTTTTAATTAAATAAATAAATTAGCTTCGGGTACAACACATGGGGCAACAAATAATTTCGTTTTATACATTTTTAACATTTTTCCAATTTTTTTTATTTGAATTACAATTTGTCATTGTAAAAGAAAAAGAAAAAGAAAAATAAAATATATGATGTGCCGTCTCTTACTGGTTAAATAATTTAATTAGATGACCCCCTTTTTGTTGGATATACGTAATTAATTAAAAAAAAATACTAAATTTTTGCAGTTAAGGGTTTTCCAAATAAGTAAATTGCAACTGTATTTTTCTTTACTATTTGTTTTAATGTCCTTTTTCCATTGTTTATTACTTTAATTTTTGCTTGCCGAAATATTTTCAGAAATTATAATTTTCCAAATATGAATCAACTCTATATAATCATCCTATGCGACAATAAAGATAGCATCAGCGCATACCAGAAAGAAGTAGATCAAAATTTAAAGCCTTGGAATCACATCTCATTCCAAAATTTGTTGAGTTCTACACACAGATTACACAAACAAGAATCTCATAGTTACTGTTTTCTACATGCAAAACACACTAAATTTTACAAGTATTAAAGGTTGTCTACGGTATAAGTTGAGAAACAATGTCCACACAAGTTATATATATCTATCTACGTGTCGATTTAATCATGCCGGGATTATCGTACTTTTCCTCCTCGTATAATCCTTGAAGTAAATCAAATCGTACAACAGTATGTCCACAGATGACTACAGCTCATCTTTAGGCGAAGGATCCTGGGATTTCAAGTTTTTGTTGATTAGGGCTGCCAAGTCCTTCAAGCTCGACTTTGTCGGGAGATTAATCTGCGTATGAGAGGCCGTCAGGAAAATAGGCTAAAAGGGATGAAATTAAATATAAATATAAATATACGCATATATACAATGTAAGTATGTAGTCGAGCTGTTGTATGGTACACTTACCGGATTTGCCTTCTTGTTTGCAGGGTAAAACAGTAATGTTGGATAGTCCTCAACCTGCAGCCGTATGAGATTGTCTCAGCATCACCATTTTCATGTTTTTTGGTGGGGTTGGGGGGGGGGGTGGTAGTTGGAGAGCTAAATGCAGATCAGGGCGGAGTATCCACAATTTGAAAGGTTAAATGATCATATTTTGTAGGGTAAATTACAGACAAACCCCTGAAAATTTGGCCTAATTACAGAAACATCCCTTGAGTTTTCATGCTATCCAACATCTTCCCCACTTCTGTTACCTGCTATTAAGGTCTCCTTCGAATGCATGTCCAAAAATTATCCTGCTTTACCAAAAATACCCTTTTGCAAGTGGAAATAAAGTTTTCAACCACCTTTCGTGTTTGGCAGAAGAAAATGCCCTTTAGGCTTAAATGTGAGCATCCTTATTGATTTTTTTTTTTCCACCATTATTCCATGTAACTATACACGATTTTACTACAGAACTTTTTTCCTTTCGAGGTAAAGTTGGCTATCCTACTATGTGCTTTCATATGTTCTCAATTCCTAAACATGCTTAATCAGTGTCTTCAAATAATCTCTTCTGAAACCAAGTAAAAAGATGAGATAAACCGTATGTCTAACCTGCAATTTTGGATGTTCGTTTGAGGAAGCATCGATCCTTGCAAAGACAAGACCACCCAACCCCTTGAAATGCTTGGCCAATTTCTCTACTTGCTTGCTCGTGGTTTCACAAGTGATGCACCATGGTGTATGGACCTAAACAACAGCAACCTTAATATTTAATTTACGCAAGAACTTATACATTTTTCCCTTTTTCCGTCTCCTAAATGAGGTTAGTGTGACATGAAATAAATGTCCATCCCAGCTCATGGACGAAAAAGTTTCAAAGAAAAAACATACTAATAAAGAAGCTCTGAACACTAAGAAAGTGTTGTGATCATAAAGTTGAACAAACCTCTAAAACGACGTTTGAGGGACTGTTTAGGACCAAATCATCAAATGTCTTCCCCACAACAGTCAGAATGCTGGCATTTTTCTGCAATCATAAAAATTTTCAAAGATTTTGCAGATAAACATTAAGGACTTGAAAATATTTGAAATAATTAAATTCCAAATATATGCCCTAGGAAGGGAAGGGTAAAAATTGTTTATTACAAGCAAAATACTGAAACCACTGTGACCAAAATTTTACAGAAACTCAGCAATCTAAGGAAAAAACTGAATCAAGCCTCATAATTTATCTGCAAAAGATTAAAAAGCATAATTACACAAGAAGATGAAAGATGATAATATTATCTCAAATTGACTGGAGCATCTAAATTGCTTTGAAATTAACTGCAAATTGTGAAAATGGTGAAAGTTTGACAGAGTCATTTACAGGAGAAACTCACATTATCGGGAATTGGTTGTGATTTGTAGTATGGTGACAGAGTGCCTTGCAGAAGCCCCGAACAGAAATCCTGCAATGAAAATATATAAAATGATTGACCACAAACAATAAGAAAAGAAAAAAAAAGGATACTTCAAGTTTGAGATCAGCCAGATGGGAATTGTTACTTCGATGTTTCTTGTTGTGGAATCCAACTCCAACAGATACTTGGTATTGCTTTTGTAATCAAAAGCAGTAACCTGCAGAGATTCAGAAGAGGAAGGGGAAAAAAAGCTCTTTAGATTTTCGTTTAAACTAGAAATTGTACTGGATATAGATGTTTTGATACTTACAACAGTTTCCTCCGATTCTTCTAGACCAAATAAAGTCAAGAAGGGCTTTGCAAGGTTCACGTCTTGGATATCTACAGCTACGAACATTATCTGCAATCATGGGAAGATTTTAAAAGATACATAAAATTATGAAAATGAGAGATCAAGGGTACCAGTTCACAGCTTGACCGACCTTCGACTTGAACTTTTTGGCAGCGTCTTGTAAAGGTTCAAGAAGCTTCTTCATGTCGTCAACCTCAGCAAAGACGTACACCTAGTTGACATCAAAAGGGAGATTAAAAAGTTAATTCTTTACTAAAGCCAAGAAAAACAAATTCACAATGCCTGCAGGAACAATTTTCACAAATAATATCAAAAGTGAAACGTATATGCTCTTTTTAAAGATAATTTGACATGATAATAATATTGGTTCCACTTATCCCTAGGAATAAAAATTGAGCTACATTTATACTTTGGAGCTCGATTATCGTTTTTAAACAGTGGCAATACTTTTGAGAGAGGTGAGCTAAAAATATTCTTTATACAGGAAAAATAAAATAAGATATAGGATACAACTGCCACTTGATGCAAGAGCAACCTGCAGTTTATCTGGGCTGGAGTATACTTTAGCGGAGTTGAGCTCAGTCATAACAGTGACTAATGGGAACTTGTTATCCTCCAAAAAGTTCAAGATTCTGTCTGAAGTCAAGTCTCCATCTGCAAGTCAATAATGAGAAACCATAGCTGATGATCTTGTGATCGGGACCAATAATATAACTATGACTCTATTATGGTTCTGTCTACTTCAAAAAATTAAACGCAAACAAAAACTATTTAAATCTTCTTCTGTGTTAGATAAATAGTTTATCCGACGTGAAACTAAAGAAATATGATATGAATGTACATCTTAAAATCAATTGTAGCTGTACTTCATAACTAGTAAAAACGATAGAAATGCTTATTTTCTCAAATAATATGCAATTATTAGCAAGTCTGAGGACGGATCAAGATTCTCATCACATAATTAGAGCTCAAATTTTACATGGTCATGGTGATTCTGCAATGTTACTCAATTTTACGTAGTCATTGTGGTTCTGCATTGTTATTTTATTTTTGATGCCGTTATTAGATGATATGAACTCACCTACTGACGTGTAATGCTCCGGTTCGCTTTTAACAAGACCAAGGAATGGTTTTATGTGCTTCACATAGGGGTACAAGACTTTGGCAACCTCTGTGCTGCTTGTTTCCACAAACTGAAATTCATTGTCACCTGCAGCAGCTTTTGTGAATTCTTCATAGTCATGTCCCTGACAATATTTGGAGAATCTGATCACAAGCAACTCAATAATGATGTCTTCATTTCAATGTAAAAGAAAAGACAAGATTGGCAACTAAGTTCCTTTAAGAAATGTGGAGTATTTAGAAGTAGATCCTTTGTTGTATCTCTCAAAAACTTGCCGCAGTTAAGCTTTAAAAAGGCTTAAGATTATAGGATTTTACATTCTCATATGTTGAGTTCCTGACACGTCCTTACAGACATCTTGAGCTAGAAATTATGGTAACATTAACTGACGTACCTCAAATTTATCAAATAGCCCAACTGCATAAGTAACATGCTGCTTCAGGAATTCATTTGCCTCATCTACCGAGTTTATTCTAATAACAGGTGCCCCTGTTTTCTTCCTTGCCCACAGCACCATTTCTTCCCTTTTCACAAAATATGACCAAGACAGAACTCCATATCAGCTCACATTCACAAACGAAAATGCATATGTCTATAACAACCTATACAGCTATACCGCCAATGCAAACTTATCATTTTCAAATATCCCTAGCGAACAGTGGATCACAGCAACCCTCCACAGAGCTCTAGACTACACGCTCATAGATACATTACACGCATTAATCCAAAACAAAAGAATCTTCTTTCCAGCCAAGAAGTTTCACTTGGGATCATTGAGCTTTGCTATATTTAAAACCTATGTTTGTGTATACATACATACACACATCTTACATAACAAATCACAAAAACACAGCTTGATCAATAGAGTGGCATAAACTGGTTCACAAATTAGCAAATTTTCTCAACAATCCAATAGTTTCAACATTAAAATTCAATTGCGACCCAACCCCCAAAATCCAAAGCAAAACCAAGAATATCAAAAGCCAAGAAAGAACGCTTACGATGAAAATCCACCAGTGTAAGGCTGAGAGCTGCCATTGACCAACAACAACAGAGTAGGAAATCCTTTAATCCCAAGACTCGAAGCAGCCTTTGGATACCTCTCAGAATCAAGCTTAGCCATCAAAATTCCACTCCCCAAGCCCTTCAAAATATTAGCAGCCTCAGCAAATCTCGGCATCAGCTCAGCACTTCTACCACACCAAGGGGCATAACCCAAAACCAAAACATACTCATTCTCCTCAATTATCCTCTTTCTGTTATCATTATTGAGCTCAATAACTATTCTCTGCGCCTTGCTCAAAACCTCGGCCTCAGATTTCTTCGAAAAATCTTTGCTCTCGTAATGGGTTGTGGGCTGTGGATTTTCGCCGTTTTCTTGCTCGACATCTATTGCTATGAGTTCTTGAATGTCTTCAAAATCATCAGCATCTTCATCTTGTGATGATACTGTTGCGAGAGTGAAGGGGGGGAGCAAGAAGAGGAGAATAAAGGTGAAAATGAGGGATCTTGAAGTGATTTTGGATTTGTTCATGGTAATTATAGTGAAGATTTTGGATTCTTTGAGGTTTTTGTGGAGTAAAGACTGAAGCTTTTTTCAGTTTCTGTGCGAGATCTGTTGGATTGATGAATGTGGATTTGGTGGTGGAGTGAAATAAATGCTGCAACGTGCAAAAGTTTGAAGGGTTTAAGATATGAAAACACGAGGGTTTACACTGGTAATACGCCGCAAATCACGGGGCCAGCACTAGATTATATTCTGCGTGTAAATTCTGAAAAATTCTTGCTAAAATCCAATTTGACTGCACCTAGTAATTAAGGATATTATTTTAAAATTAATATATAACTTGTGGTATTGAGAAATTTATATGTATACATATATATATATATACACAAAATTTAAAATTTCGAGCTAATTGACAAAATATTAACAATTAGAAATGTAATGGCAGGATATAGTTAGAAATTATGTTTAGAAAAATAATTAAGTATGAGGAGTAATTTAAGGATTTAGAGATATATTATTGAAAATAATGATAGTAGGTAATTTTAATTATAGAAATATTTTAATGTGAATTAAAGAGTGAAAGTGTAAATGAAAAAGGTCTTATATGGCAAAAACATGAAAGGATAATTTGTCCATATAAATAAGAGATAAGCATATAAGGTGGACATACTTTAAAGATATATCATATGGTATTAGGTAATTTGAATTATAGAAAGATTTTAATGTAAATTAAAGAGTGAAAATGTAAATATGAAAAATTGTCTTATATGACAAAATAATGAAATGACAACTAATCCCCTCATTATCCATATAAACAAGAGATATATACATGATTTTAAATATATATATTAGATTAGATTATGATAATGAGTTTAGCCATATATATATATAATTATATATATAGATAGATACTTCATAATGTATAGAAATAATAGGAGTTTTTTTTTTTTTTTATAGAAATAATAGGAGTTGATTAATAAAGATAGTCAAGATGAAAGACAAATAACTATATATATATATATATAATCTAAAAATTTGTACTAATTGATAAAGAATTAATCATAGAAAAACTAATCAATGAATATAATTATAAATTATGTTTAAAAAAACAATTAAGTAATAAAAAGTAATTTGAGGAATTAAACGTGAATATGCTTGAAATTAATAGAATTAGATAGTTTTAATTATAGAAAGATTTTAAGATGAATTAAAAGATTGAAAATATAAATGTGAAAACATCTTACATGTAAAATAGTGAAATGACAACTCGTTCACCTCATTGTCTACATAGGCAAATGATGGACTCAAAAAGTGGATTCCATTTTAAATATATATATATATATATATATATATATTATATTATATTATATATATATATATACACACAAAATCTAAAAAATTGTATTAATTGATAAATAGTTAATCATAGAAACACTAACCAATGGTTATAATTGCAAATTATGTTTTAAAATATAATTAAATCATAAAGAGTAATTTACGGAGTTAAACATAATATGTTTGAAAATAATAGAATTAGATAATTGTAATTATATAAAAATTTTAACATGAATTAAAGATTGAAAATGTAAATTGGAAAACGTCTTATATGGGAAAATAATGAAATCACAATTTGTCCACTTCATTATACACATGAGCAGATGATGAACACATAAGGTGGACTCTATTTTAAATATATATTAGATATCCTTGATTATTACTTCGTCTTTTCACATTTAATTTCATATTTTATTATTTTTAAATTTTTATATATCATTTATTTTATACATTCGTAAAAAGTATTTAAAATACAAATATGTCTGAACATATACTTTGAATACTTTTTCCTTTATCCAAGTATTTTTGTTAAATTATATATTATATCATTATCTAACAATGTTTCTTTTAGTTTTATCGGTGTATATCAAAATCATAAACTTATAAAGTCTTTCTATTTATGCAATATAGTAGAGATGAGTTTATATGTTTGAAGAATAAAATATCAAAATTTATTATTCTCTTTAATAAGCACAAAAGTGACCCCAAATTAATTTTATAAAAAAACATTGTAAAATAATTTTTCTAATACTTCGTAATTTTGCACGGGGTTTTATTTTGATCAGTAGTAAATTGACATGATCGAATGTATTATATAAATTTTGTACCATCCTTCATTTTAAGAGGGTAAAATTCATTTCAATCCCTATGGTTTGATTTCAATTTTAAAATAGTCCCTATGTTTTTAATTGACTTCGATTTCATCATTTTGTCCATCATCCGCCAAGTATTTATGGCAATAAATTATAAATTGACTGAAATAACCTTTAAACTAAGCCAGTCATTCCCTCAAAATCGATATCAATTAATTATGTTATTCCTATAATTTCTTTTTCTTTAATTACTTTCCTAATTTTTCATTAAAAACATTCCCTTTTCGAGCCTATATATTCTAAAACTTTTGCCTTTCATAATACCTCACATAATTTTCCCCCTACCCCTAAGTTTGATTTATCATAATTAAACTTTTCTTTGATTTCAACTAGAGATGTATTCAAAGACATAGGATGATCTTTGATTGTGATACTCCAGTACACATTTTGAGAAATTACAAATACGCTCGAAAGTTGATTTTTGAAAATTTTCATCATTCTTTTTTTGCTGCAAAAATCATATTATAAGAGGCAATATTATCATAATGTCCATTTATCTTCTTAGTTTTTTGTTCTCTAATGCTGAAATTTATTATTTTTCCTTTCGGTGTTCATAGTATTTCATGATAAGAGCAACTTCATATTATTTATATGCATTAAATAGTTTTGAAGATTAATTGATAATTTAATATTCATTTTCTCGGTATGTAATTCCTGACATCAAATGCATTTGGTGCCTATATCATTTGGATTATTATTTTTTTCAACTTACTTATGTAGTTATGTAACAAGAGGTGCTTCTTCTATTATAGTTCTTTTATTATATTTCTTTATGTAAATATATCTTATTGCACCATAAAGAGTTGTTAAATAGAAGTTTTTTTATTTTATTTTTGTTGATTAATTTGAAATAGATTGAAGCGATGATGAATTTACATGCATTAAGTAATAGTTTTTATGTTTTTATTTTTTTGATATACATTAAGTAATAGTTATTTGTTATGTTTTTTCTATTATCTCATGATGCACATTGTGTATATATAGTCAACTTCTTTCAAACTTAGAATTATCATTTTTTTTTATCCAAATTGGAATAGTTTTGTTTAATTTTTCCAGTCCCATATATCCTCATAAATTATAATACATTATTTAGCTTTAAAATCACATAATAATTATAATAACTTATGTAAACCATTATGCAAATTTCTAATTGATTGGATCATACTTACAAGTACAAATATATTAGAGAGAATTTTCTAAAACTATATTTGTTTTTACTAAATATTTATGATTTCGTCCAATAATAACTAACTCTTTAAAATCTATAAAAAAAACTTAAATATATATTTTTTTCAGATCATATCAAATTAGATTAAAAATATTATATTACTATATTTATTTTATAAAATAAAAATTGATTGCCCCTGCCATGCCCGCGTAAATTATTAGCACATATAAAGTAAAATGGTGTGATGTCTCTATTTTGGTATCTTGCTTATGTGGTATTGATGTGGATAAGTTAGTTTTATTCATTTTGACAACATAAGATATTTCCATGTTTAGTCTCATTTAAATTTCATAAGTTATATATATATATATATATATATATATATATAATGTTAATTAATTCATTTTTTATTTATAGGAATCCTCCATTTTAAATATCTCATTTTATATATTTCTGAAAAAAAATTTAGAATACACATAAGTTTGAAAATAAAATTTTAATATTTTTTTCTTTGTGAAATATTTTTCTTAGCTTATATATTATATCAATATCTAAAAAATATTCTATAAATAATTTTTATCTCTTTTTTTTTTGGATAAATTTAACATATAATATTTCAAAAACCTTGAGACCGTCCACCATGTGTACACCCATATGCACAGTTTCAATATGCTCTATCTTTGCACATATGAAATTATAATAATTTGCATTTTAATTTGTTTGCATATATGGTTAGTAATAGCTATCTAAAAGAATTCAATATTTATCCAAATTCTAGAGTAAGACATGTTATATTTTCATTCAAATTGAAGGACAAAATTAAGACACGGTAATTATAAATTAATTTTGTCCTTCATTTATCAAAAAAATAATTTATATTTACAGCGTCTTATTTCTGATATTTATCATTCTCTTTAGTATTGAAATACTGTATTTACCTATCATTTATTTCTACATAATATTTTCATAAAAATTAAAATAAATGACAAAATTATAGTATCCTATTCACAATATTTATAGTAGTTTTTAATTTGATTTTGTGTAAGTTTGTGGTTATTCGTAATTATTTAAAAGAACCTAACAATTATAATCTAAAATAAGATAGTTTATATACTAACTCAACTTAAAATGACAAACTTAATTTTTTATTTATGGTGTTCTATTTAGAAATTTTACCATTCACTTTAAATTGTTATAATTATTCATCACTTAGTTGACTTAGTTTTACATAATATTTTTTAAATACATCATCATGCTCTAATTACATCGTAATTAACATGAAAATTAAACATATCCTGTTATTGATTGAATTTTTAATATATTTATTTGTCAATTATTCTATTGTAGTTTGTGAATGAAATTTTAAGTTCGACAAAAAGATGATCAATTTATCTTTTAAAACTTTATAATAAACATATAAAAAATAATATTATTTTTCGTGGTAAGGCACAGGACAAATAATAGTTATAAGATAAATGTAAATACACTTGTTATATAATTAGTCATTCTATTCGAAATATACATCAGTCACATGACAAGTAACAACGCTCATCGCTTGATTAATTATAGTGCGATCAAACTTGATCAGTGCACCGTAACTTCTCTCCCTCAATTCATCAAATTTTTGGACAAAATATTATTGATATATGATGTCTTCGAAATTCATACTTTAAGAAGTTAAGAATTCATTGACTTGATAACACTGATGAAGCCATGTGATCAAAGAGATTATGAATTTGTATTCCACATATGTATGGATCTTATTTTACTGTAAATAGTTTATTTTTTATCTTAAAAAATACTAATAAATAATCTATTTCCTCTCAAATCCAAGTTCTTCGTGGCAGCAAAGTTCATATATATATAAAACAATATATATATATATATATGTATATATAAACCATATATCCTTGAGTTTAAAGTTGGATTGATCAATTTGAATTAAGAATTTGAGATTTGTATTAACAAAATGACCTATTGAATAATTTGATGCTATACTGATTTTAAAATCTTTGAACTTGATTTTCTTCTTGTACTCTCGTAAGAAACTTCAAATTAATTTAATAAGAAAAATCATTTGAAACCAACCATTTTGATCATTCCCTCAAATTCAAATCATTATATCCAAATGTAAGTCATTTGAAACCAGTCATTTTGATGGCAGAGGAGACAGATATGACTTAGAACACAAATAAATATGCATTACTCTAACATGCCAATTAAGGGCTCAACACAAAATGAAAAAAATTCTAACTCGAACTTGATTTAAAATTCTAACTCCTATCTAATTTGACTAAACCCTAACATACAAGCAATTTTCCCATATTGCTATAAGAAAATACCAAAGTGAAACCTTAGCCCAATGAGTACATATTTATCTTTAAAATTGCTTCTTATCAGCAAAATATTACATTGGGAAAAAAAAGAGTTACCAAATACAATACAAAACAATTTACCAAAATTATTAAAAAAAAAAAAAAAGGCCAGAAAACATAACTGCACTTGACATATAAATACATATACAATTACAAACAGAAATCTTCACATTCTTTACAACTCCCAGCCTTATTACCACCTCCGAAAATGCAAACTTCACATATCCTAAGGAAAAAAAGAGTGAGTGCTTACAAGAAACTGTATGGTATGATTTGGACAAGCCGTTTCACAACGTATGTTACAGCAGCATCAAGAACTGAATATGTTCTTTTTTAGCTGTAAGTGCAAGAATCCTTCTTGAACTTGATGGGCTTGTTGCTAGTTGAATCGATGACCAGCGAGCAAGAAACTCTTTTCCGATGCTTTGTTCTTACAAGTTTTCCGACAACATCGCCCTTTGATGTGATCATAAACTCCAATGTTAACGGGACCTGAACAGCATTGTTAGAATTGGAAACTACCAGATTCGATCCGGCCCCATATAAGGGAACCTTCGTTCCTTCTACGTGCACCACCACGTTCTTGTGACTTTTCCGGTGTTGATAATATTTTTTAAGCTGTTGGCGGAAGAATATATATGTTTATGGGTGCTATAAGCAACAATTTACTATTTCAAATGGTTCGCAACAAATGATTTCAAACATTGATACCTGTCCTGTTGCAACGACAATATCTGAATAGATGAGATTGACAGGCGTCGAGCTAATATGAATGCCATAGAATGTCGCGGGATTGTATACGCTAATCCTCAACGAGCCGTTCACGTTCAGCATCTTTGTTGGGACACCGGTGAAGTCTGCACCCGAACCTAAGTACATGTTGTTGACTGTCAAGCTCTGCCGAAAACATAGAAGCGTTCAGTTCTATTGTGAGAAATATTAATTCAAGTAATCTCAAAGATAAAGATAATATATACATTTTCCTAGGCTTAAAAGATGAACATGTGAATTCGATCACCAAGTATAGTGTAGAATTCAAATAAATGATATAGATAGTTTCTTCTTAGAGACAAGATAATTAGCTGAGATGGGCCTTAACTAAAGTTTCCAATGGTTATAGTTTTAGGTCCAATAAATAAGTCTCCTTGTGTAAGTTGTGCCCAAATCAGATTTGACCATACTCGATCAATTACAAAGTGCTCAATAGGCTTCGCACTTATCCTGTATTAATCATTTTCGCAAAATATACGACATCCTGCACTTATCATGTAATTAATCATTTTCGCAAAATATATGACAAACACGATTCGCTCACAAGAGCAAATAGGCATGCAATAGATACTCATACACTCCTAAAGATTGTGAAAACAACAAGAATTAGCAGAAAACAAGACAACACAAACAAGGACATCCTTAACTTCCCATACCTCCCAATTCCCCAATTTTGCTTCAATCAAACCAGAAATTAATTCTGATTTAAAGGGCAAGATTAAAATTTATCAAAGTTTTAGAAGCACTATATATATATATATATATAGAGAGAGAGAGAGAGAGAGAGTACCCTGACAGCAACTTCCGGCTTAAAAGGCCTGCCAGCGCCCCAAATAATCAAGCAAAACACGGTAAACAGCGCAACAAACCCCAGAAGCGCCAGCAGAGCCTGGCACCGCCGCATGAACGCCTTCTCATCATCCAATTCATCGTAGTTCCCCTCCTCAACAATCACATTACACTCCGGCCACCCCTTGTCGTTCCTTTTCCGGCCGCCCTTCCGCCCCGACGACGATCCGGAATATGCCGGAGAATCTGCTGGCGGAGGAGTTTCGCGAGTGGCGGCCGAAGGAGGGGTGCGAGGGGGACTCCATTGGGCTGTTGAAATTGGGCGTGGCGTGCATGGAAGATGACTTGTCGCCATCATGAGAGTCTCTTGATGGGCTCTGCACGTAGTAAACGGGACGTTTTGGTGATCTTGATGGCGATGATGGGGCTAAACTTGTTATATCAGATTCTGATTTTGTGTGCAGCATTTTTTCTTTTTGTTTTTTATTTCAAATTTTCGAGTTTTTGGAGAAACAACAAGAGTCTGGGGCAAAAGGGATTTTGATAAAGCTGATATAAATGTAAAAGCAAGAACTCTTTTTGCTTTGTTTTTTGTTGTTATTAATTACAGATAAGGAGTGAAATTGGGTAAGTGGAAACGACGGAAAGAAAAAGTAAGTGAATGGGACTCTGTTTCTTGGCTACAATAAGCAACTATAAAGTAAAATGCAATCAACCAAACAAGAATTTCTTGAACCGAAAAATCGAAAAATTGAAGGATTTAAACTCAGCCCTTGGAACAAAAGGTTCACAAATACACAATTTCAGCTGTCTTTTGAAGTGTGTGTGCGCGAAACTGGGAAAACAATCTACAAAAAATAGTCTCTTGTCTGATAAAAACAGGGGAATCAAGAACTTGAACTATGCCCTTCAAACAAAATGTTCAAAACACATAATTTCAGCTTTGCATAAGAGTGTTTGCGTGCGTGTGTTTTCCAAAAAAAATATAATAAATAAGTGCGCGCGCGCGTGCGTGAAACTGAAGTGAAATCAACAAAAACACAGCCCAAGTGCTGAAACACAAGAATCAAGCAGTAATTGGCCTTGAGCCCTTCAAAGAAAAGCTCAAAACAGGACCAGAATTCAGAGCAGAGGTGTCAGTGTGTGAAGTTTGTGTAAACCTCTGCCAGTGTGTGAAGTGTGTGTAAACCTCTGCATGTTTAGGTTGTGTGGTGCTGATGGCAACTAGCAAAGGTCACAAGCAGCTTTGTAGATGAAGGGTCAACCACAATTGACACCTGTAAAATGCCCGGACCTGGTTCCGAGCCTACAGACTTTCTTGGTTTGGTTTGGGGAGTGAGTGTCGGTAGCCACTGGTCGCTATCGGAAGTGGGGAGAAGTGGTGGGGCCCATTTCCGGATTATTGTGTAATTAAAGTTTGGCATTTTAACAAGTGACAAAAATGTATATGTATTATTTAAGTGTGTTTGTTAGTCAGAATGTTTTTTTGTTTTTGATAATTAGAAAGTTTTTATTTTTTTATTTAGAGTTTTGACAAAGTCGCCTAATTTCGTTACCTGAATGTTTTGTTTCTTGAATTCGAGTGTCGGTCGAGCTGGAAATAATTATAGATCGTATTTGATTATTGAATAATACTCAAATCGTATTTTTAATCGATTGATTGGACACGATAATATCATAATTTATTTTTTTAATATTTTTTAACATATTATATTCAAATTAATAATTAAAAGTATCAGTTGGTCAGGTAATATCTAATTGAGTCGTATAAAATTTTTGAACGTTGTGGTACTTTTGACGTATATTAATGGACGATTTAGACATATTGATACGAATCAAATCCAAAATACCACTTTAAATAATAATAAAAGCCCATTATGATATCAAGATAGTCGATAGACTATTTTGATTATAAAGGCCCAATTATATAAAAATACAACAAAGCCCGTACGTTGAATACGAGACACAATGAAGTTTAAAACATTATAAAACCATTATATGGCACATTAAATCACACCCTTAATATTAGTGTATAACATATCTTAGAAGAATATTTAGAATTATGACAAGTGTACAATCATAATCAAGAGATATAAATACTTAAAATTCTACTATTTTGATACAATAACTTTCCATTCTAAGAAGAATACTTTTTTCATCAAGAATACATCATCTTCATCTTGTCTTCATCAACAAGAAATAGCTCTGTTACTTCTCGTCAACATAGATTGGGCTTGTTGCGGCAGTAGTTCTAGCAGTATCGGAGAATTGGACACGCCCTCCTCACGGCTCCATCCAAATAAATTTCGATGGCGCAATGTTTGGCGACGACGGCAACATTGGGGTTGGCGTTTGTGGCTCGTGACCATTGTGGTGTGATGTTGGCATGGCTGTCAAAAAAACTCCCTATCCCAGGTGACGCCACACACGTGGAGGCGCGGGCAGCGCTTTTGGCGAAGCGCAAGGCCTGGGATTTAGTTATTCTTGAGGGAGATTCCATGCTCGTTGTTAATGCGTTGAAAAATTCTGGTCATGATGTTTCTAGGATTGGCAATCTGATTTTCGATACTAAAGCTAGTTGTTCGACTTTTCATTCTGTTAAATTTGGTTTTGTTCACTGTTCCGATAACTCGGTAGCTCATCAACTGGCTTGTTATGCGCCGATCGATGTTAGAGAATCTAGTTTTATTCCATCTTTTGTTCTACATGTAATCGATGTTGAAGTCTCTTCCGTTTAATGCAAAATATTAAGCATTGCTTCAAAAAAAAAAAGAAACAAGAATATTCAATCAATTTTGTGGGAGCCGGAATTTCAACCGAACTAGCTTCACACATATATATTGATAAATATAGTAATAACGTATATTGATGAATATAATAAAAAAATACTATATAATTATGTAGCATAAAATCTAAACTGAAATACGGATAATTAAACATTTTATACGTATTTTACTTCAAGATACAATGAGTCCATATCACGATATTACAATATGAAATAGTTTCCTCAATAAAGATCCTTGTAAATCGTCAGTATATTATCATCGGCATAAATGATTTTAGAGTTCTTTATATATATATATATATATAAAATTTTTCACCACCAATAATGTAAACGCATGAATTTTCATTTGTTTATATGATTATTACGCAATCGTTTTCCCTTTATCTTTTGACGTCTCTTTCAAAATGTTGGATGAAATGTCACATTTTTTCACATTTAAGAATTATAATGAGACACGACTATGACATAAGTTCGATTTATAATAAAATAATACTAATTAGCGTGGCAGCTAGCGCAACATTTTTGGGGTTGTTAATTAATTTATAGATTATAGTTTTATAGTGGGTGGGTTTCAATAATTGAAGTTGGTTACGCCATGCAAATTATGCCTAGGCCCGTGGGTGTTACGATTCTTTTTATTTTATTGTATTTTCCCTAAGTCGACAGCCATAAGTCATTTATCATATAAAATTGTTTTAAAATTCTTACTAACTTCAATTATTATTATTATTTTTCAGACGATATATCATCACGCGAGACTTGTTATTACTAGCAGCAAATATCACTCATTGTTTTCAAGTATGGAAAAAGACAGATATTTGATTTCAAGAATCAAATTATTTTCAATTGATACTCGTGGAATGCAATGGTATCATATATAAATTTGTATTTGTGTGCATGAATAATCGGATGTGTGTGACTGTGTGTAAATTATAACATTATCTCCATTAGAAAAACATGCGAATTCAAGATTGTATGTGTTGATTTTATTTTATTTTTTTAAAAAAGAAAATAGAAAAAAAAAACTTTGAGTTCTTCTATTTTGTGTGACAAAATTGTCCCATGCAGCAAAAATTAAAATTATATTAAAAACTAAATAATACTTTAGGAATCTTTAGTCGCGTACAAAATTATACAATAATTTCTTCTTATGTCGAACTTATTTGTACTTTATAAATTTGAAATATTGAAGGTGATGTGGTGATTAAAATTAAAATATAGAAAGTCCGTCTTAAATCTTGAAAGAAAATTGAGTTTCTATTTTGAGTACATTCCATTCAATTACATTAATAACTCGGGAAGTACAAATCAACATATCACATCGTAGTTCGAACCACAAAATAAATACAAATCAATTAGTACATCACAAAATATTATTAAAGTAAAACGAAAAAACTACTACTGAAGTGGAATAACGATTCACGCATGCATTGTGAGAAATGGAATCCAAAATCTCATAGTATTAGAGTTTCAATTTCGCCCATTGAATTAATAAGAAAATATGAATTTTGAAGTATCGAAAAGTTGAAAATTTTGATAAGCGAGAGAATAAAGGGCTTTGTCATGGAGCAGTTACAAATTATGGCCCATATATTCAATGTGGGCTAGCCCAATTTCTACTAATGAAGTGGGCCTTACAGTTTAGTGGGTCGTAGCTGAAATTTGAAAATAACTGACGAGCCCTAAATATGTTTGTCTTTGGAAGACAATTAACAATTTTGTGTAATACTTTTCGTTACATCCACGGAACACGTCATGTTGATTGGGAAATAGTTGAAATTAAAAACGAGAAAGAATTATGAAAAGGACAAATCGTGCAGATTTTCTTTTCTAATATCAATATCTCATCAATATACCTGACATGTATTGATAAGTATAATAAAATATATTGTACCAAAATATTACAAAATATGTGAACTACAATTTCTCCCTCTCTTTTTTTTGGTTGTGACGGTCTTCTATTTCAAAGATTGTAAGAATTGATAATTAATCCATATAAATAAAATAAAATAAAAGAGAAACACATAACACACACACACACACATATAGCCATATTTTAGTACTAAGGGCAAAATAGATATCTTTGATAATTCAAAATAAATAAAATCTTTAAATGGCAAGAAAACAATGGTAATTGCTAAAAAGAAAGAAAAAAAGAAAAAAACAATTGGTAAAGAAAATGAGACTTGAACTATTATGTATCGAAAGTACTCCAATTACTCATGCACACAATCACTAATACAAAATACTTTCATCAACTGCCTCACACGCTACGAAGGAAAGCTTTTCCACACATGGAAGTGTTAAAATACCAAAAAATGATGATTAAATCGCATCAGTATTATGTAAATTTTAATATTGATGTGATTTTATTATGATCAATTAATATTTAATATTCTTTTTTCTTTTTGGTCTTAGTAATATTTAATATTCAGCATATGAGAAAACATGGCCTCTATGAGTATAATACGATACGATTCAAATATCTCAATTCAAAAATAAAAGGGTAGTTTTTTCGATAGCTGCAAAACTTGAGCTCTTGCATTTTCGTACTTCCTAAAAGGGTATAACTGATGTAATCATTCGGCAAATTTAACAAAAAATTATTATGCTGATTCTGCTAAGGATCTATCCATGTAATAGTTCAAACCTCACCCCTTTATTTTAAAGGAAAAAAGAAAACATTTTGCCCTCAAATTATGCGCTCGTTTTGCACATTATACACACACACACACACACACACCTTGCCATATGGACTAGTCGATTTATACACAATCCACAACCTATTTTCGATCAAAAGTCTTACTAAAAATGGAGAATATTGGACAATCAAACCCCCCTCATCCCATTTAATTTTTAGATAAATATTAACATCGAATAAAGAGTTATACGTCCATTTTAAGAAAAAAAATTTAAATCGTCAATAAGTTTGAATAGATAATATGTAAAAATTTTATAAGTCATATGGTAAAATATAACAATAAAAAATAATTATACAAAAAATTACAAAAACAAATATAGTCCAGAGGGCGAACATATTTTCCCCCTATTTTAAACTTCATAAACAATTAGAAAGTTGTATGTTTCGCGTTCGAGTGACTTTGAAATTTCTATCATGTATAATACATATATATGGTATACATATACACATATATAGTATACACAAATATATATATATATAATATTTAAAAAAAAAATATGAATGTATTTGAGAGGTACTAATGACGTCTACGTCAAGGATAGAATAAATGATGAGTGAGAAGAATCTTGGATGACGATATCCAATAATGGATGACTTGGTGGGATGATTTCTTGGAATTCTTGTACATGCAACCAAAGATTGCCAGGAGCTACTTATATTGACTTCGTCAAATTAAATATTATTATTATTAGTATTATTAGTATTAATTTCCACATTTTCTTAATTCTTGCAATTCCACAGTTCCACGTCCAAGTTTTGTTACATTTCAATTTGAACATCCAATTATCACCCTACGCGTAAAACTTCGAATGAACACTCCCCCCCCTCCCCCCCCCCCCCCCCACAAAGTGAAATTTTGATACGCTTCATTTTTCTTTTTTAAAAAGAAATAGAAGTCAGAAAAGAAAAGCACAAAATAACTTTTTTTTAAATAAAAAAAAGTTATTCAAATGATTTTAAATAAAAATATATTTTAAAACATGTTTAATAATTACATCAAAATGTAAAATTGATTAATTTAAAAAAAAAATTCTACCATAAAGAACATAAAACGAAGAGTAATTTTTTGAAATTTATCCAAATCAGCAATTAAATTTGTACTGATGGCGAGTATGGTTCAGCTGTTTTCATGCCGCTAAGCAGTAGATCCATATCCAATTCCCTCATCGGATTCAGGAATTGTTGGATCGGGTAGCTCGACCACTTTCTAGCTACGAGGGTGGGCTCAGTTTCAATCCACCACCGGTCATGGGGCCAAACTCCGGTCAAAGAGCAGGACCAAGAGAGAGAACGAAGAGAACGAACGATGAGTCCTGCCTAAAGATACCCCAACCCTTAAAGCCTGTCATTGTTCTAGTCGATAGGGAGCTCCATAACCTGGTTCAGGTTTTTGTTTGTTAAATTTTATCTTTTAGCAAGATAATCAGAGCAACTATTTACCCACTTTAAAGTTTATTGATGGCTTATCCATTGAACCAAACCACTATTATTGATTATAGTTTTCTTAAATCTTTTGGATTCGTAGTTATCTCAAAACAAGACACAAATATGAATTTTTTTTTTTTTTTTGGCTACAAGTGGGCGCGCTCTTCATATTTTTTAGTTCTATTTTTTTTTTGGTTGTCTCATGAGTTTCTATCATTACAATAAAAAAAGGTCGCATTTGTTTATTCGATCTTTTAACTAAAACCGCACTTATTTTAATTTTTAATTCTTTCAAAACTTAAATTATTAATTCACAGTAGTAGTGGCAATATGAGTTGTAAATTATGGGTCCAATCCAACCTAATTAATTATAGATTGAGTTGGGTTGAAAAGATTTTTAAATGGATTAAAGTGGGTTGGATCCAAACGGGTTAAACTAGTCATGGTTTTAAATGGTTTTTTCATGAATTTTAAATGATTTTTTCATGATTCACTAATGATTCCTTAATGGGCCCATAATGGGTTTGACCCAAAACTTAAAAAAATTCTATCAACTACTATAGATATCATCAATTTTATTCAAAGTAGAATATGTCCAAATTTTTCATACCACAAAAAAGTCCTGAGTCTGTTCATTTTAGTCGTAATTTTTCTCAATGTTTGATCAATATTCTTTTTTTTCATTTTTTTTATTCAATTTTATGCTTGAGACATAATTTATTATTATAAGATGTAAGTTTATGTAAAATATAATATTGAATATTGATTTTATCTAAAATTTATTTTATTTTTTAAGTTTTGATTTATATGAGTATTTTGTTATCGGACCCGCTTTCAACCCGCTCCGATCCATTTACAAACCATTTACAACCGTTTCAAACCATGTACAACCCATTATTAAGAATTCATTTTGAACCCAACCCATTTTTGACCCAATTCACAGAGGCCCGATCCAAATCCGACCTAACCTGCCCAATTGCCACCTCTAATTCACAGCATTATTTAATTTCACATAAAGTATGTTGGGTTTGGCATAAAGCATTAATATAATTTTTTTATCTGATGAATTATCTCTCATACTGAACTCTAATTATTATCTTTGCAAATTTTCAAAAAATATGCGAACATTTCATTAATTATGGGATTATGTCGGTCAAATTAATCTATAAATTAAGGCTACCTATCTATTTTCTTAATTTTCGTACAATAACCTTAAACGACAACTATGGTAGGACAAAATAAGTAATAAAAATGGAGACCAACGGACCCATATTTCTCTCCTCTTTGGTCAAAAATATTCTACCAAGAACTTTTTTTTTTTTTGTAAAAAATGAAGATATTATTAAGCTGCTGATTCCGAAAGTTTTGGCATTCAATTTTATTTTATTTTTTTATAATAATTTTGGCATTCAAATTACAACCCAAATTCCAAGCAAATTCATTAAAGCCAATTATTCATAAAACATCAAAAAGGAAAAAGAGAAAAAGAATGATTGGAGTGAAGAACCATTTTACGCCTCATCAGCTTTATCTTTAACATCGTTATCCTCTACTAATTCAAAAAATAAATAATTAAATAACTTTTTTTTTTCCAAAAAAAAAAACATCGTTATCCGTTAGGATGACGCAGAAAGTTGTGTCCCAACATAGAATACTGTTAAAAAGGTCCTTAAAGTGGGGAGAAAAAGGTCATAAAAATTTAGAAAGGATAGGACTTTTTGCCAGCCCAAGAATCATTATTTCAGCTAATTTGGACTCCTCTACACATGGAGCTCGCCATTATATAACACATGCATGTACATATGTAGCCGCTTACTAGATGATCGCCCAGCATCTTCAGAATCTCTGAGCCTCTCTCTGCACTCCAGCCCAGCTCTTTTAGAGTAGCCTATCAATACTTCTTTCCTTCCTGAAAAGAGCAAGCACAAACACACGCGCAAAAAAAAAAAAAAGCACAGGAGAAATTCTTTGTGGGCTCTGAAGGTTTCAGTTTTAGAACACACACACACATACACTAGAAGTGAGATTTCAGCTTGGAGAAAGATGCTTGAAGGGAAAGCTTTGATAGAGGATACAGATATGCCGTTGAAGATGCAGATCCAAGCAATGGCTTCTGCTTCTCAAGCCCTGGATCTGTATGATGTTCTGGACTGCAAGTCCATTGCTGCTCACATCAAGAAGGTAATAACAAACTGGTTCTTGCATAGAACTGCACACACACACACACAGAGATATGTATGTGTATATATACAGATTTAAAGTATGGGAAGTTGTTTCTTTTTCTTACAGGAATTTGACAAAATATATGGGAATGGATGGCAGTGTGTGGTAGGGTCTAACTTTGGGTGTTTCTTCACTCACACTAAAGGGAGCTTCATATATTTTACACTGGAGACTCTCAACTTTCTCATCTTCAAAGGTGCTTCTTCTCCTCCATCTTCTCCTTGATAAAGGGTTTTCAAGATTTGAGGGCAAAGGAAGGGGAGATGGGGCATATCTTCTAGTTGGATATTTTCCTGTCCGTGGGGATATTTTAGGCATTTCATCTTAGAGATCATATTTTAGTACTTTAGAGATGATGGAAAAAAAAATGGTGTAAGAGGAACTACTTTTAATTGCCTCTTATGTAAAGTTCAGATTGTACAAATATTATGTACTGCTCAGCTTTGTTTGTGGTGAACAATTTCAAGTCCTAACAGGGGTTTCAAGAATGAAGTTTAACTGAGGTTTTAATAACGAACAAAGTCTTTTGAAACTTGCAGATTATAATCACAATCCTTATGATAAAAAAAAATGATATAATTTAGTTCAAGGACCTAAAGCTATTTATTTTACCCTTTTATATTTAGGTGGATCACTAAAAATAGGGTTGTGCAAATGTGTGTTGGCCCAAGTAGAGCAAATTTGACAGAGGAAGTGCCAAGTGCCCAAATTGCTTTCGAAATTCAGATGTGAAAACTTATATATGGGCCCAATATTAGCACCAAATAGACCAAATTGCACTACAAATGCGTATTAATATTTGGGCTAATTGTAAAAGCCACATGAAGTCTGGTCCCGTCCATATAATCCGTGTGGTATGAAAAGTTACAAATATCACCTTCATGTTTGAATTCGTGTTACAGGTGCTTCCCTAACTGCAAGGATTTGTTGTTCAAAAGTAAATATTAGAGATGCATTTGTAACTTTCATACCACAGTGAGTTCTGTGACAACGGACTGAAATCATAACTAACACTTTAATAATTTTATAAAATAAATTGAGGAAACAGCACGATTTGAATCATTTCGATGCATGTACATATAGAGTCCAAAACCAAGGTCAAATAAGAGTTTTCGTGCACATGTGATTCAATTTGAATCATTTCGATGCATGTATACGTAGAGTCCCAAACCAGGTCCATATAAGAGTTTTCGTGCACGTGATCCAATCACTAGTAGCGCAACGAGATTTTGAAATAACTGGACTTCCATCAAGAAAGTAAGGTAAGTTCAATGCATCGAATGAGCTCGAGAATAAAATCTCTGATATCTAATTTCCTGCCTAAGTCAAGAATCTATGTAAGCAACAAAGCCTCACCAGTTTTCTGGAGCCTTCTGAATAAAAATAGAAATTTCGCAGAGCTAAAACCCTCCCCGTGAGGTCTCTCACTTAAACTGGCAAGAAGATAGAATATTTTTGCAGTGTTTTAAATTGCACATGGCACAGCTAATGGCATTGTCAGCAGAAGCTTAAAAAAAATAGTGTTAGATAATCTACCAACGGATTCAAAACTACATTTCACTATTAAAAAAGTTTGGAACTATCACACGTGATTGCCATTGTTTGTTTAGATTAAACGTGCATGGTGATGTGCTCATCGAAATTCGAAAGCAGAGTAATAGTCAAGCAATAATTTGTAATCAATAAAACCCACCCGTGCCTGAACGAGTTCGGGATGTAGTTAGAGATTTTGCAAAACCTACTCAAATAACGGAGCCAAAAAGGGCAACAAAAACCTTTCTTGTACGCTTACAGAGAACAACATATGTGCTTCTAATTGCCGTGAAATAGCATTGTACTCATTACTGCGAGTAGCAAAATAGTAATCAACACAGTCGTAATAATACACATATTAGAAATACACAAATCCATGCTCTTGGTATTCTTAATTTTAAAACCAAAAGGGGACGACGTGAAATTTATTACGTGTATAAATGGAGCTGAGAAACAGTACCTGAGCAACCCCACACCAAAGATCAAATAACCGGAGTGAGCAGTGGCTTGTTTGAGAAATGCGCTTCCAGGTTCTGAACAACGAGGTCTGCCATAAGCTTACGCGTTTCGAACGTGCTAGCTCCCACATGAGGCGAGAGGACCACGTTATCAAGCCCAGCAAGTGCCTTTGGCACTTCAGGCTCATGTTCCAACACATCGAGGCCAGCACCTCCCAACCGGCCTTCAGCAAGAGCAGAGATCAGCTCAGCTTCATGGATGTGGGCGCCTCTTGCAATGTTGACGATGATCCCATTACTGCCTAATGCATCGATGACATCACGGTTGACAATGTGGTGAGTTTCGTGAGTTAATGCGCATGATACAATGAGGATTTGAGAGTTTGAGGCTAAGTCAATGACACAGGGATAGTGTTTGTAGCTTGAATTTGGTTTCGGCGAGCGAGAGTGGTAACCGATTGAGCAGCCGAAAGCTTCAGCTCTTTTAGAAATGGCTGAGCCGATCCGGCCTAATCCGATGATGCCAACTGCTTTGCCACTGAGCTGAAGGAAACATTAAAGCCGTGAAACTTGTTAAACGTTACTCGAATTTTTTTTCTTTATTTTTCTTATTTTTGTAAGGGGAGCAAGCTCATGATGTTGAATTGAACTTATGCAGCCAATAGAACTTGATTCAATCTCAACTAAAGCCTAGCACAAAACTTCAATCAAAACATCCCATTTTCAGATATTCAACAAAAAACAAAAACAAAAACAAAAATAAATAAATAACAACACATATGATTCTTAAAAACATCAAGTAAATGAAGTTGATGGTAGAAAAACATTAAATTAAAAACTAGAGTGACAGGGGTAAAAAATTAAAATAAAAAAAAAAAGAATTTCACCTTTGTGGTCAACTTGAAATCAGCATTCTTCCACTCACCACTCCTTACATACCGATCCGCCTCACAGATCCGCCGCGCCGACGCCAACGTCAGCAGCACCGCCATGTCCGCCACCTCATCGGTCAAGGCATCGGGAGTGTAAGTTACTCTTATGCCCCTCTCTCTGCACTTGTCTAAATCGGTCTTGTCGAGCCCGGAGCTGTGACTCGAGACGATCTCCAGAAGCGGCAGCGCATCGATGAGCTCGGCATCGGCGCCCCGCACGCCGTCCGCCACCACCGCCTTGATGGAATCAGAGTGTTTTCCGATGAACTCGCGGCGGAGATCCGCCGGAACTTGCCAGAATTTGAAGAGGGTGTACCTATTAGAGAGCTCCTGCTGGAGGTAGGTCGACAGTGGGCGGAGCAGGAGAACGCCGATTGGAGTTTCCATTTTTTGATGCTTGGTTGGTTTCCGCGGGTTTTTGTAGGATAAAATTATTTTGATTGTTAATGGAAAATCGATTTTGTAAGAAATTAATGTATTTTGCAAATATTAATAGTATCAAATAAAATATTATTAATTTTTTATTCAGATACATATTTTTATTGGTAATATATGTATTAAATGTATAAAAGAAAAAGGAAATAATAATCTAAATTAGATTGAATTATATAATTGAAAAACATAAATAAAAAAAGAAGGTGAAATAATGGATAGGGAGATGAGTGAGGAAAGAGAGAAATACAAAAAGAAAATTAACAATATTACAGTAAATGGAAGAAAGAGTAAAGATAAGGAAAATGAAAAAAAAAATGACAAATTAAAGACACAAAGGTAGTTATTAGATTGGTTTGTCATTTTATAAATAGTATAGATATAAATTGTCATATCTCATAAAATGTTTTAAGAGTTCTTAAGATATTTGATCTTATTTTAAAAATAAATTATTAAAATATTTAGACAAATAAGCTGGTGTAGCGTATAAGATGTTAGTTATAGCAAATTTATAATTAATTTGATCAAAAAGGATATAATTTGTTAAGATTTTAAAAATAAGTTGACAATTTCTTATTTTTATGCAATGGAAAAAAATTCTAATTAATTTGATTAAAAAAAAAAGCAAAGGAACTTGTTAAGATTTTAAAATTAAGTTGACAAATTTCTTCTTTTTTTTGCAAATAGTTTATAAGTTCCTAAACACGAGTTTATAAGCTCCTTCCTCTAAAAATTTCGCCCTATGCTGTTAATAAAGTATTTAAGGGATCTATCAATATATTTGATCTATTTTAGTCTTTCTACTATCTCATTGATATTCTCAATCCTCTTTCCTCTTCCAATATTAAAGTATTTTTAATTTATTTAATAATGTATAAAATACAATAAGTACTATAATTTTATATTCATAAATTAAATTTTAATTTTATTTTACATAAGATTTGATTGTGCTCCACTGACTAATAGAAAGTGTTTACATTGGTGGTTATTGACAGTCTGCTAAAATTAACCTCCAATATCATATTGTCAACACCCATTAATCCGAAGGCCCGTGTTTGGGCAAGTTTTATGGGCTGCGTATATTAACCCACCCAATTTGGACAGTTCCATAATTGGCCCATATTCTTTTACATAAACGCCCCTCCTATCTCGGTCTAATTATTCAATGTTGCCCTCCCAAATCCCTCATTTGATGAATTTCACTCTGCCGTTTTGATCTCATTTTGGCATTTTGCTTTCTTTATCAGATCCAGTGATTATTTCTCCGCTTCTTCTTCTTCTTCTCTTTCTTTTTTGTTCGGATTGTTTTTTTTTCTTTAAATTTTATTGAGATAGAAGTGGTGAATATTGAACAAACCCGTTGGATTACCAATGAGAAACAAGTAAAATAAAACACTAAGGGCTCGTTTACTTCTTTAGCCAAATTTAACGGTAGTTAACAGCCCGTTGGTTAATAGGTCTGTTTATAATTGTTTGGACTACCTTATTTTCATGTTTACATGGAACGGTTAAAATGATCACTTGTGCCCAAGATTGCCCGCCTTCGTTACTTTTACTGTTTGGTTAGAATTGTTGTAATATATTTTACCTTTTATGCCCCTCATCCAACACCAAGCATCTTTTGGCCCAGATGTATGCTTACCAATGGGGACACAAAACACCTTCAAATTTGAAAGCTCAAATTGTTCTTCCACACATTGTCATGCGGGATCTACAACGTATGTTGAAGTTCTCCGATGGGTGATGAATCTGGATCTGAGCCTCGCGAAGCGTTGTCGATGGCTATGGCGAATCTGCTGCTGTTGTGAAGTTCTCTGATTTTGGGGTGATGAATCTGGATCTGAGCCTCGCGCTGCGTTGTCGACGGCTATGGCGGATCCGCTGCTGGTGTGAACTTTTCCGATTTGGGACAGCCGGAGAACATGTATGAGTTTCGGGCGAAGATGAGGGAAGAAAACCAAAAAAGAAAAAAGAAAAGAAAGAAGAAGAAGGAGAGGTGAAGGGAGAAAAATGGAAACTCCTCACCTAAACATAGAGCAACGAATATGAGGGAAGAAAAGGCAAAAAAAAAAAAAAAAGCAGAGGAAGGGAAGAAGAAGAGGTAAAGTGAAAAAAATGGAGAAGACGACTTACCAGCAGAGACAGAGTGACGGCTGCTTTTCTCTCACTTTACCCCAAAAAATTAGGGATGTTGATGGCAAAGTCAGTAATTTAAATGATATCAAGGCCCATATTGTCAATCAAAAAAAATGGCAAACGAACGGTTAAATTAAACTCCTCAATTTGAGAAGTTAAAATTGACCAGCTTTATCGCGCGTGTGCGCGCGTAGGAACCCAACTGCGGGCCCATCAACTAACAAAGTAAACGTCGGATATCGACGGTTAATTAATATAAACCTGAGTTATCTATATAAGTAAACACGCCCTAAACTAGCCAACGTGAAACAAGAATTTAAACCATCCATTAGCTAAGTTGGGATTAACCCTTCTAAGAAAGTAAACAATTTCTAAGAGTTTACAGGTTTAGCCCAACACCCCGAAAATACGGGTACAAAAGTAATATTCACCTTTTGGAACCCTCCATAATAAATTATCCTGTTTAGTAATTATGTTTAGTTAATTTTTATTTTTCCTTTTGATTTTAAAATTATAAATCTCACATTTACTATTAGAATATAATTAAAATTATCAAAATTTGTAAGAGGTTCAATGATACCATACATACATGGCAGAATAATTTTAAAAAAATATTAAAATTAAAATGTTGACATCCTCATTGTACACCGACCAGTACAAACGATTAATTGTGAGATGAAAATAAACTATAAAAAGTTACACATAATTTTCAAATTAAAATAAAAATTTTATACGGTTATTGTAGTTACTGGAGGACACTTCAATATATATATATATATATATATATATATATATATATATTGTTGGATATTTTCACAAGCAAACATCGTTCTCAGTTCAATTGTTAAACATATTCTAAGAAATAACTAAATAGTACGCAAAAAATAGAAAATATCAACATAAATTTCAACTTCGATGAAACAATTTACCAGGCTCATGAAGCCATGAAGTTCATGAACAATATTCCAGAGATTTTTATACAGAGGCACCAAAATGGCATACCTCCATCTGAACGACTAGGATTCAAAGCTCTGATAATGCACAACATTATCAAACTACAGGAGTCAATAGCGGCTTGTTGGCAAAGTGAGCTTCCAAATTCCCAAGAACAAGGTCAGCCATGGCCGTACGTGTCTCTACCGTGCCACTCCCGACATGAGGCAACAGGACAACATTGTCGAGCCCAAAGAGCTGCTCGGGTACATGGGGCTCCTTTTCAAACACATCGAGTCCAGCTCCACCCAGACGACCCTCCACAAGAGCTGAGACCAATTCGGGCTCATCAACATGGGGCCCCCTTCCTATGTTGATGAGAACTCCCTTGGGGCCTAACGCATTCATCACCTCACGATTCACAATGTGCGTTGTCTCGGGGGTGAGTGCGCATGCTACGACCAGGATGTCACAGTTTGAAGCCAACTCAACAACAGTTTTGTAGTATTTGTAGTTTGTGTTTGGTTTCTCCGATCTTGAGTGGTAACTGATGGGGCAATCAAACGCCTCTGCTCGCTTAGCAACTGCTAAGCCGATTCTGCCCAGTCCAATAATACCCACTCTTTTGCCACTGAACTGTAAGAATGGTAAAGATGATTTGAGAAGCTCCACCAGACATGACTACAATGACAAATCACTATTGAATACCAACATATGAGCATCCAAAAGCCGAAAAACAACCCCAATGTAATGTGGTCCAGCTGAAACATATGCTACGTCCGGTACTTAGATTTTTGTATGGAAACACTAAGTTAAAAACTTATCCACGCTTCAACCGATAGTATACAATATACATGCTATATTTTTGATCTTATATGAATACTTGCTTCTACATTTCCCGAACAAGAAATCAATGGTCCGAGCATAGCAACAATAAATATGTTAATTTTGACAACATTAATGCTGCATGAAAGAGCATGTATGACAAAAAAGGCACAAAAGGTCAACTGCAAGGGAATGCAAGATTTCTGTGTATATCCAATGTCTTTCCTTGAGATGCTTGAAGTAATCCTGCATGATGGATAGCTATGTACAGGATTAGCTGAGTCAATATTTATCAAGTTAAACAGGGCTTCCCAGACATAACACCTGAATTCACTTACTGTCAAGATTAGTAGAAATCTAATTGGGACAAGCTTCAGAATATTTGAAAACTGCTACTATTTAGTGGATTGGATGGGAAGCTAGCCAAGCCATGTTTTCCAAATTTGCATTTTATCTCCCATTACAAAGACAAGTTGCAACTTGCATCTAGTGCATTAAGAGATGTGCTGTGTTATACATATCCCTAGTCACAGTTGCGCCAGACTTCAAGACCAGAATAACTGCATATAAATGGCAACCAGAGAGGGCACAAAACTATAGTTTCAAAATCACAAGAACTCGAGTAGAGGCTCACTGGTTTCTCCTAGTTCCAAAAAATTACAAAACAGGACGAAAGATCGATACAGGAAGTAAATTCTAAAAGGGCATAGCGAGATCATGACATATGCATTTGAAATGATCGTCATGGCAGGACCTGAAGGAATCATTATATTATCAAGTAATCCTCCGAGTTCAGACTGTTCAGTATTCTATTAATTGTAAAATTAACAGGAGTGACCAGTAGTAGACTTTCTATGTTCACGAACAAGAAAAATCAGCAAACCTACTAAGAAGAGATAAACAACATTCACCAAAGGGTTTTATGCATATAAGGGCATCCCACCTTTAATCTTTACTGCACAACAGTAAGAATTAAAAACTTAAAAGCAAAACCATTTCCCATTCTCTTGGAAGTGAAGAAACTCAAAATCCTTTCTCCCACATGCTTACAAACCATATTTATTTAAGCTACATTAAAGTACTATACTTTACAATCACAACTCTCAAGCTAAGCAAAAATTAACCTCAAACCAAGATTCAAGACTTAGAATCCTCTCACCCGATGAATTTCCAGATTTCACATCTATCAAAACTCATAAAAGATTATGCAAAATGAAAAGGAGATATGAAACAATTTTACCCTCGTAGTCAACTTGAAGTCGCCAAATTTCCACGACCCACGCCTCACATACTTGTCACACACGCAAATCCTCCTCAAAACCGCCAGCATCAACCCGATCGCCAAATCCGCCACGTCCTCGGTCAGCACGTCGGGAGTGTTGGTAACCCTAATCCCCTTCTCCTTACACTTGTTCAGGTCAATCTTATCCAGCCCTACGCTGAAACTCGAAATTATCTCCAATTTGGGCAACGCGTCGATCAGCTCGGCGTCGGCCCCCGCGGAGGCGTTCCCCACCACGGCGCGGATCGACTCGGCCTGCTGAGTCAGGAACTCGCGAGGACGTTGCTGAGTCCAGTACCGTAAGAGGTTGAACCGCTTGTCTAGCTCCTGCTCCAAGTAGTTGTTCATCGGACACACCATCAGAACTCCGATGGACTCCATTTCGCGGCGGCGGTAGCTAACGGGGGGGGGGGGACGTGGCGGCGGCGGCGGCGATGGTGGTGTTGTGGTGGTGGTGGTGGTTGAGAAATTGAGGTGGGAGTGGTAGTGGAGGAATCGGGTGGTTAATATGGAGCTTGCACGTGAGAGTGATGGACGGCTGAGAACGAGTGTGGTTATCATTTTGTATTCTTGTGATTGGGTGTTTTTGTACTTTACCAATATGTTTGGATCCTTTACGGCAATTAAGAAGAAGAAGGTGATTAATTATTCGCTAAGCACGTTTTAAAAACATCTTATATGTTTTAATTTTGCAAAAATAGTTTTGGAGTTTATACAATATTAAAATTTATTTTAGAAATAAATTTTTGAAACATTTGTTTAGTAAAACAAAATTAATAATAATAAATAAATAAATCCCTCTACAAGCCTCTCATGTCTAATATTTGTTTCACTTTAATACTCCATCGGTCCCAAAGTAATAGCCTTTTAAGTTTATTGCACACAAATCAATTAAATAATTTAAAACACTTTATCAAAATACCCTTTCCCGGGAAATTGTATCAGTATAGTTAATGTGTTTAAATTGAGAAGAATGAGGGTAAATATACAAAAAAAATGTTCTCTTGAGATCATCAAAATGATAAATATTATGAAATAAAAAAAAAAGATGTAAAAAGATTAACAATTTGGGACGGATAGAGTAATTAATTTTTTGAAGCCACTATTATGGTTTCTCATTTTGTTATAATGTGTTTCCCTATGATTTTTGATTATATTATTTTACTAGCATGTACTCCGTGCTATGCATGGATATCATAATTTATTGTAATGCATAAAAAGATAAAAATAAAATATAGTATTAATGTAAAATAACGTTTACTCTAAATAATTTTCAATGTAGTTCAATAAGTAAATAAATAATAATATTTCCTTGTATTTAAAACTTTAAAATTTAAAAAAGAAAAAGAAAAGTATTGTCGTATCAAAAAAAAATCATATCAAAAAAATTAAAAAAATTAAAATCTAAATATGCGATCCAAACTAAAGTTCTAAATAAATTTTTTATATATATTAAAGTTATGAATGTTAAACTATAAGCAACTCTAAATTAATAAATCACAAAATAATGGATTATTATCCACATTGAAAGATGTGACACTATATTTTTTTAATGCATCTAAATATATATGGATACAAAAAAGAATAATTATAAAAATATAAATATAAATAAAATAATAATTAAATTATAAAACACCAAGTATTCTTGATGTATCTTGGATGTTGTGAATATTTTTTTACATGTCTAAAGAAACCTTTTCGCTCTAAATTTGCATAAGATGAATCTGTGATGTTGTGAACATTTTGAATCTCTTTTCATATATCTCTCTCTCTCTGTGTGTGGATAAATAATCTACTTTCGTATCTCAATTCATTTTCTGATGTATATTTTAATTATAAAATATCTTACTTAGTGGAAATCTCATAGAAAAATGGAAGTACGTAATTGGATATGTTAATGGGTAAGTAAGTGGATGGGTGGGATAGAGAAGTTTTTAATTGTTGTTATTATTACTTCAAAAGACCTATCAAATCAATTTTTTTTAATTAAGAAATTCAAAATTTTGAGAGATTAAAATTAACCAAGTTGCAATCAAATATCGCTATCAAAATTATTTTGTGTCTCATTAAATGATTTTGGTGAAAGACCGTTGTATTAGATGTAAACTTTTTATAATGCACATATAGCATTAAATTATATAAATAACAATAAATAAATAAAATAGGTTCATTAGGATGCAAAGAACAATAAATAAATAAAATTTGAATACGTCGATAATTTAATACCAAAAAATTTAAAGATAAAGGACACGGCAATGAAAAGATATGACATTTGGATAATACAACTTTCATATAGTATTAAACTGCATACAAAGAAATGATAGAGATAAAAAGATGAAATAATATATCATTGATAATATTGTGTCCACATTTTAATTTTTTAAAATCCTTTAAAATTATAATTTAATTTGGAATAAGACATATCATATTAAAAGATATTTTTTTTAAGTTTGAGTTACATAAGTTTTAATTGAATGCTTTTTTTAGAAAAAAAAATTTGAGGAGAAATTTACCATAAATGACATTATGCTTATATTTACATTCCTAATATTTCTTAATCATAACTAATTTGATGGCATTACATAATATTTTAATTAAAATTTTCTTTATGTATATATTTTTATTGAAAACTACTATTAAGTTTTTATGAGAGAGGGAGAGAGAATACAAAAAATATTAAAAATATCATTATGAATAATTGGTGAGTTTTAATAATTAGGAGAGAATTAAAAAAAATTATAATTAATACCAATCAATCAAATAATTTATTTTAAATAATTCAGCTGCAGCATTCAACTTCCCATAGCAAAATGCAAAAGTGATATACGGATTGGGAATGTCGGCAACTTTGGCTGAGGGAGTTCAACGTTTCGTATATGTGTATATGTTTTAATAATCCAAGTGTAAGCACTGTGAAGTGTTTAATTCACCAGTTAAGTAATTTTTATTAAATATTGGATTAAAATTAAATATTTTATAAATAGAGAGGACTAAATCGAATAAAAGTTGGTGGCTATATTTAGAGGACGAAAGTTACGGTTAATCCTATTTTTAAGTATTTTATAAGATATTTTAAGGAATATATCAGCAAAGCCAAAAACCGTCAACTTTTTTGCCCACGAAGTTCGCCGACCTACTAATCCGATTAGCTTTTGTTGTTTTGTTGGAGACGGGTGGATAGAATAGGAGTGGGACTAAGTTACAGTATAGTCGTGAGTTATTGAATATAAACTAGGATGATTAGGTTTTCAAATTAATAATTGAGGTTTAATAAATTAAGTTTTGGGGTAGGCTTAAACTAAGAAGAGAGAACTTTTTATTATTTTTTTCAAGAAATAATCGGTTATATTTCAATTACATTATAATTATCTAAAATAAAACTATGTTAAATTAACGATAAGTTTGTGTTTGTGAGTGAACTATAAATCAGTAATAAAATTTTTTAAATATCATGCTAAACCAATGTAATATATATACACACACACACACACACACACACACACACACACACACATATTAGTATTGCCGCACACTTTATGCATATACAAGATATAAAAAATATATACCTTAATTTAGTGCTTAAATTTTTTTAGGATCAAAATATAAATATATTATTAAATTTCTTTTATAAGAATATTTTTTTAAAAACTATTTGACATAATTTATTGAATAATAATAAGCTAAAAATAAAATAATTCTATAAAATAAAAATACATGATAAAGAAATAAACACAAAAAGAAAAAAAAATGTCAAAAAATTGTAATTGAAATAAATCATCCTGTAAATATAACTTTTGAAATAAATAATGATTCAAATGTAAAACAATTGTGTTAACAAATAAGTTTGGGTGCTCATAGAAGCCAAACCAAACTAGCTAGAAGGTTTGATGTGACAATTAGAAAAGATGGTCATTGTTATTATTATATTTTGAACATACAATAACTTGATTATTTCCTAAAGAGTCAGAAAAATATGAAAATAAGTAATTGGAATTTCCAATTTAGTATTTCATCTAATTATTTTTTCAGTTAAAGTATTTTGCCCAAATATACTTCCCCAACTTTCATATTACTAATTTAAACATAATAATACTTAACCATATATATATGTGTGTGTGTGTGTGTGTGTGTGTGTGTGTGTAGACTAAATTGGAGTTGGTATGACTATTGAGAATGATTTTGATATATTAAAATTTACAGTTAGCTCAAAAGGGATTTTTTTTTTCCGTAAACAAAAGGAATATTTTAGTCAAATAATATAGAACTTAGCACAAAATATGGGTTGAAGGATGAAATTGAAGTACCAAAAAAACATAGGGATGATTTTTCAATTGCAATAAAAACTCGGGGATGAAAATGAATTTCAGCCTAAAAGCTTATTTTAAGGTGTTTACAATAACTTTTCATAAATAAAAGTTTAATGAGTATGGGATGGAATGTGGATTATACATTTAATTCATCTGATCTTTCACGTAACTTTAGCTTTCCAAAGATATAGTTGCGCAATGTAAGAAGCCTATTAACCATCCAAATTCCAAACTAATATTTGGAATATGTGTGTGTGTGTGTGTGTGTGTGTGAGAGAGAGAGAGAGAGAGAGAGAGAGAGAAAGAGAGAGGTTGATGGCCTATGTAAGTCTAAACATAAAAAAGCTAAAAAGAAAAAAAGAAAAAAGAGAAAATACAAAAACCAGAAGGGAGAAATAGCATTTTTTTTCCTCCCTTCTGTTTGTCAAAGCTCATTTCCCCCTCACCTGTCCCAATTCTTACAATTGTTTCCTTCTCTAACATGCACCCCACGTTCCTCAAAGCATCATTTCATGTTTCAACATAACTAAGGCACAAAAACAGCAAAATAGAGAGAGAGAGAGAGAGAGAGAGAGAGAGAGAGAGAGAGGAGAGAGAGAAAGGAGGAGAGAGAGAGAGAGAGAAAAGAAACAATCTTCTTTTGCCTCCAAATCTATCCTTTCCATTGTTCCAACTGCAACAAAAACAATCTTCTTTCCATCATCATTGAATCCTTCTCTTTTTCCATCCATATTTAATTCTTTGAAGAAAAAAGATTAAAAAAAAAAGGAAGAAAGAAAGGGGGAAAAAAGTTATCTTTTTCATCTTTCCATTTCTGTGTGTGCAAAAACAGGTCTTTGGGTCATAAAATAATCCGCATGAGCCCTGGAGGAGGAAGAACAAAGAGATTAATCTAGAGATTCCCTTTAAAGGGAAATGCTTGAAAATGGTGGAAAATTGACGAGAAGTTGGGAAATCGAAAACGGAGAGTCGTTTTCCCCCGAGAAGGTTCATGACAGGATTGCATCATCCTCTCCTTTAGATGGTCAACAACAGCCAAGAATTGGATGCGTGCTTAAGCGGATAGAGAACGTGACGTCATCCCGGATGGCCAACAACGGATCTTTACCCAGCCCTCGTGCGCGAGAAAGGCTTATCTCAGGCATGTTATTAGACAAGAATATGTTTTTCCTATTTGGGGGCTAGACGTAATTTTCATAAAAATATATATACAGTCATGAGAGGGGCGATTGTCCCTATAAGCCCCCTCTTGGGATCCATCCCTGGTATGGAGCTTCATGGTTTTCTTGATTGTTCGTGTTATTGTCAGTTTTCGCGTGAAAGTTTGAATTTGAAGACATTATTGCTTTGGTTAAAACATATACGGGTTTTTGGTTTGTCGGGATGAGAAATTTAATTAAGTCTGATTCATTTTCGCGTTTTGTGCTGATTGAAGTCGACGATTTTGTTTGCTACAATGTAGATATGAATTTGATGAAGGAAAGATTTGCAAAGTTGCTTCTTGGAGAGGACATGTCGGGCGGAGGCAAAGGTGTTTCATCTGCTTTGGCATTGTCAAATGCAATCACAAACATAGCAGGTACATATCTGATAATGCAAAAGTTTCTATGCAACTGTCATCTAAAAAAAAAGTGTCTTGATTTTCTGTATAACAAATATATCTCTTTGTTCCTCAAATGAATGCAGCTTCTGTATTCGGAGAACAGAAGAGACTAGAGCCCATGGCCGCAGAAACCAAAACAAGGTGGAGAAAAGAGATAGATTGGCTTTTATCTGTCACTGAACACATTGTTGAGTTAGTTCCTTCAAAACAGAAGTCCAAAGATGGAAGCTCTATGGAGGTAATTCTCATTCTCCCTCCCTCTCTCTCTCTCTCTCTCTCTCATGCTTATCGATCATTCTATTAACAAGAGTTAATGTTTCGTTTCTTACCAGATCATGGTGACGAAGCAGAGAAATGATCTGCTCATGAACGTTCCTGCATTGCGCAAGCTCGATGCAATGCTCCTTGTTAGACCAGACTTTCCCCTTTTTTTTCATTCTTTCTCTGGCTTTTTATGCTATGTTTGGACCCTGGATTTCTATAAGGAAAAGCCCAAGAAAAATGAATACTGATTAAAAAAATAAAGCACAGAGTACTCTCATTTTAAAGCGAGGATAGAGTGCTTCTCTCCGTTTTTCCTTACGGAAATCCAAGGACCAAACACAACATTTTGTGGCTACCTAAAATAGTCACTTATTTTCTTATGCGTTTGATCATGGACAGGATTGTTTGGACAACTTCAAAGACCAGCACGAGTTCTACTACGTATCGAAGGATGATGAGGATTCCCAGAAAAGCAAAAGCAGAAGAAAAGATGATAAATGGTGGATTCCTATACCCAAGGTGCCACCAAATGGTTTGTCTGAAAGTACAAGAAAATGGTTGCAATATCAGAAGGATTCAGTCAACCAAGTACTTAAAGCAGCCATGGCGATAAACGCACAGGTCCTGTCGGAAATGGAAATCCCGGAAACTTACATCGAGGCCCTCCCTAAGGTATGGGGATGTCCAAAAGTTTTGAGGGTTGCCATTGAATTTTAAAGATAGATAAAGTAGTGATCTTATGAGGGTGGAATCTCGATGAAGTATATGAGTAGCAGAGTTACTCTTTTAAAGCTAAAAACCAGTAAATGCTTTTTTCAATCTAATGCAACACACCCCTATAGCCTTGTATGGGCTTGAGGGGGGTGTCAGCCCCTACCTGCCCCCTCCTCGCTCCGTCCCTGGCTATTCGTTCAGATTTTAGAGGATTGCTTAGTATATATATCTGCTTTTTCATTTATTTATTTATTTTTATTTGTGATAGAATGGGAGAGCGAGCCTTGGAGACTCGATATACAAGATAATCACAGAAGAATTCTTTGATCCAGACTATTTGCTTTCGAGTCTAGACTTATCGTCAGAGCACAAGATACTCGACGTGAAGAACAGGATCGAGGCATCAGTGGTGATATGGAAAAGGAAAATGAATGCAAAAGACACCAAGTCTTCTTGGGGGTCAGGTGTGAGTATGGAGAAAAGAGAACTCTTGGAAGACAGAGCAGAAACGATTTTGCTGATTTTGAAACATCGGTTCCCCGGGATTCCCCAGTCTGATCTAGACATCTGCAAAATCCAATACAACAGAGTAATAAGTTTCTCTATCTTTGTTCTTCTCTTAACCATCCCTTCATATCTGATGAAAATTACGAGGTTTGAAATTACATGTACCTCCCTTGTAATTTATTTCTACCTTACTATCATTCCCTCTGTTGATTTTGGCACAAGTTAAATGATGCTCTAACCAAGTTTTAATAAGCTTTTTAAATAGTTCTCTCGTATATGGATGATGTTACCTAAGTTTCTTAATAAACATTTCCAGTTATCATTAAGTTTTGATAATCAAAGAGGGGGGTATTTGTAATTTTGAAACTAAGAGAAGTTTGTATAATCACACACCCTTAGAGGAGAAATTGATTGTGGGGTGGCCATCCAATATAGTACTGAAGTCATTCTAAACAAGAGGTTCTGTTTTAAATCTCACCTCCCCCCATAAATGAACAAAAAGTTACGTATCGCCTGCACGTGCAGGCACGCATTAAAGATACTAAATTTTAATGTCTCCACTCTTTGAAAACTTAAACTTTCAAATGAGACAGTCATTCAGTTTGAGTTTCTTGATCATGCAGGACGTGGGGCATGCGGTTCTTGAAAGCTATTCAAGAATCATAGAAAGCTTGGCGTTCAACGTCTTGTCAAGAATAGAAGACGTCATGCATGCGGATAATCAAGCAAGAAATCTCACGACCACGGAAAAAAAGAGGCAGTCCGCTAAAGACCGCTCATCCGAGAAACCTAAAGAACAAGAACATCTAAGCACCGCGGGAACTCCCACTTCAAAAACATTGTTGGATTTCATGGGGTGGAGCGAGTTAGATCAGATAGAAACCGGTGAGCCAAAGAAGGATTTGCAGGATGACTTTGGCCCGAAGAAACCGGCAGAAATCATCACAAACAAGAAGATATCATACATAGAGAGGCTAGAGAATTTAGGCGGCATAAGAAGCCCGACAGCACGACACTAACATTATACTTAACGGGCAGAACTAACTATGTGTATGAAGTTCAGCTGTGGATGCATGCATACAGGTTGAATTTCTAACTCGTTTTTTCTTTCCTTGATTTTCTTTTCTCCTTCTTTTTATCATGTTTTTAGTTCCCTTCTTCTTTGTAAATAGGAAGCAATCTACTTTTAGGTGTGCAAGAGGTCATATAAGTGACTAGTGTGTTTTATGTATTACATGGTCCGGGCTCGTTCCTGCTAGGACCGTTCTCTGGTTTCCACAGACATTTGCCATATTGCAGCAGGGATTCTAGTTCAATGGTTGAAGAGAGTTGGGAAGGGCAGTTTGAGTTATATATGCAAACATTTTCATGTGTGCATGGCTGTACCATAGCACGTACATATCTGATCTTATATAAGTGCGTAATTTTAGAGATTTCAAGAAACTGGATTGTAGTAAAAGGTGTAACATGTTTGAATATGGAAGGTGCTAAAAGTTTTTCTTCTTCTTCTACTTGTTTTCCACTGTAGGAGGCTTGTTAGCTTTTAGCTTCTTTTCTGCTTAAAACAGCAAAAGCAGGTATTGCAAACACTCCTCGACTTCCGGGAAAAGCAAAAAAGAAGGCTCAAAAAGCACTTATTTTAAGCTTTTTGCAGACACCCTCTTGAGGGATTAAAATGTAAAAGCCATGTACAGTCCCGGCTTAGTTCAACATGCAAAGAGAGCCCAAGATTTAATTGAAGAATCAGTAATGCTGAACAGTATCATCACAAGTAGGCTTCACATATACTTACAAAGCTACCGAAATCGTACATCAAACCACAACAGCAGATCGAAGAATTTAGATGCCAACATTCAGATTTTGCCCCGGGGCCCTGGCTTGGGTGGAAGTTGAGGTCCCTTGACAATCGGTAGAACATCTCCGGTTGCTTGGGAGCTCACGTAAGCAAGCGTGGCGCCACCTCCCAATATCAAGAATTTGAGCAGTAGGCCTCTCTTGGTGAAAGGTGCGGCAAAAGTTTCAAAGAACTTGCTCTGCAATAAACATATAAGACAACTCTGTTAAACTTGAACTTGAAATATATGTGTGTGTGTGTGTGTGTAGTGTGGTCTTTATCCAGACTTTGTCTGTATAAAACAGAAATGAAGCAGCGTCTACCTGAAGGGAATTGTATGGCGATGGAGCATCTGATCCGTACAAGTCCCACTGTCCGGTGGTGTTACCGATGTCCTCTAGATCAAAGTACACACTCTTGTCACCATACTTTGCAACCACAGCACCAGACCTACAGAGTTTGATTCCATTAGTAAGAGTATGTTATCCCCCTATACACTGCCTAGACAATGTACATGCTCCCAACCAATTCTCACAATACTCTTCGTCAAAATTGCGCCTTTCGAAGAAAAGAATTCATATTGTTAGACATTCAAATCATGGGGGCAATAACAACCTCCCCTAAATAAAATGCTAATCAAATCTCTGGATAAATAGGTCTGACAGCATGGCTAGGACTCATATTCTTGGAAATGAATTGTCACCGCTTTGGAAGAACCACAACCCAAAAGCTAATTTATAAGGTTGGAAAGCATAAAGGCCAAGTAAATCCCTCATCTAATGCCCATACATTTGATATGCTGATAAAAACTCTTACTCGTACTAATAAGAACATAATAAAGATCATTACACTCCCACCATGCTCCGTACCCCGTCCTTCACGCGAGCTGGCTTTCCCCTAGCTGAACCTAACCCCGCTGAACATTGCAATCCCGGCGTCACCACTCACACCGCACGATTCCAATTTAGAGGATAGTTTGTCGTGACCCTTGTGAGAACCACATCTCAGGGGTCATAACATCAATTCAACCCTTATAAAACCATGATTCGTGTATATTTTATTGAAAATTCAAAAGTTCAACTCGAAAAATAACAAAGTTGCTCATTATAGTGGTCGTCAAAATCAAAAATTCTGATTCCATCGCCTTATCTATCTCTCCAACCACCATAACATAAATAATATTGAACTAGAAAAGAATGGAGCAAATGATTGACAAAGTCACCTGTAGTTAGTGGGCTTGAAGGTGAGGCGAGATGGCTTGACGTGGAGCTTAGTTCCGGCGAGGGAGCTTCCGGCGAGGCCCTTAACAGCGGCGGGCTGGGCTGCGGCAAATGTTGCAAGTGAAGCCATTGCAATTCTATTCCAAGGGCCAAGCTGAAAAAACTACTCTGATTCTTATTTGGCAATTTGGTTGCTTGAAGTTATTTTTGATCTTTTTGATTGGATCTTGGCTTGCCACGTGGAGATCTTGTATTGTTTTGAAGAGATATATGATCCCATTCAAGAGGTGCCACTTGGATTTATCTTGGATAAGCCTATCTATCCATCTCGGATTTTATTTTCTTCTTTTTCTTTTGTTGATTTTATTTTCTGGCGAATGGATACTGGCTTGGATTCCTTCCTTACATGGATTATTATTTTTTTTAGGATAATTATCGTTACCTCCCCCTACTTATTTGAAAAATTATCAATAACCCTTTAAATTTTATCCTCTTATTACCAAATAAGACAAAAGGACTACAATATCTTTTTTACCCTTAGGTATTTGTAAGGAAGAATTATCCTCACATCTCATAACTTTAGGCAAAATTATAAATATTCACCTCTTATTTTGAAAATGAACAATATCATACGCTACTGCCGCATTGCCACCATCTAGATGGTCAAGCTACACAATAATTTTTTCTCGTACCCCCAACCCTGTTAAAACACCTCAATAAATTTTATCAATACTCCATCAGTTTGAATTTAATTGAACAAAAACTAAATCAAACCTTAACCTACCATGACATCTTCTCCGTTCAATTCCTTCACCACTATCGGCTCTATCTCAAAGAGCCTTCACCAATGCATTGTTCATTACGATTAACTCAAAGCCCTTCCAAATTTCATCGAAAAAATCCGTTAGAGATCACCGACCATCGTTGTGTGTGTGTTTTTTTCAAAAATATTGCAAATATACTCTTATATAATTCGAAAGCGTATAATAAACACCCTTTAAGTTTCAAAATTTTTCAATAAATAAGGATATTTCAGTCCTAAAAAAATGATGGAAAATTTGACCCGAGGATATTTTGGCAATTCACTAACGGCAAGATATTTTTTGTAAATATTGATATATGTCAGCAGGGGAATTGGTAAATTTTGAAACAAGATGGACTTATTTATAATTTTACCTAAACTCAAAGAAGGTGAGGGAAATTAATATTCTTTTTTTTTAATGGACACACGCATCATTCCTACAAATGCACAGAGTTGGGATTCAAATCCTAACTTCAAACTCCACACACCTTTAAAAGAAAAATACATGTTCATTAACCAAAAGCCGTCAAACTATTAATACTATGTTAAATCAAAATATCAAATGTAAATTACAAAATAAATAAGGTATGAAGCTATTGTTGAACTGTATATTTAACAGAGAAAATGATAACAAGTATGTTTCATTAGACTTTCACATTTCATGGTATATTTTCATTTTGAATCTTTTATTCTAGCCAATATTTTATCTTTTATCCCTTTGTTTTTTGATAAGTTATTTTAGATCTTTTATTCTACATCATAAAGATAATACCATTTGATTAATTCTACTTGGTTAATGGTAATCTTTTGGCGTTGGCACTAAATCTCCCAATCCATTATTTTAAAAATGTTTTCTATTTATGATTTAATAATTGTTTAATTGTTGTCAAATATTAGTAACAATTTTTGTGGATTTAAATTATTTTTGGCTAAATGTAACTAAGAGTCCGTTTGGATAGATTATTGTAGAAGAAAAACACTTATTTTTTTAAAAACAAAAAACATTTCAATAAAAAAAGTATATTTGATTAGGCTTTTTAAAAAACTTAGAAGTCAGAAAAGATGTCAAAAGTGATTTTTTATTTAATTTTTTAGAAGCTATTGAGAGTAGCTTTAAAGAAAAATACTTTTTAGAATATTTTTAATTCTTGTATGCAAACATAAAATTATTCGACTTTTTTTTTTAAATTATACTATAAAAAATATGACTTAAAAATTGCTTTTTTGCAAGACCTATCTAAATGGGCCATATTAGGGCTATTGGCATCAAGTGATTCTAGGGCTGTCAATGGAGCGGATTTTAATCCAAATTCAATCCGAGTCCGATCCGAATTTTAGTATATTCGACCGATTAAAATATTCGATGGGTCAGATCCGATAGCAAATATCCGTAATCCGAAATAAATGGGTTGGATTTGGATTCAATGAGTCCGATCCGTTAAAGATCCGAATCCGAATTTTTATATTATATTTTATTAAATTTATACATTATATATAATACAATAGTAATAAAGATACTTCAATGTAATGTATATGTCATTGTAATTAATAATGTATTATTTATTAATTTTTAAGGTACTTTTTTTTAACAAAACATTATATAGTTCTCATACATATTCTAAAATATTTTTATACATTATTTAATTTTATTTTTAACATAAAGAGGCATTTTTTTTATAGAATACTAATTAATTAGTCTATATATTAAAGATCTCTATTACATACACCATATATATACACATATAGGATATGTTATTAGAGATATCTATTATATACTATCATTAAATGAACAACTAATAATCTCTATAGTTATTAGAGATCTTTACTAAATACATTATACATAAACGTATTTATATATAATTCTAAATATATATTGTCATTAAATGAAAAATTAAGTATGGCGCATAATTATTAAAGATCTCATATATATATAATATATTTTTACACGTTTATATATTTATATATTAAAGAATTTTTTATTATTTATTTTTTGGTTCAAGCATAAAATTTTTTTGTCATATCGGATCGGATCGGATTTTTTTATCGGATCTCGGATTTATTCCGGATTCGGATTCGGATTCGGATTCGGAATAAAGACTAAAGATCCTACAGAATTTCGGGTCGGATTCGGTAGTCGATCTTTGTAATCGAATTCGAATCCGAATTGCACTGATTTGCTCCAGATCCGATCCATTGACAACCCTACAAGTGATCAAACTAAATACCCCATATTTTAACTCAAATTTAATTGGCGCGTCGTTCCATTGCATTGGAATTGAGCCGTTCTAAAATGGACCGAAAGGTCCATTGGGCTTTGGCAACAACGAAATCGTTATTTCCACAACAAACGTCGCTACTTTCCAAACTCGCGACTTTATCCTAATTCACAGTCACATAATTGATAATACAAAACCCCTCATCATCTGTATGATTGTATGCAACCCCAAACTCAAGCAATGCTTCTCACATCTCCACCAATCCTCCGATTCAAATCCCTCTCCATCACCACCCCATTCCTCCATGGCGGCGCCCCCGCCCCCGCCGCCCGCCTCTTCAAGCCCAGCACCTCATCCTCCGCCGCTCAGTCGCCGTCCTCCGCCGCGCTCCCCGTGATCAGGGCGATGAGGACATTACAAGGGCGCGTCGTCTGCGCCACCAACGACAAGACGGTGGCGGTGGAGGTGACGCGGCTGGCCCCGCACCCCAAGTACAAGCGGCGCGTGAGGAAGAAGAAGAAGTACCAGGCCCATGACCCGTTGAACCAGTTCCAAGTTGGGGACATTGTCCAGCTCGAAAAGGGCCGGCCCATTAGCAAGACCAAGACCTTTTGGGCCATTCCGGTTCCTCCGCGGCCCAGGTCTAAGCCCAAAGAAGAGCCGCCGCCGCCGCAGGAGCTGGGGATTCCTTTGCAGTCACAGAGTTGAGGGAGCGGTGTAGTTTTTGTGGTACTTTTAAGCGCTTGAAGCTTATTTATATTTTTAATGTTAATTGTAACGACATTTTTGTTGTTAATTTCGTTTCATATGGTTTTAAGGCTTGCTAAAATGAATGCTCTTTGTGGAATTTTGTTTTTAAATCTTTTTCCTTTTTTCTATTCGTCCTGAGTTTTGGGATGGAGTCAAGAATTTGTTTTGAGAAGGGGTGGGATTAGCTTTTGATAAAATATCATAAAAATAATTTTATTATTGTAGAGATCAAGTTTTTTTAATTTTAATATACATTATGTAATGCAATTCAAAGGTAAGTATGCAATGCAACATAGGCAGATTGTTTGATAATTCATTGATTCTTTTGGGTCGAAACTCTTCGATTTCGTGGACATTTTTGAAATTGCATTACAGCAAGAGATGTTAAATTCCTTAAGTTAGCGATTCCATATTTTAAGTATTTGGTAAATATATTTATTTTGAAATAAAGACTCTTTTAATTAAAATTTGCGGAACTTATCGGTGAAATTATTATAGGTCATGTTGTGGAATTTGAAATTCAAATCGAATTTCAAGTCATACGGCTTATAAAGTGGTTTTATGAATTGTAAATATCATATAAGATTGAATCAAAACCTGTCTTGTATTTCTTGTGAGATTTTGGACATTGAGGTACTCTCTGTGAAATAACAAACATTGTCCCAGTCTAAGCCATATAATGATGTGAAACGTTAGCTACATTGTCACACATTTGTACCACATAATTCAAATCGTGCCAAATAATACAAATTGTGCCTCGTACTTAATTCATTAATATATATATGCACATATATATATATGTGTGTGTGTGTGTGTGTAAAATTTGGTATAAGCGAAATCATTTGATTTTTTTTTTTTTTTTGATGTATATGCATATGTAGGGTTCAAAATTGAGTTCATACGAGAGTTTTCCCTCAATGCCTACGACTTAAATCCCATCTCCGAAGTAAGAAATGATATAAAAACTAGAGTCTATTAAGAAAGCAAGTGGAAATGCTCCTTGGTGACCAGAAGGAATTTTATGTACACACACTAATGTTTTTATAAATTATTCTCAATCTCCCTAAAAAAAATACAATTTAGTTATGTCAGTTGACACGTTTAACTAATACTCTAACTTAATCAGAACACAAAATAACAACATAAAAGAAAAAAAAAACGAAAAAAATAATAATGGTTCATCTATCCTATACGGCTCTATCTAGCTATTCAATCATGAAGAGAATGAAAAATGTTCATTGGTCTTCACACTGCAAGCTTCTCTTTATGTTGTGCAATGTACATGAAATGAGGTTATTAACAGAGTCTACAGAGTCCGCTGAAAGTTTTGCTGTTGGAGAGTTGCTAATCAGTATTTGAAAGGCTATGGTGAGCAGTGATCCTCCTTCTGTGCTCTTTTCTTCTGCCCTGGAAGTGATCACCAACGCCCTCGATTCGATCCCGTCTGGAAGAATCGAGAAACCTGACGGTAGAACCGTGATGTTGCTCGAGTCACAGCCTGTCATCACGGACTGCATGCCATTGATGTCGACTGGGGCGTACACGACCAGTGACTCGTACACATTGGTGCTGCTGTCTTGGAGCACCCACATGTTGTGTTCGTTGCTTTTCATGGCCTGACAGGCATTCAAGAATGTTTGTTTTGTGATATTGTTTTAATGCGTGCCGGACACAGACACATAGGTGGTTATTAGACCGTAGACATGCTTAATATACCAAATTGCATGTTTAGAAATTATCGTGTCCCCGTGTCCGTGCATCATAAATTTGTGTTTATGTATGCAAGAAGAGGCCTCACCAGGGCAGTAACTGCATTTCCTCTGTCCTGCCCTTTAGCCAAGTTTGCAATGGATTGTACACTGCTTCCATTAGACATGATATCCCACTAAGAACACATACACAAGAAAAAAACCAGTTAAAAGAACAAGTTTTTACCAGTTCAAATTCAAATATACTGCTGAGGATAGAATTATCGAACCTCGTTTCTTCGGTTTTCATCTCTTAGGAAGTCAAACAGGACGTGGTGTGAGACGGGCAACCACACGCAAGAAACTGCAGACAAGATCGTCCCGAGAGGCTCTCCGGGGTCATTGAGGTTTTTCCGGGATGCCACCCTGACGTCGTCTCCAGTTTTAGTGGTGATCTTGTTCCATGAGTTGTGGCTAGATGCTCCCACTGCTCTGCAAAAGCTCCAGCTCATTCTTTGTGCCAGTTTAAGAATGCTTTTTCTCCCAGCAAGTGTGGCTACACCTGTTTTTCGATAAGCATTTCTTGAATTATGCTCACATTTGATTTGAAAGTATTTTTTGAGCAAATAACTTTGTTGAAAAACTAGTTCAAATCAACTGTGATACTGTGTATCCCACTCTTTTGTGTATATTAGTTAGGGTCAGTTGCAGTGACCTCCCCTGTTACTATATGTAATTACACAAACATCCCCTCTTGGTTTCAGAATTACAATATATCCCCTTGTGATCATCGAAAATTCAGTCAAAGAAAATATTGAGAAAAATTTGGATAATCTCATATGTACTTGCGATAACAACTTAAAATTTTTTACTAAAATTTGAACTTTCACATCTGTTGACTATGTTTTGATGATAAACACAAAAGGAGATCAATGTAATTAAGGCGAAAATAAGTTATAAGGGAGGTATTTGTAATTTTTACATCAAGACGGGATACTTGTGTGATTGTTTATACTTGAAGTTCAACAGATTCTAAATATAGATTACCATTTGAATCCTTGGTGGGAACATTTGTGGCCATGAGGAACACGAGCCTTTCACACTGCTGCTGCAGCGTGGAAATCCAGTGCTTCGCTCCGAATGCTAGACCGCTGTTAACTATGGTACGATACAGGGAATGGACCGTGCTTTTCTGGCATTCCAAATGCTCTACCCAAGTTACCTGGAAAATTAAATAGGACAACTACAGATGTAAGTAATTACATTGTTTCATTTGATTATTAATGTATTGATCAAAGTTCTGTAAATTTTTTGAGGGAGATTTGTAAATCCCATGGATTATATAATGTCTTACAACCTTACAATGGCCATTGGATTTATCCTCGATGATGCAACCAGACGGGCGCTTTCTGTATTTCTGCAGAGACGTGTCTATATTATCTTCAACTTTGTCCATGGAGACATCAAGAATCGCCCACTGATTGGCACTTAGTTGTTTGCAGTGTCGAACGAAATACAATTCTCTGGTGGCCACCATTGGTGTCAGCATTTGGATCTCTGCAAACATCTGCAACGAAGCAGGGGAAAAATGCGAGTTTTTCAATCAAGAATGAAAATACGCATACGGATTGAAGATTATGATCTGATGCAGGTAAAATACAAGCATACGAGCGCGCACTCACGAACATATGTGTAATGTGTGTGTGCGTGCGCTCTCATGCGTTTAGGAATTTAACTTGCTTACCAAGTGAATAGCCCCCTCTTTATTAGCACCTGCTCCATTGCAGATAACATCTACTGTGGCCGCCTTCGAAACCAGGCAAGGAAACAACTCTTTCCACTGGTTCTGCATTAAAAACGAAACCAACTCTATGTTCATTTTCTTTTCGAAGAAAATTAGAAAATCGACTAGGATCCAATGAAATATAATGTGTTTTATCTTCAGGATCGAAGTCAGAAGTTTTAACTTTTGAGGCCAAAATCACATTTCTACAAAATCTTGAATTTGAATAAAAGTTCATATATAAGGTGTTAGAAGATCTAATAGAATATTTAGTAGGCTAGCATATTATGGTAGGGTTAGAATTCCTATATCAATTAGGATTCTAATATTACTTTGTTACCTTATTTCTAATTTGCTTAGAACTCTTGTATTCTTCTATTTCCATTTCTATATAAAGAAGATAGGAGACTATGCATAATATACGAACATATTTTTCTATTCCAACATGGTATCAGAGCAGGTTCGAAAGAAGAAGAAGAAAAAAAAAAAGGCGGTAGAAACACATGTTAACACCTCTTCTTCCCGTGACCCACCCTTCCCTATTGTCGTTGCTATTGAATCTTCTCCAAACTTCTCCATACTCCTCACCTGTCGTCGTTGCTATTGAAACTTCTCCAAACTCAGCCTCACCAAAAAAAGAAAAGAAAAACTCTCTACCTTTTTTTTTCATGTCTATCATAAATTTCCGAACAATTTCAAAACTCTCTCTTTGATTTTTCTCATTCTTTTACACCTATGTGGTACTCTTTTCTCTTTCTCTATTACTTCTCCAATACTATCACAATTACATTGTGATTTCTATCATAACTATGTCATGATTTTCTCTCTCTCATAGTTGATATTGTGATTCTTTTATCTACTTCTATCACAATCAAATTGTGCTTTCTATCATGACTAGATCGTGGTTTTTTATCTTGTTGTCACAATTCAATTGTGCTTTTTCTCACTATCATGGCTACGCCATGGCTTTATCTCTATTTCTCGTGATTTGTAAACTTCTCTCACGATTTGATGAACTCTCTTCGTGATCTACTTTTTACCTATCAAGGTTAAACCATGATTTATACATTGTGTCACGTTTAGCCGGTATTCTATTTTATACTTTCACAATTTAATCGTGCTCTTTCTCAATCTATCTTGGTGTTTCAAGCTTCTAGAATTCTCAGCTTGAGGGAGAGGAATGCAATATTTAATATGTTAAGATATGTTTTCAATTTGTTAGTGTTATTTTTATGTTTTTCATTGTTGTTTTTCTTTTTAGCAAGCTGTGTATGTTTCTTAAACATACTCCAGCTTGAGAGGGAGTGTTAGAAGATCTAATAGAATATTTAGTAGGCTAGCATATTATGGTAGGGTTAGGATTCCTATGTCAATTAGGATTCTAATATTACTTTGTTACCTTATTTCTAGTTTGTTTAGAACTCTTGTATTCTTCTATTTCCATCTCTATATAAGGAGATAGGAGACTATAATAATATACGAACATATTTTTCTATTCCAACATAAGGGATAATTGCACCTACATCCCTCAATGTAAACACACTTAGACCCCCATGAGATTTGTGTAATTACAGAAACCGCCCATGCCATGAACTTTGGTCTTACACTTAAACCCCCTAAAAAACTGGCAGCAAGGGTGGTTTATGTAATCATGCAAACCTCAGAGGTCTAAATGTATTCACATCAAATCTCAAGGGTTATAGGTGTAATTATCACATAATATAATTTATATAGATTTAAAACAGGGGCGACAGCTACTAAAAATCTCACCGCGTCCATAAAACTCTGAACGAGCCGCGGGAGATCAATGAAGATAATCCCACTGTCTCTGGAGGCCTCTATAGATTTCTTAGGCTGCATTGTGCTACAATTTTCTACACAAAACACTTTCAGATACTCATCATAGTTAAGTATTTCGCGTCCCGTCTCATAGCTTCGAATCCACAACGGCTCTCCTTGAGTGGCCATCTTCTTCAGCTCTTCCATGCCCGAATTCACAGCATCCATTATACGCGATTTCTCCAGGCCGAAATTGCCCACGTAAAAATCCAGGGAGCTCCTGTTTTCAAATTGGTCATTTCCTGAAGAGTATGAGGAGCTGTTTGGTGATGTTCCGCGATGGTGTTTCCCAATAATCGACCTCAGTTTTTCGACCTGTAGACAAGGACAGAGTTAGTAATTTTAATTTCATGTGAGAAATTTTTTTGAATTTGATAAATATATAGTTAAAAATATTGTTCAATACATCATGCATGTAAGAATATCAAGAAAATGATTATAAATATTCTTGAATATAAACATTTTAAAGACCTCAGCTTTGAGCCTGGCATTTTCAATTCTGAGTTTTTGTTCTTCAGGGCCTGTAATGACATCCTTGCTAGAGGCTGCAGCAAATCCACAGTTGGGACAAGATGGCTTTTTAACGGTGTCCCTCAAGGCCCTATTTTCGTCGCGAAGTTTATCGATTTCGGCTTTCAGTAAAGAGTTTTCGTGGCGTTCCTGTATGGCCTGCAGCCTCAAAGACGGAGTCAGAAATTTTTTAATATTTAATTTTAGAAAACGAGACAGTCGTCATTTTTATTATTTTGAGTGTAAAATCCTAAATTTTAATAAAAATAAATGTAAAATATAGTCTCACCTTGATTTGGGTTCGACGGTTTTGGAACCAGAATTTAACTTGCCTAGGATGAAGGCCTAATTGCTTGCTCAGCTGTAGCCTTTGCTTCTCATCTGGATGAGGAGACTCTTTAAATAAGCTGCAAAATAATTATAGAAAAAATTGAAGATACTAAGTCCAGTTTAATTAACCATTTTTAGTTCAAAAAAATACATGAAATTATAAACTAAATAAACTATTGCATAATACACCATAAGAAATCATGAGGGTACAAAAGTCCCACTTGCCTCTCTGCACAATACTATATATATATATATATATATATATATATATAGGGACGGAGCCAAGAATTTGATTAAGAGGAGGCGAAATTTTTCGAGATCATTAGGTATTAAAATGTATAAATATAAGAGTTATATATAATATTAACATATGAAATTACAAAAGTTGTCATATTTATATGTACATGACCAATTAAAAGTGTTACAATCAAAATAATATATAAAAAATAATGCTGCAAAAAATAACAAGCAATTCTTTGTTGTAAAAGAAACAAATATAGTGGATAATGAATTGTTTTTAAGAAATGCTTAACAAATAAATTTTTAACAATAGTAAATAAAATTGACATAAATCCACATATTGATATATAATCAAAACTCAAAAGGTATTAAAATAGATTTTTTTCTCTCTCTCTCTCTCTTCTCATAATCAAAAAATATATTCAAAGCTCAAAAAATATCTTTAATTTTTTTCTACCATCACATTCCCCATATCACTCCCAATTAAATATGAAGTGTCAAATTAATAAGATTCATTCAAGTTCAATAACCCAACAAATTAACATTAACACTCATTAAATTTAATATTGAACAACTATTAAGATTCATACCAACAATCCCAAGATTTAAATCTCTATACAAAAATCAATTACAATAATAATAATCATAAATAAATGTGTAAATTTCAAAATTAGTACACAACAAATTCTTGTACATTGCTTTCGAAGAAAAGTTGAATATTGTAGTGTTTGTGCAAAAAAAAATTATAATAGAATTTTTGATACTTTAATTGACATAGAAGAAAGAAGTAAAATATAGAATTTTTAATATTTTAATTTGAAGAGAATAAAGAAAAAGAGAGGAAAAAGAAAGAGAAAAAAATTTTATTATGTAACTTATATAAAAGTCAAAATTTTATTTTTTTTGTTTGGGGGGGGAGGGGGGGGGTTTAAAATTCTAATAAATATAAGTATGAAAAAACGGATTTTTAAAAAATTTAGGGGGGCGGCCGCTGCCACTAGCCCCCGGCTCCGTCACTGTGTATATATAAGAAAAGTTATATGTATAAAATAATTAATTTCACTATTATATATTTGTGACGTTAACTTTATGCACATGAAAAAAAACGTGACAAAAAAATATTAAGAATAGCTAGTTGTTTTCTAGGAATCTAGTACTAAAATAATCTGTAAGAGTGGCTTATTAATTTGACTTCACAATTAGCACCACTTTTGATCCAGCTGCTCAAATGCTCTTCAATCAATTAATCAACTAACCTTCAATTTCCTTCTTGTTTTTAAAAACTTTATTTACTATTTTTTCCCCCTTAATTTAATTAGTATGAGTTTAATTTCTCATAATTAATCTTGAATCCCCCATAATTTCATATATCCTTTTTTTTTTCTTGAAACAATTACTTTCAATCTTGAAGCTCATTGATGTCCTCAAACCAAAATAATGAAAACAAGAAAGCAAAGAAAAATAAAAAGGGACCAAAGAAGAATGGCATATTTTTTCTAGAGCAAAAGTTTCAGTGCAGGCAAATATATGCAGTACACACACACACACGTGTGCGTGTGCGGTGTGTGTATGGATGTATGTGTAAGTATATAATCAAGAAATGAATTACATACGCCTCCATTTCTCTGATTTGCTCCGGCGTGTGGCGGTGATATTTCTTCCTCTTCTTCTTCTTGTTACCATCATGATTTTCACCATCTATATCGTCATCATCGTCATCATCCATATTCTCTGCAGCCAATTCATAATCATCGTCGGACCGGCCCGATTTCCCGGGCCCGGAGTTCTCGCTGCTTATCTCCACCGTCTCCTCCCTCTGTCGTCCTCCGCCGCCGCCATCCTCCGCCGCCTCCCGGAAAATACCAGCCTTAATTCCCACACAAGAAAACACATAAAATCTTGTTAGTATTTCCAAAAAATTATATCACATGCAAAAAAAAAGAAGAAGAAGAAAAAGAAAATTAGAGAGAGAGAGAGAGGATGAGTACAAGCGAGAGAGAGAGGGGGAGATCCGACATGTCTACAAGGGTCATGGTCAGTTTGATGAATTTTTGATCTGTTTTTATTTGTTATTTAACTTTATTTTATCTTGCTACTCAGTACTGGTTTTTTTTTCTGGGTGGGGCCGGGTGGGGCAGGGGTGTAGTATTTTTATATGAGCTCGTGCGTATGAGTGTGTAAATAGGACAGAGAAGTGGGGGTGTGGGGTGGGGTCTTCTCATTAAGGATATGAAACAAAAGAAAGAGAGTTTTTACTAGGTTGGGGGGTGGGGGTGTCAGAAGTAGACCGTTAGATATTGTGCGAATAGAGTGTATTCTATTTTTAGATTCATGCAAATTTTTTTTAAATAAAAATTAGTACGATTATTAATAATTAAAAATATCAATCAATACAATCGAGTACATAACAAAAATAAAATTTGCAATTTATAAGATCTAGCATAGAACCATACTGTTTAACAATTACATAAGAGTAGTTTAATTTGCAAACCGTTTACAAAACGAAAATGTAAGTTGTTCAATTCATTTCTAATAAAAAAACAATATTTAATAATCAAAAGAGCATCGTATTTCAAACCTACACTTTTCCAACCTTGCTCTTTAATCTAACTCAATATTTTCCACAGGCATAAATGATATTTGAGTGGTTTTTGGACAGCTAAGAAATTACAAAATAGCATGTAAGCCCTCCAAAAACTTGCAAAAATATTATGATCAGCACACACAAAGTCACTAATATAATTATCAATATACTTGACCACAAAATTGACATAAAATCCACGAAAGATTTTCTCATCATAAATTAACTAAAACAAATTAAAAAAGTAGAACCAAATCTTGTTAATAGACAAAAAAAAACCAAACGTGTCAATCGACATGAAAAAAACTATAAGAGAGAAAGATTAACTTCTTAGGAGACACAGTTATTGAAATTGAAAGCTAAGAATGAAACCTAAAAATTCTAAATAGCAATAATATATGTAAAAAGAAGAAGAAGAAGAAGAAGAAGAATTAAGAATCAGCGAGCATTTCACTCTTTATTATTTTTAAAAAAATCTGAAAATCGAAAGAGAGAGAAAGATGAAACGGGACAAAAAAGAAGAAAATCAAAATGAAGAAACAGAAAGAGAGGGAGAGACGATGACTTGGGGACTAGATTGATGCAACTTAATAGTGCAACAGAAAATATTGCAGAGGTTTTAAGTTTGTGTCGGCCATAGAATTAATCTCAAATTATTTCAGGTATTTTTTTTTATACAATTTCAAATTATTATATTCATTACTTAAATTTTTTGATGAAGTTGTAAATGCCAAATTAATATATTTTGTATGAACCCCTTCATTTCTCTAATTTTTTTTTCTTTCTTACAAATTTAAGAATTAATTTTAGTAATGAAAACAATAATACAAGCACATAATATTTCAATATACTTGAATAAAAAAGTTAGAATAATTTAGGTTACCAAATGAGATTAGAGAAGAGTCGGGAATTTTTGTTTGGTGGCAAGATTGAATTTATATAAAATAATAAAGATTTTTTTTTTGGGAGGGAGGAGGTGAGGCAAAATTTAAAAATTATGGTTCAATATAAATTTGGGGATGAGATTTACAAATTAATTTGCCTTTTGTTGCATTTTTTTATACGTTGTTTAATTAATTAGGTTAGCCTAGAAATTCCAAATAAATTATTTAATTAAAAATCATACTTCAATCTTACCTTGCATATTTTAAATTTCAATTTTAAGATTATTTATTCTTCGCGTAAACTTGTACTAACTGCAGTCTTTTTTGTTTCCGCATGTTTTTCTATATCTGTTTATTTGTTGTATTTTCTGAACAAATGAATTTATGTTATAATCATTGGATAATTCCAATTAACAAAAAATACGTACTATACAAAATTTTAGACGAAGAGTTGAACTGCTGAAGTTAATGAGACATTGCCTTAATATTAAGGTAGAGGCCCTGTAACTTTAAAGTTACGGGTTTGATTCCTCGTGAATGCAGATATTTTCCTAATTTAAAACTAATATCGTTCGACAGCATAGTAATTTGTATAGAGTTATTATTTGATGATATTCAATAGTGCAATAATTTATTTTTCATTTGAAACATTAATGTAATGATTCTAATAGACAATTGAGGTTATTAATTGATTGTTATAGATTCATTTAAAAAAAAATTAAGTTGAACTGTTGAAGTTAATTGATTTAATGGTTATATTTGTCGTAGAGTATTTAATTTAAAATTACTAAGTAGTGGCTTTTATTCTATGTTTATGCAATTAAACATTTATTATGAAATTCGGGTATTCAAGGATATTCCAAATTGATATTCAGAACTAATACATATATACACGTGTCTATATATATATATATATATATATGTATATATGTGTTTTTTTTTTTTTGGGGTTGGGAAATATATGTGTGTTTTTATAGTAGCTTTCTTTCACCTATTGAATTAGACATTAGTAGAAAGAAAGTGATTTTTTTTTCTTTTTTTTCTTCCTTTTTTTTTTTTTTTTTTGGTTGTTGTCTTTCATTGTTCAATCCAAATAAATAAGAGAAGAAAGAAATCACTCAAAAACAAAATTTAGACAAAGAAGTCTCGGTACAAGACGAATGGAAGACAAATAATGGCTTAATTTTGAAGAACTAGCTTGTACATCACATTTGATGAAGACTTTTTCCAAAAAACAAATATGCACGTTAAAATTACGCAAAAAAATATAAAGTTGATATTTGAGTAAATAAAATAAATTCAATTGCCAAAAACTTTAATAGAGCATAAAGTAAATATTTTTGAGCCATATTCACTAGCTCAAATTAGGAACGGAGCCAGGAATTTGATTGGGGGGCGAAATTTTTGTGAGATTATTAATTATTAAAATGTATAAATATAAGGGTTATATATAATATTAATCTATTAAATAACAAAAATCATCATATTTATGCGTATACAACCAATTAGAAGTGCTATAACAAAAAATATATATATACTTCAATGAAAAACAATATATAAAAAATAATACTGAAAAAAATAAGAAGCTACTCTCTGTTTTAAAAGAAGCAAATATAGTCGATAATGAATTACCTTTAAAAAATACTTAACAAATAAATTTTTCGAGATAAAAACTCAAAAAGTATCTTTTATTTAAATTATTAAATTTTTTTCGAGATCATTAATCATTAATTTTTTCAAGATCAAAACACAAAAAGTATTAAAAATAGATTTTTTGTTCTCTCTCTCTTTGCTTTCACACTCAAAAAACTATGATGCACGGACACGCCTAAAAATGACCCCGTGCAGTGTCGGACACAGACACAGCCCCGACACGTGTCCGACAGGGCAAAAACGTGTTCGAAAATTAAAAAAAAAAAAAAGAAAAAATTCTGACACGGTGTCGGACACGGCTAAAGGACGTGTCTAACACGGCTAGGACATGGCTGGGATTTTTTTGATATATTACAAAGTTTAAATGAGGTCTTTTTTAAAATTTTAAAAAATTTAGTGGAAACACTGAAAATAACAAATAATTTTTTTAATCTTTAAATCTTATAATCCAATTAAGAGGTGTTTGTTTTAATGATGAATATTATTATTTATCTTTCACATATTTTAAGTTAATAAATTATAAATAGATAATATAATATAAAATATTTTTTAATAGCCGTGTCAGAGCAGTGTCGTGTCCTAAAATTTTGATATTTTCTGTGTCGTCATATCCGTGTCTTGTGGTGTCCGTGTCCCCGTGTCCGTGTCCATGCATCATAGTTGAACAACTATCAAGATTCATATTAACAATCCTAAGATTCAAATCCCCACACAAAAGTCAATTACAAAAAAGGGAAATAAATATATGTATAAATTTTAAAATTAGTACACAATACCTTCTTGGACGTTGCTTTCGGAGAAAAAGTTGAATATTGTAGAGTTTGTGAGAGAAGAAAAATCCTAATAGGATTTTTGGTGTGTTTAATTGGGATAAAAGAAAGAAAGAAATCTAATAGAATTTTTAGTATTTTAATTTGAAGATAATAAGGAAAAAGAGAAGAAAGAGAAATAGAGATAATTTAATTATTACCATAAATGAGATTAGATAAAAATATATCACAAAAAAAATAGAGTAGAGAAAATTAAAATTTTTATTATATAACTTATATAAAAATCAAAATTTTATTTTAGAGGGAGGAGGGCGAAATTTTAAAATTCTAATAAATATATATACTAAAAAATAAATTTTTAAAAAATTGAGGGGGGGGCACGACCGCCACCACCCCCTGGCTCCGTCACTGGCTCAAACGGAACTAAAATCCAATATGTCTGATTCGATCACATAGAAGAGGTTATTTGTTTATCAAACTAACATACTAAACTATTTTCCAAAAATAAATGGCAGTCAAATTCAGGTTTTAAATCTCTTATTTGTATGGGTATCACTTCAAGGTCATGTGTTCTATTTTCTATGAATAAGGATTTAATTCTAGTTTGATACTAGTTTCTTCACATTGTATAGTAGTTTGTATTTCATTTTTATTTGATAATGTTTGATTATAATAGTTTGCTCTTCATTTATAATATTGATATCATAATTATAATAAATCATTTATGTAATTCGGTGATTGTAATCGATCAATTTTTAAAAAAAAAAATACTTTAATTATTTCTCTCTCTCTCTCTCTCTCTCTCGGGTGTAATTATATATATATATGTCAAATAATGCGACAAATGAGTACGCCAATGCTTTTGATGACAGGGTTATTTTATGTTTAATTTTAAAATTTATTCAACTTAAATAGGAATTAAAAAAGAAGTCATTTTGTTGCACCAAAAACGAACCCATACTCGCAATTGACACACATGAGTTCCACGAAGATTTGTGGCGCAACTTTTTAATTTCACAATGTTGACAGCGTCAATTAAACTATGACAAAAATTTTCTTCCTTTCATTTTTTTTTTATGATTAGACCTATCCTAAGTGGTCTAGTGCCAAAAAAAAAAAAAGAAAAAAGAAAAAAGAAAAGCCATAAAAAAAATGTTGAATTTAATATAATATAGGATAAATGTCAAATAGATAAATCATTATGGATAAATGATAAATCCTGTAAATTAATTATTCTATTCATAATTTATAACTAACTTTCCAAGTGATTCATTGGCAACATCATGCGTTTCTTGCTCATACTGTTTTAGTCGTATAGCAACTTTTGCAGAGAATATATGGGCACCACATCGCATTACTTGATGACCAGACAAGTTTTGCTCACTTTTTTTTCCCCCTTTTACCTATCTAAAATTATTCTCTATTTTTCAATTTTTTTGAAATAATATATTAGTGATAATATAGGTGTTGGAAGGGAAAAAATCTTCTATAGATTTAGTTTCAATTCTACTAGCAGAGTCAGAAATTTTTTATTTTGGAGAACAATACCAAATTTTTATAAAATATTTTTTAATTGGGTTGGGATGATTGGGGGGCGGGGGTGTAAAATTTAAAATTTTCAAGATACATATAAAATTTAGTTCGATCAAGACTTGCCTCTCCTCCGCCAACCCCCTTAATTAGCTTCGTCTTTAGTTTCCACATGCACCAAACTGTTCAAATTGTACCATATTATTAATTCACTTATAAAAATACAATTTCAACCGTTTGATTTATGTATGGAACACAAACACTAAGTTCATATAAGAGTTTTACGATTGGAAAGTCGGTGACTGCATTTCAGGTCTATTATATAATCAAAGTGAAATATTTATTTCTCCGATAAAATTGAAAAAAAAAATATTATAATATTTAATATATTATTTATTTTTACAATTAAAGAAAATGGTAAGATTTTACTGTATTAGCAAGATAAATTTGCAATGATAAGATTCGCAACATAATTTGATATGATTTTTTTGACCCTTTTCCCGATGTCTAACACATTCCTATAAAGTGTCTGAATTAAAACCTTTTAAATTTGTGTGGGACATTCGAGATATAAATTTGTTCACAATTGCCCAGTTAAAATTTTATATTTGTCGTAATACTGATCAATTGTAGCACCTCATGGGATCTTTGCTGAGAAAAATACGAATATTTAATTGTACCACGAGGAGCCACGGAGGCTATGTTGCGAAATCTAAAAGAATAAATCAATGCACAAAGTTCAAATTATTGAAAAACAAAACAAAATTGTGGCTTTCATTGCCATTTATTCATATGGAACTTTTGCATATAGGTTAAATGGCATTTTTTCGTATATATTTATCTATATGTTTGACCATATATATACCATTTGTAAAATTTTCAGGGTACTAAAATAATTAACTTTATATGTTATTTATTGAATTGACAAAATAAGTCCCATTTTAAAAGATAAAGAGAAAGTATTTCTTTTCTTTCTCCCCTCTCGTCGCAACATATTTTTTTCCCCCTCCATTTCCAATAATTTAATTTTTTTTTCAGATTATTTTAGTGTATAAATCAAAAGCGTCGCAATTTTTGTTTTTTTTTTAAGGCAATCTATTGCATTTCAAACAATGTATATCGATAATTCAAATCTCATACAATGTTCATATCATTCATAATCCTATCAAAGACAAATAACAAAATGCACCACTTTTTATTAAAATAATATACTTTTATATAGTTTTTACCACTCTACCATAGAAATGAAATAGTGAACTAATTTACAATAACTTGCACATAGTGTGTACGAATTACTATTCATATAATTTTTTTTTATTTGAGAACAATAACTCGCCTATGGTGTAGACGAGTTACTATTCATTTTGTTATTTTTTTAATTAGAAACAATAACTTTTCTATGGTGTAAATGAGTTACTATATTTTAATAAAATAAATAGTAACCCGTCTACACCATAGACGAGTTACTGTTTATTTATTTTTACGAAAACCACCAGCAACGATTCAATTATTTTTTTTGTGATTGTTGCTGGTTCTGCCCCCAATGCTCTTATGATCGTTTGTAATTGTGTGTGTGTGTGTGTGTTTTGTATAAACTAATGGGTTTGTTGTTAATTATTCACTCGCTATTGTTTTCAAATCAAAAGTTTATCACCAAAAAGTCCCACAATTTGTTTTCCAAACATTATTTTTTTCAATCAAACTCTTCCATACCATACACAAATTGTTGTATTTCAACACTTGCTTTAAGGTAAATATCAATCTAATTTTTTAGATTGTATTTTAGTTACCTTAATTATTTTGACTTTTTATATAGTTTAGTTGTTTTTTTAGTTGTTAATAATACATTTGTTTGTAATTAGTTTATAGTTTGTACAATTTTAACTTAATTTTATTTTAGTTTGATTAATTTTTTTAGTTAGTTTATGTACGTATTAATGTATTTATGTTTTAGTTAGCTTAATTATTTAGTTAATTACATTGACTTTTTATATAATTTAGTTGCTTTTTTAGTAGTTAACTTAATAATCCATTTGTTTGTAGCTAGTTTAGAGTTTGTACAATTTTAACTTAATTTAGTTTAGTTAGACTAAATTTTTTAGTTAGTTTATCTATGTATTAATGTATTTATGTTTTAGTTACCTTAATTATTTAATTAATTAAATAGTAACTCGTTTACACCATTGACGAGTTACTGTTTCTCAAAAATAAAAAAAATAATAAAATAAACAGTAACTCATCTATGACATCGATGAGTTACTATTCTTGAAATAAAAAGATAATACATGCACAGTAACTCGTTTATACCATTGACGAGTTACTATTCCTGGAATAAAAAAAATAATATATACATAGTAATTGGTCTATACCATCGACGATTTACTATTCCCTTAATAAAAAAATAATTTATGAATAGTGACTTGCACATAGTGTGTATGAGTCACTATTCATACATTAAAAATAATAATAAATACACAGTAACTCGTACATAGTGTGTATGAGTTATGGTAGATTGGTAATCTTTTCTAATTCTAGGATAGATTGAAAAAAATATTTAAAATTATATTATTTTAATAAAAAATTTCAAAAAATAATACAAGTAACCAAACTACTATGTAGTATAATAACAAAACTATTATATAATAAAATAAAATCCACATATGTTATAATTGAGCCTGTGACCTTCTTGGCCCCCAGAGGCTCCTCATCCCCATCAGATCAAGGGATCCTTTGCAAAATTGCCACAAAATTACTAGCACATATATATTAAATAGAAGAATACCTTAACATCGTATTTTGGAGAGAGAGAGAGAGAGAGAGAGAGAGAGAGAGAGAGATGCTCCGATTTTCAAATATAATTTTGTGGGTGTTTAATTAATGACAAAGTTAGTAACAATTTTTATACTAGTAATGTTATTGGCATTGTTCATTTTTCAAATGTGCCAATTGTACGTTAGAGATTTAGGTGAAAAAAATAAATAAATAATAAGAAAAATATAGCAAGTGGTGGAGTTGGTGGGACATAAACTATTGATCACTTTACACTTATTGAGCAATAACACAAATTTAATTAGCTCTCAATTGTAACGGCCCACCTTTAAAGAAAAATAAAAAGTGGTTAGTAATTATTTCTACCATAATATTGTCAATCATACTTAGTGCTGAATTCTTTTCACAAATCAAAAATTATGTCGTACAACTTTTTAAATCAAATTATTACTCATGCAATCGATTGATTGTTTGTTTTATTTCTCAAATGAAATAATCACTCGTGCAATCAAATATTTACTTTTTATTTTTCTTTATTTTTTTAAATGAAGAAGCCTAAAAGTTTGAAACGATGCTTTAGAAAAAATTCAGTTTGAAACTAGATTAATAAATACAATATTTTCTAGTAATAATTAGCATGAACTTTAGGACTTACAAATAGGCCCCATTAATTAATTCGCTGCTCAAATTTTTTTTTTCGATTACAATCAATTCGGGACACCCTATAGATGTCAACCGGAAAGACACCCCCACACACGCACACACTCACTCAAGGGGAAAGGGGGAGAGGACAAGAGGATTCGAACTTAGAACTTCACTGGTACCGATTCGAACTCCCACCACTGAACTACAACCCAATTGGCATTCGCTGCTCAAAACTGATGTATCAATTGTTATGTCACATGTCAGAGAAATTGGAATTTGTAATTTAATTCTTGAACTAGTTCCGGTTTGAGAGACCTGTCTTCAGAAACTAAACATTGGAAAATGTGCCATAAATTCATCAAATTTATTTTGATATTTAATTATGCCTAATAGTCTACTTTAAAGTTTTATAGCATTGCAAAATTACATTATAGGCAAAAGTTTTTGACAATTTTTAAGGGGGAAAGACACTTTTTTCTCCGAACTATGCTCTTTTTTATATTTTTTTATATAATTTTTTTTTTTTTTTATGCTTGGTCATATAAACTATTCGACTTTTCCATTTTATCCACCAAAATATGTTTTCAACCCGAACACTCATGAAAAAAATGAATGATATTGGATACGCAAACCCTTCGTTCAATTTTAAGATTAATACTAGCATCAACAAGGAGTTGCGTGTCCATTTTCCAATAAAATTTTCGATTGAAAATAGGTTCCAATCGGTAAAAATATAAACATCGGATAGTTTATATAACAAAAAAGTAAAAATTATATGATCAACTGCATGATAAAATGCAAAAACGAGCATAATTCAGGAGGCAAAGTGTTTTTCCCCTAATTTTGAGACACTTTTTACAAACTATCACGATTAGTACATAAATTGACAATTTGAAACACTTTTCAAAGGTACTTCAAATGTATCATCACTAATGTTATTAAGTTGAGCATAAACTCCAATCCTCTCCTGTAGCCCACAAGAAGCACTTATGTCCAGCAAGATATCAATGCATTAGTTGTGTGCCAAATTTTGTGGTCCAAAATTTTAATTTCTTAAAAGTGAAAAAAAAAAAAGTGAAATGTTAGTTGAGGTGATAGTTGTTGGCGAGCTCTTTTTCCAACTGCCATTCCTCTCGTGGTCTTGTTTATTAAATTGACCAATTAAATTATCTTTTTTCTTTTTCTTTTCTTTCTTTTTTTTAAATGTCACCAAGTGAAAAATGAGTAGGTAAAAGTAATAGTAATTTTGTGTTTGAAATTAACTTTTCGATTTGACATCAATGGATTTAAACGGAGGGGCCTAAATAATTAGACGGGTGCTATAATAATTAATGATGGGAACCTTTTTCAAAGATCCCTTGTGAATTAAGTTTTTAAATCATCCCAAATAATTACTTGGGGGAAAAAATCACATGAAAAAAAGTCGTAAAGGACAAAATTTAGGGCCCGGAAAAATAAGATTTTTAGTTAGAATTTTCAGAATTGAGATATTTGTTGAGTTCTATATTTGTTTATCATTTAGGCATTTATGTATGTGTGTGTGTGTGTATGTATATATTATAAACTACTATAAAAACTACGTAATAACCGTATATCGGTCAGGACTCCAACTCATAACCAATTAAAGACAAACATCATAGGACCTAAAAATTGTAATTCCAATTAGATTTTCTTGACATACTGATATATTACATTTTCTTTTTCAAATGAATTGATTATAACACCATTATGTTACGAATATTCGCTATATATTGGCAGTTATAATAATAATAATCACCAATCAATTTTTGTAGTCCATCCATTTCATACTAGATATCGTTTAAGGTTATTGCATAAAGAGCAATGAAATATATTAACACTATTAATTATCAATTAATTTGACTAAAATACCCCATAATTAATGAGTTGTTGGTAGATTTTTAAAAAATTTAGACAAGATATTAATTAGCATCTAAATGCATATTAAGAAAACACTAATAAATTTCTTCTTGGAATGTGAGAAATACATACTCCATCTGTCCCATAATATTTGTTACTTTGAAGATTTCAAGAGAGCACTAAATTCTCCCCCCCCCCCCCCCAAATTTACCTTCATTTATTATTTTTAATGGAATTTGACGAGGTATGGGAAGAGTAATTTTGTCAAATCATTTTAAATTTAGCTAAAAAGAAGGCTATTTATTAACATGATTGGTTTGTGTAAAAATATCTAAAACGATTAATATTATGGGACAGATAGAGTATTATGGAATAGAAAAAAATATTCCTAAAACGACATGTAATGTGGGATAGAGGAAATATATGAAAATTCTCGCCTTGATGGAATTCGCACTTTGAGACCTTAAAAATTAGAATCTGAAGACCTTAAAATTCGCTTACTCTCCACATTCAAGTGTGAGAAATTTTGAGTTTACAATTTAAAATCTTCATTTCATATTATTAATCGTTTAAAATTATTACACACACATTAAGCATGATTTAATAGATACAATTTCAATCTGCTTCCTAACTGATTTGTCATTATAAATGACTCGTTGGAACTTTTCAAAAATTTACGTAAATGGTATTTATGTTGAGATTAAATCTAGAAAAAAAAATGCATTGAATTAACGTTGTTTAAACAACTAATAATTTAAAATAGAGATAATAATTAATACTCCCTCTATCCCATAATATTAGTCGTCCTATGTTTTTTCACACAAACCAATTTTGACTAATAAATAGCCTTCTTTTTAGCTGAATTTAAAATGATTTGACAAAATTAGCCTCCCCATGCCTCATCAAATTCCATTAAAAATAATAAATGAGAGTAAATTTGGGGGAAAAAAATTTAATGCTCTCTTAAAATCTTCAAAGTGACAAATATTATGGAATAAAAAAAAATTCTAACACGATTAATATTATGTGACAGAGAGAATACAATAACCTATGTAAAAAAAAAAAAAGTGTTTTGCTATAAGAAAAAAAAAAAAAGTGAAAACGGTGAACTTCAAATCATCAAAATTCAAAACATCGTGTTTTGGCCCACAAATAAAGGACATTATGAAACTTGTACAAAATAAATTAATGAATATTTGCATGAAAACTCATTGCACGAACAAATAAATGGTCCACATTTAATTGCAATAAATTATGACATGACATAATAAAATAATTCGCGTTATCAAAAAATAAGATCAATGCTCAATATCTAGCTAAAAGTGGTCACACTGAAATTAACGTGCAACAAAGTCAATATGTAGTTAAATTGTATGTTTCGATAAAAGCAATGTCGTGTAGGTCCGAGGATGTAAGAGACCATAACTGAAATTTCCCGTCATAGTCCGCATTTAATTGATTAACTCATGAAATTATAGCATATGTTAATAAAAAGTAATGAATCGAACCAAAGTATACGAGTGTTACGTAACCAACAAGATTCATGCCCAATGGATTTATAGTCGTTTACATAGTGATTATATATATATATATATATTGTATACGACCTCCGTTTCATATTGTTTGTCGACATGTTATTTTTATTTCAAAATGTTTGTTATTTTACAAAAATAAGGCAATGTGTATTTAATGCACTTTTTCCAATTTTATTCACATAAATAATGTTATATTGCTAGCATAGCCTACCTAGTTAAATATTCGACCATTAATATTTTCAATAAGTGATTAATAGGCGTAAATTTGTCAATTATTTAAAATCGCAACTCCGCAAAATTGATTTACTTTGAACTCACGTCACTACTAGATAAAGTAGCTATGTGAATTGTATGGCATAGACTGATGATAAATCGATATTTAGGTGTTTCTGGAAATATTTATAGCTAGATTTAAAGCTATTGTGAGCATAATATTCTACTACTTTTTGATCATCTAGATGGGAAATCATCAAGAATCAACAACATTTTAACGTCATATAGCTATATAGTACTTTTTATTTATTAATCACTTTATGAAATTGACCATAATATTATTATATAATCATACCACTAATTAAATCTCCCTTTACGTACTTATCAAAAAAAAAAAAAAAAAAAAAAAACGAATCGAATTACTTTATTCGATGTTCAAGTCTAAACCTACTCTTAAAAGTTCATTTGTACTCGATCCGTTAATTAAGAACAGCTTGAATACTTTATTTTTTTTGGTTCTGTTAAATTCGACTGTACAAGTTACGATGCTTGTACGTTCGATTTATTAATTAAAATATAATAAAATATGTGGGATAAAATCAAACTACTCAGATTAGACTTAAGTTTAGCTTGATTAACTTTTGTTTTAGGCCGATACATTAATAATTAAATCAAATTCAAAGTTCGCTGGAAAAAGTTAAACACTTTTGAATAAAAAAATTGTTGAGTTTGTTTGGAATTATTTACAACGTCCCTAAGTGAAGCTTATATTTATTATCAAGTTTTAACTTAAGTTGGACTCAAAGCAAAAGCTGATAAGTTGAGCCCACAAAAAAGCACTGAAGTCTGAGCAAGCTCTCAATATTATACATTAGTTGTTTGCCAATTTTTTTTTTTATTTTTTTAAGAGGAAAAGAAAATAAATGTTAGTGCTTAAGTTGATGGTTGAAAATGAGTTCCTTCCCAACTAATTTTTTTTTTCCTTTTCTAATTCAAGAATGAGTGAAATAGAAATTATTATAATTTTGGGTTTGAAACTAAGCTGTCAATCTTATAATATTTATGGATTATAAAAGACATAGAAATGATTAGATTGTTGTCGAAATTTATTACTTCAGTTTGAAGGTTTTTTGATTAATTTCTTGGAAATTAAGTTTTTAATGATGTAATTAGCCATTAAAGGGAAATGCGAGAAAATAAAGGAGGAGGATATATTTTTGGCGAAAAATCGGATTAATTTGAGAAATTTCCAAACTTATAAGAGAACATTAGGGATCACATATCAAAATTAAGGGACATGATATGCTACCCACCTGGTTATATACGCAAGTGGAAGTGGTATATATATTTTTGGATTGAATATGATGATATCAGAATTTCACCTTTTGAGGTGTTTAGATCTAACGACTAATACACCACTTGAGCATATACCCAAGTGGATGGCATTTTATGCTCCCAAAATTAATGGCAAAATTACAGGAACAATTTTACAATTTTGTCGAAAATAAATTATAAATGCCACTACTTATGTTTAGTTTAAAGTGGCAAAATTAGGTCAAATTCGCTCTGAATAAATTGAATATCTGTTTACATGTTGTATTCGTAAATACTACTATTTTTTAGGTCAAACATATAAAAAAAATCGTTGTCTAATTAGTTAGAAAAAAAAAAACAAAAAATACTATAGACGTGAAATATTTGATTTCATATACAATTAATGACAAAACATGGATTTAATTTGTTCTTGGGCGAGTTATTTAATATATAATTGATTCACGTACACTAAATATCTATACATATCTACATCTATTTATTATCTTGATATATACAAATTAGTATCATAAAAACGATGTCACGTCTGTTCAATCATGTAAAAGGATTGATAATTTGAGAATTATGCACGTGGAATGTTTGCAATCATAGAAAAGTCTATATAAATATAACGCTAAATTTATGACTTAAAAGTAGCCCTGTTTTTATTTTGAAATGGATAACCTCGACATTCAATTTCGTAAAGTTCAAAAATCAATTCTTTGTTTTTTTTTTTTTTCTATAGATTTCAAATTTCAATTATTTTTGCCTTTTGAAGGATTGAGGTTGTCATTTTACAAAAAGTTACATTTGGGAACAACATATATATACATATATATTTGTAATGCAGATTTCAGAAACGTCGCACACGGAGACACACTCTTACCCAAAAGAAAAAGAAAAAAGATAAAAGGATTCGAACTCAGAACTTTTATAATGTCCATTTGAACCTTATTATTGGACTGCAACTTCAATGGTCACTAAAAGTGAATTTAATTGGAGTTTAAATGTATGATGGAGGATGCGTCACTCATTCATGAATACAATTGTTGGGTAGGAAGTTAAATCATGCATATAATTAATAAATGTTGAGATATAAAAGGGAAAGAGAAGAAAAAGAAAGAAAATAGATATTCCACCTAGCTTTGTCTCTTGCACATGATTGAAAGACAGTACTAATTTTTGGCTATGTGTTTTAAAGATGTGGGGTCATGTTAAATTAAGGATGCAACAACAAAATCAAAGTGAGAGGTGGAGAAAGAAATTTGTGAATGGGGCATTTTTGTGGACACAATTTGCTTTTTATTCATTGAAGAGTTGCTGTCATAACAGCTAGCTGTACTAGGAAATGAAAATCATATGATTAAAAGAAGGAGATATTTTTTTATATATAATTTTTTTTTATTTCAAAAATAATTAGCACACAATATTTTTTTTTTCTTTTCTTTTTGACGATTCTAAAACCAAGCCTTTAACAAGTAGGCCTAGGCTCAACGAGCGTAAAGTTGAAGTTCCAAAATTATGAGATAATAGATTTGATTTCTACTAAAATATGGGTTTGTCTATTTTAATAGATTTTTTCATTTTTTATATATTGATACTTAATAATAAGTGCATTAATGAATATTTATGTAATAATAAATAATATAATTGATTTATTTATTTAAAAAAAAAGGGCACTTAGCCTTTTGCAATTGTTCTTATGATGTGTTCCAATAGACTTGATATGGACACTTAACTTGTTTATTAAAATGAGCAAGTTTAGCACACTCGATATGTGTGACATAATAAAAAATATATATTTTAATTATATGTTTAAAATTTGGTAGGGTTTATACTTTCTAATATATTTATTAATGATAAGTGAAATGTAAAATAATTTTAAAAAAATAAAACTAAGAAAAAAATATAAAGAAAGTAAAAAAAAAAGATATTAAAAAATGGAGATGAGAGGTGTGTTGGGGGAGCGGGGGGTGAGGGGAAGTAAAAAGAACGTAAAAATGAGAGAGGAGATAGAAAATAAATAAAAACTTAAAAGCAAATAACATACTGAAATGAATGAGAGATTAAATGTAGTAACATAAAAGAATTTTAAGATAGTAGTTTAGTATACATAAAAATTGGCCTTGAGAGGAATAATTAAATAATTGGGCCATCCAAGATAATATTTAATGAGACTAAAGGCCTATCTGGGGGTCAAAGTAATCTCAACCACTCGAAATAGGGGGTGTTTGCAATAGTTTAAAAAAATAATTTTATTTTTTTTCTATTTTTAAGTAATGGAGTAGAGTTTGGTATGTTAGCTTTTGGTATTATTCAGTAGAAAAAAAAGATAGAAGCTGGAAGTAACTATAAATCGATTTTTTTTTCTGTTTCTCAATATTTTTATAATTATTTGCAAGTTAATTATCTTATAGTGAAGCATTTCTCAACTTTTTTTCCAAATACTTCAACTACGTTTCTTTCTACTTTTCACTTCTTTTTTCAAACACTACATTCTTTTATTATATAACTTTTTTTAATTTTTTCTGCAATTTCAACTTCTCTGAAAATATAAATTTTTGCAAACACCCCAATAGAGTTACAAAACTTGGAGATGACGTCGTGTATATGCCAAGTTGTGATTCACTATTTTAAATAGTTCAAATCTCAATATAAAAAGATTTACATAGTTATATAGCTCAAATTAGATAATAATACATATACGAAAACAGAGAACTTTGGAGGGAGGGAGAGAGAGAGAGAGAGAGAGAGAGAGAGAGAGAGAGAGAGAGTATAGGAGGTTGTCAAAAAATTTTAATCATAATCTCCCTAAAAGAACTAATAAAATATCGAAACATAGCAGCCGAATGAACCTTAATCGAATACATAAACATAATAAGCGTAACGATCAATCCCTTTTTCAGGATTAAAAAGCCTCTTGATTTTGGATTTGCCACTTCTAAACATACCATAAAAATAGTAGACAAACCACATAAATTTCACCACAAATCCTTCAAGGTTCAAAACTTAAATTTATATTCATTAATCCTTAAAATAATAATAGTAATAATCTAAAATCAAATAAATCAATATAAAAAAACCTTTATAAATTAAATAAAATGAATATTTAATTGCTCACGAGATTTGTGAGGATAACCTATTGTTGTAAGATATATACATTTGGCAGTATTCTACGAAATTAATTTCTTTTTCTTTTATTTATAATTTCATATCTCAATCATTGAAAGGAAGAAGACAAATAACACAAATTAGTATGAGCTATCCCAAGTTCCCTTTTTGTCCACGGGACTTTGATCTAATGAACGTATATTATATTTTTAAATGCCTAAAGAATATTGTTAGGGTTGAATCCTAATAGTATGTCTGTGCAAGTATCGGTACATAAAGTTTGAATCCTGTTGATATATATGCGTGAGTGGTGCGTGGAGTTCGAATTCTTTCAATGTGTGCATATTATCGAGAGAGAGAGAGAGAGAGAGAGTGGTGCGTGGAGTTCGAATTCTTTCAATGTGTGCGTATTAGAGAGAGAGAGAGAGAGGAGTCTCCACTTTTGTGTAGTTATTTTAAAATCCACCAACCTTGTTTAGATATCTATCGAATGAACGAACTCTTGCGTGAAACGAAAATAACCCATGACCATATTAATTTGTTTGGTAGTTTTTGTTTTTATCCAGCATTATATTTTTATAAATTAATATTATAATTTTGATTTAATTTGAATATTACTCTAGTAATTAATTTGAGACATACTCGTTTACTCGCTGTGTTTAAACAAAAATAATTGTGCATAATGTATTTTTCTCTTCTCATTGTATGTTTTAGTTTTCAACTTTTTTTCCCCCTATTTTTATTGTTATTTTTTTCAATTTCTTGTGTCGGCAGAAATATATAAGTCCCTAATGATCTTCCAAAAAGTTGTGCAATTAAAATTTTTCAATAAATCTGTTATTGATGGTGGTTATTTAGTTGTTGAAATTTTAGCCATTTTATTTTTTCCAAAGTTGCTATGCAGCGGCCAAAATTCAATTTTGGTCAATGTCAAAATAAAATAATGTGGTAATGATGTTAATTTTTGCATTTTATGATGGTGCATTTGATTTATTTGAGTAGACGTTAATTCAATGATGATTAAATATGGATGGGATTTTTTGCTTTAAGCAAACTAGATTTGTTTCTTATTGGATACAAATAATAAATCATTTGCTTCCGAATGATTAATAGTTCATGAATTTGGTTGGATATTAGGTGTGAAATGATACTATATTAGTAGGAATTTAAAAGAAATATAAAAAGTTAGAATTTTTTTTATATATTTTTTATATTTTAATTGCACTATTTTTATGTTTTTTTTTATTAATATTTAAATATATATATATATATATATATATATTATAATTTATTATAACGTCATATTGGTCAAACCAGTGGTTGAACCGGCCGAATCAGTTAAATCGATTGGTCAAACCGGTGGTTGAACTGGCCGAATCAGTTAAATCGATAATCAGTAAGACGACTGGTTCTATGTTCGGTCCGATTTTCAGAACATTGGTGAATTCTTATAAAACTCTCAACAACTCTTTAATTTGATTAATTAATTAAAATGGCATTTTAATCTTATTAATTTATAATTATGAATACTAATTGTCCTCCTTAATTTTTGTGCAAAAATATTAAACGACAAATAAAAGGAACTCGAGTGAGTAACAATTAGCAAATTTAAGTTTCCAAAAATTTGAAAATTGCCTTCGAAATGCGTACATATGGATGACAATAAACTTCAACCTTTTTCCCGCAAGAGTGAACATGTTTTTCTTTTCTAAGCGTTTTTATATTTATTTGAAGGTACTTTAGTTATTTTTAAAAATATATAAATAGTCATCAAAATCACAATTGCTATAATGGTGGTATTGAAAATTTTCAATCTGATGTCACAAACTAACCTACACTTATTAAAATCAAATACCCTTGAATCAACCAAAAAAGACACAAAAAGTAAAACAAAATAACATAGAAAAAGACGAATTTACTATTGGCTAATAAAAGACAATTGCTTTATACCAATGCATTTTCTTTTTCCTTTTTACATAATCAAGAGGCAGAAAAAAGAAGACCACCATATCATTCTCCAGTTCGGATTTTCTGTTGCATAACTGTGTTACATCTTCTATTACACTTATCAATACACACTACGTGTATTGATGAGCGATCGAGATAAAGAAAGAGAAAAACTGATGATATGGAGAAAAAATATAAAGATTCTCGTTCTTTATCTCGACGACTCACCAATACACGTGGCGTATATTGATGAGTGTAACAGAAAATTTAACACGATTACGTAACAGAAGATTCGAACTTATTATTCTCTTGGTGTGTGATAAGAGAGTTCCGATCAAAAGTATGTTTGTTCTATTTTTTGTGTTGCACTTTATAGCTACTGCCTATATTAAGACAATAGTGTTACAATTTCTTTAAAATATCAATCAAATTGAAATTTTTCTGCCGTATAAGTGAGTGATTTATAACGATCATATCGCTGCAATTTCTTTAAAATATTAATCAAATTGAAAATTTTCTATCACATAAATGGTTGATTTACGGATATTTTAAAATTGAATCTTTTCTACCACATAAATGACTGATTTACGAATCATCTCTTGTAGAAAATAGTACGCCAAATTAAATGTGCTACAATCTAGCAAGTGGCATATCTTTTTGTCATTATAGTTGTTTCATATGCCATAGTACATATCTTGAAATGTCGGCATCCATTTAATTAAACCCATGAAAAAAAAAAAAGCAGCAATTGATACATTTTACCCAAGAAAGCGTAACACCACACAAGCACCAAACAAGTGACACAAGATTCGTTTTGTTGTTATTGATACGACATACCAATAGCGATCTAACTTGTGGAGCCTAAATAAGCACACGTAATCCATGTGAATATTTTTCCAAAAAGGCTAAAGGTATCCAATTCAAAGTACACAAACATAGCCACACACGAAGCAAACACATTTTGTCTTGTATTTGGTAGTAGTGATGGTTGTTGGGCCATCGTATTGCAATAGTTACTTCCGAAATTTGGGCGTGGGATAGATACCTATAAATAATAGTCGAGATAAATCCATTTTTTGTTCCATAAAATTGAGGTCAGGCTATATTTAGTCCCATAGGATTTTTAAGTCCAAAATTAGTCCTATAGGATTCAATTTTGGGACAATATTAGTTCCACCGATGAGAAATTTGAATTTGCCGGCATGAATGCTGACGTGACAGGCAAGATCAAAGTCATATGCTTATTTGGTTGCCTTGCTCTTTTTTTTATGACTCAAACACATACTTTGATGACATGTTAAATGAATAAAGCGAGTTTGCATTTTTTGTGATGATGTGTTAAATAAATAAAATAAATTGTTATTCTTATTAATGACATATCACAAAAAATATATATATTAACAATATAAATAAAAAATAAAATATATAAAAAAGTAATATACAAAAATTATATATATAAATATAAAAATTATTTAAGTTATTTTATTTTTTTATTTAAAAATTAAAAAATAATCCCCAACCCCCATCTTCTTCTCCAACCGCCCCCCTCCTCCCCACCAACAACCAAGCGCCACCCCTTCCCCCAAAATCGCCGCCGCCGCCGCCACATCACACCACTACTCCCATCACCTCCCTCTGCTCTCCGCTACCACGACGGTCCCCTACAACCCTTTCCCTCCTTCACAACCTCGATCTTTCTCTCTCTCCCTTTCTCAATCCCTTTGTGGCGGTGAGAGAGGGGCAGAGGGAGAGAGAGCGAGAGAGAGAGAGAGAGATCTTTGTGGCAGTGAGAGAGGAGGAGAGGGGGGGGAGAGAGAGATTGAGGGGGTGAGGAAGGAGGGGGGCACGACAACTATTTGGGGGGGAGGGTATGGGCGACTAGCGGCATCTGGTTGTGGGGGTGCGGGAGAGATCGAGCGGGTGGGGAAAGAGGGAGGCGCGGGGGTGGTGGTGGTGGCGGCGGCAACTTTGGGGGTGGCGGGTGAGTGCGGGCTAGCGGCGCTTGGTTGTCGGGGGTGAGAGAGAGAGAGAGATCGAGGGGGTGAGGAAGGAGGGAGGCGCGAGGAGTGGTGGTGCGAGATGGAGGTCGCAACGGCAAGTGGGGGAGGGGGAGGACGACAGCGACGACGGCGCCTGGTTGTTGGTGGTGGGGGGAGGAGGAGAGGGTGCGGAGTTGGGGTTTTGGGTTGAGGAAGAAGATGGGCTTAGGGTTGTGATTATTTTTTAATTTTTAAATAAAAAATGAACAATTTAAATATTTTGTTTATATAAATAATATAATTTTTATTTTATCCAATTTTTTTATATATTAATTTTATCATATAATAATTTTTAATTTAAATTTTATATTAATATTTTATGTGCTTAGGTGTCTACACCATGTCATTGATCAAATTGCCAAATCATCAAACTTGCTTGCCATGTCATAATTAAAATTGCCAAACCACCAATCTCGCCTGTCATATCATAATTTTTTGCCAAAAAATTGAAATTCGTGGTTGGTGGGACTAAAATTGTCCCAAAATCAAATTCTATATGATTAATTTTGGAATTAAAATTCCTATAGGACAAAATGTGGCCTAACCTCAATCCTATGGGACCAAAAGTGGATTTATCTCATAATAGTGCTATTGACTCATACATTTTTGTAATTCTAGCGCGCATGGTGCACCTTTCGCGATATTAGGGTTTAAAGTGCTTTATTTATACCTTTATAAGGGTCTCTTGTATTAATTAAAATTTCATAGGATTTTTTTTGTTTATTAGAGATAATACAAGTAGTCTGGTGCAATTTTCCCTCATTTATATGTTAACGTTAACTTAAGTATATGCTATTATGGTTAAATTACAAACACCTCCCAACTAGTGTCGGAGCTAGAATCCTGAGATTAGAGGATGCAACTACCAGCTACAAGCTACCAACAATATATATAATTAAACTTAAAAAATAGAGGTGCACTATAAGATAATCAAGGAATGGACTAAATGATAATTGGAGTGGTCACTCAAATTTAACAATATATATATATGTATGTAATTTTAAAGCTAAGGGGAGGAGCTGAACCCTCTAAACTATATCTAATTATGCCATTGTGCTCTTCCAACTTTTAGAGTCGATTGTACTTTGTCTCCTCGACATATGCGGTTACTCATCAATACCATCCTATATATCTTTATCAATTGTTGGCAACAACCTCTTACATGATTTTAAATTAAATTTAAAAAATTATTCTGTTCACTTCTATGCATTTCGCCTCCAATATTTTGCACGCAATTGCACTTGCCTCCTAAAATGGACATGATATTTTTTTCTTAAAAAAAAAAAAATTCCTATCTAGATCTTTAAAAGGGATGGTTGGAAATAAAAAATAAAAGGGGATAAGAAATATCTATTAACGATCACACACAGTAAGAATAAAATATAATTAACCTCAAAAGTTGAAGGGTGTATGTAAGTTAGCTTAGCAACATTTGTGGTCATCTCCAAACTCAAATTCAACAATTATTTGAAAAAACAAATATTTGGAGTTTGAAATTGAGATTCAATTGGTTATAATATTTTTAAATACTTCCTAAGTTACAACATGCGTGCAACGCGTGAAATGCACAGCCCCATTTGGCCAATAGTCGTCTGGCTTATTTAATTAACATCTTTAATCACCACTAAAGACTCTAGGCTTAGGGCTATGTCAGTTAGGGGACTTCACAAATCAACATATGTATCTATAATATTATATATTTTAAAAAGTAGTCTTTTAACCACAATATATAATTTTGACTAAATTTTTAATTTTTAAAATTTTAAATTATTTTTAATTATTGAAAATGCTATGCCAGTTAGGGTACTTCACAAATCAACATCTATATATAGACTATTATATATTTGAAAACTTTTGACCACAATGTACAATTTTAATTAAATTCTTAATTCTTAAAATTTTGAATTATTTTTAATTATTTAAAATAAATTATTTGATTGGTTGACATTAATTATAAATTTTTTAATTCTTTCTTCCAATAATTAGAATCCACCAACTACTCATATTGATATGTTTAATACTTTTTGTACTCTCTCACCCTTTTTCATAAAATTTTAATAGTAGCTTTCAATAAAAATATATACATAAAGAAAATTCTAATTAAAATATTAGTAATGCCATCAAATCTATACTATTGTATATTTGAAGAAGGACTTTTGACCACAATGTGTAATTTTAACTAAATTCTCAATTCTTAGAATTTTAAATTATTTTTAATTATTTAAAATGAATTATTTGATTGATTGGCATTAATTATAAATTTCTTAATTCTTTCTCCCAATCATTTGAACCAACCAACTATCCATATTGGTATGTTTAATACCTTTTGTACTCTCTATCCTTTTCTCATAAAAATTTAATAGTAGCTTTCAATAAAAACATGTATACAAAAAAAATTCTAATAAAATATTACGCAATACCATCAAATTAGTTATGGTTTAAGAAATGTTAGGAATGTAAATATCAATATAATGTCCTTCATGGTAAATTTCTCCTCAAAAATTAAAAAAAAAACGCATTCCATTAAAATTATGTAACTCAAATTTGAAAAAATGCCTTTTAATATGATATGTCATATCCCGAATTAAATTATAATTTTAAAAGGATTTAAAAAATAAAATGTAAACACAATATTATCAACAATATATTATTTCATCTTTTTTTTCTGTCTTTTTTTGTATACAGATACAGTTTAGTGCTATATGAAAGTTTTATTATCCAACCTTTTTTTTAATTGTCGTATCTTTTATCTTTAATTTTTTTGGTATTAAATTGTTGACATATTCAAATTTTATTTATTTATTGTTCTTTACTTTCTAATAAATCAATTTTATTTATTTATTGTTATTTACATCTAATATCGCGGTCTTTGACCAAAATCATCTAATAAGCCACAAACTGATTTTGATAGTGGTATTTGACTTCAATTCGATTAATTTTGATCTCTCAAATTTTTGAATTTCTTAATTAAAAACTTTTTATCGAATTCATTCACTTACCCACTAACATATCCAACCATGTACTGCCACTTTTCTATGATTTTTGATTTTCACTAAATAAGATATTTATAATTAAAATATTCATCAGAAAATGAATTGAGATACGAAAGGAGATTATTTATCAAGAGAAAGAGAGAGAGAGAGAGAGAGAGATGAAAAGAGATTCAAAATAGTCACAATATCTAAGATTCAACTTGCGCAAGTTTGGGGCTAAAGGTTTCTTTGGAGATGTAAAAAAAGATTCACAACATCCAAGATGCATCAAGAGTACTTGATATTTCATAATTTAATTATTATTTTATTTATATTTATATTTTTATAATTATTCTTTTTTTGTAAACTAAAATTTTATTTTAATTTATTTTACAATAATTCACATCCATATATATTTAAGTGCGTAAAAAAAATTATAGTGTCACATCTTCCAACGTGAATAATAATCTATTATTTTTTGATTTATTAACTTAGAGTATCTCATAGTTTAACATTCATAACTTTAATATATCTACAAATTTTATTTATAACTTTAGTTTGGATCATATATTTAGATTTTAATTTTTTTAAGAATTTTTTGATATAGTTTTTTTTGACACAACAATACTTTTCTTTTTCCTTTTTAAATTTAAAAGCTTTATATTTGAGTAAATATCATTATTTATTTAATTATTGAACTGCATTGAAAATTATTTAGACTAAATATTATTTTACATGAAATAGTATATATTTTTTTTTAATTTTTTTATACGGTACAATAAATATAATATCCATGCATAGCACGGGGTACATGCTAGTATAAAATAAGTTAAGGGGATTTTTGTTTTAAAGAATCCTTGAAAGGGTTGATTAAATTTTGAAGGATTAAGTTTAAGGCTCTAAATACTTATAAATTAATTACTTTCAAAAGATTTTATGTAAGGACTTCTTGGAAAAAAGAAAATTCTATTTTTATTGCAGCTGTCACAATAGAAGTGTTTTTCCAAGTATTTTAAGTTATAGTAATCATTGGTTTTCTTTCTCTTTGTTTTTTAATAATTGTAATGATTGGAGTTTATTCTGCGAAAAATTTGATCACAATATCATTATAATTGTAAACTTTTTTGTCATCTTTCTAATAAAAGTTTGGTCAGTCAAAAGAAACCCTAATTAATTCTGAACAGGAGAGAAGAAGATCATGGCGTGTGTTTTTTCGAGTTACAACCATACAACTTTTCATCCTTTATTATAAATTATAATGAATCTCACATTTTAGGAATTTATAAACGTGTTTATTGTAAAATGAATATTTTCTTATAATAAATTATTTACAAGTTGCATGTTTAATACTTATTTGAATTAATGACATTTTATGAGTAAATGTCCTTTCAGCCCTTCTAAACATTATCCGTATTGTGGGATTGTATTGCTGCAACAAAAACTTTTGTAATTTTATATGTCTAATTTCAAGACAAAAATAGGAGAAAGTCAAGATCAATGTGAAATGCAAGACCAGTAATACCGAAAATTTACAGCAAAGTGAGTTTGTTATAAGATGTTTCAAGATTCTTAATTCAAGCCGAATTACTAGTCGATAACCCATAAAAAACCCAACCACAAATTAAACAAATTTTTATTAGTGTTCTATGGAATATAGATGCACAAAATGGGCGAATCCAATTCGTCCCAAAACTAGTATACTCTATCCCCCACAGAAAGAAAGTTAGTGCAAGTTTCGATTATTGCCGTTCTCATACACATAGTAATGATAAAAAGTTGCTATTAATTAATTATTAGTGATGATTAATTTTTTTTTATTTTAATCGCTCGATTTCGATTCATTGGCCTACTAATCTGGATCGGATACTGCGAAGATTCATTATAGGGGTGATCCTCCCAACCCAATTGCTTCATTCACAACATCAGAATTAGTGATGATTAATGATAATATGATATATATGCAACAACTAGTCTCATGGGCATAAATAAATGTATATATATATTTTAAATTCTAAGTCAAAAAATCTCTTAAAAACGACATAATCCTTGTGATTTCGTATCTAGTGAGGTGTCGATAAAGTCTTTATTTGTCATTCATGCATTACTTTATAATTAATTTCCCAAAATAATTAAAATCTTGAATGTGTTTCTTTTGCCTTAGGAAGATGATTGAGATGCTCCATCTACATCATGTAAGTTGCGATTATTAGAAATTACAATAATAATAAGAAAAGTATATGTCCCCATAAGAAAGAGAAAAGGGGGAACACGAATTAATGCACATTCGTACCCGCAGCATTAATTGCATGGCCCAAAATGTGAAAGTATAGGAAGAGATAAGATTATTAAAGTGCACCAACAAAATTGTACTTCTAATAATGATATTAATTGAAAATAACTGCCACTACTTGGTTTTTTTAGAAGATATTTATTTTTACTTTTTTTTTTTTTTTTTTTTTTTGGAGAATGTCATCAGTTACGTACCAATCAATTATGTTGATATTCTCTCAAATAAAGATTAAACTAATATCACCTCTAATATTTTTTTTTTTGATTACAATCAACTCAGGACATTCTATAGATGTCAACCGGAAGGACCCCCACACACGCACACACTCACTCAAGGGGAAAGGGGGAGAGGACAAGAGGATTCGAACTCAGAACCTCACTAGTACTGATTTGAACCCCCACCACTGGGCTACAACCCCAGTGGCAATATCACCTCTAATATTTGAATCATAGAATTGTGAATAGAATAATTGGATTGTGAGGATCGTTCCCTTAATGACTCTTGCAGTACTCGATCTGGATTAATCGATCAGCAAATCAGAACATGATGGCTAGACCAAAAAAAAAGAAAAAAAAAAAGAGTAAACTAACATCCACAATGGTGAAACTTAAACTCATGATCTCGGGTCAAATTGGATCATGAAGTCTCCCTTCGCTGCAGAATCAGTGGCTCTTCGGTTGTTTTTACATGCCTGGATGTATCTAAAACTTAACAAAATCAACTAATTTCTTGGAATTAATAAATGGATGAGGTGATCATATGTGATTAAAATGCCAAAATTCAATAGAAGTAAGTGATATATTTGGAAAAGGATAAGTAATAAATTAGGGAAAAGTATCATTTGTCTAAAAGAGACTTGATGAGGGTGGGGACACTTCAAGGTCACTCATTAATTAATGGGTGGGAGTGTTGCTTTGAATTTAGACTAGGAGAAATATTTCAAAGGGGAAATGAATTGAAATGAATTCTCAACCTCCCCTCATTTCTTGTAAGGAGCAACTTAGTACACACACACACATTGTATCTCTATTTTATATTATTAATCGTTTTAACACTCTATTTTAATTTTAACATAATTGTAATTTTATGAAAACAAAATAATATTGAAGGCCTTCTTTTTCAAATTTACTTCCAATAGTCATTATTAAGGCCACATTAGTCAAGTCGAGTATAGAAATTATAACTGCTAAATTTTCCTTAATACGTATGTAACAATCTTATGAGTGCAGTCATGCATTTAGTGGAACGCACTAAAATTAAGACTTCTTGCGCTAAAAAAAAAAATCAGACTATTTATACGAAATAATGTTTGCTCTAAATAATCTTCAGGAGAATCTAATGACAAATTAAAAAATATACATGTGTATATGTGTATATATATTGATGGGCTTTTGGACAAGAGAAGTATTTATTTTTTTTAAAAAGACTCTTCAATAAAAAAAATTATTAAATAATTTTAAATTATTACATTCAACTACAAAAACATATTTAACTTAAAAAAATTCTATGATAAAAAATAGGGCACGGTGAGCATTTTTTTAAAAAAAATTTATCCAAGCAGTCTCTAAAGCTATTTTGGATTTTAAGGCCCAAGTTTAAAGACGTTTCTGAGGCATTATTATTTTTGGAGTTATTATAATATTATTAGACCACTGCCGGTCAACAGCCTTGTTCAGAAGGGCTTATTTTAGCAATGAAAAATATCAAGAATTTATTTTTGGATTATCTTTACTATTAATCTATTACATAATTAGGCAGACCCTTAGAATAACTATTATAACTATTTTTGATCTGACCAATTTTTTGATTTGTCATTTTTTTCTTTCTTTCCTCCTTTTTTTTTTTATAATACAAATACTCTCCCTCTCTCTCTCTCTCTCTCTCTCTCTCTCTCTCTCTCTCTCTCGTGTAATCTTTTTACTTCATTCGCTTCTTTCTCCCCCTTTATCTCTCTCCCCTCTCCATCCTATTTCATCTCTCTTACTCCTCAATATTATTTTTTTTAAAGTTCTTTGTAAATGTTTTCTTAATTTTTCATTTAAATTATTTTATTTTTACTTATCACTAATTTTATAAATCTAATTTATAATAGTTAAAAATATTTTGATAGTATAAATTCTACTAAAATTATAATACATCATTAAATTATATAATTTTTTAAGTATGCACAAGCATCGAGTGTACCAATATTACAAGGGTGAAATTTTCAGAGTTTAATTGAATTTTTTTTTTTTAGAAATTTTCAAAAATTGTTGATTAGGATTTTTTTTTTAGTCAACTTTGACTACGCCCAACATATTAAATGATAAATATATTACACTCGCTATGTGTTTGACCATGCTTATTGAATTGTATCACACGTGACAAATATGACTCTATTTGTCACATGGTGATATTTAATTCAGTCAAACTTCATTTGGACTAAAATCCCTAACAGAAAGGTAAAATTTAATAACTCATAGTATGAAGCAAAAGAAATTATTAGATAGTAGGTTTTGCACTTCTCTAAACCACAATATAGTTGGAAGATTCTTCTTTCTTTTATGAAAAAAAGGGAAGGAAAGAAACAATATAATACCTTAATTTTCGCATTTCTTATAAATATATCAAATATTTAAACGATAATTATAATCACTTTATTCCATCAACCTAGCATCATCGAAGCACAATAGCTTGTATAGCCCACTGGCATTAGACCACTCCATGAGCTTTGGGCCTCAACCAACCAATGCCAATGGCCTTAATTTTCAAGATACAATTGGCTCTCCTCATCTATTCCATAATTGGTGATCGAGTCGGGCTTATTCACAGCAAATTTTGGCGAAAAGAACATTACGTGACAGCTTTGTTTTCTTATTTGGAGAAGCCATATGGGGTGTCCCACCCTGGATTTTTTATTTAACTAAATGGCACAATTGTTCATTTTGACATTTCCTACATATACTTGGATCTCGAAATCTGTTAAATGAGCCGAGTTATTGGGCTTGCATTTGTATTTCCTAATCCAAATGAACAAGCAACTCATTTTTCATACCAACAAAAGCAAACAGCGCCTGATAATAGGTGGTTCGCTTTCGTTTCCTTTCTGTGGCATTCGTCTCTCTCTCTCTCTCTCTCTCTCTCTCTCTCTCACACACACACACACACACACACACACACACACACACTTGCTTCAGACTTCTGGACTTAGGTAAATTCAACGACCCCTCTCTCTCTCCTCTTTGACACACACACACACACACACACACACACATGCTTCAGACTTCTGGACTAGATAAATTCAACAACCCCATCTTCTCAAAACTCCACTTGATCATGAGCATTAAGGTCTTTCTTTGAATTTCTTGGAAATTAAACTACCCTTTGAATTAATACTCTCTCTCTACTGAATGTTATCAGATGGCATCAGTAATAGCAAGGCTGCCTTTTCCATCATTGTTGTTGGTCAATGGAAGACAACCCGTTTCTGGGACACATCAGAAACTAGCAATCCCTGCGATTAGAGGTAAACCCCCTTTGCATTTTAAGTTTGAAGCTTCTGTGTGGCTTTTAGTATAATTTTTACCTGTTTCTATTTTCTGATTCTTACTGTATGCATTTGGATGTATCATGTACTATAATATCCTCTTTTGAGAAAGATGAATTTGCCAATTTTGCTTCATTTGGATATTGTATCTTGAAAGTGGTAAATGTTTTACTGTGGTAGTTCAATATGCAAGAAATGTGATGTTGAGTTCAGGGGTTTTGCCAGTCTACACTAAATTATTTGTGAAATTACTAGCCGGTGGGCGAGAGGGTTGTCTTAACATTGTGATAGTTGAGGTTATACAAAAGGTATGTGTTGGAAAAAAAATATATATACATATATGACATGCCTTAGTAGACAGTTTTGTTGAAGTTATATCACAATGCCATAGGCGATTTTAGTACGATAAAGCATAGATTTAGCAACTTTTGTGTAATGTTGTTAGCGTGACTGAGATATTTATTTGTTTGCTGTTGAAAATGATGTTGAAATAGTTTTCTTTAATTGCCGTTCTCCATATTAGCATAGCACTTACTTTGATACCTTCATTCTTGATGTAAGTAAGATAATGGTTATATGGTGTCTTCCTATGCATGTGTTGACGCAGTTGATCATTTTTCTTGCATGCTCTTTTCAAGCCCCCACTGAAGGTTGGCCTAATTTACGAAAAAAAACCTTTATTGTTTTGGAAATTATCTTATCTCCATAAGTACTTAGTGCGTCGAACATCTTCCCTTTTCGGTCACCAGCAAGTCTACTAATATATATTAATCATTTCTTTCCTTGCGTTTTGTTTCCAAAATTGCCCTTATAGTTGGGAATCTTTGTCAGGTCTACTATAGAGATTAATCATTTCTTTCCTTACATTTTTTCATTCTAGTTATTGACATGGGAAGGAATGAGGACGATGAAGGATAAAACCAAATATTTGTAACTAATCCCTCCACCTCCCTATTCTCTGTCTCCCTCCCTCTCTCTCTCTCTAAAATTCAACATTTGTGACACTCATTAATTTACCCTAGTGCAAGAATTTACAAAGTGGTTGCATGATATGATTTGCATCATTATAGCTTTCATTTTATCTTGTTTTTGTGTTTCACATTTTTTTGTTGACATTTCTTTTAATGGTTTATAGAGAGAAAAGACCGCCTTTGTGTGACAGCAAAAGCCAGCGGTGAAAGCTCAGAAACTTCAATTGTCAAGTCTGTACAGAATCTTGTGAGTACTTCCCAACTTCTCCTCCTATAACACTTTTTTCTTCTCAAGAACTCAGCTTTCTAATGTATCTCTTGTATACCTGCTAACTCCTTTTCTTTCTATTATTCGTTTTACTAGTGGGGTAACTCCGAAGATCGTGTGGGTTTGATTGGTTTAGGATTTGCAGGGGTTGTCGCTTTGTGGGCATCAATAAATCTCACTTCGGTAAATCCCTCGTTGTCTTAATTGGTTACATTGTAAAGGAGTTTGCTTGTATGCCAGCATGCAATGCGTGACAAAAAGAAGGGAGAAGAGATGTATAATCAAAATATTTGGATTAAAATCTATTTTTCCCAAGTGTTCATATTGAAGATATTTTATGCTTAAGTTATTTTTCAATTTTCTTTTATCCAATTTGTGCAAATTGTTGACATCAACCTTTCAATTTTTATGCTCAGCTTGGGAAACATAATCGTTTTTACTTTCTTAAGAAGCTTGCCTCCTTGTTGTCAGATTTTCTTTTCGAATATGTTATCCTTCTTTTCTGAAATATTATTTGCATTTACTGATTTATTTTAAATTTCTTTTCTGTAATTCTCAAATATCAAACAGGCCATTGACAAACTTCCTATTGTCCCAAGTGCACTTGAGCTCGTTGGAGTATTGTATTCTTCTGTAAGTGTAGCGGATCATTGATTTTGTAATTAATTTCTTGAATTAACAAAGTTCATCATATCGCCACCGTGTATTATGTCAAGTCTGCAGACTGCTGATATACAATACACAACTAATCTTGCTTTCCTGCAAATGCTAACCTGAGAAATTTTTCGTTTCAGTGGTTCACATACCGCTATCTCTTATTCAAACCTGACAGGTAGGAAGTTCTTTTATTACATTATCAGAGAGAGAGAGAGAGAGAGAGAGAGGTTTTGGGTACCATTGGCGCAAACTTATCCGTTGTTTCATATTTGGTTGTAGGGAAGAACTTTCTCGGGCAATCAGCAAGTCGATATCCGATATCCTGGGGAAGTAACGGGGCTCCATAATGTGCTGTGCAACTTGTTTGGTGTGTGTTCCCTCAAAAGAAAAAACACTTGTTTGGTGTGTGCATAAATGGATTGTTTTAGTTCTACTCATGTCATTTGTAACTATGAATGTCACAATTAGTATGCACATATGAAAATGTTTTTCTCTAAATCTCTTGCTGGTTCAGTTGATGTGCTAACACAAGTTATGGTAACCATTCTTTGGACTGATACTTGTTACTAGCCAGCTGAAAGGATAATATGTGGAATTGCATTCCCATGTTGCATTTGGTAACAGTGTATAGGATTGTCTGCGATACCTGAACCAATTGATGCACATCTCATAAATATGTTATCAATTCGTTGCATTACTTTATTTGGTTGCAAGTATTATTTTAATATTAAATAGTTAATTTTAATTGATATTTTAATATTTATTGTACCGACAAAAGAGGCGTTGCCACACGTCAATATGAAGTGTCTTAGCCAATCAAATCAAGTCTTGCAGCACGAAAATCCAAAACCAATCAGATGGTGACAAATGGCGCATTTGGTTATGTGGACCAAACAAATCATGACATACAAGTAATATTTCTCTCTTTAAAAAATAATTTATATTAAAGAGATAAATACCAAAGAAGTCGGAAGCAACCCGAAGACCCTGCATGAACGCCTATAAAAGGGGGGGTCATTCGGGGCTCAAAAGATGATCAAGAAGTTTTCAAGAGTAAGAGAAGCCAAGAAGATCCCGAAGTTCTCTTGAGGCAAGTTCAAAAAGATTCGTGAAGATCAAAGGCGAAATTTCGGACGTTCTTCGCGAAAGTCATCAAATCAAGGTGTTCAATCCGAGATTAAGGTGTTAGCCCCGCGTTTTGGCGTTCCAACTCAAATCCACGGTGCTGAAGGCGAAGTTCAAGGTGTTCTTCGCAGAAATCATTCATATAAGGCGTTTGACTTGTAATTAAGGTGTCAAACTGGCAAATCGGCATTTTTTTCTTTCTCAAGTTAAATTCAAGTCAAGTTCATGGAGTTCACGGCGTTTTTTTTGCGGCGTTCATCGAAATTCGGGGCGTTTGATTCGTAACCAAGCTCCTTAGCCTACGGATCGCGTTTTAAAGCTTCAAGCCAAATTCGAAGAAAAAAACAGGTGATTAATCTTTTAGGAATTATTTTTCACTAAATCATTTTCTTTTCAAACATTTGTCACATATTCTTGACTTATAATTTATATTTACAGACTTGAAATTTTGTGCGAATAGTACCATTTATATTAATTTGATAAAATTTCATATATTTTCTTTTCTCATAGTTTACTACAACCAAATAACATATTAATTATAAAATGATGAATGCCACTCTACCCCCTCAAACTATATACATGGTGTCACTTTACCCCCCTCAACTTAAAAAAAAATAAGCACTTTGCCTCCACTACCAACTATGATGACCGTACAAATGGAAGTTGATATCATATTTGTATTTTTTTTCCCATCCATTACCCTTGTTATTTGATTTTTAGAATAGTTTAATCTAACGTAACTATTTTACCCTCTTATCTTTCACACAAAGAAGAATCATTTGAATTTCTTGATTTATAATTCACTCAAAATAAGTTAAATCATAATACTTCCTTAATTCTTCATTTGAATGAGATTTATTATATCATCTTTATTTGTAAGGCATAATTAATCAAACATATTAACTGAAAAAAATTATATTAACAACAAATATTGTAAAAGACTCATAAGTTGGAACCATATCTCTTCAAAATATATAAAACACAAATACTCATAAGCCTATAAATCACAGTCAATAGCCCCAAAACCTTAACAATGGCAGGTGGACTCGGGATTTGTTTCATTCACTTGGTGGCAAAAGTCCCTAAATCTATGGTGTTGCTTCTTAACATCACCGAGGATCATGTCTAATGCCTTTCTTTTTGCTCTGTACAATTGAGTTCTATTAGCAATAATTATAACTTCCCTTTTTCATAGTTTTCATAAAAGATTTCATTTTTATGTCAAGATCATCTGCAAATCTATTTACAAATGTTTCTACCAAAAATTTTGAATTTGCAAAACTATTTCGACACACTCGAGGGCATCTATGTGGCTCACCATCCAAAGTCTTACTTTGGAAAGCAATTGATTTACTATAATTGCTTGCATGGATCCTCCATCTGCACTCGTTCTTTCACTTAGCAGTCACTTTGTTGCTCTCATTTTTTATGAATTTCAATTCAAAACCCCTTACCACTTAGTGCTTTCTAAATGCTTTCCTATAGATGCTGGCATTTTTAAATATCAAACCTTTTCTTAGATGCGGATTTTTCATGTCCCTTTCTTCATTAAATATAGGGAACTTAGGTGTTGCACTATCATCATCAGACTCACTAGAAGAGTTTAATTCCACAGGATCACTTTGAATTTCAGTTTCATGGGTATTGAAGTCTGGTGTGTAAGTTGTGTTAGCTTTCTCTATCAATGCAATGTCTAGAGCATAACCAACATTGTTTTTCTCATTCTGGCCACCAGTCACTAGATAACAATAATCGCTTAAGCTGTCACCTTCAACAAAATAATCAGAATTAGACAAAGTTTCACTCTCTGTCTCATTGATATGGTCAGATAGATAACCCTCATCATCACTATCATCAAAGTCTAGATTTTTTCTAGTTTCGTTATCTACTTGAACATCCATATCAATGTTTTCACCAAACTCAACCAACACATTATGATGTGACGAACGAAAAGCTGGTATCTCTGCAAATAGTACATCCATATCAAAATTCATGAAATCTTGAACATAGAAAATAAGATTTTCACCATTTATATGAGAATTGATATCAATAAGGGCCTTATCTAAGTCAACCATTAAAAGCTCTTTGTAGGTTTTAATAAGGTCATTTATGTAATTTTATTTCCATAATCCTATTTGTCATATGACAATGGATAGTGGAGGGGGTAAAGTGCTTATTTTTTAAGTTTAGGGGGGGGGGGGGGTTAAAGTAACACCATATATATAGTTTGAGGGGGTAAAGTGGCATTCACCCATTATATAAAAAAGTAGTATTTTTTTTTGTCTTCCAAATTTACTTGTTTTTTAACCATTATTACGCACTTCAAATAGTAGTGAGGCAAGATCTAATTAATATTTTTTATGCTTTTGTTAATATCATTAATTTAATATGAATTATAATATAAAGTTATTATTTATTTTGTATAATTTTTTAAATTCTAATTTAACTACATGAATGTAGTTAATATTATATATTGGGCAATTAAAGAAAGCCAGAAGAACACTTTTAATACAATAATCTTACTTTCAGACAATAAGTTAAATTTAAAGGTAAGATCAACCACAATAATTGTCGTATAGGTATGTTAAAATTAAAAAATAATAATCTCTTGTCAAAAAAGAGAATATGTTGACACTCATTATAGTTTTATGATTATTAGACCATTTGATATTTAGATTAGATGTTAGAACTATAATTAAAAGTTAAAAAAAGTGAACAACAACAGCAATATTAATAGCTAGAGCCTAGAGCCCAAAATGTAGAGAAAATAAATAAAATTATCCAACCAATAAATACTTATGGGCCTATTAATCAGGAAATATATAAAAAGGTTAAATTACAAGTAATATTTGTAGCCTAATAATAATACATGTGGCAATATGATTAATAATTCGAGAAATACTTTTGAAAGAGTAATAATTTGAAAATTATTTTTTTTATTAGAGTAATATTTTGAAAAAAAAAAAAATCTCATATCGAGGAGTTTTGGGAAAGTTTATTCATATTTATATGACATCTTTAATAAAGAGAATTAGAAATCTTTGAATTAATAGGTTGGTAGACACTCCATGTCGTTCTATTTATCAAAGTCTAAATTTATCAGTAACGACTAATATCTTAAGCTAGTTATTGTGGTTCGTTGACTGGAACAAGCCATAAATCCACTTAATAGCCATCATATTAAATTTTGAGTTTCGTCAATCTCCCCATATCGTACGATGACAAATAAAATTCAAAATAATATAATTATTTAGTTCATTATGTGGCTCATCGATTGAAACTGAGATGATAAAATATATTTTTTATTGAAAAATAATAAAATTATTTAAAAAACAGAAGCATTCTGAAAATATTTTAAAATATATAATCATTAGCTCGACACTACTAACGAAAAAGGAAAAAAGGAAAAATGAAGAATCTATACAAAAATATTTACATTAAAAGTATTTTCCCAGAAAATTAATATAATCATATTTTTGTTTGTCTCATATTCTGATATATCTTTTAATTAAGACACTTCAAAATAAAATAAAATAAAATAAAATACCAATTATTAGCCCTAAATCGACCCATAGATTTCCCGGGTTACTGATGGGACCCGCCAACAGCTATTCGGATCTCCTGTTTTAGCGACGGCGAAACCCGAATTCCCAAATCAGATCAAACTCAAATTCTTGTTCTTTTTAATCCCTTTCAATTTCAATTACCAGCCCGGATTCAACCCCTTTCAATTTAAATCCCATTTCCGATTCACAGATTACCAAGGTTTTTGAATCTGAAACCCTCCCTTAACTCAAGAGCTTGTTTTATTCAATTTTCAGATTTCACGTTGCTAATTCTACATAGATTGATCGAGAAATTAGCTCAGTTGAGAACTTGTTAAGCTGTGATGATGGGTTTTGGAATTGATATGGTAGGGTTTTGGACATGTGGGTGATGTGAATGTGTTGGATCAAGCTGTGTGAATTGAAGATATGGCGTGGTTCAGCGGGAAAGTCTCTTTGGGGGATTTCCCGGATTTTGCTGGTGCTGTGAATAAGCTGAGTGAGAGTGTTAAAAACATTGAGAAGACTTTTGACAGCGCGCTTGGACTCGAAGAGAAATCCGATGCTACTGGGAGCAGTACTGAAGGTGATGAGTTGTTTTGTTTGTGGAATTTTTGGATTAGATTAGTTCGTTTCATCGTTAATGCACGGCAATTATGGTAAATGTGATTCATCTTTGTTTGGTGGAATTTAGGCCACTCAAGTAAAAAGTTGATATCTTTGTGGAATCGCTTTAGATTTGCTAGTATTTAATTTTGTTGCGCTTTTCATATTGCATTTGGTATGTGGTTTATTAAATGGTTATGTACCTTTGCTGAAAAATCTATCTATGCCTAAAGTTGGGTGAGGCTACGCCTTAGGTGTGATGCTCCTAGCTCAATGGACATTGTATATACAAGAATGCAACTTGATATGAAATATATCTCTGAGAGTAACTAAAGTTGTAATAAATCATTGGTTTCTTCTTGACAGCATCTGGGTTATGGACTTCAGCTACAGACAGGAAGGCATTGTTTGAACCCATTATGGGATTTATGGGGCAGAAAGGTGGGGAGGATGCTGTTGAATCATTGGAAAAGCCTAGTTCCACAAAGCCTGCATCTCCTGTCAAGAAAGAAGAACAAGAGAGTGATAGTTCAGCTAATCAAGCTAGTGAACAAATAGCACATGGGGAGGAAGCAAGTGAAGAAGTAAAAAAGGAAGATTTAGAGACAAGATCTACAGGAGGAGATACCGGATAGCAATCTGGAGCCAGAAGATAAACCTGCTCCAGACCAAAGTGAAGCTGAGGTGGTTTTGCCTTCAGTTCCTGCTGAAGTCTCTGAACAAAAAACTGTGCAGGTTGAGCAGACAGACTCGACAAACAATCTTCAAGAGGAGGAGAGGTCAGAAGAAGCATTGCCTACCTTGTCGGAGTCGCTACAACCAGAATCGTCAAGTCATACGGATCAAGTTGAAGTTATTGCTTCTATGCCTAAAATAGATGATGTTACTGGTCTTCCTAAGAGCATAGATGAACAGAAGCATGAAGAAGAAGAAGTTAAAGAAGATATTCCAGCCCGAGCTTTGGATACATCATCTAATGGCCCAGAAGAAAGTAGAGAGTTGTTTCCTCCTGATTATCCCCAAAATACTGGAGATGCTGAAGATAATTCTGCAGACAACCTGCCCCCTTTACAACACAATGATGTGGAGGCTTCAGGAGCAGCCTCTGATTTGGTTACACATCAGGATGATACCGTTGCTGAACCATTTGAGCTCAAGCAGAACTTAAATGATAATAATAATGTAGACGAAGAACGCTTGAGCACAATGAGGAACTTGTGTGATGTTACAGACTCTGTAGCTGAACTGGCAAAGTTAAAGAAGGAAATGAAAATGATGGAAACTGCACTGCAGGGAGCTGCTAGACAAGCTCAGGTGTTTTAAATTATAATGCTTTATTCTTGGTTTGCCTTTTGTGTTCATATGCCACTGCTGGATTTCCTATAAGTAGAATGATCATATGACCCTCTTAATGAAAGTGGAAAAGGAAATTTTCCCTATAATATGATATACTCTTATATGTAGTTTGGGTCTGACTCTTCATGTGATGAAAATGGTGGAGAACTAAATGTAATCTCATTTAGTGCATAAGAAGTTCGAACTAATAGATACATCTATTTAACTGATTGCAAATGTTACATTTGTTGCTGAGTCAGTTGGAATGTGCTAGAAGGGTAATTCTGGGGTGGGGAAGCTGGAAACACTACCGACTGTTTCTCTAATTGTTCATTGCTCTCTCAATTCTCATGTTCCTTGAGATTGACAACCACAAGGGGCTGTAGGTGATCAATTGCACTGCACAGCATGTTCATTACTAAATTAATTTTGAGGAACTACTGTAATTTATTAAAATTGTGTTAAGTTTTTATGCACCTTAGAGCTTATTAATTTCTCCCTTTTTTCTAAAAACTTTCCTCCAGGCCAAGGCTGATGAGATTGCGAAGTTGATGACTGAGAATGAGCAGCTAAAAGAAGTGATTGATGATCTGAGGGTTAGTGAATACTCTATCCTTACAAGTGATTTTTGACCGCCTGTTTCTTGTTCCGGAACAAGATTGATCTATTGTTTACTTGTAGCGGTGTGTGCAAAATAGATGCTGGATGACTGTCATAAGATTTTATTATAACCATACTCAGTTATTGAGAAATTTGGTGTTGCTAATGGTGAATTGGTGATAAAAGATGCCAGGGACCCCACCTTTGGCTTTGTTTCTGATTGTGATAAATTTTCCATGGTGCAATTTCATTTGTTTTTAGTAGGCGGATTTTATATTTGATTTTCTACAGGGTGAATGATTGCGACTCTTAGTTTTACTCTACCCCCGTTTTAGCTAATGCAATCTATTTTTTTACACACTAGAAGTTATTTTAGCAATCATGCGGGACAATACCTGATTGTGTGTTGGTTCTCTCCTAGAGTATCATATAAAGGCTGCTGGTTTTGAGCGCAGGGCATTCCATGGAAATTATGAGCTTCAGTGACAAATATGCGTAATTATGTATAAAATAAAATGCTTGCTTCTCTCCCAGAGTATCATATAAAGGCTGCTGGTTTTGAGTGCAGGGCATTCCATGGAAATTATGAGCTTCAGTGACAAATATGTGTAATTATGTATAAAATAAAATGCACTAATCTTACAGGTATCTGATTTTATGAAGGGCCATGTGAATGAAACTATAACAAATACTTATCCACAAAATCTAACAGACTAGCATTGAGAAATAGGTGAAACCTTATTCATAGTCATTGTAAGGCATGATTAAATTTAAATGTAGCGATAATGGGAAGAACCAGGCTTTTAGAGAATGCGGAGAGAACATAACTACCTATTTAATGACTGCTTTATGTAAAAGTTTAAGCTATTAGAGACAAGAACATCAAATATTTAATATGCCTAACATGCCCCTTACGTGCACAGTGTATTATCATTATCATCATCATCATCATCATCGTCATCATCATTATTGTTGTTATTATCATTTATTATTTTTTTTGTGTCAAGCTTTGGTGAAACTCTTTGACAATAAATACGTGGCCCTGAGCTAACTGAGGACCCCTTGTTTGGCTTGTCTCCAATACTCTATTGAACGAACAGCTCACATAAACCTTTTAAGTTGTTAAATAGGAGAGAGAGACATTAATTATTTAAATCTCGAGCAATACCTAAAAGAAAAAGAGGTTGGCTGATGTAGAAGTTTGAAGTACCTTCAGTGTTGAGTAAAATTGGTGCATGTGAGACAAATATGGGACAAAAATACCCTAAAAGAATGAAATTTGAGTGGTCTAAAAATGAAGGCCTGCTGCAGTTTCAGATGCCAGGATGTAGAGCCTCTTTACCAATAGTTACTACATTTTGTTAACTCTTTTAATTGTAACTTGTAACATGTCCTCCAGATTCTTTCTTCCTCTACATTGAAGCTGGGCTATTATTAACAGTGGCCTAGTCTAGTCCTGGCATACGCATACGCAACTATGGCTATTATATGTGTCAAGATCCAACTGTACTCCAACATGTATATACTCAATTATATGTGCCAATTTAAATAAAAATTATAACTAACTTGTTTAGGTGATTTTCTAGAGAAAAACAAATGAAGCTGAAATTGAATCTCTACGAGAGGAGTATCATCAGAGGGTGGCAGCCCTTGAGAGAAAGGTATGCTTTACAGGTGCTATTTCTCGTTTAATTTTATTTTGAAGCATAGATAAGTTTGAAGTAATCAAAAGCTTATTACATTGAATTTGCTTCACTTGAGTACTAACTAATTTGCTATGTATCTCCTGATTGTTTCCCGACTTTTAAGTGCATCTGTTCAACCTTTTGATGTGCCTGAAAATTGGTTGTCCATTTATATCAACTATGCCAATCTGCTAATGCATCAATAACATGCTGTTATGGTGTTATAGATCCATTGTTTTTAGACTGTTGGACACCACTTTTATGGTAAATATTGGTTTGTCCCTCTCCTTTCAAGGAGTTAGAACAGTTTTTTTGATTGATTATCATGTCTATTTTGCTTCAAGTTTCTTTGGAAGAGGACACTCTGTCCGTCCTCTATTCATATGGTAACTTATCCTTTATCTATTTATAAACTCATCTTCTTCTACAAGGAAGACCCTAATTTAGACTACTGATATTTTATTTAACTTTTGAACATATCTTAAAATGTCGATTTGCGATTCTCATCAAGAAAATCTTGATTAACAATGTATAGATCTGGTGAGTTACCATATAGAGTATCTGTATGCTTCCCTTTAAATAGTACGTTCATCTGATTATTTTTTAAGTAACAGCAGATGAGAGTAAGTTTTCAGTACCCATCTATCATGATGAAACTTCACTTTTTCTGGTACATGTAGGGCAAGAGCTGATCTGGGCACCTTCATTTCATCATCATATATTCTGCCTCCAGTTAAAATGATGCTTGACTTACATGTAGTATCTATAGCATCTATGTGCTTCGGATACATTCTAAGTGCTACCTTTAATTTCTCTGTTTTGCTCATGTTGTTTAATGAATTTCAATGGTTGTCTATTATTCTTTCAGGTTTATGCTCTCACAAAGGAAAGGGATACACTGCGTAGGGAACAGAATAAGAAAAGTGATGCTGCGGCTCTTTTGAAAGAAAAGGATGAAATAATCAGCCAAGTGATGGCTGAAGGTGTGAACAACTAACTAAATGAGCAGGGTTGACAATGAGTTCCATGCATTTTTCCATACATCTTGATCTAACAGTCGTTTTGCTTTAGTTTATAGTACCAGTGGATTTAATGTAAACCATGGTTGAATTTGGGATAGCAGAAATAACATGTGAAGTATCTAAGAGAGGACTGGAACTGGATGATTTACTTTATTATGGTTAATTCATTTCTGGCAATAGGCCAACAGGAAAGGCTGCTGTGCTTGGGCCCTTTCCTCCCTTCCCACTTCTTTATGGCCCTTCCTGTTATGATTACTTATATATATATATATATATATATATATATATTTGATTTAGGTGCTTTATTTAGCTTTGAATGGTTCTGAATAACTTTTATTGTTAAATCAAAATTCAGCGAGCCTATTTGAAAGAGTACTCTTGAAGTCATCCGACATTTTCCTTTTGTCCGTGCAAGAATTTTGGTCTAATTTTTCTATTTTTCTTGACATGTTAGCTGATGTTAAGTGGTTTTTCTGTTGCTAGCTCCTTTTCATGCTCTAAGGCATAAGACATTGTTTTTGGGGTTGTAAGTTTTTAAACTTTCTAACTTGTTAGCATCGAGAGTTTTGCTTGGGCAGGGATGAGTAGGAAGAATTAGGTCAAGAGTGGAAAGACCAGGTCAGAGTCAGAGCTTCCACGGCCTGACCTGTAGCATAACTTTCGCATTACATATATTGGATGGGTGTTGCTAACTTCTCCCGACATATGCATCACCTTTGTTCTGGTTCATGGTTCAGCCAAGTAGATAGCAACACATCCATCTGTAAGGAACTGAGGATCTGTGATTCTTGTCTTGTTAATTTATAGCTCGACCCTAGACAATCGGCCCAAAATTCTGAAATCCATGTTTCCAAGTAGGGCTTATCAAGGCCATTATAATCTTTTCTTGAGATGGATGTAGGATGGAGGATTGCAGAAAATTGACTTTTTGAATGTATTTTTGATTGATAAAGTGGCTTTTATCCTGTTGACCAGTTGTTTTGTCTTGGTAATGAGAGTAAGAATTCAGAATTAATGAGAAATTCTTTATCTATAGTTCTGTACTGAGTGATATATTTCCATGTCTGTGTCCTTACTTGTATACATTTCAGACTGATGCTGGTTTCAAATTACCTGTACTGAGTTTCACCATGCTTCTGATAAACTCCAGGTGAAGCTCTCTCAAAAAAGCAAGCTGCACAGGAATCTACGATAAGAAAGTTAAGGGCACAGGTATGATTATCTAGGATCAGTTTCTTATATTGGAGATTCACATTTTATGCTATTCGTTTGACATAAGTCTGACCAATTATGCATTGTTGTCTATACTTTTCTTGAAAGCTAGATAAGAGAGCTTGAAGAAGAGAAGAAGGGATTGCTCACAAAGCTGCAGGTAGGTTCTTCTGTACTTTAGATGTATTCAACAACAGCTTGTTTTAACTTGGTTGTGCATTAACATAAATTATACATCTCAAGTGGTTCAATATGAGTTTGACTATTAGTTTTCTTATATCTTTATTCTGCTCACTGTCTTTCTTCTCTGTCTTAGGTAGTTAATATAGGTCCTCTAGATTTTTTGGTTTCGTGATGAGATTTAGACCCTTGAGGCAGGGCATCTATATTATTAGCAGCATCTCTTTCACTTAGTTGCAGGACCTAGTATAGTTTTTTCATATGTGTGGCATGAGATCTGCAATCTCTGAACACAAAAAGTTTTAGAGTATACTTGCTCGCTTTCTTAGTTGTGATGCAAATGGTTAGCAATATACTTTAAGCTGGGATTTGATTCGCTTCCTAGTTCTCATCTTCTCTGGGGATCACTTGCCTTGAGTAAATGTTGATTTCTTTTCAGATAGTTGTAAGAGGTCTAGAAAGTGGATGACTTCCTCTCTTGATTATGAAACATTTACAATTTTTGGTTCATTGTCATTATCCTAATGTTGCTTGGCTATAACATTTAGTATGTTGCTTTTGCTTGCTCTTCTCCTCCTATGCCATGTGGCACTTACAATATTTATATTCCTATGGCATTGTTTATTCCGAGCGTTCTATACTTGATCACTTTATCTTTTCTTTCCTTGCTCATTTAGCGTTTCCTGTATGTAGTTTTTGTATGCCATGTTTGTCCTTACTAGAATTGATTTGGATTTTGGTGGATCATTTCAGGTTGAAGAGAGTAAAGTAGAGAGCATCAAAAGAGATAAGGCAGCAACTGAAAAGTTGCTCGAAGAAACTGTAGAAAAACACCAAGCTGAACTTGCTGCTCAAAAAGAATACTATACAAATGCTCTGAACACAGCAAAGGAAGCTGAAGCGTTAGCCGAGGCTCGTGCAAACACTGAAGCAAGAACTGAACTTGAAAGTCGTTTGAGAGAGGCTGAGGACCGTGAAAGTATGCTAGTCCAAACACTTGAAGAACTAAGGCAAACTCTGAGCAGAACAGAACAGCAGGTTAATTTTGGGGAATGGATTGAGGATACTAGTTCATTCGTTAATCTTGCATTGAAATTGTCTTCATATGGTGCAGGCAGTTTTTAGAGAAGACATGCTTCGCAGGGACATTGAGGATCTTCAAAAGCGATATCAAGTAAATTTAGTCTTTTTAATGCAATATCATTTTGTTGAAATTTATATCGATGTCTATCTTCTCACGCAGAATCACTTGTTCCTAGGCTAGCGAGCGTAGATGCGAGGAGTTAATAACCCAAGTTCCTGACTCGACGAGGCCTCTTTTAAGGCAGATCGAAGCAATGCAGGTTTTGCTTTGAAATTACTTGGCGGTTTCAGATAATTCCCACTTGCATGTCTTGTTTTGACCTTTCATTGCTTTAACTATTATTTTCAGGAAACAGCTGCCAGAAAGGCTGAAGCTTGGGCTGCTGTTGAAAGATCTCTAAACTCACGGCTTCAGGTTCTAGATAAATTCTTTCTCTCTGCTGGTTACATTTAAACTTTAGACATCTAAATACAGTTTTTGTCTAACGCGCAGGAAGCCGAGGCCAAAGCTGCTGCTGCAGAAGAAAAGGAGCGATCAATAACTGAGCGTCTAACTCAAACTCTATCTCGAATAAATGTTCTTGAAGCTCAGGTTTTTTTCCTTTGTTAATCATTTTAATTTTTGATCTGAGGTTTATTCCAAGTATTAGCTTATTTTAGAAAAGTCTTGCAGATATCATGCCTTAGAGCCGAACAAACACAGCTGACAAGATCTCTTGAAAAGGAGAGACAGAAGGCAGCAGAAAATAGGCAGGAATATCTTGCTCTAAAGGAGGAAGCTGATACTCAAGAAGGTCGTGTGGGTCAGCTTGAAGAAGAAATTAGGGAACTCAAGAGAAAGCACAAGGAGGAGTTGCATGAAGCACTGACACATCAGGAACTCCTTCGACAGGTAGCATATGAGTTTTATGTTCTTTGTGATGGTGCCAAATCTGCTTATATGTAATGTTAACAAGTCTGGATACTCCAATGTTTATTAATATTAATCAGGTAAGTTTGTTTGTTTCCTCTGTGTTCTCTGAATCAAATCTATTAACTTCTGGAGTGTTCCTTGTGGAATATTTCCTGAAGTCCAAGAATCTAAGGATAATTGTCTTGGTTGCTTGGTGAAAACACATTTTCTTCATCTTGTACTTGGTTTTTTGTTGTTTGTGCTATTTATTTGGACTTGGGATGGACTTTTGCAACTATCCACAAATAGTGACAGCGTTATAATGGCCCACTTAGACCTACATTTTTCACATATAAATATTTCTTGCGTTTGAACTACTAATTGATGTTTATTGACAAGTTACTAGTTAATTTGTTCTATTTTATCTGGGATCAAACTGGTACCGATTTTGTGTACACATCTCATTTTAATTCAATTCACGTGCTTTATGGATATGTTAAATGTCATTTCACTACTGCTGCAATTCCCACCAGGAAACGTTCCACTGTGTTGAAGCTTATCTACAGAATTAAACCTAAATAAGCAAAACCTTAGTGTAACTATAAACAAATATTTCTTTATCCTTCAAACAACTGTGAGCTTCAGGCTAATCAAGGGTTGACCTACTTCCTCTTGGATAAATCATATAGTAAAGAAAGCCGCCTTGTAAGATTTCTCAAATACATGATCAAGTGCACTTTTCTGTTTCGGGTTTCCTCATGATTACTAGGTCATGTTATAGTTTACCATTCACTGTTTTACTAAATAAAGCTTGTTGTAATTTCACAGGAACTAGACCGGGAAAAGGCTGCTCGATTGGATCAGGAAAGGGCTGCCCGCCTTCAGTCTCCTGCTGTACCTGATCAAAGCCCCATAACGAGGCAAAAGTCACCTACACTTGAAAATGGTATTTCATCATCAACTATATGGTTTTGACTGTTTTGTAATCTACTTGTTGCATTTGACAATCTACTTCAACAGGCTTGGCTCGTAAGCTTTCAAGTGCAAGCAGCTTGAGCAGTATGGAAGAAAGCTATTTTCTGCAAACAAGTTTGGACTCATCTGAGAATTTGTCTGAACATAGAAGTGCTGGAGAGAGTACAATGAGTCCATACTATATGAAGAGCATGACATCAAGCACTTATGAGGCTGCACTTCGTCAAAAGGAGGGGGAGCTTGCTTCTTACATGTCCAGATTGGTATGAAGTGATTCTTTAATTCATTGAATTGCTTCTTGAGTTCGTTTCCAGAATGTGTAGAGTCACCCTTCTGTTCATGATGCTCATTCCTGCAGGCTGCACCAGCCATCAGCCCATAATTTATGCTTTGCAACATCTGTTCATTTACACTATGACAATATCTGTATTCATGTTTTAAGTGTCATGTGCTGGCAGCCTGTTGTCAATCCTTCTTGTAATTGTAGTTTCTTATCCTCTTCAGGCATCTATGGAATCCATTCGTGACTCCCTTGCAGAGGAGTTGGTTAAAATAACAGCAGAGGTGATACTTTCTGGCTCTTTTTACGACCCCCAGAACATGGGGGTATCAGACCTTATCTTTTTTTCTTAACTAACTACCTAGCATGTGTGTGGTATAGAAGAATTTATGGTTTCAAATCACAAAGTTGTATGTTAGTTAAGGAAATTAAAATGTCTACAACTCATGATGTACTCTAAACAGAGCACTATGTATGGGGGTATAAGTTTATATATGGGTTAATTATACATGTTGCAGTGTGAAAAACTGCGGGTAGAAGCTGCTACACTACCTGGAATACGTGCAGAGTTAGAAGCACTTAGAAGGAGACACTCGGCGGCACTGGAGTTGATGGGAGAACGTGATGAAGAGGTATCTCACTTTTCTTCTCCTCTATTCATAGCCAAAATAATGTTTTTACCCAGATGCATTTTAATCAAGAGAAAGGAATCAGGTTGATACATCCATCCTGATTATAATCAGGACGACCCCTTAAGAGGTTGAGAATTTGATACACAAAATTACATTGCATGTGATAACCGAAGTTTTTTCCATTTAAGGTGAAGATTAAATATCAAAACTGGAAACCATTAAAGTGAAGATTACTATTACTTGATATCTTTTCATAATGTCTTTTAGATTATGTTGTGAGACTGGTGTAGTTTAGTATTTGGCAGCAAATTGAATTGTCATATTGGATCAGTCATTATGCCTGCACAAGTTGGGATAGCATCACTAATAGCAACACAAATGCTGTACTTAAGTAGTTATGCTGAAGTGCAAATAGTTGGAAATAATACATTGGTCATGTTTGTCTTTGTGTATGAAATGCATTTTTGTTCTTTATTGCACGTTGGGCGTGTAAATTAGAACACTTTTATTTTTCATTCTAGTGCTGACTTCAAGATATTTTGTGTAGTTGGAAGAACTTCGTGCAGATATTGTTGATCTAAAGGAAATGTACAGAGAGCAAGTTAACTTACTTGTGAACAAGGTAAAGTATTGGTAACCTCTTAGAAGTGTTGATTACAAGTAGTGGCGATTTCATTCGCCATTCATGCATATTTACTTGCACTTCTGCGTGTTTTCACAGATCCAAGTACTAAGTTCATCTATCGGCGCCGCCTGATTGTATAACCGACCATGGGTCTATTTAAATTTGTTGAATTGTGGCGACACAAAAGTGCATATCCACAGCTGCTTTGGTGCTTTTGGTAACAAGAATTTTCTTACAATTCAACTTTGCTTGGCTGATCATCTCAAGTGTTGTATTTTGGACCATTCTGTTGTATAGCACAGCTCTGGTGTTTGCAGTTGGTTGGGGTTGGAAAAATGTATTATTATTCCTTCAATATATATGTATTGTTGCCATTTTGATAACACAACTCTGACTTAATTATGTTCAGTCCAGTGACCCCTGCTGGTTCACATTTTTTAATTCTTTGGTTTGGTTTGATGAGAATCAGTTCATGAAATTGCTATTGTTCTCATTTTTCATGGTTTGGATCTTCTGTTGCCCTTCTCAGGTGAATATTCTCTGTCACACTTATCAATACACAACACATGTATTAATGAGCGGTTTAGATTCAAAAAGAGATTCTGCAATTATTTTTTCATATCGTGATTTTTTTTTTATCTCAATCGATTAAAAATATACGTGGTGTATGTTGATGAGCGTAACTGAAAATATTACACGAGAAGTGTAACAAAAGATCTAGATTGCAATTTTCAAATCTAAGTTTGTTCAGTTTGTGAAGAAATTACAGGAAACAATTATTCTTTCTGAATAGGACTTGTGGTTAGCTAATGGGGCATTTGGCAGATCTTATGACCACAGGGATCATGGCACATGATTTTTCACAAAACATTGGTCCACAGGGCTGTTTTTTATCTTTTGGGGAAAAAGAGTTTGTCTCTACTTGACAATTCCTACCCAACGTTTACAAAAGTGCGGCGTGAAAGAATAACAAAAAGAAGATGAAAAGGACATGGCTCCTATAGGTTCACAACAATGTTCTTTGCAGCTCCAACTGACAAAACACCGACCCAAAAAAACAAAACAACAACTACAACTACAACTACAACAACAACAGTTGACTGAATAAATGTTTGCAAAAGTTCTTTTTTGTTAAATGATTGTTTGTTTGTTGAAAAAGAGCTATTAAGGAGTGATACCACAGTTTCTGTTCTTAAAATGCTTAGAAATTATAGTTAAAATTTTTAGAATTTTGAGAGTATCTCCAATTTTACTTCTGCTTCTAGTGATTTTTAAGCTGGAGCCATTTCAAAAACCCCTTTAAAGAAGATGTGCCTCATTTCACAGTAAAAGTAATTATTGTGGGACTATGAAAGCTTTCTACTTAGAATCTTTTATCTCGACTTACATTTTATTTTGTGTTCCACCAAATTATGTTTTATAAAAATAAATTTTTTACAAGATAAAAAGTGAAACATAAATTAAAATAGAAATTAAGACTACTTTCGATAAGGATCATTTTCTCTTGTCATTTCATTGGTCGAATTCCTATTGTAATAAAAGTTTTCAAGTTCAAAATTATCAAACCTAAATAGTAGCGGAAGTATTTACGCGTGCACGAAATTTTTTTTTACATTCCAAGATCCACACATGCGTTATTAGACAATATTATAATATGTAAGATTTTATTATATCTCACTACTACATGTTTTTATAATACACACACAAAATTTATTTTTTTTACTTGTATCAAAAAAAGTATTTTTTTTTTTTTGAACTTTTTATTACTTACTATTTGATTCGGATCTACGTAATCAAAATCTATAAAGTGTAAAGATTTAAATCAAAAAAACGAGAGATGCTAATAAATGACAACATCACAACGTGGCACAATATAGTAGGAGGACCACGATTGTCTAGATACTGGTGGCAACACCAGAACATAACCTCTCGGACAAGATGGGCCAAGCGGGACAGGTGTTTCCTTGTGAGAAGCTCTAGATGCTTCGTCCTTGAATTTTGCTCTTTCCTTAAACTACACTCGCCTCACTTTCACTACTCACCTTTTCTAAAATCTCAGCACGAAAAAGTGGAAAAATCTAAACGCGCAGCGCAAGTTAACACTTTCGCGTGCTGCGATCGATAATATCAACTTTTTTGGTGATTTCTATCGGAATCTTCATCGGCATTTTGATCATCGCCGGGTGTTGCGAGGTAATTTTGAATGAATATGCGCGTGTGGTTTTATGTGTAATGTGAGTATTGGAGCTCTGCATGTGGGATTGTGAATGGTGATGGAGTGTACGGGTGGAGATATGAGTGTTTGGACACTTGTACAGTGGAATGTGTGACGATATTCTGTTGAAACTTGAAATGACGTTTTGTTTTGTTTTATTTTGAACGGATCTGGATCAGTTACTTTGAGTTGTTAAACTACTGGAGATGATTCTAGGATTTGTTATTTTTGATTTTGGAAAGAGTAGATCATCGGATGGGAAGCTCTTGATTTTGTGAGTGATTTTTAGTTTTATTTTATTTTTTCTTTTCTAATTTTGATGGAAATTCTACCTTTTGAGAACCTCTATACGCGTGTGAACTTTTTTGATAAAATTTATGGATGTTATGTTGGGATGAAATATTGGAGTATTGGTCATTGACATATTGATAATTGAATGTGGCAGGTCCAATTTGATGTCTGCGGTGTAAGGTATGAGAGGGCGCCATACAGAGATCCCGATAATGCACAAGCGTGGGTCGTCTAGAGATCATCTCAATGGCCTTGATAGGGAAGAACTTTTAGGTATGCCACTTCACATTTTGAAACATCATGTGTTTGGTTCTGCTTATGGAATTTGTAATTGAAGTTATGTTTTTGCAATGGGGTTAACTTATCTTACATGTTTAATGCATAGGATACTCCTTTATGAATTATGTAGCTATGCTTCTCCATAATTACTACTAAAGTATAGATAAGACAAATATTTTTCCAGCAAGGGCATATGAACATTTTGTATGGTCTTTGTTAGAATCCTACAGCTTAATTTACTAGGGTTACAGTATTGTTTTAGGAATGTTAATATTACTTCCTTGTATAGAGTTTCTAAACCGCTATATAAAGGCGGTTGATTTCATTGTAAATACACACAGAAATAAACACTCTTTTCTGATTTTCCCCCTTTGCTCAATCTCTCTATTTTTAACATGGTATCAGAGCGGGTTTAAAAAAAAAAAAAAAAAAAAAAACCCTAACCTTTCAAGGTCGGCGCCGTCATCACCTCCATCCCGAAACCCTAGCTTCGGGAGGCGCCGTCTCTCTCTATATACAAACCCTCCTCCACCGCAGCCGTCACCACCTCCATCGTCTCCTTCTCTTCGGGACCAACTTTCGAAGGTTTTGACCCTGCTGCCCTCACCCCCACTGCGTCCTTCGCTGGAACTCTCGATCCGGTCGTCTTCCTGTCGGATCTCTCTCTCTCCTTAGACGTCCCGTGGCGGACCCTCTCAACGCGCCGCTGACCGCGCTCTCTTTTTTCATCGCGGTTGCTTCGCTCTCGTTCTCTTGGTCCTCGTGCGCCTAGCTGCTCACTCTCTCTCAACCCTTGACGGCCTTCACCATCGTTCTGTTGTACGCGTTCTTGGAGATCCGAGTCGTCTACGAACAGCGCCAGAACCCTAATCCCTCTTTCTATCGCTGGTGAAGTGATTTTCTGTTCTTTTTTGGTCAGTTTGTGTTGCTGTTCGTTTTTAAAGAAAGGCAGGAAAGAAAAAAAAAAAAAAAAAAAAAAAAAAAAAAGGGAAATTCTTTTAGCTGATTGTCTTGGTTACCAATGGCGTCTTTTTCTGCCGAATCTAAAATTACCTCAGGCACTACTATTAAACTGAATGGCTCCAATTATTTATTGTGGGCCCAATCTTTTCAATTTTTCCTTGGGTCTAATGACAAAATGGATCATATTTTGTCGGCTCCTCCTGATCCGACAAGTGAAGAGTTCAAAACTTGGAAGAAGGATGAATATGCCGTCATGGCATCCTTATTGCATAGTATGGAGGAATCCATTGCCTCTAACTTAATGTTCCTAACATCAGCTAAAGAAATGTGGGACACCGTTCGTGATATGTATTCCAATGCCAAGAATGTGTCCCGGGTATTCGAGTTGTATGAAAAGGTTTTCTCACTAAAGCAGGATGGTCGAAGTGTTGCCGAGTACTACTCCCTCATTAAGGGGGCCCATGATGAAATTCTTTTATACCATCCTCTTAAGTGTGATCTCGAGACCCGTAAGTCTCAATGGGAAGATTTTTGGGTGGCAAAGTTCCTCTCTGGTTTAGACAGTACTCTCCAGCCTGCTCGTGATCAAATCTTGGCCAGTGATACTGTTCCCACGCTACCTAATGCCTTCTCACGGGTCTTACGTGTGTCCACAGGCACCCCAAATTCACATAATCCACCGGTTGAAGCTTCCGCCTCCGTGGTTCGGGGTCGTGGTCGTAGTGGGCCCAGAGGACCCCCCTCTAGTGGGAGTCACGGCCGTGGTGGTCGTGGGAAATTTCCTCCTTGCAAACATTGTGGTCGCACAAATCATGCTCCTGCTCACTGTTGGCAGAAGTTTGGTAAGCCTGAGTGGGCCAACGCAGTTTCTAATGATTCTCCTGTTTCTCAACCGGAGTCGGATCAAGTTATTTTGAGCCGTGCAGAATATGATAGACTCTTGCAGACTCCATTAGCTCACTCCAATACATCTCTCGTCTCCCAAACCTCTGGTGCGTTTGTAGCGTCTCAAGGTGAGTCCTGGTTATTGGATTCTGGTGTGTCCACCCACATTACTGGTAATCAGTCTCATTTTTCCTCGTTATCCTTATCACCATCTTTGAATCCTGTTCGTTTAGCAGATGGTTCCTTTTCTCCCGTCTCGGGATCGGGTTATGTTACACCTAATAACACTCTTACTCTTACTAATGTTCTCTTTGCTCCTCGTTTTCCTATAAGCTTGCTATCCATTAGTCAACTCACCAAAACGCAGAATTGCTCGGTCACCTTTTTTCCTTCCTATTGTGTTTTTCAGGATCTACACACGGGGAAGACGATTGGTGGCGGTCGTGAGCGCGGTGGCCTTTATTATTTGGATGCTGCACCTGTGGATGGTCATGTCCTCTCCGCTTCCGTTACCCCTTTTCAGTGGCACTGTCGGTTAGGTCATCCGTCCTTATCCACATTACAACGTTTATTGCCTATTAAGTCTACTACTTTCAATTGTGAGTCCTGTGAGTTAGGCAAGCATCACCGTGCTTCCTTTTCCCCCCGTGTCGAAAAGCGTCGTTCTTGTCCTTTTGAATTAGTTCATTCTGATGTTTGGGGTCCATGTCGAGTCGAGTCTCTTGGCGGGTTCCGCTACTACATTTGTTTTGTTGATGATTACTCTAGAATGACGTGGGTCTACTTGTTAAAAGATAGGTCTGAAGTCCCTATTGTAATCAAATCCTTTTATCAAGAAATAAAAACTCAGTTTTCTTTCAATATTCGTGTTCTTCGTACTGATAATGCCCTGGAATTTGTTCAAAAACAAATATCTCTGTTTTGCACACAACATGGGATTATCCACCAGACATCTTGTCCCCATACATCCCAACAAAATGGTGTGGCTGAACGCAAACATCGACATCTCTTAGAAGTTGCCCGCACTATTTTGACCCAAATGAATGTTCCCAAAACCTTTTGGGGGGATGCCATTCTTACTGCTTGCTATCTTATCAATCGTTTACCCTCTAGTGTCCTTCATGGGGCAATCCCATATACGACTCTTTTCCCTAATCAACCTCTATTTCATGTGACTCCTCGGGTCTTTGGCTGTGTGTGCTTTGTCCATATTCATTCACACAATCGTGACAAATTATCCCCCCGATCTGTTAAATGCATTTTTATTGGGTATTCCCGCACACAAAAGGGATATCGCTGTTACGACCCTATTTCTCGTCGATCTATTGTCTCTGCGGATGTCACATTTTTCGAGTCCACCCCTTACTATCCCACTGATAGTATCCATCCTCCTTCTATTCCTCTACCTGTTCCTGCTGATCTATCCACTCCTAGTCCTCCTCCCGACGGCCGTCCCCCTCTGCAGGTATATTCCAGAAGACGCAGACACGAGTCCACTGCTCCTCCGGCTGCTACTGATCCACCTTCCCCACGTGTAGATCAATCCCCTTCTGTACCTCCTTCGTCTGACTCCGATTTACCAATCGCTTTGCGCAAAGGTAAACGATCCTGTACCGCACATCCTCTATCTCATTATATGTCCTTTAATAACCTTAGTCCTTCGTATCGTAGTTTTGCTCTTTCCCTCTGTACAGAAGCTATTCCCTCTACTCATCATGAGGCGCTGCATACTCCCACCTGGAAACAAGCAATGGATGAGGAAATGTCTGCCCTTCTTGATCGGGGGACTTGGGAACTTGTGCCCTGTCCCCCAAATGCTGACATTGTAGCATGTCGCTGGGTCTTCACTCTCAAGTACCGTGCAGATGGATCCATCGACCGATACAAAGCTCGATTGGTTGCAAAAGGGTTCACCCAAACTTATGGTGTTGACTATCTTGAAACCTTCTCACCCGTTGCTCGTCTCAACTCCATTCGGGTATTATTCTCTTTAGCTATTAATCAAGACTGGCCTATGTACCAGATGGATGTCAAAAATGCTTTTCTTTATGGAGATCTGCATGAGACTGTCTTTATGGAGCAACCTCCAGGGTATGTTGCTCAGGGGGAGAAGCGAGATATGGTATGCAGACTCAAAAAGGCGATTTATGGCTTGAAGCAAAGTCCGCGAGCTTGGTTTGACAAGTTTAGTCAAGTTATCAGTAATTTCGGATTTCACAGGTGTCAAGCTGATCACTCCGTATTTGTAAAACACGGACAATCAGGCATTGTTGTCCTTATTGTATATGTTGATGACATCCTAGTATCCGGCAATGATATTGAAGGAATAAAAGCGACCAAGGCATACCTGATGCAACAATTTGTCACTAAAGATATGGGACCTCCGCGGTATTTCTTAGGGATTGAAATTGCCCGAAGCAAGCATGGCGTTTCATTATCCCAAAGGAAATATGCTCTTGACCTATTGCAGGAAACTGGCTTACTTGGGACAAAGCCAGTGGACACTCCTATAGACCTAAATCCAGACTTCTGGAATGATGACGGTATATATCTGGAGGACAAGACTAAGTTTAGACGGCTAGTAGGAAAACTGATATATCTAACTGTGACTAGGCCTGATATATCCTTCGCAGTCGGAGTGGTGAGCCAATTTATGGACAAGCCTCGGCCTATACATCTTGAAGCCGCCATGAGAATTCTGAAATACATAAAGGCATCTCCTGGTAAAGGGCTACTTTTCAAAAAGCACGGACATCTAAAAATTGAGGCTTATTCCGATGCCGATTATGCTGGGTCCAAAGTAGATCGAAGGTCCACTTCAGGCTATTGCACGTATGTTGGGGGTAACTTGGTGACTTGGCGTAGTAAGAAGCAGACAACAGTGGCAAGATCCAGTGCAGAAGCTGAATATCGAGCCATGGCGCATACCACCAGTGAAATGTTGTGGCTTAAGAGTTTGCTCAGTGAAATGGGAGTCACCTACAATGAACCTTTACCCATGCACTGTGACAATCAGGCAGCTATTCATATTGCTAGTAATCCAGTCTTTCACGAGAGAACGAAACATATTGAAGTTGATTGCTATTTCATTCGTGATGCTGTAATGAACCGTATTATCAGTACTCCTTTTACTCCATCTTCTGATCAAATTGCTGATGTTTTTACTAAAGCGTTGGGGGGGCATAGATTTAAAACCTTGTGTAACAAGCTGGGCATGATAGATATATATGCTCCAGCTTGAGGGGGAGTGTTAGAATCCTACAGCTTAATTTACTAGGGTTACAGTATTGTTTTAGGAATGTTAATATTACTTCCTTGTATAGAGTTTCTAAACCGCTATATAAAGGCGGTTGATTTCATTGTAAATACACACAGAAATAAACACTCTTTTCTGATTTTCCCCCTTTGCTCAATCTCTCTATTTTTAACAGTCTTCTTCTTGAAGTTGCCTGATGTTTTTTGGTTCATTATACCTCATGTGAAATCAAGTTGCATAAATAGCCTTGTGTGGCAATGATATTGCATCATCTCCCTTTACCATGGAATTTCAGGCAAATTACTAAGTGATCCGTTGAAAGATATTGTGAATCCTTCATGGAAGCGTCCATTGCCTCATATTCTGGTGGCAACTCTGTCATCGTTCTTATTTGGCTATCATCTCGGGTCTGTCCAATCTCTTTGAGGTCTTTTCTCCTTGGGTTGGCATTAAAGTGAGAAGTAGTAAGAACTTTTCACATTGGTTGACCAATTATTTGACATTGTTCAGGGTTGTTAATGACACGCTGGAGAGCATTTCTTTGGACCTAGGCTTCACTGGTAGTACTATTGCCGAAGGTACTCCCAGTTCTATATTTAAGTTGGTGTTTGATGAGGACTGATATAGTGAATCTCCGTCTGATGAATCTTTTATTGTGATCTGAAGGATTGGTGGTGAGTACATGTTTAGGAGGTGCATTACTTGGTTCTATATTCAGCGGTTCCATAGTTGATGGGCTTGGTCGTAGGAGAGCATTCCAATTATGTGCTTTGCCAATGATCATTGGTGCTGCTATGAGGTGAACCTTCTCGTACCAAATTTTTCTTGATTGCATCTGCTAAGAAGGAAACTGTTGCAACCTTACACTATGAACAACATGAGATCCTTGAGTTTTATACTTTGCTTATATTTCCTTTCTTAGTCTTATCTGGCTATTCTTAGTTTGTAACTTGATAGATCTTTAATAAACTTTCAGTGCCACAGCAAGTGGTCTGGAGGGTATGCTTCTTGGAAGGTTCTTTGTCGGAACTGGAATGGGTCTTGGTCCTCCTGTTGCAGCACTATACGTGTCAGAGGTATAAACTGTGGCAGTCTCCTTTTTGTTGCAAAGAAAGTTGGACGCTCCCTCATCTGTCTTCTGTCAAAACTTGTTACTGGATTATAAGTCATCTATTTTAAGCAGGTTTCACCAGCTTTTGTGAGGGGCACTTATGGAAGCTTCACCCAGATTGCAACTTGTCTTGGGCTTATGGCTGCTCTTTTCATAGGGATTCCAGCCAAAAATATTCTTGGCTGGTAAGAGGCATGGCATGAAGATGTTTGTTTAGCAGATAATTCTTCTTCTTCATAGGAGTAATGTACCACTCAAAGAGAGCCTGAATTACTCTCTTTCTATATATTTGATGCAGTCTAGCAATCACAGCTTTACCTCGTGTGGTTTACAAGTCATTAGAGGATTTTCTAGTATCCATTGTTGGAGAATCTTACATTGAATGGTTGTTGCAGGTGGAGAGTTTGCTTTTGGGTATCTGCTATTCCTGCTACATTACTAGCATTTCTGATGGAGTTCTCCGCAGAATCTCCACATTGGCTTTTCAAGGTGAGCCTCACAAGTTCTTCTTGCTTTGGGTTTCAATGATTATTTCCTTTTATATTTAAGAGCAAAGAATTCTGCAGTGTGTTTCTAATGTGAGTCTTCTGGTATGATGTGAGACTTGACCAACTTGTGGTGATTATGTTCTTCATAGTGTGTAATTGTCTTCAATATCTTCACTTTCAGTTAAATTTTAATCCTGCATGGATCTTAATTTCTGATAAATTCTGCTGGTTGTGTTAATAATGATAGAGTTGTCGTTATCATTTGGCTTGCCTTGTCGTTTTATTGCTCAACTAGAGTTCTCTTGTTGGCTCAGAGGGAAAGAACTGCTCAAGCTGAAGAGGAACTCGAGAGGCTTTTTGGAGCATCACATGTTAAACTTGCAATGGCAGAAATGTCAAAATCAGAGAAAGGGGATGAGGTGGATGTAGTTAAGTTCTCAGAATTACTTTATGGACCTCACTTTAGAGGTAACTTTGTTATGCATTTTGTACATTGTACACATTCGATTCCTTTTCTCCTGAAGAAGTGACGTTTTGCTTTCTTTTTGGCAGTGGTGTTCAGTGGGTCCGCCCTATTTGCTTTCCAACAGCTATCGGGCATAAATGCTGTATTTTATTTCTCTTCAGCTGTCTTTAGAGGTGCTGGAGTACCTTCAGATATCGGAAACATAGCTGTAGGTGTAGTGAACTTATCAGGTAGAATGGTGGCAATGTCGAATATATTCTGTTTTACAAATGTTCAGATGCTTTTCCTATACGCTGTTGTTCTTTGTGCCTTGTTCAGGATCAATTGTGGCAATGGTTCTGATGGATAGATTAGGAAGGAAGCTGCTTCTTGCTTGGAGTTTCCTGGGCATGGCAAGTAAAATATTCACTGCCCTGGCCTTGATTGACAAAAATAGCACCTTCTTGTTCCTAGATTTGAAAATCACATCATATAGATTAATCTTATGAAATCACAGGATGACAGGAATCTAATTTCTGACCAAATTTGTGTTTGGATATTTCCGTGTTCAGGCAGTGGCAATGGGTTTTCAGGTTATTGCAGCCCATGATGTTTTATCAGGCTCTGGAAACTTGTTTCTATCTGTTGGTGGCATGCTGCTGTGAGTATCTCACCCAACTTAGCTATTTGAAAATAGAAAGCTGATAACAATAAATTCATAGTTACATCATCATATGCTCGACATCCATAGACAGGTTGTCCTCCCTTCATTAGGTGCTTATTCCATCCCATAATTGAGAGGAGAAGTATCCCATAATGAATATCTACCTCAAAAAGGCCGGGAATGTGCCTCCATGTGTTCTATTGGTCAATGAGTTAGAAATTTTCTTGGTGCTCCATCAAGTGCTCTCAAGTCTCAACGCAGTTAGATTATTCTCTTTATGTTGTAGCGACAGTACTCGCTTCTATACATGACTAATGTAAGTCATTAATGTAGTGATCTGATGATTGTTTTCTTCTTCCTATACAGGTTTGTGTTGACTTTTTCTTTAGGTGCTGGACCTGTCCCGAGTCTCCTCCTATCAGAGATATTCCCAAGCAGAATTCGGGCAAAGGCAATGGCTGTCTGCATGGCTGTACATTGGGTAATTAGGCTCAGCATCGTATTTTATTCAAACTTGCTTTTTGGTGTTTCTTGTTTACCCTTGTAGCTTTAAACAAAACCTTGCATTCTGTTGATGGACATGAGATATACGGATGACCTTAAACAAGTTAGATGGGTGTTTCCCGACGGAAGATAGATATATGCTCTTGTGACTCATGCACCCTGTTTCTTATACACATCATGTCCAAAATTTCATGGCTTTGTCTTTATACACTGAAGAAGTAGGCAGTCATGCATCAATAATGCAATTAACATTACAGTTGTTTAGTCCACTTAAGTTTTCTTTATCTTGCATCATTTTAATTCGTGTTCATGTAATTCATTAATATGCACTATGATCACGTCATCAGGTGATCAATTTTTTCATTGGGCTACTATTTTTGCGCATGCTGGAGTTGCTCGGCCCACAAATATTGTACACAATCTTTGCCACCTTCTGCTTGATCGCGGTTGGCTTTGTGAAGAAGAATGTTGTGGAAACCAAAGGGAAGTCGCTACAAGAAATTGAAATGTTACTTCTTCCAAATGTTTAGCAGCAGTTTTGCCCTATTTCTGGCCAGGTATTTCTTTTTTCACATTGGTTCGTACTTGATTGCTGAATCGCGAAAGATGTATGGTTTATATTTGTTGGTTATCAGGGGGGGGATCATGGTGCAAGAGCCTTCGTCAGAAGTTATATTTTTCTTGCTAGGTGAAGAATGTGTGTACATCAACGTGGCTCTGAAGATGGTTAGCACTCCAGGCAGGCATGATCAGGAAGTAAGATAGCCTCTTGGCATGTGGTGATGGAGCCAAGTGATATTTGCCACTGTTATTTGCGTTTCTACATACAAGATGGTCTTTGCTGAAAATATACATTATGGGAAAAAATACAAATAAGTAGCTAAAGGTCTTTGTATTTATATATTTATTATCTGATGATGATGCTACGAACAAATGGTGTTTTCATGAAAGATATTCCTACTTAATAGCAGCTGTGAAGTCTTCTTACGCCATGTCCATTTTTTTGCGAATGAATTATTGTATCTAAGATTAACCAAACCTTCTTTTACAATGATGGAGGGTATGGAATTGGACAGAAGTATATATTCGCATGTGATATATTAACTATGATCCTTGGATCTTTCCATTAATAAAGATATTATGTAAAAAATTAAAAAAAAAATGTATATAATCATCTTTATTAGTGGAGTTTGTTGTCTTGGGATTTATTTATTTATTTTTCCCAATGAAAAGCTAGGTCAGGAGAGCTGATGAGGTTTTCCCAATGAATGTTCTTGTTACTGTTAAATGTTCCTTCCGCCAAATTTCATTGTGACTTAACTTACCGATGAGGTTTCCCAAATGAATGTTCCTTGCCATCGCGAAATATTTCATTCGGGGAAGTTTGTTGTAGCTTAGCCAAATTTGGTTATTGTAGTTCTACAAACACATAAGTGATTAAGCCAATGGGTCAGCCAATTGTATCATAATACTTTCAAATAATTGTCAAGTTCACATTTTTATACTGTGTTTGGCAGAGGAAAGAAAATGAAAGGAAAGAAAATTAATAGATTTTAATTTTTCACAAGCATGTTTGGTTGAAACGAAAATAAAAATCTATTTATTTTCTTTCGTTTGTTTGAATGAAAAAGCGGAAGGAAAAAAAATAATATTTGTATTAAATGACAACTATACCCTCATATCATTATAAATCATAATTATGTTATCAATTCATGTATTAAAATAAATAAATAAATATAATGTAAATAAAATATATAAATTAACATAATGAAATATTAGTTTGCATTGTGTCAAATGACAACTACAATCTTATATAATTATAAATATAATTATATCGTAGATAATTTAATGAAAATAAAATAAATAAAAATGTGAAATATATTTTTAATGTATTATACAAATGAACACATCATATTTGCTATTTAAAAAACACAAGGATCCATACTAGTAGAAGATGCAATATTATTTAAATATCTAGTTATACATGTAGGTAATTTTGAAAATCTTATTTTATAGAGATCCTTGAGTTATTTTCTTCTCATTTTTCGTCCGATTTGGGTGGAAAAAAAAATCAATGGGCCCCATACTTATTTTTTCATTCTCAATTTCTTTCGTTCCTTTTTTCTCACATAACCAAACAAGGGAAAATATACATTTTTCTTCCAATTTTCTTCCTTCCCATCTCCTTCCTTCCATTTTTCACCCTATTAAATGAAGCCTTAGTGAGGTTCAAACTTGAATATTTTTCCTGAAAATGATGAAACAAACCCCTAGACATGATGTTGGTTAATTCGTTATATAGGGTTGTCTTTTCTAAACGAGACACAAATTCTACACAACAAAATATGATGTGCAGCACCACTAGTCCAGCAGTTATGCTCGGCTTGGATCTTGGGTTTCTTTCACAGTGACGTAATAAAAGAATTGTTAATCTTATTGTTTTCAAGTTTGAATTATCACGAGGCAAGAGTGCAATTATGAAATTTTAAGATATTTTTTTTTTGTTGTTTTAGCCATTTGATTTCGATTTATTACCCGATTAATTCGGATTAAATAGTGCAGGGGCCCATTAGGACGAAGATGTTTCCAACTCAATTGCTCCATTTACAATTTCAAAATTCAAATCCTAAACATTGCTTAAGAGATCTAGCGTCTTATCCAACTAGATAAACTAGTAGGTGATGATTTTTTTTTTTTTTTGGTAAAGATGAAATGTCACTAGAAATAGCCAAATAACTTCAAAAGTCTCACGAGATACACATAACTCTTTAAATTGGTTTTCTAGGCATTTTATCAAAAGTTCAAAAATGCAGCTGTCAGTGGATCAGATTTGGATCAAATTTAGAAAATTCGAATTCGAATCCAATAAGCCTCTTTAGTATCCGAATCCGACCTAGATCCTATAGGATTTATGTTCATTTCAACTAAATCCGAATTCGAGAAAAAAAATCCGAAATCGATAGAAAAATTCGACCCAATTAATTGTTAAAAATTTGAAACTTTAAAATAAAATAAGCAATAAAAAAATTATTTCTTATGTAAAAAAATAAATTTTAAATAAGTAGAAAATTATTTTTATAATATGTATAAAAACTATACATTATTTTTTTGGAAAAAAAATTACTTTGAAAAATATAAAAAAGTGTATTTAAGTTTTAATAATTTGAATATTGCATTCCATTTAAACGTTTTCACTAACATTATAGATGTAAGGTTGCTAATATAATAAAAAGTGTTATTAAAGTTTGGATTTGGATTTTAACAGATCGGACTGCTTGATTTCATATCCTATCCATGTATTTCGAATTACAGATATTTATAATTAAATCTAACCCATCAAATATTTTAATTAGTTAAATATGCTAAAAGTCGGATCGAATTTGGATTAAAATCCGCTCTATTGATAGCCCTCAAAATGCTAAATTAAAAAGTAATTATATATTATTGGCCCGGCAAACAAGGCTCAGTCTTATTGGGCTTCAGCCGAGTCCCCTTGTCTGTTCATGAGCTTGAAGAAACATTCCACTGACTACTCCAACTGCTGTATAATACAAGTTTTATTTGATTTTCCGTTTGATATTGTTTTTGTTCAGAGAGATTATGGCAAGTCAAATTGAAGCATAAATCGGAAATTGGACGAGAATTTTTGGAGCTCTTGATTAAACCCATCACTTCTTTGTGTTTTTTCTCCAGATATTTAAGGTATTTATGTTGCATATATTCAATTTCCAGTTTGCGCTCACAAATTTTCTATTTACACATCTTCATTTCGATCGGATATGAAGAAAAAGGAACAGAAAAGCGGAATCTTTGCATCACAACTTGTTCAAATTTTATAACAATCACAGGGTTTACTCGGCAAGTCTACAAAATCTTTGAGTATGCATACTGTTTGACGAAATGCTTAGCTGAAACAAATAGTGTTGGTTCGCATATTTGCAATACTTATTTTTCCTTTTTCCTTGTTGAGATCGTGGAGCATTGTTGTGGCGTTGCAAATCTTGATTGGAAATTAAACTTAAAGAAAAGGGTTGATGGAGAGCAAAGATGATGATGAAGTGAAGAACGAGCGAGTGGTAGAAGCACGAGCCAGAAATATAAGTCACAATGTGAGGTGCACTGAATGTGGTAGTCAGTCCATTGAAGATTCACAAGCTGATATTGCTATTCTCCTTCGTAAGGTGCCTGATTTTTGCGTGCTTGTTGTGCTTTTGCTTCATTTTTCCCTTGGAAAATCATGGTTTTTATTCATAAGAACTCTTGTTGGGCTTTAGTAAATTTTGATCAAATTTGTTTGTGAGGTTAAATCATACAGTTTGGTTCATTAGGCAATGAGGACAAGTAAACTAGTAAATTTCATGTTTAGATTTTTGGCTATTTGGTCCTTCTCGTGGTATTGTTGATCAGTTAGTGTTCTTTACATTCACTAGTTCTGACACGGCTCCATATCAATTCAATTCTTCAATCATTCCGGCCGGTAAGGCAGCTGGTCAGCAGTCAGGTTGAGATGAGCATGTTCTAAAGAATAGAAAGCAAAGAAGAAAGTGGAAGGCTGTTCTAGTTTCAGACTAGGATAAGGAATGAAAGTAAGACGACTGAACTAAAAAAAAGAAACAGAAAGAATCTCTTTAGTGGGTTCGGGTATTTGCTTGCATTGCTAGCAAGAAATGTAGATTAGGAAGTTTGTTATCATATATATCTAGTGTAGCTATCACGCTTCTCTAAACTGATCAATATTATTCCATCAAAAAATAATTTTTCTTCTTTCATGTCCACTAGTTTTTGCTTGTGTATATCTTCTATGGGCATCCACACTGAGTTCACTTGTATTTCTGCTTAAGTTAATTCGAGATGAAATTCGGTCTGGGAAAAACGACAAAGAGATCTACAAGAAGCTGGAGGAAGATTTTGGTGAGACAGTGCTTTATACACCAAAATTTGATATGCAAACTGCTGCCCTGTGGCTGTCGCCGGTTAGTTAACCGATGTGCTTAACTTATTCTATTTTCAATATTTATCTCCTGACTAATATCAAATTATGAAAAACGTCAAAAAACAGCTGTTGGTTGCTGGTGGTGCTGGTGGATTATGGGCTTACAGGAGGTACAGGCAAAAGACTAATGTGCACATTATGGCCTTAAATCTCATCAGAGGAGTCCCGTTAACGCCAAAGGAGAAGGAGACTATGCTAGACATTCTCACTCCACCGCCCCCTCGAGGAACTTCTTCTTGGTGGAGCAGGTGGCTATCTCAGTGAGTTGACAGTGGCTTTGATCTTACCTCTACATGCATGTAAGCCTATATTCTGGATATAATTAGAATCTTGAAGTGTTTGAGAGAGAATGGTGGTCTGATGAAGACTTTGGTTTAGTGGTCAGAACTAAGTCTTCGGTGAAACCTCTATTTCTCAAATCTACTGTGTGTGGAACCGAATTTCTTATTGTGCAATATTATGGTGCTTAGAACGGGAAGTTAAAATATAAAGTCATACTCTACATAATGTTTGCTTTCAAGATTTTTGTGGGGTGTTTGCACTTGATTAGCCTCAAATGAACTATAAAATCTTTATCATTCTTGTTCTTGTTATTGGTCATCGAAGGGAAGGAGAACAAATTACTATTTGAGTTCATGTTGCTGAAAGTCTCAAATTACTTGATATATAATCAAGTAATTAATCTGTGTATGACGTAGTTCACATCCGCAGTCATTACACTAAGTGTGCAACTAAGCTAATGGTAACCGTAATAGCAATAAATCCAGGGAGGTTTCCGTAATTAACCTGACATTGTAAAGACCATTGGCTAAGGGGCAAAATATGAAATTTGCATCATCACTTCTCAATTAAAAACCCAGGGGGAGGGAAGGTTTTGTAGACGGGCAAACTCGAATGGGGTGTCTGTATAATAACGAGTGTTTGAGGTGGTTCTTAGCAGTCGGCATATTTTAGAGGGGTTGTAGGGATAATTAGCCCTAAATTAAAATCGCTAACATTGTATCAAAATCTACAGAGGGATCAACTACATTCTTTAAACAATGTTTAGGGTTTGAATTTTGGTATTGTGAATGGAGAAAGTAGGTTGAGAGGGTCATCCTCATATTAGACCTTTGTAATACTAGCATATAGAAAGGTTTTTTTTGGTAACTGGGGACACCTAATGCTTGCTGATATTTGTTAGATTTGAGCAAATATCAAAAGTGGTAATTTTAATTTTGACAGGTAGAAGGGGTTTCTTGTAATTGTAACAAGTCTTAGGAAAATTTTAAAATTATTCCTAATTAATAGTTATAGTGTTTGAGTTGAAGTTCAGTTCTCCCTCTCACTGTCTCACATAGAGATTCAATAGTGAGAGCAGGGAGGTGAGAGAAGAGAGAGAAAGAGAAAGAGGAATAGAAACAAATTAATTAACAGATTAAAGATACCAAATGCGGTTGTTATCCCACCTCATACTTTATTAGTAATTAGCGGTATAGCATACTCGATACGTTTGTAAAATATAAAAATAATTTTACTTAATTATATGCTCAAATTCTGTTAGAATAGAAACATGAATATTTACTAGTTTTCCTCTATGAGTATACTATTTTATAAGCTTTTGAAATATTGTTTATTAAATTAATGATAAGTGATATAAAATAACACCTAAAAATAAGATTATATTAAAACAAATACAAAAGGAGAAAAAAAATACTAAAGGAGAAAAGAGAGAGAGACATCAGGCTATAAAAATCAGGGAGAGAGAGTATAAAAATGTGTGTGTATGTGTGTGTGTGTGTGTGTGAGAGAGAGAGAGAGAGAGAGAGAGAGAGAGAGAGAGAGAGAGAGAGAGATAGAGAGTCTATAAAAATGTTGAACATGAGGGAGAAACGAGGAAGAAGAAATCAGACATCTAAGGCACCAAAAATTCAAAGACAGCAGGCTAGTTATTAAAGAATCCTGATATTTTATAAAAGAATATAAATATATATATATATATATATAAGATGTTTATGAATAATTTCTTCAAATGATATTTTTCTTTCCAATGTGATTCCCATCAAATAAGGAATAAAACGCACCCAAGGTTGAAAATGTGGAAATTTTCAAAATTTTTATGTATCAAACTTAGAACTTGGTATTTATGCATATATTTATGGAAAATATAATAGGGGGTACTATTGTAGGCGGGTTAGGTGAATCCAACCAATTAGAAATCCGACGACTCCCATAAATTGTATATTAATAAGAAGAGCAAGGCAAGGCCTTCATCATCAACCAAAAACAAGTCAAATCACATGCTCATCATAATGTGGACATATCACATGGATAAACTACAATAAAGCCCCCAAACGGTATATTTAATGCTGGGAAAAAAAAAAAGCATTTTTGACCTCATAATTTAAAATTTTTTATATTTTAATCTCATTATTATTATGATAGTACTTTCAAATTCATTTAATACTATTTTATGGTGAAAATAATACCACCATTAATTTTTGGATGGAAGACATACGTACGCAATTAGTCAACCAATTTTAAGCTGAAAATCTAGGAGAAAAAAAAGGTCTCATATTTTAAGATTTTTTACACTTTTAGTCATATTATTATCATGATAGCATTTTGGATCCCGTTGGATACTATTTTGTGGCAAAAATAGTACTACCGTTAGTTTTTAGACAAAAGATGCACGTGGAAGGCATATGCGCCGTCAAAAGAATATGGTCTCACTACACACTACAATATATGTTATGGGGTAAAGGTTATTAATGGAATCAATTAAAATTGTTGTCAAAAGAACACGATCATGAGGGCCCCCTTTAAGTGACAACTATCCGCCCCCACAATTGGCCTACGTTTAGCCAAGAAACCCTTTTTCAATGCCTCGATCGAGGCGGGAACTTGGTGGTAGTAATAACTGGCTTGGTATGCGACGATCGAAAAAAATGGCCTGAACGAGCCCAAAATGATTATTTTTCGATAAAAAAATGAGGTCCAACGGTTCTGTAGACCATGAGATGACGCCCGGGTCGAAAGATATAACTATTCAAAGTTGCGTCGCCACATTCCGCATCCCGCATAAAAGAAATATTCGTGTAATAACTAGTAGTTGCGATCATACCAGCACTAATGCACCAGATCCTATCAGAACTCCGAATTTAAGCATACTTGGGAAATAGTAGTACTAGGATGGGTGACGCTCTGGGAAGTTCTCGTGTTGCAACCTTCCCCCCACCTCTTTCTTTCTTTTTTTTTTTTTTTTCCTTTTCTAACGCCTAATTTCTCAATTCTCTTTGTACCAACTTTTTATTTATTCATCCTCCCTCCCGATTTCGTGCCAAGATTGGGAAAGACAATTATGGAATGTTATTATTATTATTATAATTGTCAAAACAATAATAAAAATAATGAGAAAATAAAATAAATGAGGAAAAAGTAAAACGAAGGCCGGCAACGAGGGGCAACAGAGCCTACACAGATAGATCACCTGTCCGAGTTGAGTAGCCTTCTCGGCCAAGGCTGAAACTTGACGGCATCAATGGCAAGGCCTGATGCGAAACAATGGAAAAAAGTTGTCGGAACGAGCCCAAAATGACCATTTTTAGGTCTAAAAATGAGGCCCAACTTTACTCAATTGATCTCAATAATAACCTTTACCCCATAACATATGTTGTAATGTGTAGTGAGACTATGTTCTTTTGACGACGTATATGCCTTTCAAATGCGTCTTTTGTCTAAAAACTAACAACAGTATTATTTTTATCATAAAATAGTATCCAGCATGATCAAAATGTTATCATAATAATAATATGACTAAAAGTGCAAAAATTCTTAAATTATGGGACCAAAAATGCCTTTTGTCCCAAATTTTCAACCCAAAATTAGTTGACTAATGGCACACATACCTTTCACGTGCGTCTTCTGTCCAAAAATTAAGGATGATACTATTTTTGCTACAAAATAGCATTCAGCAGGATTAAAAGTACTATCATGATAATAATGAGACTAAAAATACGAAAAATCTTAAATTATGGGGCTAAAAATGCTTTTTGCCCATTTAATGCTGCACTTATTTGATATAATGTGCCCAATAATTGAATAAACAATATTAGTTGAATAATAACATAAAAGTTTTAGATAGATAAATAAAGATAAAAGAGATAACAAATTTAGACGTTTAGATATATTCTTAATAATTCAATGTTGACCAATGCAAGTTGGTAGCGACCTATCATATGTTGGTCACTTGTTGTCCCCTATAATCATGACCACCAAAAAAAGAAAGCAATTATTTTGATTTTTTTTATTTAATATTTCATATGTACGTTAATTTAAATGATCGATACGTTTATGTGTATATTTAAGAGCTTTTTTTGGTACACTCAACGCATATGTATATTGTATCTGCATTATAAGATGAAATGTGAACTAAAATAAAAGATCCAAATTGTATGTTAACAGGTTGAAGCTAAGGAATGGCTTTTTTAAAAATTCTGTACTAGCTCCAAAATTATTGTTTTCTAGGTCACAAAAATGTATACAAAATATACAAGTTCTTTAGGTTATGTGATTGTGGTTGTATATAATGATGCTCATGATGATACAAAATTAAACACTATCATTAATCAGGATTCATAGTTATGCACCTAAGTGAGCTTGTTATCCAATTGAACTACGAATCCCAAAACATCTTACACCACTGTATTCCTATTATACAACAATTAAATATATACACACAAGTCCTGAGCACAATTTAAATTTTCTATAATAAAATAATGTGCTACAATAATTGTTTGGCATTTTTAATCCGTTACAGATAGTTTTTACACTCTTACCTCTGCCTGTCCTTTCCATTTTTATCTCTCTTGTTTCTCTTCCATCAATATATATATATATATTAATTTGTTTTCTATTTATTTGTTAATATAGTTTTATTATAGTTATTGTAACTAAATACTTATAATTCTATAGTAATTATGTAACGCCCTGGTACTTCCTAGTATTTTAAAATCAATTTTATATGATTTCATGTTTCAAGTGATCATTATATTATGTGAAATCTTTCTTGTCATAAGCACTTTGTGATACATGCATATGTTTGCATACTTATAACAATTGAAATTATTTTCTTTCATATTCATTTACTGATCATAAAATACAAAATTTTCAAAAATATATATACATATATCTATACAAATTTCGAATTATATATATATATATATATAATAGAATTGGATACTTTTATATAAAAATCAAGTTATCCAAATGTCATCTTTATCCAAATATCATCCTTATCCAAATGTCATCTTTATCCAAATATCATCCTTATTCAAAATTTCATCTTTATCCAAAATCTTATCCCTATCCAAAATGTCATCCTTATCCAAAATCTTATCCCTATCCAAAATGTTATCCTTATCCAAAATGTCATTTTCATCATTAATAATTAAATAATGTTTTGTCTTGCCCTAAACTCTATATAAAGGGTTCAATGTCTTCATTTTCCACACACTCAACATAAAATCCCACCTATAAGACCCACACCCACAAAATCTTGCACTTTCAATATATATATCACACAATATCATTAGTATACCTTTCTATATACATATATATATAATTACCCCTCTTCTAAACCTATATATATACATATTAACCTTTCTATATATCCATATATACACTCCACACTTTATACTTATAAAGAAGAAGGTACCCATTTGAAAGGTAGGAGTATTATTTAACTTCATAAGTAAGATAGGAATTTAAGTATTTTGTAAGTCTTAGATATTTAATGCTTTCATTTTCATTATGTGAAATTATGTGTCTTCGTGCACCTATTAAAACACACGCGCACCTTATGGGGTTGAATGATATTTCTACTCAACCGTCGCGTTGACTCCTCTGTTTCAATATTTTTTTAGAAAAAAATGAGGTAGCGGATTAGAGTGGCGCAGCGGAAGCGTTTCGAAGCCATTTACGCAATAAAGTTATTTTTGTATTTCTTTTGAAAATTGTAACTTTTATATTTTGTACAAATTTTATGTGAAAATAATTATTTATATAACTATGAAATTTTACCGTTGCGCGTTTCAATCCAACAATTTTAATAAAATAAAAGGGTATTTTTCCGGGTCGTGACAAATTAAATCTAAATATATAATAAAACCATGGGAAACCATAGTCTACAATCGATTCGGTTGCACAATGCTAATCACGTTACGAATAATTTATATTTATCATGCGATTAGTATAAAGTATAAAAAAAATTGATTAATTGCATGAAAAGTACATTAATATTTATTACATATAATTAATTAGATTCAAATATCGTGATATGGTTGATTAGATTCAATCGAAACGAATTTGAGCTAAATTTTTTCTTATCCAACTCACACTTTAGAAACTTTTCCTACATAAAGACAAACAAGGCCCGTTTCATCTTCGCTCCTTCGTTTCCCTCCACCTGTTAATTCCTGTGACATTTTGGCGTTTTTCACCAAACCGTCGCCGCCACCACTCGCGACCTACCCTTCACAAATTCGAAAATTTCCCAAGAACCCCATCATCATATTCACACAGCGCCCCCACCCCCCCAAAAAAAAAAAAAATGCAGTGGGACACCATTATTGTACTATTAAAATAATACACGTAAAGTTTTCTACTTTCTAGCGAAATACAGACCGGTGCCACGCCGAATAGCCCACCTACTTAGATGGGCGTATTTAAAGCCACCAACCATATGGTCAGCTTAAGAATCTTGCCATATCGTACCTCTTGCCCGTGTCGTAAGGATCGCTGTACTCTGTATTCGAGGTTCAGGTCCTACCGCTCTTTGTCTGTGACTTCTCTTAAAGTTTCAAATTCTTCCTCATTTCAGCCCCGAGTCTCCTTTTCTGGTAATCTTTCTTGGCCTTTTCTCGTCTGTAAATCGGAATTCTTTTATTGGGTTCTTGATTATTTGATGTTTGCCGAAATGGGTTAGTAAAAAGGTGGCTTTTTTCTTCTTTCTTGTTAGTTTTGGGGCGGGGGCGGGAGTTGGGGATTGGCTGGGGTCGAGTTGTTGCTCTGTTAGTGGTGGTCAGATGGGTATTAATTGAAGCTGAGTGCAATTTAAGATATTTAACTTTTGAGGAATGAGATGAAATTGCGGCTATAGAAATTTGCATTTCACCTTGGCAAATTGAGTGGCTTTGGTTCTACAATTTTGAATCAATTGGCACATCTATGTTTCTGGAGCTTTGCAATTTTCAATGCTCACCTAAGGCTTTTTGATTGTGAATTTATGTTAGTTCGTACTTCAAATTTAAGAACTAGAAAGACGAGCCAAGAAAAGTAATAAAGTTGGCTGTGATCTTGCCACATAAGGGCTGTGCTAGTTGATCTTAATCTTGATTCTAGACTGATAATGACTTTGGCCCACTTACCTTTCTTAAACATTTTGATTTGTTCGAACTTCTATAAACGACTTAACTATATATACACATGAAAACAGCTGGAGAAAAAATAATATACAATTCATGTTAGGTTGAACAACTCTAGTCCTCTGTGGTGCAAAAGTTGGTTTTGATTATGAAGAAGTTGAGCTTGAGCTTCATTCATTTAGCTTATTTACTGATCTTAAGCACGGAAGTTAAACCATGCTATTTAATGGTTTGCATACTTCAACCTTCAAAGTTTATGTGTATATGCATTATTTTTATATTCTTGATAATAGAGATGTTTTATGCCCACTGTCGGTAGTTGATAAAAATCCTCTAATGAATTTCGAAAATTTGTTCGGTTAGGTGGTTGGTCTTAGAAGCCCTGTTACTTTATGACCCCTTGAGATATTTTGAGCCCCTAGCCTTGGCATTTGACTCCCTTTCTGCTCTCCATTTACAGAAACACATAACAGTGTACTTATGGAACTGGTCAAGGCAGTTGCCCAAAGAGGATCTTTATCTCCGGAAAGTATTGCAATAAGAGCCGATCAAAAAAGTCACAGTTATCATCAGCTGATCTCCTCTGCCAAGAAGATATCTAACTTGTTATCAAATGCTGATTTGGACTATGTAAGTTGAAATATTTTGTCTATCTTGCAGTATAGCTGTAACACATGCCATTGCATTGACACAGGGAAGCTGCTACTGGAGTAATTAGGAATTAAAATATGATGAAACGGTTCAGTATATGTATTGTTCATTTAATTTCAGTTAAACTCATCTGTTCTAACGGAACAGATTATCTTACCACGAATGAATGCTTGTTTTGTAGGTCAATGGCATAGGAGAAAAAAAGCATCTTGGCGGCGCTAGGGTAGGAATTGTTGCTAAACCTTCTCCTGAATTTGTTGCTGGAGTACTTGGAACATGGTTCAGTGGTGGTGTTGCAGTCCCTCTTGCACTCAGCTATCCAGAAGCAGAGCTGCTGCACGTGATGAATGATTCGGTTAGTCTATCACCATTGTGTATTATGCTGTCTTCTAGCCTGTTATTAGCTCTGTCTGGTTAGTGGACAATGATTCTAAGGCTTATAACTGTTGGCCTTATTTTCCTTTGCGTGTGATTTCTGCACTGCACTATCCTTATTAGGGTGTTTGTATTACTACCCTTATGTTGATTGTCATGGTCTTCAGTTGGATTTGCCATCATATCAGTAAACATAGTACGAGATGGGGGATGCAGACAAACCAAGCTAGTTTGTGAGCCTAACGAGCCAGCTCGAAAAAGGTTTAAGGTTGAGCCAAATAGTTCTTGTTCCTTGGCTTGTGACGAATCTTTTGATCCAAGCTCGATATCAAGCCTGATGAAATGGCCAAAGCTCAGCTCGGCTCGGTTTGTTTGCATCCCAAGTGTAGGACATTTGATGTTTTAAGAGTTCTAGTCATTAGTTTTTAATCTTCTGGATCTCATTTCGGTATAGGATATCACGATGATTCTGAGTACTGAAGATCATCAAGCATTAATGAAAGCCGTTGCAGCTAAGATTTCTGCTCATGTGTCTCTTCTTCCTTCTGTTCCAAATGTGAATTCAGAGTCTGCTGATCACACAAGAAATGGAGAATATCTGGAAAATGAAATTTCTCATGAGATAAGTGGTATGTGGTCTTCATATCACAATATTATATTTCATACTTCTATTTATTGCATTCTTCAGATAATCTTTACTGTTTATGTTTGATGCTTTAATATAGGGGATGACCCTGCATTGATCATATACACCAGCGGCACTACTGGCAAACCTAAAGGAGTTGTCCACACACACAAAGTTGTCTTAGCACAGGTACTTTCTTGTATTCTATGTCCCTCAACAAATTAAGTGCGTATATTTTTATTGGACATGAACACATTATTGCTTGGATCTTTGCTTCTTTCCACTGGGTCCCACTGGTTTACATACTAATTATATAACATTGTGATAATTCAGGTTCAAATGCTGACAGATGCTTGGGGATACACAGCGACTGATCGTTTCTTGAACTGCCTGCCACTGCATCATATCCACAAATGTCTTTTTTTTAATTATTATTATTACTTATTCGCCTTAAAGATATACTTTGATACGCCTATAGTTTTTTATCATGTTCTGTTAATTGATTCATATATGGTTACCGAAAGTTCTTTGTTGGTCTTAACTTCCTCCATACACGTGCATGGTATTTTCAACGCCTTATTTGCCCCACTCTATGCGGGTTCAACGGTAACTTCCTCAATTTCTAGCTTAACAATCCGTAACTGTTATTTAAAGGTCAGACATACTAATTTAACTAGTTCTTTTTAAAAGGTTGAATTCATGCCAAAATTTAGTGTGAGAGGAATCTGGCAGAGATGGCGGGAATCTTATCCAAAGGACCAAACTAAAGCAGATGATGCCATTACTGTGTTTACAGGAGTAAGTTTCACCTTTGATATCAACTGGAAATTTTATCATTTTCGTAATGCAAGAAGCAATATGCTCGCTTTTCTGCTCCACCTTTACTTACACAATAATTACATGAATTTGCACTTTGCTGTATAACTCTCTTTTCACTTCTGTAGGTTCCAACCATGTACACACGTTTAATACAAGGATATGAAGCTATGGATCCAGAATCACAAGTTGCTTGTGCTGCAGCTGCCAGACAGTTGCGTCTCATGGTAATTTAGCCAGTCAATTTTATTATGTTGTTGTTGCGAATCTCAAACTAAGAAACACAGAAGTAGAGAATCATTCAAGCTTTGTCTTTATTGTCTTATATGATAGATGTTACCGTAAGAATCTGTATTTGCTTGCGTGTGCCTATGTAATCTTTTATTTTATTCCTGTGCACCATATTTTTGAATAATAAGTTTGTGGATTGACAGATGTGTGGCTCCTCAGCTCTCCCTCTTCCAGTTATGCAACAGTGGGAAAGTATCACGGGACATGTGCTTCTGGAACGATACGGCATGACTGAGGTTTTTTATTCATCTATGTAAAACTGCTGTTCTATTGAATGACAACCTCGTCTAAAAGTTTAAGTTAGGAGAGAAGAGACGTTTTATATATTTAATATTTCTGACTCGCCCCCTAACAGGCTGGCGGCATTTCATTTTTCTTTTTCTTTCTTTTTCCTTTTTGCTGTTGTTGTGTGTGAAACCTTGCACGTGAAGCTCTTCTGGATATATGGGACGGTGTTGAGAGTTGAACACATGACTTCTTCTTTGGCCCGACTTTGATATTATATTGAATTATAAATGCTTAAAGCCGTCAGAAAAAGAATGAACATTAAATATTTAATATCTTTAATATATTTGTCAACTTTGATGGATGATCCTGATGAATGACTTTTCTTGTTTATGTTGATGGCTTCATGTTTCTAGTTTGTCATGGCAATATCAAATCCCTTGAGTGGCAAGCGGAAGGGGGGTACTGTCGGCAACCCACTCCCTGGTGTGCAGGTTAGTATTATGAGTTGTGGGGTTTCAATGCTGAAAAGCATATGCATCACATGAAGAAAAGTAATAAGATGTGCGGATCATAATGCTTTGATTTAATGAGCTATAAAAAAAGCATTATGTGTATTTGAAAGATAGCTTTATGAATTTTGTAATTTCTGAGAATCAGCAAAACCGATTATATCATAAACAACTTATTCTGAATTCATCACTTGTGAAAGGCCAAGATCATTGCAGAAGACTGTAGCAGTGATGATAATGTCGAGGTCGGTGAGCTTTGCATTAAAAGTCCTTCATTGTTCAAGGAATATTGGAAGCTGCCTGAGGTATTTTTAATCTCTAATTTTTAAAAGATAACTGAAGAATTCTAGTTGATTTTGTTTAGCTTATGGCTTCTTTTTCTTCATATCTCTCTCTCTCTCTCAAATTCATGATGACCAATTGTCAGGTGACTAAGGAGTCGTTTATTGATGGTGGATTCTTCAAAACTGGAGATGCTGCTAGAATAGATGAAGATGGATACTACGTCATTTTAGGACGTAAGCTTATTAAATTGATATTTCCATCACACTAAGCATGCTAGAAATCATTTCCTAATTACGGGAGGTCATAATTCAGGTACCAATGCTGATATTATGAAGGTTGGCGGTTATAAATTGTCTGCGCTAGAAATTGAAGCAGTTCTTTTAGAGGTTTGTTTCTCAGTTTTTTTCTTGTTTATTTTGTTCTCTGTTATAGAAAATGGTACTTGCACCTAAGCAACTCTATTTTTGCAGCATCCAACTATTTCAGAGTGTTGCGTGTTGGGTTTGCCTGACAAAGATCTCGGGGAAGCTGTGTGTGCAATAGTTATACCTGATGCCGAGATTAAAAGAAAACACGAAGAGGAGTTGAAGTCCCCTCTAACTTTGGAAGAACTTACCACGTGGGCTAAAGAGAAGCTTGCACCGTACAAGGTATCACTTGTTAAGTTGCTAAGTGCTCTTATGAATGGCCAGAAAACTAAATAACTGCAACTGGAGTAAAATAACTCGATTTTTATGACAAAATTTGTCTAGAGGTATTGACATTGACATAAGCCCAATAGAATCGTAAGTTTGGAACATGTTAGTTGAAACATAAACAATGAATCCCGTTGAACTGAACTCGGAAACAAGGTCCATATGAATCAATCTTTTTGCATTTTGCTGCAATCCCTTATAAAAGATTATTGCAATAAATTCATGTCCATTTACTTGTGATATGAAAGTTTCTGTAACCATGTTTTGGCTTGTTCTTCTATATATGAAGATACTTATTCCTGAGTGAAATATATGTTTATCGTGACAAATCTGTATCATTCTTTTGTTGCTGAATTTTTCATTTTTTTATCTTTTCCTCTCTGTGGCTCGTTCGCCTTGATAAAGTGCTTCTTTAAAATCATCCTTGTTATCACCATGGCCATTGTTGCGTACTTAATGTACTCTTTTCAGATACCAACCCGTCTCTTAATATGGGAATCACTGCCACGTAATGCTATGGGAAAGGTGACATTCCATCTTCACTCGTTTTGTTTGCTTTCCACTCACCGCAACATTAATTATTCACCAAAAAGATATTTGTTTGGGATTTCTACTAATATCAGGTGAACAAGAAGGAGCTCAAGAAAAAGCTAGCCGAGCAGGTGTAAGATGAACTGATGATGAACATTGGATCCTGAAGGTGAATTCTATGAGGTACAAAGAAATTCGCCTAGGCGGCATTATTGGTTGGCAGTAATTTTCAAATATCTTAGCTTGCAGAAAGTATCCCTACTAGGCAAAAAGAAAAATTAAAAAAAAAAATTACTTTGGGGGTGTAAGGTTTTTATTACTTCAGTTATTTTTATTCTTTTTCTTGTAATTTATTCCGATGGATCCTGTGCAGTTTCCTCAATATTATGGCGATTTTGGTGCACTGAATTTTTTTTAGTAATTTTTTTCTATTGTTGGTGGGCTAGCATGTTTCTGAATATTTTCACATGAGGAACAGGAGAGAGATCTTGTTCTTGTACTATGTATGGCTAGGAAAAGTTCATGCTACCTAATTAGATATTATCCATATGATGTTTTCACCCATCGGATTTGAATATGATGATATCAAAAAGTTTTAAGAATGTGAAATTATGACACCGTCGTACTCAATCCAATGACTGAAAACAATATGATGATATCAAAAAATTTTAAGAATATGAAATTATGATACCGTCATATTTAATCCAACGATTGAAAATAATACTTGGGCATTATCTAATGGGATAGCATCTTATGGCTGTATAAACATGCTGCACATGAATTGAGTTGTTTGTTCTTTCACTTTTGTGAATAGGGATGGCAACGGGTCGGGTCTGGTACGGGTTTGGCCAAACCCGAGACCCCGACCCGACAGAAAATTCTGGACCCGGGACCCGCCCCAGACCCAGCGGGTCCCGGACCCGACCCGACCCGCCACAGACCCGAACCCGGCGGGTTGGACCCGTTGAACCCGCCGGGTTCATAAAGATCCTCAATTAGAACAGCCCACCAAGAACGAAGTTAGACCACCTGATTTCTTGAGTTCATTTCTTCTCATTTTCCAATTATATATTGCCAATTGATTAAACATTCTCTACGTTTTTAACAAAAAACTGGATAAACAATCCCAATCAAGTTCTCCTCAACAGAACAAAGGATATAAATCACAACACTCAATTAATATAGCAAAAATTTCACCATTCTTACACCCCCACCCCAACCCAAGAAAAGTCAAAAGCACAAGTTTCTCACCTCACCAGCAGCCACTCTCAACAGCGAATCGCGGCGCGGCGGACGGCGGGGCTGGGCGCGACGGGGCTGGGCGTGGTGGACCTGGGCAGCGCGAACCTGGACACGGCGCTGTAGGGGCTGGTGCGGCTGGGTGCGGTGGAGCGCGGGCGCGGCTGGGCTGAATGGGATTGAGATTTGAGAGTGAGATTGAGATTTGAGAGTGTGATTGTGATTTGAGAATGGGATTGTGGGTAGGAATGGATGAATAGATCTCGTTTTCTTTGTTACTCTGTTTAGAACTTTAGATCTGAATATCTGATATTTTTTCAACTTTTTAAGATTTTTTAATTATATTTATTTATATATTTATATTATATATTTATATTATATATATTAAATATATTTATATATACGGGTCGGGTTCAAGTGAACCCGAGACCCGACCCGAACCCGTACGGGTCTAGAATTCTAGACCCGCGATCCGTCCTAAACCCGATTATACGGGTTTGGATCCGCCCCAAACGGGTCGGGTCCGGATCGAGGACCCGCGAAACCCGACCCATTGCCATTCCTATTTGTGAATGAAAAAAGTGAACTTTTGCAGGAGTACCGACTCTGAAATAGTGTATCAATTATTTCTTTGAAAAAGTAAAAGCGAAAATTTTGCAGAAGCAAAAAGTGCTTGTTTCTAGCTTTTGTACTATTTGCTACTTAAAACAGAGTAACAAGAGAGAGTAAAATTAGAATTTGATTTCCCTATGTCTTCTCAATCATCAAGATACATTTTCTTTAAATAATCAACATAATCACACAATCTATGAAGGACGATCAAATATACATATATATCAAGAATTTATGCAATATCCTAACATGGTGCGCCTGGTCTAGACAATTTCTCCATTTCCAAACTATTGCCCTCTACTTCACTCTTTCCAACTGTCTCAACACAAGGTCCGTAAGCCCAGCTACAACACATAAAATAGATCAAGTTAAAAAAAGTCATGGTTGCAAGAATCCAATAATAGAAATCATAGTGACCCTTGTTGATATTATTCGAAACCCAGTTCTCTGTCCCTCCGTCCTTCGTAGCACGATCCACCGTGCTCAGAACAACACTCGCCAACAAGTTCGCAACGGCCATCCCAACTCCGAACAACGACGACGCAACACTTGACATGCTCTTTGGGAATTCGGAGTAGTAAAACTCCGTTTGGCCTATGGCATTGAACGCCTCAGCCAAACCGTTCAAGCAGTGCTGAGGCACGAGCCATAGGGCAGACATGTCTACCACCCCACGAGGATTGTTGGCCAGCCCTTGCTCGATTGCCTTTTTTCTCCTGACGTGCTCCACTATGCCTGAAACGGTCATGGCCAGGCATGAGAGGAAGACCCCGATTCCCATTCTCAGTTTAACTCCAAGATGGATTTTCTTGCCAGCAATTTTAGATGCTAATGGTATGATGGCACGGTCGTACAAAACGACCCAAATTGTTAGCATGATGATTGTGAACATCCCGAATGAGCCTGCAGGGATCTGAAAGCCTGACATGATGTGTCTGTCCATAGAGTTAGCCTGGAGAACCGGAAACGAACTTTGGCTGACATTTATCGCCACCATGATCCCTGTGGACCATAATGGAATGACTTTGATGAGGGCTTTTAGCTCCTCGACTTGTTGAACCGTGCAGAGGTTCCAGTGGTTCACAGAAACCCCAGTAGAGGATACATCCTGAGGATTCTTGATGATGCAAGCTTTATTCAAGAACCTGTAAGCAAGAAAACGAGCTATCTTCTTAACTATCCTCAAATGTCAAATGTTAGTGATACTTATATTCAAGAGGACGGTGAAAACCTTAGTTTGTCACTTGGAGATGTGTATAAAGAGCCATTCCCATGATGATAACCAGTGGAGCTATGTGAAGGAAAGGCAAGCCTTCTATTCTTACAAGCGACAACGATAACTTGCAAAAATCCGGTAAACAAGCTCCTACCAGCATTCTGTTTGATATATAAAGGAGAAGCAAGAAAAAACAGCAGAGCACAGAAGAACATCAGGATCGCAGGGACTCCGAACCCCACTTTCCATCCCATGTGATCTTGAATATAGACAATGCCCGTTAAAGCTATCAAAACCGAAACAGATGCTGAAGCATAATACCAGCTGAAGTAGCTTTCTAATACTCTATCATTGTTGAGGTTGTCTCGATTGTCCAACTGATTTGCACCAAACGCCAACGAGCATGGCCTTATGCCGCCCGCGCCAATGGACATTAGGCCAAATGAGGATACCAAAAGAGTATATTGTGCCGGCGAGGCGTGTTTACAATGTTGTGTGAGTTGGTCACAAGTTGGAGGCCTTGCCCTTGAAATCATAGCGGTTAGCCATAGCTCGACCATTCCCTAATACAGATAAAAGAATGGTAAGAGTTCTCGTGTTAGTATAGGCAGGAGTGTAGTCGAAAATTTTAATTTGGTGGGACGAAATTGAAGTTTTATAAAATAAAAAGGCCAATTTTACTGTGTCAGATGTCCTAAATTACGGCAGATATTTCTTCAATAAGCACTTCAAATTTGTATCAAGAAAAATTAGATCTAAAACATATGATTTCTTAAATTAAACAAAAACAAAGAATCCAATGCTGTCTCCATTAAGTGAGATGTCAGAGGACAGAGATTATCAACTACTTAACCACTAAAGAAAGATCACATGCTCATTTCAAGCACATTGTTAAACTTAATACCAGACAAAATATGGAATTAATTACTCCATTTTTATCAGTAATTTGATCAAAACCAGCATAGTTTATGAAGAAACTTGGATGGTGTCAACAATATATGCGAGAACTATTTATGAAGTTCATTAAATTTGAATAATGGCATTGTTAATAAATTGTGTTGTCCATGAATGTAAGATGAGATAAATATAAGGGAGGTATTAAAATCAAGATGAGAAATTTGTATAATAATATAGAAAATACAGGGGAGGGTGCTGTAATTTTTAAAAGCTAAAATAATTTACCAGGAGACTGGCGATGGAACCCAGGCCAATGGTGAGAAAACGACCCAAAAATGAATCTGCAACGAAAGCCCCCAGAAGGGGCATAAAATTTGTAGCTGCCGACCAGTAAAAAATCACATTTGTAGCTCTTGTGACTCCCATTTTGTACTCATTCATCAGGTAAAATATCATGTTGGGCAGCAATCCATAGCTTGCCACCTTCTCGAAAGCCTCATTTGCTGCACCGAGAGAGAGAGAGAGAGAGAGAGAGAGAGAGAGAGAGGGCAACAAAGATCAAGACTTTTTGCTATTTTTTACTTTTTGAAATTCATACAAAGCAGGAAATGATTATCATCATCCTATTACTAGTATCTAGTGGGGATAATGAAATATGACTGTACCTATGATGAAAGGCATAGTTATGAGGCCACCCTTTGGCTTTCTTGAAGCTTGTCCTTCTTGGTTGCTCCTACTCCCATTTTCTTGAGAGGGTAAACTCCCTTCGATTTCCATTCACGCTTCACACAGCTAGTGCGTGTGTTGTTGTGTGTCATGTGTGGGATATATACACATAATATATAAACATACAATATATATATACATATATCTTGCAAGTACAAGAATTTTTTTTTCTTTTTTTTGTGTTTTTTTTGACATTTGAAGACTGAGAGTGAGAGCCAGCTAGCCCATCATCTCCTGTTTATCCTGAAAAGCGCAAAAGGGCAACAATCCCACAAATTTTTTCGGGAAAAGATATGAAAACAGAGCATCTAATCATTTCGTTGGCACGTCTGTAGGGGAAATTATTACACAAGGTCATCGAATTTTATCGTTCACTTTTATAATCATAGAAGTAAACAAGTGGTTTGGTGAATTATATCAAACTTAGATTAATAATAACAATAATAATGATAATAGCAAGAAAACAAGTGATGTAAAAACACCCTAGTTTCTTATCCACCATATGATGGGTTTTCATCCATGGATTCGGTGTTTATATCATGCAGTTCAAATTCAACCACGTGTTATGTATTAAATTTTTTATAAAATATATATAACATATGATTGAATCTAAATCATACATGAATGAAGCTCATACATCCGCTTCATAGAAGAATTTTCCCCATAGGATACCCATTGTTTGAAATTAATAATAATTTCCCTGTGGGAGTGTGTTGAATTTGAAGAGCAAGGGGGTCACTCTTTTTCTTCATCAAAAGTCAAGTTTTTTCAGTTCCACAGTCAAGAATTTGAAGGCTAGACCCCTACTCATTTATGGGGCATTTTCAACAAGCACTGCAACTTTGTAATCAGTACAATGTGGAAATGAGAAATTATAATATTGAGATAAAAACTAAACTTTTATGATTAATTGACACTTCAGAGTCGATTTATTTTCTTATTAAAAAAAGAAAAGAACTACCTTATGAATGAAAATTTTGAAAGTGCATTAGTGTGGTGGGTGGGGGCAATGCATAGGGCTACCAAACAATTCTCTTGCATTGAATATAGATGTTTCAAACGGTTAAAATTGCATAATATATTAAATTTATTTTAAAAGTGTATTTATATAATATATACATCACACAATCTAATTATTTGGTTCATATTCGAATCTCATGAGTCATATTCCGATGCACATAAAATCTTTTTGGGACAGTGGAGGGAAGAGAGTATTTGCGAGCTTATATCATGCTACTTGAGTTGATATATATCCGATAAAATCTAACTTGATAAAGAAGGCCAATTAATGAAATATCACACATGGCGAAGAATTTGGCCAAATAAACTATGTATTACATTTATTTTTTTTCATAATTAGAATTTATTTTAATTATTAATAAAGTTTATTTATTAACAATGTATTATGTGTTGCATTTAGGTTAGTGGAAAATCACAAGCCCCGTTTTGAGTTTTCAATTCAAAATACTCGTGACATTGAGCTATTCTTTCATTTTTTTTATTTTTATTTTTTGTGATAATTAAAAGAACAGGTTGGGAGGCTCGATGGAATATTTCTTTCACCAAAGTTAGGTAGAATTAAATCTAATTTGATTACCACAACTCGATGAACACACTAGTAAATTAAGCTATGCTTCTCATCGGACCAAGCATTATAAATCAGTTATCATCAATCCATAATATCCTCAAATAATTAACTAACTCTATGTATTTGAACTTAAATATTCAAAATTTGTACAATGAAACTTAATTAATAAACCATGCACCACATTAGTGGTGAATCATGGACGGTTCTAATCATATCCGATAATATATATATGATTATAAATATTTTTATTCAATGACTCATCATAATTTAATTGGATATATATGTAGCCAGTCGTAAAGCGTGCATGAAATCTTTAGATTGTTGCGTGTGGGACGACGTATTTGGCAGTAGTGAAATCAGCAGAAAAGTCGGCACTCAAAAGGGCAGAGGGTCCAGAAATGCATGGACACAGACAGGGACTACTCTTACTTTTATTTCCCATTTATATATGTGTATATATATATATATATATGCTTTCAATCACTCTAATACTAATAATTATTTTTCATCACCATCACAAGATTCTCAATCAAAAAATCCATGTCTGCTATTTTGACATCAACTACCTCGTGATAATCCCCACAACGATAATGATGTGAAGTCGTGAAAATATGATATTTCATTATTACGATGATTCCATATCGAATGACATATTGAAAAAGCCTCGTGTTTAAGAGTTTCTAGGTTAATAAAGGGTATTTCTTTTATGTACTCGGTTTGCACGGTCTGCATAATTCTATCAAACGATTCAAATTGTATTGCATCATTAATTTATTTCTAAAAAATATTAGTGTATAAAGTGTAAGATGCTTTAAGAAATTTGCCAATTTAATTCTTATATAAAGCCCATACACCGAATTAGTTTAAAAATTTTCAACAGATTAACTAGCAGAGTTTAAGATGGAATAGTAAATTCGCTAGGATAACAAAATTGTCAACTGAAGCTTAAAATCTATATCTACATGGAAAATTATACTCGACGTCAAGTTCATTTAAGGGCAAATATTTACACTTTTCATTCTTGAACTATAGTAAAATTGTAAAAAATACCTACATATGTGGAAAATTATTATTATCCCCCCAATTTGAGGGGGTTTATATATTAAGTTTAACGGAATCGAGAAAATGTCAGTTTTTCCTTTACCCAAATTAGAACAAATTACAATTATTATCCTGAAGCATGATGAAATTATAAAAAATACACTCACGTATGAAAAATAACATTACCCCTTAACTTGTATAATGAACATTTTAAGTGGCATAAATTATATGTTTTTTTATAAATAAGCATTAAGCTTTGTGGCATAAATCACAATATCACTTATGGTGTTCATATGATTTTCTATTTTATTATTGAAAATCGATGTCTTGTGTGGTTGGTAAATAACATTTTATAGTAAATCATTAATTATACAAGTAGAACCTTACATTACTTGAATACACCGATTAAAAAATAATAATTTGGTAATTATGCACGCCATTCACCAACAACTTTAAAAGACAACTTTGAAAAAAAAAAAAAATAGGAATATTATATTCAACCCCCTGTGATTTCAATAAGTTACAATGCAATACCACACATACTATGATATATAATAACCAAAAAATCCTTTGGAGTATTTTCGAAATTTCATATAGATAGACTATAGCAACTATTAGTCAAACTAATAATAGGTGTAAATTATTAAAAAATACATAACTTGATAGAAATCTTACTGATCTCTCAATCAACAAATTAGGGCTCAGAGTGAAAGGAATTAAAAGTCCAAGCAGATATATTTTATTTAAGAACAAAAAATCCGTGATAGTATTTCGAATCCACTTAAATAAAATTCACATTTTGATCACTAATAGATGTTAAGTATTTTTTTTTTTTTGAAAGAAGATGTTAAGTATTACTATATATACAAACTGGTCCCTGGTCTAGACTCTAGCCAACTCATTTCTTAATTCTTATTAATATAGTAGCTAAGCTACGCTATATTTTATTTTCGGACGTGCCAAGGAATTTTGCCAGTCTTAAGATGCTTTGATTAATTAATTTGGATGAGTTAATTGAGCTGTCCTATTCAATTGTTTATGTGCCAAACAGGTACAGAAAGTCGGTTCATTAACGATCTATTTTTGTCCTTTGAGAAAGATTAATCTTTTTCCGTGATTCATCTTGCAATGTTCCTATTCATTCGTTTTAATTCTGGAAAATAATTATTTTAATCATAATATATAATATAGAAAAAATATTTTAAAAATTACATTATTAGTAATTAGTGATACATTGCAGGAACAAAATATCAGTAATTAGTGATACATTGCAGGAACAAAATATCATGATAAGAATTATAAATATAATTACGGCAAATTGTACGAATCACCTCTGAAGTATAATGAAATTATAAAAATACCCCTAGGCGTGGAAAATAACCATTACTTACTAACTTGAAGGGAGTCAATGTTAAGTCAAACGGAATTGATAAAATATCAATTTTGCCCTTACTCAAGTTAGGGCAATTTCAATTACAACTTTTAAGGTATGGTAAAATTACAAAAAAATACTCCTACATATGGAAAATTACCATTACCCCTGACTTGTATATTGATCATTTTAAACATCATATATTGTATGTTTTTCTGAGTAAACACTAAGCTTTATGATCATTTTCAATATATGGGGGTGTCTTTTGTAAATTTATCATGCCTCAAGAATGATAATTGTGATTCACCTTCATTTATTATATTTTACATTTTCTATTGAGCATATACAACTAGGGATGGCAACGGGTCGGGTCTGGTACGGGCTTGGCCAGACCTGAGACCCGACCCGTGAATTGTTTTGGACTCGGGACCTGTCCCAGACCCAACCCGAACTCATGAGAGACCTGAGCCGGGCAGGTTGGACCCGTTGAACCCACCGAGTTTTAAAATCCATCCCAACCCGCCAAACCCGACTCGTGTACCTGCCAAACCCGCCCTGCTAACCCGCCCAAATAAATGAAAATTTTATTTTCTAATAATTTTTTTTAAAACAATCATTTTAAATTATATAAAAAAACCTACTAAAAAAATATTCAAATTGTATTTGTGCATGAAGAAATTTTTTTTAAAAAAACATATAAATCAAGTTCTTAATTCAACCAACATCAAGTTCAACATCATACCACAAACTACTCAAATAACAAAATAATTAATAAGAAAGTCTTCTTAACTTACACATCGCTAACACACTCTCAAATTGATTTTTAATTTTTAAGAGTTATTTTTAATTATATTTATTTATATATTTTACATATAATATATATATATATATATACACGGGTCGGGTCCAAATGGACTCGAGACCCGACCGAACCCGCATGGATCCAAAATTTTAGACCCGTGACCCGTATACCGAGTCCAAACCCGCCCCAAGCGGGGCGGGTCCGGGTCAAATCCGGATCCATTGCCATTCCTATATACATCAAACATATAGAAATATTTGTTAAATGCACGTTTCACATGAATCTTTAAACTGAATGAATATATATAAAATAAATAGGAGATGAAATAAAATAAAATTACAAAACGTGGGTGAAAAAAAAAATCATAGACGATCCAAAATTCTAGAGTAAAATTGAAATTCAGTAAAAATAATGGGGTAGATTATGTCTACACCCCTTTGAAATATATTATAATTACAAATTAGTTCATCTTATTTTGAAAATTATAAATACCCTCTCAAGATTTAGGACCTTCAAGTGAACATTAATATAGATGCCTAAAAGGTAACTTTCTTACAGCTATAGCAGTTAACTTCACTTCCAAAAGATGTGCCTCATTGAGATTGACAAAATCCCCCAATCAGTTTTTTTATTTTATTCCACCAACTTTTGTGAAACAATTTAATTTTATGCCACTACAATTATCACTGAGCATCATCGTTTATAATTCGATATCACATTTGAAATTGACTTCATATAAAATTTCAACATCTTTTGTGTTTTTGACAATATATAGTTTCAACATCTTGAACTCGTCTAGATTATATGTATCGCATCTCAAAAAAACATTAAAAATATAATTCGCAATTACATTTCACCTTGATGAATGATGAATTTTATCCAAATGATACATTTTTAGGAAATATTTATAATTTTAAAAATATAAGAATTAATTTGTAATTATATTATACTTCAATGCGTGTAGATGTAATTTGTGAAAAAAAAATGTGATGTAAGTATTTCTTAAAGAAACAAAATTTTAGATTACAAATTCCTTACGTCCTTACGAGTCAGGCTATAATTTGAAAATATTATTCGTACCCAAATCCTCACGCAATATTATGCTTGTGTAGGTTTGAGGCTATTCACAGTGTCACACCACATGGTGCCTACTACTTTCACTGCATGTGCGTGGCCCGCCAAGCCAGTGAAAAGCTTTTAATTGCATTAATATATTTTCAAAATTTTCTTCTTTTTATTTGTTATCACAAATAAATAGCCACAAACATTAAATTAAACACTAAATTTGTGTTGTACATACAAGTTGCAGATTAATTATACCATAAATTATAGTATCACTGTTTCAAAATATCTGTCATTTTAATATTTTATTTTTTTTAACTTTGCCCCCACATAAATTACCTCAATAGTCTATCTAATTATCACCTTTATTTTTAAAAATTGCTTTTTTTCAAGATACACTCAAGAAAATTGGAAGACTTTACACCTATTTACGTTATTCAATATTCCGATGTTGAATGCTTCAGGTCATATAAGCATTGTAATTTTCAAATTGGTGGAAGTTTCAATATGTGATTAATATTCGGGATAATTTTAGTAAGTTATTAATAAAAGTAAAATTATCAACTATAATACACTCTTAACTTCTTTTTAATATATGTGAAAAAAGTTTAAATAACAGATATTGCAAAACGGATGTAGTATTAACTACAATTTGGGATCTTTATTTCTCTTTCACGTAATGATACTATTTAGCCATTTATTTAATTTGTTATGATGCAATAATTTAATTTATATTTTGGATTATAATGATACAATAGTTTGATTAGTAATATATGAGCCATCAATATAATTGAATGAATATTCTTTAAAAACAACTAAATTAGCTACAAAACAATCTACTAAATGTATTTTTAGGAAAATATTTGTATACCCATACTAGATGATATATATCGGACGGGATCCCCTACCCCAAAACGATGCCCCATCTCATACCCCATACTCTAAATTCACGACACGTGTAAAATCTAATTAACATAAATAAATAATCTGCCGTTAAGTAAATCTTCAAGATTTACACGTGTCGTGAATTTAGAGTATGGGGCATCGTTTTGGGGTAGGGGATCCCGTCCGGATATATAATGATTAACAAATTGTTTGCCCTAAAAATATATTAGTGACATCTTCGTAGAGATAATTTACTATCGTCTCATTATAAGATCATCTAATTATCACCAAACGAGTATCATTAATGGTTAATAGTAACAATCGAAACACTAAATTCTATTACCATCGAACCATTGTGATAAAATAAAAGTTATTATTACCTAATAAATGCAACTGGTGACCATGCCAATTAAAAACCAGTATTGCTGAATCATTCTAAGCCCAATTGATATGTTGACCCCAATTTGGCCCAATATTGATGAAACAAAATTGGGCCACATTTTGCATAGACATCAGTGGCCCCGCAATTTATAATGGACCTGAGCGCGGCGCACTTTAGTTCCAATTTTTTGTTGTTATCTACTAAATTTAATTATTGTATAAAAGAGGACACGCTATACGAGAAAATAATAAGTGATATTTAAAAAAAAAAAAAAAAGAGAGACTAAATTGACGATGTGAATGTTATTAACAATAATATGCATTAAGTGATAGTTTTTTTTTTTAATTACTAATCCACTATATTTCTTGATTTTGTTTTAATTAGAAAAACCTATATAGTTACATTAGGTGAGAAGAAAAATGTGACTATGATTTTGTTAACAAATTTTAACATTAAATTGTCATTATGGGGGTCTCATTAATTATTAATAGTGAAACTTTGGACACAACTTTGATCACTATTGACATTGTAAAAATCATTTTGGAATTAAACATTTTTTTATAATACATATAATTATTCATGACAATATTTACGCTATACTTATATATATTATATCATCACTAATTTTCTTTTCCTTGTATTTGTATCAAATGAGGGCTGTCGCAGACTAATTTCAGTCTATCCTGTGAATCAGGTTCTAATTTTTTAATGATGTAATGATATATGGAATTAAAATCGACTACTGTCAACACAATGGAAAAAGTAATATTATTGACAAGATTTAAAAATAATAATATAAAAATTGTTATCAACAATTGTATTAAGTGATAATACTTTTTTATTTTGTCACGAATTAAGTTCTTTTGATGATAACAATTTTTATGTTCTGTCAATATCACTCAATGATGATAAAAATTAATGTTTTAGTTGTCAATCACCCCCTTGATCCTACAAATTTCACATGAATTGGCAATAATAACCTTGAGTTCAATTAAAGGTTCTATTCATTTTGCCACCTCTATAATAGACTATGTAGCACTAAGCCCTATTTTACCATTAAATGTTATTAATTTGATTCCAAATTTTATTCAACTCGTAAAACTTTATTAAATAAATACACATCAAACTCATGGATTTTTTGTCTGTTTAAAAATTCTTAAATAAATCAAAATTAGTTATATATGAAACTTTCTTTTATTTTAATTTTTATTTTGAGTTTATTTCAAAACATATATAATTAATTACTCTCAAATTTTAATTAATTAATATATTCAAACTACATACGTGCAGTTTCATAATATGATTATTTATACTATTGAAATTATATCAATTAATTATATTTTTCTTCCTATGTAAAAACATGAAAATAATTTTTGAAAAAACATAAATGATATGAACTTTTTTACTTTTTCCTAATTTGAGATGCAAAATATTGGTTGATCAATACCCACATTTCAGGCTATATCTATTTAATTTATTTACTTTAATGTGCCCAGACATGTTAAAAAATGTAAATATTAGGATCAATATTTATATTATCATTAAAGAGTATAAATAATTATGTTATAAATATTCATGCATAGATCAAACATATTAGCTAATCAAATTTTCAAATGTCTAGATGTTTATGGTGAACATGAATTGAAATTAGAAAAAAAGAAGAAAGAACTATAAGTTTATAAATTTAATTAAATGAAATTAAATACAAGTGGGGAAAAGAGTTTCATAAGTATTGACTGAAACTACTTATTATTTTTTAAATTAATTACAATTTATTTTATTTAATAGAGTTTGAGTTGAATAAAATTTTGAGTTAATTAATAAAAAAAGGCAACAGTAATATATATTTTTATTATAGTGGGGGTTTAAGTGAATTAATATGTTTTTTGATTTAGTTCAAGGCTATTTTTATCCATTTATATACGTGTTTTATTATTAGCGGGGTCTTTGATGTTTTCCATAGTACAACGGGGTATTTGATGCAAAACCCATAATAGAGGGGGACAAAGTGATTTTAACCCTAGAAAAATATAGCAACTAGTATAAGTGATTTTTTTTTCCTTATTTCGAAATTTTTCCGTTTGGCAACCAAAAAATTACTGTCATCAATATATATAGACAGTAATATTTATTGAGCCAAATCGAAAATATTAGTTGGGAATTCTTTATATGCCCATTTTGCGTTCTACAAATGTATTGACTTATAACATATAAATGCAATCTCAATTATTTGTTCTATATATGGGTGTACACTGGATTCATGCAAGATTAATTTTTTTCACATTAGTCGGCACTTCTTTTTTTAATTTTTTATAAATATAAAAATAAGTTGATCTTATAACACACACACACACACACATATATATACATATATGTAAGTATGTATGTCTATATATTAAATTATTTATAGGCAACCGACGGGCGCACTAGATGATATATCGAATGGCTAGGGCATGTTTAATTTGGTGATGAATATAATTTTCACACCGTTAAGAAATAAGTTCAAAATCAAGCATTGTTGTCACTTGTCACATTCTTACTTTTTGAAAAACAATAAAAAAAAACTAAAAAAAAAATGGAAAAGGGGAATTAATGAAAGGGCTTTTGAAAAGCAAGCAAAATTCCAGACAAGCCATCTTATTTTGTTATTTTAGTACTTGATGAATTGATGATTGTGTTGACCTATGTTTTAGCCACATACATACATACTCATGTCAAACAAATAAGACATACCATGCGCGCCCTTGGAGAAAAAAATAGTATTTCCTCATTAAATAACACACCCCCTTTTGGGAGTGGAAAACAAGTGGATCATCAAAAAGCAGAAGACAAAAGCAAAGAGCCCTAACCTCAACACCCCACCCCACCCCCCCCCCACCTCCACCCACACACACACAAGGAAAAAAGAAAGTTTTATTTATTTTTAACTAGTATGTGGGGGGTGATGAATTTATGACATGAGGATTGCGAAGGTATCGTGGAGAGATTAATATATTCAATTATTTGGGGTATTGTATATACGTTGTCAATGATCGATTTATAATACCTTGATTTAATTCACTATTTTATTGATTGGGCTACATTAACTAAATTGGGCTTTAGTTTTAATGAGTTTAAATGAAAGAAACATTTTATAATGACTAAATTTCTTCATTTGAGAAAGTCATATCACAACATAACCTTTTCTACCATAGAACAAAAAAAAAAAAAAAGAAAGGAGAAGGGACCAACTATGCTTAAATCTTTGGAAAAATTATATATATATATATATATATATATCATTTTTCTCCACTGCGTAAAGGCTTAATCAGTATTTGTGCTATTGAATATGAACATGTAATATTACATCATTTAATTTTTCCCATATTTTTAGTCTTCCGACAAATTTTCTTTCCATATTCAACAGGAACAAAATTGAACGCCACGTAATATATGGGACCTAAAAAAAAGATTCTCTTATTATTATTGTTATTATTATATAATTTAAAAAATGATAGTTTTAACTTCCAAAATTAATTAATATTAATCCTGATTTTGGCATATGAGTGGGTATTCTAAGTAGTCCTAATCAGATAAATTTGGACTTTGGAGCGATCAGCAGTGGCGCCTATGCATGATTATTTAATGATATATTATATAATATATGATGACCTAAGAATAAAGATAAAAAAGGAGCCACTTAACTGAATGTGGATGTCTGTGTGTGTGTGTGTGTGTGTGTGTGTTGGCGATTACATCAGCATATATATTAAGAAGCTTGAGGCCAAGGTATTTTCCTACTTCAAATTTTAAGCATGTGTGTTGGTTTATGAGTTAGTGGACAGTGGACTCGATAAATTTAGGTATATACATCCCAGTGTGCATATTAATATATATATATATATATATATATGTATGTATTAATGTATTTATAGTTCAGATCAATAGAAACGTTTTATACATGATATAATATTTGCCTTTTCCCAATGAGTGCTCCATTTTAGCCAATATAAAATTCAATTATTTAATTTCTTCATTATTCTAACTTATCACGCTGATTTTTCAACATTATGGTGTTGTAAAACTCAAACCATATGTATTTTTATTAAATTTGAAATTTTGTCTCTCAAAAATAATCAAAAATATCATTTACACTATACAAAATTCAAATTTGTTCCCTAAATCCGTAAGTTGTAAAAGTGTGGATGTAGGAAATATATGAAATGATAGCCAAATCAATTAATTCTTTGCAAGATCTTGGTTGTTTTATAGATTAAAACTAATGGTGGTATGATCAATGGCAGAGCCAATACCTCGGGTCAAGGGTGCATTTAACTAGCTACGAAATATCTATAATATAGATAATTAAATTACAAAAAAAAAAAAAGGCATGCACTGAAGGATGATCAAACAGTGCCCTAAAGAAAAATCAATATAAATGAAATTTAACCATAAATATATATATATACACACACACATATATATATATACACTCATATATATACACACACATATATATACATAATTTTAGAGAGTGTATGTGCACTCCTAGAAAATTCTTATCCGAACCTGGCTTGGCCGAACCAAACAAATCATATGGTAAGTGTATTGCACTTGCCAAGTGATTGGTCACTCTCCCTAAATTATCGACCATTCACACGACAAGTGTAAAACATTCGCCACATGATTAACACTGGTTCGGCCGAGCCAGGTCTGGGCTAGAATTTCCCGTGCACCCCTAGCTATATGGCTTCCCCACTGGACTGGTGTAATCAAATAATCAATTAAGGAGTAATTAAGAAGTAAATTCCAGAAAATGCATGCATATACCTGCAATAATACATGATGGCACATGAATTAAGATCAACTAGCTAGCACATTATTTTAGTTTAATTACAGAAAGCCCCTCAATGACCTGTTGAATTAATTTTCTCCTCCCTATCAGAAATTACAGAGACCGTTAAAATACAAGTAGCAAGTAGCATCAGAAGCAGTCACCAGCCATTAATTAGTTTACCAAGAATGACTGCTTCTGATGTTACCGCGGGACGGAGAAGGCGGCAAAATCCACCGGAAAATCAGAAACCACCGCCAGGAGCCGCTGGAGCCCAGTAATCGGCGCCGTTGTCGTTCCCAACGTGTTGAGTGCAAGAGATGGGAACTAAGCACAGCCCTCTACTTCTCAAGTCTCTAGCTCCTTGTGAATCCTGAAAATTATTTTCATTTTTCAAAAAATGTTAATAGTTTTCATTTAGTAAAGTAATAAATGTGTTTAATTACTATGTTTAGACAATAATCTTGAATGCATGCGTGTGATCATGATGTAGAGTAATGAAAAAAATTTACAGATATTGCTTTGTAATTGTGTTTGTGCCAAAAAAAGAAAAGAAAAAAAAAGAAATGCACGTTGTGCAAGATTAATTAGGTAATTTGATTATGTATATATATGCTAAAGTTACGTGGCATTGGACTGTATTGAAGAACTTCTTTTCGGAGGTGATACTTATAAATTTGTTACAAATCATCCATAGTTCGAATCTTCTATTGCATAATCGTGTTGTATCTTCTATTATACTTATTAATACACGCCACATGTATTGGAGAGATGTCGAGATAAAGAAAGAAAATTTTCCATATCATTAGTTTTTCTCTTTCCTTATCTCAACTGTTTACTGAGGAGTGTAATAGAATATGTAATACAATTATGCAATAGGGGATCCAAACTGAACCATCCATGCATAAAATTCTCACTTAACTATCGATATATAATATTGAAAGTTTTCTTGTGTATATCTATGTCTGTAACATAAAAACTCAAAATTAAAGGATTTATATATTTGATGTCCTGAGGAAAATCTAATGCATTTTCAATCAATTTTAATCTCCAATTGTTAATTTCAAATTTGCAAAATATACGTAGGTTATTGCATTAATTATTAATCTTGTGTAATTTAAAAAAAAGAATTTAAAGAAAACGTTACTTATTTACCTGGTTAGAAGCCCCTCTACCTTCAATGCCCATATCATTCAAGAACTACAAAAAAGCAATTAGAACAACAATAAATTATAAAATAAGACAAAAGGGAACATAAAATACAAGGAAAACGAAACATTAATGTCATCAACTTGCAGCTTTAACAAACTTACTTTCATGTTATTGAATTAACAAACAACTTTAAAAAAATTATTATTATTATTATTTAGTTTTAAAAAGCTGAAAATGCTTGTTTTTTAGTCAGACCACTTTGCCTACTAAAATATATATAACTTTACTAATTCAAAGCCTCTTTTAAGGAAGCGATGGATCCAATAAAACATATAATTAATTACCTGACCAGGCTCTTGGGGAAACAAACAATTCCTTTCTTGAACCTAGGAAAAAAAACATATATATCATTAACTAATACAATGTAAATTATTTTCTTGATTATAATGTAATTATTATGGAGGAAACTTAAAAACAAAGAATTGAGATTCCCGATATTAGTGTGTGTTGTGCGTGTAAAATATATATAGAGATATGTGTCGCTGGTGCATGGGAAAATGTGTACAGAAAATGTTAATTTAATTAACGGGGTACATATTTACAGAATGTTGGTGATGTCCTGTACTTGCCGATGCATTGCGCATGTAAGGGGAGCTCAGTGCCTGCAGTCAAATTGCAGGTGAAATCAAAAAGATGATAGGAAAACGAGAGGAATGTGACCAGTGAAAAATCGATTTAATTTGAGACGTATAAATTAAAGTGATACTTCTGAAAAATATCTCGATTATATGCGAATTACAACATTTGTGAAACATACATGTATCTCAGTAAATAATATTAAAATTTAATTGAAATACAGCTTTAATTACATAATAAATATTGATACATAATTATAAGGCATTTGAACCCCTTGAAATGTATCTTTAAACGCATTTGATTTCTCATCAAATTTCTTATGAGCCGATCAATTGTAATCCGACTTGCATTAGGAATGTCATATAATATGGTATAATAATCTCACCTAGGAGGTGAATTTTTGACATTTCAAATTATACATTCCAATTGACTCTTGTATATTATCTATCTTATCCCTAAAATTGATATGTAACCTTACTGAAAAATAGCATTTCATGAGGGTAAAATCGAATTTTTGTATCATTAATACTATGTTACACATACAAATCAAACATGCACCTTTTTAAAGAATTTAAGTTAAGAAAATTATCATACCAAAACAAACACACTTACGAAATGTCAAAAATGGGAACCATCCACTTAAAAAATTAAACATCTTATATACGAAATTCATTATCAAATATGACTATTAAGACAATCAGTTACATTGCATTTTAGCTAGTTCTTTTAGATTAAAACTATCGCAACTCATTAATTTGTAGAATGCGCTTGTTCACTATCTTTCAATTTAAAGTCACTTGGGGTTTTTTTTTTCTCTTGCATCATGTTTTCTTGAATAAGATAAATAACTATGAAAAAGTTCATGTATTTCAATTGTCTATACCAATTAAATTATAAATAATTATAAATCAAATTAGATATAATATAATAAAATGGTGGGTGGGGTTTTTGGGGATGTTTGCGCAGATTTTAAATTTTCAAATAAAAAATAAAAAATATGCATGTAAATTTTAGCTTGATACAAATTTGGTTGTGCTCCCTTCAACCCTCCACTAGCTCCATCTTTGATTAGTGGTGGAGCTATATATCGTTTAGGGGTACATGCGCATCTCTTGATTTTAAAAGATTAAATATTTGAATAACTATCCTAATTGTCCTTTATGACACTCCCTTCGATGCACTTCTTGATATTTTTTTTAAAATTTAATTATTTGAATTATTTGTAATCCGTAATAGGTGAATACATTCCCTAATTTTAAAGTTCTGACTACACGACTGTGAATAATCTAATTGAATATATGCCATGTATAGGTGAATGACAAAATTAAAGAAGGAATAATTAGCTGAAATGGAGGAACATTCACTGAGCTCTTGTGGTTAGCAATGAAGAATATAATACCTCAATTTGACCCTGAAGGAATCTAATGTACCCAATGGCCTCTGACAACACAGAAGCAGTGTCGGTCTGCAAAAGAGAAACATCCCTCAAAAATCAATTAGGAGCGTTTTATTTCGTTTATTTATTTATTTTTTTTAAACCCAATTTTCTTTATGGGTTTTATGATAAAGAAATTTAAAGTGCTTCTGCATAATTATTCCAGGTGTTTTAGCAAAAAGATCATATTAATTGGGAAGCTAAGTACACAGTAATTGAATAGTGTGCAATTTTTATAATTTACCTTTCCAAATGGAGAAACAAGTTGGTGAAGAGCTGTTATTCTATCTCCTAGCTTCTCCTTTCTCACCTGTATAAACATTGTGAAAATTCATTTAGTAATTATTTCATCAAATTAAATTTTACTATCCTCATACAAATATGTCTAATAATCTCAATAATTGCAATATATATATATATATATATATAGTAAAAGGAGACCTTATACTTAACATAATTAAAGTGAAAAAAAAAAGAGATTCCTGACCTTCAAAGCTGGTTGGGCTGGTGACTGTTGAACCCTAGCCTTCTTATTAGATACCCCACCAGTGCCCGTGCTATTGCACTTTTCAACAAAGCCAAGAAAAAAAAAATTAAACTAATTATTAATTTCAAGAATCTGACAATCAATTATAAATCAAATGAATAGTTTTTCTCAAATTTGAAACAAACAATTCAACAAAATTTCTAAAAACGAAAACCCTCAAAATTATTGGAGTGTAGAATCATTGTTCGGCTTTGGCGTGACCAAGAAAATCAGATGTCACTTTTGGGTTTTGTATTTTCATTCAGTAATAATGAACCTTTAGACATATGAATTATATATTATCCTAAGAAATTATTACTTCTTTTTTTATTTTTTTTCCTCTTTCTCTCCCACCATCTTCTTTAATCCTTTTTTTTTTTTTCTTGTAGCGAAAAATACGAAAAAAAAAATAAAAATATCGTTACATATTCGTACCTCAGATGAATGTTCTTGATTATTAATCCTCTGATTCTTCCCTTCGACAGCCGGAGGCGACTTGGCAGCGCCGGAGAAATTCAAGATATTGTTGTTGCTCAAAGATGTGATGCAAGAAGTGGGAGAAGAGGCTGGCAAGATTTGGTTAGGCCAAGAATTGGAATTAGAATTAGGTGTAATATTATTGGGGTTGATTAATTGGTGATCTAGATTATGTGCATAAAGATGGGTAGATTCATGAGGAGCTTCTTGCTTGACATGATCAACAACAGTAATAGGAAGCCTTGTGAAATTAGGTGATGATGATGGATTTAAATTCAAGACTTGGTCTTCCCAATTCTCTAACTTCTTGTGTTGCTGAAAAACACTGGCACCATATCTCTCTTCTTCTCCACCACCCACTCCTCCCCTGCACCAAACCAACATTCAATCAATCAATCAATCAAATTCGAAACCCAAAAAACACACACATACACATGTGTCCGTGAGTGTGTGTTTTTGTAAAAAGCTGCTCTTTCACTAATAGACCAACTTGTTATAGATTTAGTAAAGTGCCGCCATAAAACATAATTCTATAATGGAATTATTCTATCACAAATTCATTAATAAATGTCTTGTCATTAATTATTGATTTAGTTCTATTTTAAAAGAATTTCATTACAAATTCATCACAAATGCTTTCTATATTGTGACAGAATTATTCTGCCACAATTTATTCGCACTTTCTTGTAGTGAGTGTTGAGCTGATAAAAATATATGCGGCAGCAAGGAACCACTAGCTAGGGACGAGTAAAGAACAACAAGAACCCAAACCACTCATAAGCTATACGCGTGTGTGTGTGTGTGTGTGTAAGAGAGAGAGAGAGAAAGAGAGAGAGATTTACAGAAGCAGTTGGCTCCAAGACCTAACTGGGAAATCCTGGTTGTGCTGATGATGATGATCAGACGGCGGAGAAGGGTTCGGAGAAATCGGAGAACTAGAGCCATAAACATGACCATACTGAGACTGTGGATGCATGCCGTTCATGCTCCACCAGTTAGGGTTTCCAGCCATCATTTGTCACTAGCAAAATCAAGAATTCACACAAATATTGAATCCTGTCTCTCTCTCTCGCTCTCTCTCTCTCTCTCTCTCTCTAGTCTCTCTTGAATTTCTCTTGCTAGAGCTTTTTATCCTCCAAAGCTCAAAACTTTGGCAATATCTTTTCTTGTTTGAGCACCAAAACGAGCCTTTCTTGAAGGTTTCAGGGCTGTGTTTGCTTTCTCAGAAGAGGTAGAATTGAAAACCCCTTCATGTCTTTGTCAAGAGAGAGAGAGAGAGAAAGAGAGAGAGAGTATTTTATACTTGTGGGGTTGAGCTAAGTTCCCTTTGTATTTGTTTCCTCTCCCTCCTTTCCTTTATCTCTTTTCCACCTTAAGAAAAAAGTTTTTTTTTTTTAATTATGACAATATTCTTTATATTATTCTTGCTTTAGCTTTATTAGTTATTATAAAGTAGGACAGGAAAAAGGACGATGGCGAGTCTGTTTCAGGCCAAAAATAAAAAATCGATGCCTGTGAAGCGAGGGAAATTTTAATCTGACTAAATTTTGGTCGAATCCAAGCTAATTATATGACGATTTTACGTGATTATTGTATAATTTTAATTAAGAAAAATATTTAATTACGTACTTGCTTTAATACGTAACCATCATATGATTTATTGAATCTGATCATGAAATTTAGTTGAATTTAACTTTTAAATTTTGAGGATCAATTCTTATAAATTTCCTGAAAACGAGGTGGTAATTAGTAAATAATATTGCCAGAGATCTAGGTTTGTTTACGAGTAATTTCTTTGTTCATATAATAATATTAATAACCGGATTGGCTAATAATTAATTAGATGATAAACCCATGTATAGGTTTAGCAAAGTAAAAAATGAATAGCATTTCTATAAATGCAGAAAAAGATGGTTGCTTTCTTGGAAGAACTTGTTCTTTTGGCTGAAAGTCGTTTTTGGATCATAACTTCAGGAATCCCAATAAATCATTTCCTTTATTAAAAACGACTAAGTTCAGTAATTAAAAATAACAACATAGACGTGTAGAATGGGTTCCCATAAAAAAGAACAAAGAAAAGAAAATCACTTTGAATAATTGTAAAAGGATTTCGATGATTGTTAATTACGCAATCTTTTAGTCATGCATGATGCCTAATTCAAGTAACCAATGAAGTTGAAGTTCCAAGATCATAAAATTTTGAGCTCATATCCTATCAGAAATCGAACATTTGACCCATTTTATTGCGATTATTTTTACATTGATTTTCATACTTGTAGATGTCAGTCACTTCTTATGTAATAATATAGGAAATATTATAACTTAATTTTGTCCGTTTTTGTTAATGTTTTTAAATCTTGGCCGGTAAGTATTTAAAGTTTAATTTTAATCCTATATGCTTTTAAAAAAATATCAATTGTGATTCGATTTAGCCAAACTCCGGCTAGTTGTGCTGACATGGATAATTAATTTGGAAGTTTTCTTAATTTTCCCGTCTTTTTGTTTGATTATGTTGCCTTTTTTTGGATATAATTTTGATTAAAATACATTATTTGCCGCATGTATTGACAATATATACACATACACACACATAATACATAAAATATTTATATATATGTATATATACATAATATATAGAAATCCAACCTCCGCCACTCCACCAGCATGCAGAGAGATCCAAAGGGGGAGGGAGAGAGAGATTGAGAGGGAGAGGGGGAGAGAGAGAGAGAGAGAGAGAGAGAGAGAGATAGGGTACGGTGGCGGCATGGTAGTGGAGGAAGGGGAAGGGCGACGTCAGGGTAGGATGAGAGAGAGAAGAAAAGACAGAAAAAGGCGGGGGGGGGGGGGGCAGGGGCGGCGACGGTGGTGGAATGAGGGGCGGCAGTGGCTAGGTGGTGGAGGGTGAGCTAAGATTTTGTTTGGAGAAGATAATAATTTTTATTCTCAAGGAATTTGTTTTTTTTGTTATTCATAAAATATCTAAGTGCGCATTTAAAAAAATACACAAAATATATGCAAATACACACATGTCAATCATGCACATGAAGATTGTGAAAAAAAAAATCCTACTTGGTAAACATATCATTCACCACCGATCAAAATCTTCAAATTCATTATCCACATCAGCGCAATTCGCGGGAGTTTGGCCAAATCAGACTAAAATAGATAATTTTTTAAAAATAAATGACTAAAATTAAAATTTGACTACTAACCAGACCAAAATCCAAAAATGTTAAAAATAGAGGACAAAAATGACAATATTCCCAATAATATATTATGATCAATTTGCTTCAAAAAAAAATTGTGCCATATTCTTACCTTGAATTTCTTCCTAGACTAATACTCCATCTAGAATACAATTATGAAGATCCTCAAACACGAAATGCAAGCTAGATATAGTATATGAACGACTTCATTTAACCACGCATATCAAAAGTCTTAACTTATCAAGCAAAAATTATTATTAATAGAAAAAAAAAATAGCTTGATTATCAATCAAAACTAAATGTTGTTAATTAATTTGTAAGTCTTGAAAATATCGATTAGCGTATAAGAGAAAGCGCGGCTGCGCGAGTGAACAAGGCTAGCTTTTCACTTTGATTCTTTAAAGTACTTGTGAAGCTAGCCATAACAAAAACAAATCATAATTAGTTTGAAAAATTCTCATCATGGATAACTAAGATTAGCTTTAGGGCAATTGGAGAAAAAGCTTCGCTTAAACTATGGTTTTCCCATGAGATGGCAGTCATTTTCTTGTTGACCTTTGATTAAACAAACAACGAAAAAGTTGTTGGCAATCTACTGTGTTTATTTTTTTATTTAAGGGGGAATAATCTTTAGAAGGATTGGAAGATTAATTTATGATTTTCAATTTAAAGCCATCTAGACCTGGACCTGTCCGCTTAATTATTAATTCCTACTTATATAACTTACCCTCTTTTCTTAAAATGCTTTGCTCATTGAACTATTAACTGTTTTCATATTTCGTCTCTTCGACTTTATTTGATATTAAGTTTGCAATCATCTTCTCATCAGCCTGGTTAAGTTCTCGTTACCATTTATTTTCTAAATCCACGTACCCTACAGTGTAACACTGGCAAGTTGTTCAATTTGGTGTTGTCATAGTAATTTAACAATGTTTGTTTAACCACAACAATTTCCAATTATTGGTATTTATTGTCAGTATCACTCTTTAGTATGGAAAATCATAACTAGTCGAGAACTAACCGCTCGACCCATGTTTTATAGGACACAACAACTTCACGCCAACTATACCCCCGTCACTTCAAAAGGAGGTTGTGTTGCCAAATATATAAGGAAATGTGGTTGCGTCTGTACCATTAACTATAGCTTTTACCCTACTAAAAAGTACTCGATTCTAACACTAGCCAGTGCCTAGAAAACTGAGAAACTCTTCTATGCATTCTCGTATCTATGACTTAGAAATTTTCCCATACCACTAAGAAAAATAAGAAAAACAAAAGCAAAATAATCATCATCCTATTCCAAAAAAAAAATAAATAATAGAAAAATAAAAAATTCACTGCTTTGACGCCAACCTCATCCTTTATTTTTATGTCATTGTGTCGTGCTGGAGGAAATATTTCTCGAGGTTTTCGCTTTCAATAAAAAATATATTTGTTCTGGCTAATAATTGTTGCTAGATTAACTTTTTCATAATTTTTTATCAGCAAAAGTTTGAGATGGATTAGACATATAGCTTTTGTTTTCAAAAATTTATATTATTATATAATCTCAAATCAAATTTGGAAGGTGGGGGTCTTACATTGGATCCCTGTCTTTTAATTAGAAGATAATCGGCAGTATTATTAATATTAATTAATAGTGATAACAAATTGGGGTCAAGAGAGGGGTCTCTATTTTCCTTTACAACAAAGACCAGGGCAGTTGAAATCATTAGGAAGAGACATAAATTCCTTCATTTGCTTCATATTTCTATAAGCTATACCCGCAACACACGACAAGAAGAACCACATTAACGACATTAATATATATGCCTAATAAAATGTCAAAGTTGTTTTTAGTTAAGTATAATTAATTAATTAATCCATAATAATAATTTTTATTTTTTTATAATTATAAATTCTACAAATTTAATCGCGGAACCGAATATGTATAAGTTTTCACTATATATTTATATATATGTATATATTTATGTATGTATAATGACAAAAAAACTGTCATTGTCATTATACATTAATTATTCACTAAATGTCAATATTGACAATTTATATTCAATGTTTATTGTGATTAAGCGAAATTGCTTTTACATCAAACATCATAAGGAAAAAATAATATTACTAATAAAAGTAATAAAGTTTTAATTTGAAAATTATGATTAATTTTATGTATCAAAAGACAATATATTTTATTTTGTCATTTATAAGTTTATTTAGTAACAATTCTTATTTTGTCACAGTATGATTTAATATTGACAATAATTAATATTTTAATTATTACCGTTAATAATTAGTGACAAATTATATTGAAAATGTTAATTTATGACAGACAATTGTCAATATAATTTTATTACAAGATTTTTCTTGTCACCAAGTTGTTACAATAAGTGTGTCACAAATTCCAAATGATGACCAACTTAAACATAATCTTGTCACTATTGACCTTATGAAAAATTCTCTTTGTGACGAAATCAGTTTTTTGTCGTTAAACTCATATAATTCGTGATAATTTTTATATTACCACTTAATTTATATTGCCACTATTTTTCTTTTTTTTTTTTCATGTAGTGAAAAGAAAATTCATTGCCGCTTAATATGCACTACCAATAATAATTAACTTTCATAGCATCACTTAATATTTTGGGAAAATTTTTCATGAATCGAATATATGCACCTTATGGTCCAAATTTAATCACATGCTATGTATTAAATTTTTTATAAAATACGTACAATACATGGCTAAATTTGGATCGCAATGTGCATGAGTGGAACTTATACACGGTTCATATAAGAATTTTCTAATATTTTGTCATTGACATTATTCTTTTTTATTCCCTTATAATGACATGACGTACTGTGTGTTGTACTTTTTGCTCAATTCTCACGGCTAAGTGTTGAGACTTGAGACCCACTCGACGGTTGAGTCAACCTTAAAATGTTTTTGGGGCAAAAATCATTTTGAAAGTTTGCTGTAAATTAGCATATATAAAGATTCTGACTTATTGAGACTCAACGAATGATTGTCAGTGATCAATCGATCAATAAATTTCACAAATATTTAATTTAATTTGGATACATATACATGAAAACAAAACAAGATATCAAATCAATGTCCAACTAGTTAAGAGCAAACAGTATCCTTATGCTATGAAGCATGAATTGCCTGTAATCTATTTGACTAAACTTATTTGAAATATTTTACAAGTTCGTATATTTTATAAAATATTTTAGAAGCTTATAACTTATTAAATTTTATCTTAAAAATAAATTATTAAAGTGTTTGAATAAATAAAATGCCATGTAGTTTATAAAATATTAACAATAGCAATATTGTAATTAATTTGATTAAAAACAATGGGGTTGATAATATCTTGAAAAGTGAGTTGACTCCACTTTACTTTTTCAAAAAGAGCTAATAAGTTTATAAACATCTTATTTAAAGAGTTTACAAGCTTGTTTTCTAAAAATTTTGCCAAACACTTAGCACTAGCTTATAAGCTGTCAAATATCTTATAGAGTACTGTCTTGAATAGTTTATCCAAACACCCTCATAGTGTTAAACCAAATAAGTTAAAGCTAATTATGGTTAGTAGCCCGTCTTGATGGGCTTTTTTTAATAAGAAAAGTACTTTTTTTTCTTCTTTAAAAAAAGATAACTTTAATGAAAAAACTGTGTTTGACAGAGGATTTTAAAAAATGCAGAAGCCATAAAGCAAAGCCTTAGTATGGCTCTTTTTTTTCTCTGTGAAACTATCTATAATAATTCTTAAAGAAAAATACAATTTAAAACATATTTAAACTATTGCGCTCAAATACAAAATTACTTAATTTATTAGTTTTTTGTTTTTTTTTAAATCTACCCAAATGGCCCGCCTTTTAAAAATTTTGATCGGAAGCTGCAAGAAGACTACCTATGAAAAGCCTGGGCCAATTCCAGCCCAAGTATTTTGATCCAATTGAATATTTTAGTGGGTCGAAACATTTTATTTGCAGGCCCAAAGTCTTTCAGATTTCCTCAACTATAAATTGTTTGTGTGTTTTTGTTGATATCTCAATATCTAAGCGATTAAAACGGATGTAGTGGCATTTTTGTCTTTTCAGATATTAAATTAAGTGTGTGTTTTGCACGATTAAACGTGGCTGGATAGAGTGGGGAAAATCGGATACACGAAATGACATATCTATCCTCCAGTTTACAGAAAATGGGAAAAAATTGAAAAATATAAATAATAAATCGTCGACAGCAGGATTCGAACCTGCGCAGGCAGAGCCCAACAGATTTCGAGTCTGTCTCCTTAACCACTCGGACATATCGACTTGCTATGTATAGGCTAACAAGTTCTCTCTATATATATAGGTGTTTATATTTAATTAGCAAAAATTTGAATAAATTCTTTTAAACAATTGTCTTGGATCAAGGAATTAATCCATACCTCAAAACTAAGAAATATTTTCATTTAGACTTGAACGGATTTTTTTTTCCCCCCTCAATTGCACGTTTCGTGAGTACAATTATCTGCTCAAATTTTGTTTTTCTAAGTAATCCATAAGTGTTTAGTCTAATGTTGTTGAAAGCGACCTATCAATGAGTATCAATATATACAAACATTGGTTACATTCAATGTTTGAAACATTTGCAATTTCATCTTTTTGTCACATCATTGAAACAAAAAGAGGAACAAGGAAATAATAAAAAAATTTTGAAGTCAAATCTCAAAGATACTTTACTCTCAATTTATTAACACATACTTGAAAATTACATAAAGTACCAAGTTTTGTTGCAACAATTTCACAATCAAAGACTTTTTCAACACTTGTATCCTCAACAACTAAATACAAGGGGGAAAAAAAATTAAAAAAAAAATAGTGATACAAAGTTGCAGAAGCACTAGCTCAAGAAATTCATGCGAGTGTGATTTGACTTTTGAATGGTAAGAAGAAAGTGCTATAATGTTCCCAATGTTACTTCGAGTCAATCCAATTGGCTTCAAACTTATTTTAGTGCTCATTCCACTCCTACTTCCAAATATTCGTATGATCATTGAAATTATTGCAAGCACTTCGTTAGAATCTTCAAAATGTTCTGTTTTGAAAATATGAAAACAACAATAATAACTTGAATTAAAGATTAAAAGTTTTTGTTGATATTAATTAGAATTCTATATATCTCAATTTTTATATATTTTTTAAAATTAAAAAAAAATATTTATCTAGTTGACGTGGCACATTTAGGGGCTACCACGTGGCATCGCCCCAGCGACACAAGCACCCAGGAAATTCTTGTATTCAATGGTTGGATTAAATCACAAAAGCATTTAAAGATTTTTTTTTAATCTAATTAACACAAAATGTGGTTCAATTCTGACCATAGGTGCACCGGTGGATCTAAACACTAGGTCCATGTAAGAATTTTTTCAAGTGCACCCCTCAATAGTTTTGCCTGGTTGAGGGCCCCTTGAGGTTGCGCCAAATGTCTGGCCACTCAGTTGGGTTGATCGAAACGGTCGAGGGGAGTGTCCCTCAACAAGCCCAAAATACTGATCGAATGATAATTCGAGGATCACCATCATCCCCTTTGAACTAATTGTCTCATTGATAAGACATGCAACCATATGTACTTAATACAGGATACATTAGCCCACTCCAACATTAAAAGCATCTGCAAGTTGACCTCTCGTCGACTATCTTGGTATTACATCCCATTATTGTAGCTACCCTAAGTGTCATGTCAGATCATTAGATTATTTGGTGGATCCATGCAAAATCATGATTTCGTATGGAATTTAGGGTATAACCACATTTATAATATTCACATGACTAAGATCTATCCACTATAAATACCACTCATTTATTGGCATAGGTAAACTCTCATTAATATGTTCAACTCTATGATATTAATCTGATTGATGCTCCCTTTAATTATTGAGTTAAGCATTTGAGAGTTTTAATATTTTATGGAGATCTCTCTCAGTTAGCTAATATTTGCTCGTCACCTTATACATGAAATCATTCCCAAGTCATCCTCAAAATCTGTTCGACCAAGTCCAGTTCTCAACCAGCTCGACTGACCAAAATTCAACCCACATCAATGGTGAACGTTCAAACAATCATTTGAAAAGAGTAAAAAGAATTAATATTTGTTGATTAGTCATTGTCCATTGCGTTTAGAGGGTGTATTATACAACACATAAATTTTAGTATGCGTACTCATATTATCAATCATGCTAAGTTTAGGATCTATTTATCATTTGGTAGCTTATATATTAGCACTCTTAATGTATGACTTTCTCGGAACTTTTGATGTAGTCTAACGAGTTTAAATTTGAATAAATGGACAGGGTTTCCATTCCCAAACGTGGTTGATTATAGTTAAGAATGTCTTTTGTGTTTTTCCCTCTTTTATTAAATGGGAACGCGTGCCTGGAAAAAAATGAATGAAACATTGATCGCAACTTGACATAAATGCTATATACCCACTACACGTCCTTTTCTTTTATTTGATAGAAAAACACATGTGGTGTTATTCAAGATTTTCGTTCGATGGGAGACACGATTTTTGACAATATTTATAGAGTAAAAAAGCGCACTTTAGTATTAGGTCCTGTCAATTTTTCAGTCATTGAGTCTATTTGGTTTCCATCATTGTGCAGTGCACAAACGATAAGATTTTTAGTTCATTCCTTTTTTCTTTTTCTTTGTTTTTCTCCTTCAATTTTTGGCCACCAACTCATCTTTTTCCCATCTTCTTTTGTCACGCCTTTAAATACTTAAACAGGAGCTTCCCTTTTAAGCTATTAGTTTTAGTGGCATGTGATTCAGGTAAGGCAAAGGTACAGCGTTAATTCTAAAAGTATAGTCTTTTTTCTTCTCTTTTTCTTAGAAAGAATCATGAAATTCTCGTGATTATTTTCGATCGTTGAATTTATGTAGATACTATTCACTTGGTTAATATTAAGTGGTGTTTTTAACCGTTGAATGAAATATGACGATATTATAATTTCACTTTTTAACACTATCATATTTAAATTCAACGGTTAAAAGTATTAGTTCGATAATATCCAATTAAATTGCAACATGAAATTCTCCATTTACGAAATCAATAGTAGAGCGTCCCAAATCTTTCTAATTTTAGGGAGAATATATTTCGTCCTTGTCAAAGCATCTACGTACATATATATTCTCTCAAGACTTTTAATGAGAGATTGGCATTAATTCACAAAAACTCGGAGTTAGGCTGAATGAGCTTTTCAAAAGAACGATTATGAATAGAGATGGCAAAATGAATCTCAACCTGCGGGTTGAACCCAACCCATCTAGTTTTGGGTTGGGTTGGGTTAGTTGGGTTTGATGTGGTTGGTGTTGATATTGGGTGTTAGGTTGATGACGGGTTGGTAATGGGTTAATGTTGAGTTTTAAACAGGTTATCCCATAAATAAAAAAATATTTATTTTTTTATTTAATTGTAATTCATTTTAGTATTTTAAATAGTATAGGAATTGGTAATTTTAATTTATCTTTTTTTGATTTTGATTAAACATATAAGAATGATGCATTGAATCCATTAGGAACCATTTTCAAACATATCTACAATCCACCTTCAACCCATTTACAACCCAACTCATTTTTTGGAATCCATTTCCAACCCAACCGACCCCGCCTAGTTGTCACTCCTAATTATGAACATTTGCGCGTTTAATGTGAGATCTTTTTATTACTTATGAAAGTAAATCGAGTAATACGACTCCCAATGCTTATAAACCTCAAGTGATATTCCATTTGACCTTTAACTTTATCATAAATAATCGTGTTTAAATTCAAATGTTTCATTCATATTTGCAGTAATTAACTAATGAAGCAAAAACCCTTCTTAAATTGAACTATGTATTATGGGATCAGAGAAAGATTTTAGAAAGAATTGTATGGTTTGCGAATACGACAGATCATTCATTTATTTTTACTAGGTCATTAAACTATGTCACTACACAAGTCACAATGAAGAAACAATAAACCTAATAGTGCACTTTCATCGAATTGGACGAATTCACTTTTTGAAGTGTTATCCTACATCTCTTAATATAAATATGGTATAACTCTCATAATTTTGTAACATACCCAAACAATGCAGTATGTCCCCTAATGCAGTCATGGACGTATGCATTTTTGTCGAACCACGTAAATCTTGTTTTGTCGAAATCTAACAATATCTACCATATATTAATATATATGCTGAAACTGTAAATAAAGAATTAGAGTTTCTTTTCTTTTTTTTTTTTATTTCACTTGAAAAGCAGATGTTAGTCTAAAGAATTTTAGTCAAAGGAGTCGCAAACTTGGAAATGGACATTTTGAGAAAAGAATTCCAAGCTGGGAATATTTATCCTAAGACCAAAGTCTTCGATTGACCCAGTTGTATTGTTATTGGACGAGCTAGCAATTAATATACCCTCAATTTTTATTTATTTATTTATTTTTTGAAGTAAGATACCCTCGATTTTAATTCTATAGTTTTATATTTTTCATTTTCAAAATTAAATTTTTAGGGACCCGAATGCAAATATATAGCAAGAAAAGAAAAATGATAGAAAATATCCTAAACATGACTGTGAATCTGTGATTCTAGCTAGGATTTTAGTTTTTTTATGGCAATCAATTTAAGATTTATTCCAAAATTTACATCTTCCAAAACGATGTAAATTAAATTAGAGTTGTCTCAAGTTACTTAACTTTTTAATTTTCAGAAAACGATAAGTATACTATTCCATATTAATAACAAGAAATGTTGTACTTATCTGAACGAATATAATTTATCGACAACTAGCAGATTAGCATTTATCACTACAAGAAAATGCCATTTTTTTTGCGGAAATCCAGTCGAAATATTTGCCGGATTTAACAAAATCCGCACAAATATGGCAGAAGTGGCTGACAGGCTGCAGCCAAAAAAACCTTTGTCACAACCACCAAAATCGAAATCCTCCAAAATTTTCTATTGAACGGTCCATTGAATTTGAAATTCCGACGAAAATTTTTGCTACATTTTTGCTGAATTTTTAAAAATCGATGTTCATCAAATTTTTGCTAGAATGTGTCCACATAAAAAATGCGGGTTTTCTTGTAGTAACCTCATGCCAAATGTTGTTCTAAACACTACTTTGTATTGTTGAATGTATAAAGAAATAAAGTTACACCACTCTCATCGGTCATAATTTTTTTGGCATAATAATGATTTTGTCAACTTATGTTGGAGTGAGGCCGTCATCAGTTTGAAATTCTTGTGCCCGTGAAAATTACCCAATATCATATATAATTTACATATTTTAGTTTCCCTTGTAGCTAGTCCTTTTAGTCAAATTTTAGAAAATACAAGCATGGCTTTAATTTGATTGCAATTATTTTTGCTTCTATAGTTTATTCATTTAAAACTAGTTATAAACCCCGTGCCAAGGCACTGATAGCTTATAATATAAAAAATGATAGGTAATATATATTTTTATATTTTATAATATTTTTATTTATTATTTTTCATTATTTACATACATCTAAATCAATAAATACATAAAAAACACAAAGAATAGGATAAAGAAAGATAACATGAAAATTATATTCCTTATTAATAAGTTAGAGCTAAAATCAAGAGAAAGAATTTGTATTGGTGAACCACTGAATTGTTTGGGAGATTTATATTGTGTCATTTTTGATTTAATGCATGGCACCTTAAAATGAAATGACAATGCTCATGACATCCGACCAATGAAACCTTAGGATTTTGATTGAAAAATTAAAAAGACATAACGTGTTCAGAGAATGGGGAATGTTGAAATGGCTAGCATTTCATTTAAATGAAAACTCTTGGTAGCTAATTTTCATGATGGTGATTGTTATTATGTGCAAAATTAATTTTGTATTTAAGTTTCATTATCAAATAACTTATATCTCAAAATGGGAGAAGATTTTCAAAGGTTGATGCTAACTCTTGTAGCTAATTTTTCGGAGTGTATCAAATGTATAATATTTCAAATATTTTGAATTTAAATTTAATTATGAGCAAACTTATCTAAAAAAAATCTTATATATTTTTGGATAAGAATGAATAATCACATATCTTTTAAACTAATTTTTAAATACACACAAAATATGTCAGATATATATTAAAAAATAAATAAATTTAGTAATCAATAAAATTATCTAAAAAATCTTAGATATTTTTAGATAAAAATGAATATTCACATATTTTTTCAATTTAATATATATAATTTCATACATAGCAAAATAAAATATAATGAGACTATCTATATAAGCTCATATTTGGCCCTTAGGTGAATGGCCTCAAGGCTTGTGATGTATATATAGAGATAGATAGATAATATGTGTGTGTATATATATATGTATGCATATATATTATTTAATGATTAAAAAAAGTTAATCTATTTGTTAATATTAATATAGCAAATGACCGGTCAATAACGTCACCGAGAAGCTGCAGAGAGTCAAAGGTTTTAATTATAGCCGTTGACCAGAGTCAACTACCACTACTGATTACGTGTACAGATCGAGTCCTTACATTTGATCCTTCCAACTAACGGCCGTCCGATCGAATCCGCACGCTTGCTTGCTTTTGTGATTTACCCAATAATGACAATAGATACAGGCATGGTAAAAAATATATATAGTAAAGAAGCAACAAAACTGTGAAAAAGCATAAATTAGCTGTCAAAATAAGGTAAGAGACAGAAAAAGTACGAACTGTCTTCCCAAATGTTTGTCTCATCTATCACTATTAATTTCACTTTTTTCTATTTTTTTCATTTTATATGTCTTTCCTCGACCATGGTAAATAAATTCGAAATAAATCTTGATAAAACTTAAGTTACAGGGGTTTTAACAAAATGATTCGATTGGTTGTCAAGATTAGTCAATAAAAAGTTTTTATATCTCGATTAATTATCAATTTGGTTGGTAACATTATAATCTCGAGTTAGAAACTAATTTCACTCGACCCATCATATAAAATGCTATATCTCAAGATTATAATCGCAATAGTAGATAAATTGAGTCTTGCCTCTCCAATATTAATTACTCAAACACTTTAAATTGACCACTTATTTTCAACTTTGTCCTTACCTTTTACATGTTTGTTCTCAACACTTATTATTATTATTATTGTTGTTGTTGTGGTTGTTGTTGCTATTATTATTATTATTATTATTATTTTGTATTCAATAAATCTAATAAATTTATTTAAAATATATATCCAAATAAAACCTAATAAGTTTTAATTTTTTTGTTATTTAAATTTTAAATACATATTATTATTATTATTATTAATGTTACTATTATTATTGTTATTATCATTCTTCTTCTTCTTATTATTATTCTTGTTGTTGTTGTTGTTGTTGTTGTTGTTATTACAAGATGGCTAAGGCATAATTTGAAAAATAAACCTTGAAGAATTTTAACAATCGAGGATAAAAACATAAATTTTATTCTATTAATATTGGTTTCAATCATATTTAATCGTGGATACCAAACCACTATCTGCATAATATGTACAATCATCTTACTTAGTTAATCGTGGATACCAAACAACCAATATAATTGACTTGACTCTAAGCCAATCTTGAACCAATACATAAGTTTCAATTAACGAATCTCATAAAGCAAACGAATGATGTAATTTTAATTTATTGGATATGACTATCAGATCAATCTAATATGATTCCTATATATTACTATGGTGGCACATGTGGAGTTCATATATCTAAGATACGTATCTTATCACATCTAAAGTAAATTCCATTCAATTTAACATACATAATGAAAACAGAATTACACAATATTATCATCATTTTTTTGATTTCATACATATAGTGTTTATCCATCAGTACTCATTTATTTGCTAGCTAGAGCCAATTCAGACTATCTGTTATAAAACGGTGTTGTATTTTTTCATTCACTCATTAATACACGTTGCATGTATCGGTAAACAGTTGGGATAAAAAAAGAGAAAGGCTTATGATATTGAATTTTTTTTGAAAATTCTCTTTCACTATCTTAATCATTCACCAATATACGTGAAGTATATTGATAAGTGGAGGAAAAGATATAGTACCACTTTGTAGCAAAAGATCCAAACTGAGCCCAAGCATATATATATATATATATATATATATGCAACCAAACTTGTTTAAGATCCATTAACCTTAAATAAAATCATACTAAAATAAATCAACCTCAAAGTAGTAACAAGGTTTAAAATAATTAAGAAAAACATCATAGAATGCCTAGTGGGGACAAAGTAGAACTGCCGTCTTTATAATTTGGAAGTGGGGCACTGGGCGTGTTTGGCGTTGATTGTTTGCTTTTGGGGTCAGCCTTTGGCAGTGCCACTTAAATTATTTTTAGGGTTTCGTTTCCAACACTCTCTGTGACTCTGTCCTTTCTCTCTTTTCAAAAGATCATTATTTTTCCTCCTATACCGTGCATGTGACTCCCCAAACATGCCCTTTCCTGTTAACCCCCTTTTTTCAAAAAACAAAAAAAAAGAAAAAAAAAATCCAAAGAAAATGCATTTTTAACATTTTTATCAAATATTTGCACTATTTTTCTCCCCACCTGTGGCATAAAGTTTATGGTTACCAATCATCTATTATTGAAAATCAAGCTTGAAAATTAGATTTGATAGGAGAATATTTTGTTTCTATAGTAGGAGAACTTGTAGCACTTTATTCTTAAGATATGCCGTAGCCAAAATCGGCTAATTTTTATGTAATCCGTATTATTTATATATCGAGTAAATTACACTAGTTATGTAATTTATATACATTTTAAAAAGAGTAACTATGCACAATAAGTGCAATATATCTTCCAAACCTCATCCGAACAATAACATTTTTTGTATATTAATTATGAATGTTGTAATGATAATTCGACTTCGAGAAAATATTATTGTAAAAATTAGTCTTATTGGATCCTTCCTCATAAAAGCATGTGATGATACAATTAATTACGTTTAAAATGCTAATATATAATGAGAATTGTACTCACCCCAAAAGCATTCTGTAATTAATTAATAAATTTATTTTTTGTTTCCTTTTTTTTTCTGTCGAAAATAAAATTCAAATTAAAGATTCTTGCTGGAGGAATATTTAATAAATGGTAAAATTTGGAATAAATCTGGATTAGGAAATATGAATTAGGGGCGCGAAAAATCACGGAGAATGTCTGTCTCAATTTGCCTGCTCGAATCTGTTCGAAATCTTCGAACAGCTAGCTTTCAACATATGTTGCCAGATTCTCTGTGTGTGTGTGTGTTTTCATATATATATATATATATATATACATATATGTATATATTTCCTTTTGTTTTCCTAAAGAAACAAATTATTTGCAATATTTGTGGTTCGTCTGATTAATCGCTATCTCTCTGCAGTTGATCCCGGTGCTTTTCCCTCTTCTTTCTCCCTCGTCGTTGCCGTGCATTTTTGGCATTTTTTCACTCGCATCCGCTAACCTGCGCTCTCAACTGTCCCAGTGCACGTTAGACCCAATTCGAAAATTCTTTTATATATCAAATTTGGATTTTATACACGTGTTAAATCAGACGGTTCAAATTACATTATATTATTAATTTATTTTAAAATAAAAAATAACATACAAAAGATAATATGAAGGCGATTATTTAATTTATATATAGAGATCCAACACCCAATTCATATAAATTTTTTTTGGCCGTGCCCGCTTTCATTTTATCTCATTAATTAAGTGGTAATGATGAAAAGGGGGTGGGGGCACTTTTATATTTGAGTTGTCGGATGAGTTTAGTATTTTGCCGGATTGGAAAAAGTGGCTTAAAGACATTATCATGTCTCAATTCTGGGCCCTACCTTGTACAAACACAATACGTCAGTGGTTTTTGTATGGAGGTTCCTAATTTTTGGTTTTTTTTTTTCCTCTTAAAAGTAGGATTTAATTCTCTTAAGAAAATATAAATGAAGTATAGTTTTGGTACTATTAATTACCAATTATTAATTTGTACAATAATGATATATATGATCATGCCTAAATCCGTTCTAATGGAAATCTAACCCTATGATAAGTTGTTTTGCACATTAAGAAGGTTGAATTTTATCCTTTAATGAAAACATGCTTTATAAAGTGAAAGATGACTAACTTATAAACTGATAAACTCTTTGACTCCATCCGATGTAAGCCTCCCTATTTAGGGATTTGGAAAAAGGCACATGGCCGTCTTTTCCACAAACAATTCCATTTGTGATGCTGAAATTTGTCGTCAAACATGAAAGCCTACTATTATAAAGTATTGTCTCAGGTGTTGAAATTTTTGTATTTTTAATAAAAAATAACTCATAGAATAATCGATAAGAGATAACTTATAAAAATTTATCAAATCTCTTAATTCCATCAAACGTGGAGCAAGAGATGTATCATGAATACATATACAGATATAACACCTCATATAAATTAGTGGTCTAATTTTTATAATTGTCAATCAAAAAGAAACATTTTTCTTTTTCAAATTTCACTATAGATATTGCAAGTGTTGAACGAGGACTTTGGAGCTCTATTATTTTGTAGGATAATATTATATAATAAAATAGCCATTTTTTTAAAAAAAATTCTAACAGGAATGATTATGTGCAACTTTTATGCAGACCATTGGTTTTCAGAATGATGAAGCTCTTTAGCTTGAAATTGACTCAAACAGAATCATAATTTCTACTCTTGTAATAATAGTATTCTATTATTTCACCAAAATATCCTAGACATAACAATTTATTACAGACTCTCTTCCTGTCTCCTAAATTTTGAACTAATAAATTGTGGTCTGTATTTGACTGTATTGAGAAAAAGCAAACTGAAATAATTGTACCATACTGGTGGTGCAGTTAAATTTATTCCAAAAAATTTATTGCCTTTATGAAATTATGATACTGAGGCCATGATTATTTTTGTGCAGTAAATAGATTAAAAAAAATGAAAATGAAAAAAATGAAAAAGGCTACAGAAAGGGCCAAAGAAGCTTCTTTTCTGCATCAACAAAAACCAGCTCTTTTTGAGGTACCCAAAGAACATAAAAAAAAAAAAAAGAAAGGGAAAAAAGTCTCTCCTATCCTGTTCCCACTGTTTAGCGAGAATCCCATCTACTTTCTTTCTCGTTCATTCAATATTTTGTCAAATTTTTTTCATCAAGATTGTGTTTTTGAGCTGAAAATTTGAACTTTTGATGTCTATACCTCAAGAACATGATTACATAGGCTTATCAGAGCCTCTACCTTTGGGAAAAGCCTCTGCAACTGAGCAAAAAAATGTTATGAATCTTAGAGAAACTGAGCTTAGGCTTGGACTGCCAGGCTCGGAGTCTCCAGAAAGGGTTATTAAGCCTGTTTGTGTTGGGGTTTCTCTCTTTGGGAAAGATTTGAAGGATGAAGGCAGTAATGGGTTTGCACCTCAGAGCCCTTTGAAGAACCTAGTTTCAGGTGCAAAGAGAGGTTTTTCTGATGCCATCAATGGTTCTGGCAAGTGGGGTTTGTCTATGAATGGTGGATCTGAGGTTGATTTAGGTGTTAATAATGGAGGTTGCAAAAATAGCAACAATTTGCAAGCTGTTAAGGAGATTCCCACTGTGAAGCCTATTGAGGAGAAGAAGAATGAGCGTGGAAATACTGCTCCAGCTTCAAAGTGAGTTCATTTTTCTTTTCTTTTTTTTTGTCCTGATATAATCAATAATCTTGGACTCTTTTATGCTTAGTTGTATTGTTGTTTGTTTTGTGAACGAGAGTTTAGAAATCGCAATTTGGTTTCTTTGATTATTAGTTAAGTTTAGTTTCTTGGCTGCTGTGCTCTCTTTGTTAATGGTGTCTTTTGAAAATTGTGTGGATGAGTTTTAAGGTTTATCTGGGACATGATAAGGTTGATGAGCTAATTTTACTGTAGAAACTTTTGTCTCCTATTGTTATTGCTCTAAAATATTAACTTTTGCTATGAATTATTAAGAGATCTTGTCTAAGAAATCATCAAGGAAAATTCGCTTATGCACTTAAGCTTCGCAGTGCTATTCCAATCTCATGCAAGAGTTATTGAAGTTCCTATTGTACTTGATGAGGGGCTCACCTTTTAGTTCAGTGTGAACTTCTGGTAACATCTTCTAAAGATCAGTTTTTGGCTATTGATTGATTTGGATACCCCGTTCGTATTTACAGATTTAATATATGATATTGTAAAGTGCTATACATCCTTAGTGGTCTTAACCGTGTTCTTTTAGAAAGGCTCAGGTATGTTGTGTTTCTGAAGCTGTTTGTTCTGCCTGTTAACAGTTGTAGAATGTTTTTGTCTGTAACAGGGCACAAGTAGTCGGGTGGCCACCAATTCGATCTTTCAGAAAGAACACGCTAGCGACCAATTTACCCAAAAATGATGACATTAGTGGGAAATCGGGCTCGGGTTGCCTTTATGTTAAGGTCAGCATGGATGGTGCTCCATACTTGAGGAAGATCGATCTCAAAACTTACTGCAGCTATGCAGAGCTTTCATCAGCTCTTGAGAAGATGTTTAGTTGTTTCACCATAGGTATATATCGGCTCACCCTCCCACACACACACACACACACACACACACACACCCCAAGAAAAGGAAAAAGGATCACACAGACACAAACACACGGACATGGATATGGGTACTGAGATCTCTAAATGAGCATGAATATTTTGTTTTGTATTGTTTAAATAACGATGATTATATGATTATGGATTTCTTGTTCATAAATGTAACTTCCATTCTTGAAGATTTAGTTGTGATTCTTGCGTGGCTATGTGCAGGGCAATATGGTCAGGGGCAAGATCGTCTTAGCGAGAGTCACTTGATGGATCTCCTCCATGGCTCTGAATATGTGCTGACATATGAAGACAAGGATGGCGATTGGATGCTAGTTGGGGATGTCCCATGGGAGTATGTTCTAGTTCATGACATGCTATTTACATTGAAGAAGATTCCTTAAAATTTCATATATTTTGATTAAGATGGTTCATTTGCTAAAAAACATACAATTATGGTCTTGTAAATATCATTCCTAAGCTTTGTTAAGTACTTATTAGAATCGGTTTGTGTGATTTTCAGAATGTTCACAGATTCGTGCAGGAGATTGAGGATCATGAAAGGGTCCGATGCAATTGGGCTAGGTACGGCTAGCGACTTTCTTAAATGCATTTTAACTTTGTGCTTCCGACAATTACTTGTATATATTTGTGAGACCTGAAATGTGTATATTGGTTCTGTTGGTTGCAGCTCCAAGGACCATGCAGAAGTGCAAGAGCCAAAACTAGAGCTAACCGAAAGACAGGAATTTCCAAAATCCACAAGGGTCTTTATTTCCTTTTTGGTATTTTTAAGTTTAATAGGTTTGTAGTTATGCCATGCCTGGAAGTGCTTTCCATGAAAGGCAAACTATAAATTGGAGCCATCCAAATGTTTTTGCTAGTTATGTGTTATATATATGTATTTTGCCTACTTGAAGCTTGTACCTAAATGGAAAATCGTGGCAGCTTGTAATTTGTTTGTTAAATCACATGTTTGCTGATTGCCAAAATTTCCTAGGTTTTTCATGGCGATAAAGAAAAAATTGATGTCTGATGAATGGAAAGATCAGTAACTTGGGCTTGAATAAGAGAAGCAACTGTAGTCAATAAAATTACATCCTTTGATACTCGGAGAGCACCTGACAACAAATGATCCTTGAAGTAACTCATAAACTGAAAATTATCATCAAATGAGCTAATAATACATATCTAGGACAGCAGTGCCAGATATTAACAACTCAAAATTACATGCACTCAAGAAGCCTACCATGTTGAAGAGGGGTTTATGTTTGAGGTTCAGATACCTGGACGTATACCATTTGTGTGTATCCGTTAAATACAGAAGTATCAAATTGTGCTAACCTGAGCCTCCTAAATAAACCGTATCTACCATCTTCTACAATGGGGGGGGATGTACGGGCCGGGTCATATCTTGACTGATGGGTAAGTGACGGGCCAGCAACTGGGGGTAGCTCCCAGTAAACATCCAGAACTGATTCCACAAATCTGCTGTTTTGAAAATGTTCAGCATAGGTGATCGCCTTGTTACTGTGGTTAAAATCATCACGCATCTGCCCTCTAACGCCCCACCATGCTTCTCCAGGCCCACACAGTTCTTCTACATCGACTGCTTTCTCCCAGAATTTCTTCCTTCTCTCTCTTATCCTAGCTTCATCACTATCTTTGAAGCAGCTATGTCCACCACCTGGATAAAAGAGGTAACTCCTTCGGTAAGCATACGAATAATGTTTACAAGTAAACCAACAATATATAATAATGGTAGTATGATAAGACTACAAGCACGTGATTAATAGTCTACGAAGCAAAAGTCATTATCGTCACATATAGACATGTGGAAGAATGCTAGCAGAGCACATTTTAGTAGCAAATGTATGGTAGTACGTAACATAAAATTTGCATGAAGTGTGATTCTAAAAACTTTGGTATGTTTGGAATGAAAGAAGGAAATTTCCCTCGGTTAAGGTCTACAGTAATGCAAGTAAAAGACAAAGCAATAAGATCAATGAGCTCTTTCATTTTTAGGATACTTTGTCATTTTTTCCGTTGGATTTATCAAAATCAGAAGTTCTCCACCAGGTTGGGTTCATCAAACATAACAATCCCTTCCAATGACCAAGGTGAATTGCAACTATTGAAACGACCTATTCAGTTCCTTCGGCTTCCGTTACATCATATGGGTCTATTTTAACAATCAGAATTGGATGTGCCCCCGGTTCTGTTTGTGAGTTTCCCTTTTTTATGGCAAGGTTATTTTCTTGGTTTTGTTTCCATAACTAATGACCTTCATCCCAAAGTAAAGTTTGATTTCAGTTTCAGAGACGTCCGAAGGCTAACTTCATTTATGACTTGAACCAGTGACGTCGCTAATTTTCATCACCTCAAAGGTCAACAAAGGAAAAAGAGAAGCACAATAGCCAAAAAAATACAAAATGGGAAGTGTGCATATCAATCACAAATTAGAGTCCCCATTTGGCGTCCTAAGAAGAAAATCCAAGTTTTGACTGGAGGGTGCAGCAAGAATTTAACAGTACAATATTTCATCCGCATTTATCCCACTGTAACTGTTGGCAGCAAATCAATGTTTGTTCAAATTAGGCAGTGACTAGTTTGGATGAATAAAACAAAAACCCACACTCTATACCCCAGGTGTTTCAAAAGTTTGCAAGAAATGGCTTAAATCAGAATTCATCATCGAATGAGAAAGATTCAGAATTATGGAAGGATATAACGGTCTATAGGGAGATGCATCAAGTTTAGGTGCCTCAAAAAACACAATATACACGTGGAAGACCAACCTTCAGCATAAACACTTATAGACCACATTCAGGCCTACCATAGTTTGCAGCTTCAAGCCTTTACTTTGACACGAAAGGATCAAGTCAAAACACCTCACTTAAAAGAGAGAAAGGCTCAGCATGCAAGAGAAGACATGTAGGCTGTAAGGCTGGTAATGAGTCTCACTAATATTATTATTCTTCTTGAAGCAAACAACATCTTTTTAAGTTCAAAATCCACCAGAAAAGAGTCTTTGCCGAACACAAACATGGCACGTGTACCGCCAAGATTAACAGATGTAAAATAAAAGAAAACACACCTCTTATATAAAATTGATCACAAATTTGTCTGAGCGAATAATGGTCCCCAGTTCCAGTATCATAGTTGTCCTCAAAAACTAGATGCTTGAAACCAGCTTTCAGTGCTTGCTTTAATCTACTCATCAACATGACAAGTTAAAACAGAGAAAAAACTATTAGAACTTTATAAAGTTCGAGAAAAATGAAAATTCATGGATACTGCGCTGCTGATTTTTGAGATTATTGGTAACAAAATTTAAATAGGCCAATCATATGTTGCATTTAGAAAAACCATACATACCTCTTTAGTTCATTTTGGTGGTCATCAAAGAAGACAAGGACCCGATTACGATCTTTGATATCATGTTTTCTCATCACACTTCCCCAATCCATGCTTCCAAAATCCACAAAGTCCTTTCCAGCAAAGTACGTGCAATTTCCATCAACATAGGCAGGCCCCTTCTTAAGATACTTCTCAGGATGACGTGGTGAAATTGACACAATAGGTGTATCCGGCATTGCCTGCCTCAAAACCCACGTAGAATGCCCTTTAAAAGCACCACTCTCAATCATCAGATCCGGTTTCAACCATCGAGTAATAAACCAAAGTCCAAAACTGTGGTCGAAACCCATCCCATACATATTGTTTGGAATGGGACGGGTCTCATATATTGGCACAAACTCCTCAAGACCTCTGAGCAAATCCTTGGATGTCCATTCCACTGTTTTTCCATGTTTCGATCTGCCTTTTGATAAGGATAACCATTATATGAGTATGAAAATTAACAAAATTCATCATAGACGAAGAGATAAACAATTACCGACATTGACTCAATTATACAATTTTCCAAACGATACTCGGTGGATAAAATTATAAAGCAAATGGACACATCATCACTAATACTACCTAACAACCAAGCTAAAACAAATCCCCACACTCACAAAACTATCGTTAAGTAACAGGCAGAATGCAAAGAAAATGCATAACCATTTTTGTCAAAAAAAAAAAAAGGATGCTACAAAGATAACAAGAAAAAATAAATCCTAAAAAAACTTGCTGCTAAATTTCAGGTTATTTTCACAGCCAGAGCATCTGATTCCACCATTGTCGTATAATCAAATTCCTCAAACCGCCAGTAGACGCAAAAGGACCGTAACTTTGCCGACAATCAAAGAATATTATAGCTAAGCTGATCCAGATCTCAATCATCAAAAGAGAGTATATATGCTGCCAAATATAACAGTGGCAATTTGCTCATAAAAACATAGATTATTTACTAGAACATCGCAATTGGAGTTTGGAGATTTATGAGTAGCACATTCGGTTTTCAAACCTAAAAACCCTAAAAAATCCGGCAAAAAATTTCAAACAATTGAAGCAAAAAAAAGATTAAAACTTACACCAGGGAACACCAAGGGATCCGAAATCCGATTCCAGTGCATCAAACCCGAAAAACTGTAACCGAGCGATGTGATCGGAGGTGGAAGCCGAGATGCAGACCAAATCTCGCGAGCGAACAATTCCAGACACGATAATCACGATAACTAGCCCGATAACAAGAATGGGCCATAGATACCCGGTTCGGGTCAAGAAATTTGTGACCCGCATGGCGACGGACATGTGCTTGCGGGTCTTGGAGTCGTCGTCGCCTCCGCCGGCGGCTCCGGTGGTTCCGACATCCTCGCTGACGTGTGGCCGCCGTGTGGAGAGGGCTCTTTCGAGAATTTTGTGCGTTGTTGTCATTTCACGCTTACTGTGTGTAAAGTGCGTATGGGAAAAGCCGCTTCAGCTGGACTGTCCACTTCACTGGGCTAAACCAGTGATTTTAAGGAGAACGATTAATTTATGTGAAATCTCATTTTAGCCCCTCAACTTGTGTGACAAATGAGTAAATAGACCATCATTTAGATTTAATTTGAATTATTTTATTAATACAGTTATGAAATGAGTCTTGGTCGAAATAAACATAAATAAAGTTTGACTGGTGAGGAATTTTGTATGTTGTTTTTATACTTAATAAAATCTGTCAATTTGGTAAATACTTTGGAGATGAAGAGAAATTCTAGTTCGAATTGCATTTGGTCATACCAAAACTAATTAAGTTTGAATTAGTTACTTCACGACATAGGAGAGTAATCTATGGATGTGTATTGTTAATATTAAGAACGTGTTTGATTTATTATTTTTCATATTTTAGCACCCTGATCAGCTACACCTATATTTTATTTGTAATCAAATATATCTGAGCTAAAATTCATTATACGTGAAACATGATTTTGATTTATACAATTAATATGCATTATATTATTAAACTTATTTAATACAATCATTATATTATTTGATTAATTCTAATAATTTTTACCAGCTATTATAGTGGAACTACATATAGTTTAGGGGATGCAAGCTCTATTAGTTAAAACGTGTACTATATACGTACAGTACTTGTACATACGAATAACTAAAAACTATTTCCGCTTTTCATACACATTTTAAATTTAACAAATAATACTCGTACTTTTGATAGTTTGCTACACGTATTATACATATTTTGTATAATAATTCATTTTATGAAATGTTTAATGTATTTATTTTAAATTGATAATATATAAAAACTATTTGTAGATATAATGTATCAAAATTAATCATAATTATTGATTGAATATCATATAAATAACGAATTTGTAATACTTTATAAAAATAATAAGTATTATATAAATTATTATATATAATTTATATTATAATTATAAATTTAATAATTTGTTAAATAAATTTTTCATTATTTTAATTACATAAAAAGCATGATTTACGTGAAAAATAATATCAAATTGATCCATATTTTTACTCCTGAATATTTTTGTAACATCCGTATGGTACTTGTATTTTTATTGATTCGTATATTAGCTGTTTGCGTATTATTGGGTCAAGATTTTCACTATAACTTTAAAAAAATATTTAAAATATTTATGTACATATTAAAAACCAAATATTACCCATTTTGTAATTAATTAATTAAGTATGCAATTGCACCAAAATTTGAAATTACCCCATAAATACATGATTAAATTTGATTTACACCATAATTGTTCTTTAATACACTCTCTAGCAGTCTTTCAATGCAATCATGTTTAAAAAAAAAAAAAATCTTACAATTTGTGTTTTCCATAACTTGTAATTGATAAGTGTATATGTGAACCTTGAATTAAGGCTTTACCATTGACTAGTTATACACTCTCATAAAATCAAAATTAGTTAAGTGCAACTCAAATTACCTTGATTCTTTTTCTTCCTTTTTTTTTCGAATTACCAACGCGAATATCATCTTATGCGCGATAATTGTCATTTTCATCATGCAATTTAGGGGGTTTGGCAAAGGCAGTCCTATTGAAAACAATTTTAGCAAAGGCGGTCGTGTTGAAAACAATTTTTGCAATGTCGTCCTGTAATTAAAAAATTTTGGTTGATTCAAGACAATCACTTTTGAAAAGAAGAAGTTGGCCATGAAATGTCACGTGATGGTCACGTTGTGACCGGAATACTGACTTGGAGGGAGAAATATTGACTTGGAGGATGTGTAACTTACATAGAGTTTACATGTCAAACTATAAGAGAAAATATATCGTGTTGGCAACCACATAGGTTGCCAAGTAGACAAATATATATAAATAGTTAATAAAATATAAATTATTATTATTAAATTTATATTTATAATACAAAAACACATGTACACATATTCATATTTTAAAAAAGTATAGATAGTTATAATATAAAATTTGAGTTTTAATAAATAAAAATATATATACACATACATATTTAGCAAAAATCTTATAATTTATAAACTGATATTTATTAATTTAAATTTCATAATAAAATATCAAATATTAAATAATAGTGAACAATGTATAATATAATAGTGTTTTATACATACATTAGAAACAAATTAAATGAAAAAAGAAACCCAGGCTACTAGATTTGTGGGCCACGGCGATGCCGCAACCATGCAAATATGGAATACCTCGAATTTATCCGCGTGGACCAACTAGAAGCAGTCACATGTATTCGAGAGCTACGTATGTTGTACCAACCATGTAAGCAACCATATCCTGGATAAGGCACTCGATGGTCGAAGAGGAATTCCACCTCGATGAGACTTCATGCCCCAAGGATGAACTCTAGATATTGCCAGTCCTATAGTATCGAGGAATCCAGGTTGAGTAGGGGTACAATCCATACACTTGGCACTGTTACTTCTAACACAAGTAGTAGTCCTACAGAGAAAGCAACTACACCTCCACCACCATTGCAAGGCCACACTGACTCCGTAGTACAAAGTACCATCATACCCTAGGTACTTTTAGACCCTCTACCTCAGGCCTAATCCTCCAGTTGAGGGGGATCAACCCTCACTAATAAATACCCTGAGGAAATTCGCCATGAAGTTAACTATTCATTATATATTAATTGAAACTCTACTCAAGTATTTACTCATATACACTTTATACACTATTCTGACTTAAGCATTGGAGGGCCTTCGATAGAAATACTTCCGACTAGATTCACGTTTATTCCATCCTAACGGGTCGAGGAACCTACCGGCATTCCAATCGAGCCAGCGCACCCACGAAATGATACATTGTCCAAGATTCGACCCCATCACAGGCGATGGCGCGGCAACGTCAGTGTAGGCCTGGTGATTAAGCGTGGGTTGGAGATTGGTGGCGAGAGAGAGTACCTTTCTGAAGTTCCATGGCATCGTGGGGATGGGGATGGAGGTAGCACTAATATTTTTTGGCCGAAAATTGTAGTCAGGCAGCCGAACAGGGTTGATTTGGGTGGGGTGTTGGTGGTGTGGGGTGGAGGCATTGGGGTGCTTGGTGGGGGAGGAGGTGCAAAGAAGACGAGTAGATGGCCCAATTTTTTTAAGTTTTATTTATTTATTTTTGTAAAGTTTATATATATATATATGTTAAATATTTTGTGTATTTATGGTATGACATTTATTAAGCATTATTTTTATAAGTTGTAAATACAAACCTTTTGTTTTATTATTTATTATTTTTGTATATATTAATTATAAAATTTATATCATATAAGAAATATTTGTTTATTAAATATTTAAATATGTGTGTACTTTGTATGCTACCAAAATAAACTTCTATACCATAATTACGTATTTTCAAAATATTAAATATATGCACATATTTTCTTTGTACTAACAGTGCCCGCACACTCCACGCTGGTGCAAAATATAAAAATATATACTTTAATTTAATGTTAATTTTATTTAGGATCAAAATATAAATATATTATTAAATTTCTTTTATGAGAATATTTGTGTAAAAACTATTTGAATTAATTTATTAAATTAATATTAAGTTAAAATAATATTATTATATAAAAGAAAATTATGTGATGAAGAAATAAACATTAAAAGAAGAAAAAATATCGAATAATTATAATTAGAGAAAGTGTTGTTGTTGTTGTTGTTGTTGTGTGTGTGTGTGTGTGTGTGTGAGAGAGAGAGAGAGAGAGAGAGAGAGAGAGAGAGAGAGAGAGAGAGAGAGAGCACCAAAAGCATTAATTATATATTAGTTTAAAGGAATTTTGCTTATTGAAGATGGGTTTCAACTTCCAAAATTTAAGATGAAAAGAAAGTGGTTTATGGATCGAAAACATGTATTTTCAAATTAGATGTAATATTACAATAGTGACATTTCGATTTGCTTCGTTATTGCATGTGTGCACTAATTAAAAGAGTAAATTTGATACATTAAAATTCGGTATCTGAATTGCATCTATTTTACGGAAATTTTCAATTTTAGCTATAATTTTACATGTCCCTATTTATTTCACATAGATTGAAGGGCAAATTTTGTTTGTGGGATAAAAATGACTTTTTTTTATTAATAATAGTATAGATAATTAAATATAGAGGTTATTTATTGTATTACATGTCTTGTTAAGGAATTAAACACTTGGCAGCTTATGTGGCCGCCAACATGCTAGTTTTTTTTCTCCAAATTGCCACATAAACTCCATCTAGGCGTCACATTGTCCGTTAAATCATCAATTTTCAACCGTCAAATCAACAATTCCGACGAAGTTAAAAAATTCTCCGGCGAAGATTATGATTTTTTTTTTGGCTATAATTGCCTTTAATCAACTAAAATTTTTTAATTACAGGAGTAAATTGCAAAAATTGTTTTCAACGTAACTGTTTTTGCTAGATCCCCATCTTACTGGCCGCAGTCTTAACCAACATCCCCCAATCTCTTAGCACTAAAACAAGCACCGATGAAACCTTCTATTTTTGCTAAGACACAAGTAATAAATGCTTGATGCATTAAAGAGTTTTAAACGAGTTTGGTTGCAAGCAATGACTGTCCAATTAATGCATAAACAAGAGCTACTTATCCTATCATTTAAACTATGCAAAAATAAAAAAGAAAAAAAAAACACAAACTTACAAAAGGGGCAATAATTCTAATTCCATTAACATAGTGGGTCACAAAATAAATGCTAGTATGCCATTTGAGATTCCATTCGCGCATATATATTAGCATATGTACGCATGTGTGTATTGTTAATTACTTGGAAATTCTAGTAGCTCATAAAGTTAGTTAGAGAAACATCGAAATTAAATGCGTTAGGGTAGAATAGCCACCGTAACTAATCCTTGTCCCGCCCAATAAATACATCTTAATCTATATCGATTTGTATATTAATTACTCCCTCCGTCCCATAATAGATGTCATTTTAGGTTATTGTACAAGGATTAAGAAAATGGACTAACATCATTAATTATAGATTAATTTTACTAAAATATCCCCATAATTAATGAGTTGTTGAGAGATTTTTCAAACATTTACAAAAGATATTAATTATTGTCTAATGCTATATTAGAAAAATACTAATAAATTCCCTCTTGAAATGTGATAAAAATATATATTATGAGACAAAAAATTATTTCTAAAACGACATCTATTGTGGGACGGAGGGAGTATAAAATTTTCAACTTTATGATAATTTCTTGAAAATGACTGCATATATTTACGCTGAAAGTTATATCAATAGCTTGCAGGTCAATCATAAAAATTCAAGAGCACAATATTGTAAAGCCCCTGTCAAGGGGGGCATTGCTGCTAGCTAGGCCCGAAAATAAAAGAAATATTAATCGAATTTTGGTAAAATATAGGTCAACTAAAAATGGGACTGACAGGGATAGTTCAGTTCTTTTTGTCTTGGCAAAATGACACTTTTGCTCCATATTTTTGGGATATCCACACAGTTTGTTGTGTAACTAACTCAATTTCACATTTAGTTCTATAAATTAAAACTCTTTGACAATCCCTAAAACCCCAAACTCAATTTCACAAACTCTAAAATCTAGAGTATAAACTCTAGAACCTAAATTTGGGTTCACAAATTTGATCCTGTCACCGGTGAGTTAGCACATTCTATATTACATTAATCTTACATATGGTTTCCAAGTTCACACATTTGGTATTGAATTCATGTATTTGGTGTATTCTAAATATTCCAATAAAATAAATTATTGGAATTAGCAAGTGATACTTGGGTAGATTACTTGTTAGTTATTCATCAAAAATATTGGTGACAAATGGGTGAGTTCGGTTCATAATGATTCCAAATATATGAATTCAATATGAGTTGGATTTGGATTGGGTTGAATTGAACCCAAATGAATTAAAAAAAAAAAAAAAAGAAGGTTGGCGGCTGGGACACCGAGTGGAAGGAGCCTGGGATACCGGATCACCCATAGCTTCATGAAATGAGATAGCCTTGTAGAGGAGATTCATGAACTTCTCATAGAAGATGGCTTAGAGTCTTTAGAAACAGACTAATGGGCTGTGGTTTTTATCTCTTGTAATCAAATATATATATATATATATATATATTTCTTTTGAATTAAAGGTAAAAAATTATATATAGCATAATTTACATTCGAATGTAAAAAATTATTTCTTTAAACTATATATCTTTACATTATGTCAAAAATGAACATATGATTTTTTTTAATATATATATATATATCTCAAAACAATACCATACATATATATATATATATATATATATATGTATGGTATTGTTCAGATATAGAACTTGTGTATGAATGAAATGAAGATAATAATAGTCATAATATGGGAACCTTTTAAGAAAAGTATGAAGAAGAAAATACGAGTTCTGATGTAATATTTCAAAATATACAAAAAAAAAATGTCAAAATAAAATACGTATAATTTTTTTTGTTTTTTGTTTTTTTAAATTTAGAGCAACTGAATGTATATTGGATTAATGAAAATTGCACTAACCTAAATGCGGTTTCTAAGATTACGAAATGATTTCCATATGTCGAGGTTAGTATTTTAGATCAAACGAATGTGCGTAGTTTATTAATTAGTTTGATATTTATTCAATAGATACAAGAATTTACCACAATAATTTGATTAAAAAATAAAAATAAAATAATTAATTTTATATTAGTGACAATGTGTGAATGCATTTCAAATTAATTTTATGGTTATTAAAGTTAAAAAGGTTATAAGATTGAATTTTTTTTTTCAAAAATATATTAGTTATGAGTTTATTCTTTTATTAGACCCATTTTAAATTCGCTTGAATCCATTTAAAATTCGTAATTGATTGAAACTCAGTCCAATCCGGCCATTAATGAAAATAATCAATATAATTTGCATGTAATTACTTTATTTTTCTTTTTATAAATAACTTTTTTCACATTTGGCTATATTCCGAATGCGTAAAGATTAGGTACAGTGGGGATTAGGCTGAAGAGCAACCCAGCTTTCTATAAATATTTTGTAAGCATGTTGATCAACAATGATACGATACCTCAACTATTCTCATTTACTAAAACACTGCCGTATATCCCACCAACAATCTGTCGGTATTTCTTTTTTCTTGTTTCTCTTCGTCTTAATTGCCCCATTAATTCTGTATAACACGGACACGGTACACCTATTGGTTCCCAGTATTCAACACAGCCACTACAATTATTCAACCACCATTTTTCCATTACTGTCCCTTCTTAACTCTCTCATTTAAACCCATCACCTCTCATCCTCCCCATATTCCCTCCTCACACACACAAACTCTGTGTGTGTGTGTATATATAAATCTCTGATTTGTTTCTGTGTGTAAACGGAAATGGCTTCATCCCTCGAGGATGGCCCTCCGAACCCATCTTTCGCCATGAGAGGGAGCAACAGCGTCAAATTCCCGCGGAGCGTCTCCACCAAGGAGGCGCCGCTCTCCGACGCCGTGTGCCTCCCTCCACGGCTGAGCGCCGCCAACGCCGCCGGTCTCTCCCTCCACGGCCTCCACCACCACCACTCCCAGCCCACCACCCCCCGGATCTCCTTCTCCCCCGACGCTACCAAGCTCGATGGCGGCGGCGGCGTCGACCCCGCCGCGTACCGCTGCATCTCCTCCGTGCTGAAGAAGGACGGCCAGATCCTCTGCGTCGCCGCCGCCAACGGCCTCGTCTATACGGGGTCCCAGGGCAACGCCGTCCGCGTGTGGAAGCTGCCCGAGTTCACCGAGTGCGGGCATGCTCAAGACCAAGGCGTGCATGGTGGTGGCCCTCCAGGTGTCCAACGATAGGGTTTATGCTGCGTACGCCGATTGCAAAATTAGGGTTTGGCGCCGCACGTGGGAAGGGGTTATCAAGCACGTGAGGTTAGCTACGGTGCCCACCGCCGGCAGCTTTGTCCGGAGCTACATATCCGGCAAGGACAAAACGGTAATTTTGTCTTCTTTTGAGGGCTTAATTATTAGTACTAGCTAGCATTTATGGTTCTTGGCAATTATGTTTTGTCACAACAGTTAGGCTCTAAGCGTACTAAGGGCTCCATAATACTAAAGTATGATGACATAATATAAGCTAGTCACATGCATACATTTTTGTGGTAAAAAAGAGTTTTTTTGGCTTGCATTTATAACTTTATGAAAGTATCTTTTTTATACTTCTATAAAAACTTAGTCTTGTCCTCCAAAACTAAAATTAGTTCCTCATAACTAGATTCCTGGGCATATGTGCCCCATTTTACTGGAAAATTCTAAGGCCCCGCTCGAATTAGTGCTAGTCAAGTGGCAATTGTATTATACTTGTAATGTAATTATTTTATATTTTAATAAAAATGATAATTCACATAATAAGTGAAAATACATTTGCTATATAATTTGTTCAATTTGATCGAACTTTGTTCCAAGCAAGAATATTTCCATGTTATTTCAGCAAGATTAATAACGTGGCATGTCACTATCACGATAATAAAGGTCACACTGTTTATGTAAGATTTTTGACGGCTTATAATAGGATGATCTATTGATAATACATGTGCATAATTTTGTCATGTAATTAATGCACAGTTTAAAAATATTGATAATTATAAAATGATTGATCGAACTTGCTTTCTATTTCCGTTGAATTAAAACTATTATATGAAATTTTATTATTTTTATTACATGATTGGTGTGCAATATCAAAATAATGGCCAAACACATAATAAGTGCAAGAACACCTCATGAGATGAATAATTCCATATATAATGTCAGCTAAACATTTATGAAGCTACATGACACTGCAATCAAAAAGTTAGTTGAGCTCGGAGACTATATACAAATTTAATTTAATTTAATTTCGAGAACTTGCATCTAATAATTAAATCTAAAGCATAATTTTTCCAAATACAACTATATACTCATTAATGACTCGCCTAGTAGAAAAAATGGCCTTGTAAAAAAAAATGGACTCGCCTAGTAGAAAAAATGGCCTTGTAAAAAAAAATGGACTCGCCTAGTAGAAAAAATGGCCTTGTAGAAAAAAATGGACTTAGTCTAACTCAACTTAAAAAACTAGCTCATGAAGAGAGGATTGTCCAAGATATTATAAACCACACCATATTATATTATTGTATTTAATCAATATGAGATATTTGATACACCCCGAGTCGGATATATGCAGAAAACCTAAAGTATGAAGTTTGTAGAAATGAATATATGTAGGAGAAAAGACCTACATGACGTTTGCCTACTCTAATACCTTAAAATAAGGCTTCTTATACTTATGAATCAATGAATGCTCACAAATTTTTGTACTTGCTCCTACAAACTCTACTTTTTCTTGCGTTATTTAATTACTTGCAAAAATTTCTTGTTTATACAGACGAAACATTTAGGACCAATATCGTCACTGGCGATCAACACATCCGACGACATATTGTACTCAGCATCCCTCGACAGGACAGTAAAAGTATGGCGAATTTCAGATTTCAAGTGCATCGAGACCATCCAGGCCCACCCGGAGCCCATCAACGCCATTGCCCTGGCAGACGACGGCGTGCTCTACACCGCCTCCGACGATGCCACTGTCAGGGTGTGGCGGCGCAACTTTTGCAGCGGGGCGCGGCCCCATTCGCTCACCATCACCCTCCCTACCAAATATTCCCCTGTCAAGACCTTGGCCTTAACCTCGGATGGCGGGGTGCTCTACGGTGGGTGCACCGACGGCTACGTGCATTATTGGCTGAAGGGCTGGTTTTCGGGCCAACTGCAGTACGGCGGGGCCCTCCCGGGCCACACACACGCGGTCATGTGCTTAGCCAGTGTGGCCAATTACGTGGTAAGTGGCTCTGCTGACTCAACCAGCAGGGTTTGGGTCAGGGAGTTGGATGGGCTCCACACATGCATCACGGTCCTACAGGGCCATAGGGGGCCCATAAGGTGCGTTGCAGCATTTCCCGGGCGTGTGTCAGATGAGAGTGCTGAAGAGGGTTGTACCGTGTGCACCGGGAGTCTCGATGGTGTGCTTAAAGTGTGGCGGGTGAGGAACACCGCCAGCCAGACTCGGGAGTCGTCTCAAAATGCTCGCGAGTATTTTGAGCTGACTTGAGTTCAACATCCCTGTTGTATGGGATAGAAATTGAAATTAGAAAGTGTATAGTAAACTTGATTTATTCCTGGGCTTGTTCTGTTTTTCTGTTTTCTCGTTTTTCTTCCAGTTTCCTGCTAGAAAATGAGAACAAAAAAACAGATTTTGGAGTCCATTTTGACATGCAAGCTGACTCTGGTTATCGATAACTTAGTGCGACGATTTAAAATACTATCAGCATTTGAAGTTGTTTACGAAACTTTTTACAGAGCAGACATAAAAACGCCCTTGTCTCGACTTTATTGATTCTGAATCAATTCCAGAATATAATTCAATAAATGATGATATTGGAACCTGAAATGAAATCTCTTAATTAGCTTATTCAATTCAAGTGCAAAGTGTGAAATTCAACAACTTTTAGGGGACATGGCTCAAGCTGAGGCCCGAAACAGGCCCCATGTTATCTTCATGTGAGCTATTCACATGCCCTGGAACTGGATTCCCGGGCTGCATCTCCATTCCATTCCCATGGCCGTATGTTATGGTTGTCCCTTGTCAGTAGCAGCTTGAGGGCGTGACACAGTAACCGGAGAAGGAGTAAAAAGGCGAAGGTGACGAGGGCGGAGACTATATACGACTCCAGGGAAGAGGGCCTGCAGCCAAACAGGATTCCCAGGCATACCATTTGCTAGTTGCTGATAAATGAGGAATTCAGATGAAAAATAGTTTAATAGCAGCAAAAAAAAGAACCTTTTTTTTTAATATAAATTTATATCATGTGTAGTTAAATATTTTTAGCTGAGAGGATAGGATAATGGGGATATAAAAGCAATGAAATCTAACAATAAAGGTTGACTAAGAATATAGACTTCACTAATTGAGAATACAATTTTAAATATAAAATTTTGATATAACTACATGCTGTCTTTGATTTGTTATGGAATTGGTACTTTGATATAATAATAAATCGAATTGATTTACATTTTATCAATTTAATTGCAAATCACAATTAAAACCGGAATTTCTTTAAAACTGAAAATTGAGATCCTTCAATTCTATTCGTAGTTCTTTTATTTTTTTTCAATCAATTACAAATTCATTATGTAAATATCAATCATTATCAAGTAATTTCAATCAATATCATATAAATACACATACGATCATTGTTAATTATCAATCAATACCAAATAAATACCCACACAAGTTGGTACAAATCGACTTCTAAACCTCATAATTTTAATATCTCAGCTTCATCAGTTAAACTAGGCCTCATGAACTCCTATCGGTTTGCTTGATTTTCAATTTCTTAGCAAAACCCTGCTTTATTATGTACATAATTAAATAAAAATTGAGAACAAAAAGTTGTGGCCCCCAAGCCTTGTATGTCCTGGGCCTCTAAATAAGTGTAGCCTCAAAATGTAGCCCAGGCCAAATATAATTAATATGGGCAAATTCAATGAAGGCCCACTGTTTTTTAAAAAATATTTTTAATCATTTATCCAAGAAAAGTGAAAAGGAAAAATGAAAAAACAAAATAACGAACTAATTAATAAACGCATATGATTTCCGCCGGCGGCGGCGGCAGGGAGATGCGAATGCTAGCTTATAGGTCTCTGTTCAGGTATTTCACTATAATCCACACTTCTCTTATATTCTTCGTTTTATTCACACTCTTATCTCATCTCAAATTTGCTTTTTGTAGTGTTAGCCTTGTAGCTCGGAGCAGCACAAACACGCACGTGAAATCAAATCCCTTGCTCTACTTTCAGGTTCGAAAATTGGGATAGAATTTCATTGAATCAGTTATGGTCAGCTATTCAAATAGTTAGAGGTGTTATTGATGTTAGTCTGTGTTTTACTTTGTTAATTCTTGTGGCAGAAGTATAAGTCTTGGCATGGTTTGAGCGGTGAAGTGAAAATGGATACTGGAAAGGGAAAGAAAGCTGGTATTGGTTCGAGAAAGCGAAGAATTGTAACACAAACATGGAGGGCAGTGTCCACTCAACCTGTTAGCAATGAGGGTAGTTTGTTTATTTATGTTTTTTGTTTGTTCCTTGCACTACTATGTGTTTGCTTTGACTAAAGGTGAATGAAAAGTGATTGTTTACCATTCGTGAATGAATGAGTTGATGGTTTGAAAAGAATGATTTTTGTGAATGGTGCTGAAACGAGATGTAACTATCTGCTCTCACAACAAATTATTATTTGTATAGAGATGCATACACTGTTAAAACACTGATACTGATATAAATACTGTGTATTTATATGAAACACCATTCAAGTATGGGATATTATACTTTTATTTAATTGCTTATTTCATTATTAGTTTGATCGTATCAACAGTGGTGAAAGAATTTGATCAATCATTGGTATTATTTTTAACTTGTATGTAAGCTGAAAATTTCATGAAATTTATCTAATTGCTATTTATTTGATGAATCATGCCAGCTATAGACTATATTATTCTTGCTTTTCATATTGGAATCCACGCTAATTGCATTATTCGAAAGTGTCTTTCTATCAATTGGTGAAAGTTTAGATCAAAAAAACTTGTACATTATTTGTTACAAGTCTTTAAGTGCCTTTTTATTTTATTTTTCTAAAGTTTATTTCCGACTTAAGAGTATCCATACTCTGAATTCCATGTTGTTTATGGTTTATCTATATTTTGAATTTCATTTAGCTAGACTGATCATTTTAAATCAACAACGATCAAGTAACGGTTAGTGTGTTCAAAATGATTGAGCCATACTATCAATATGTTGATTATTTGGTCAGAATGTTAAGAGTTTCATGCTTTCAGGCGATGATGAAAAGGGGAAGCTAGAAAGTCGACTGCAAGAAGTGCAACATGCTATTTCTTCAACCGTTTCAACTTCTAAATGTGAAAGTAGAAATCCCGAGGTTTTGGACAAGTCAGTTGACCCAGATGCATGTGCTAGAATAGAAGGTAGCAGTAATGATACAACTTTAGATGAAAAGTTAATGCCTCTTGAGAAACATTCAGTGTCGATGGAGGTGAGGTCTTTATTCTATATTTGACCGTATAGTTACTTGTTTATTTGTCTGATCTATTTTATGAGACCGATTGACCTTTTGATTTCTTCGTTTTACTGTATTCACTGTTTTCAGCCAATGTATTATATTACTAGGGCAGTGAGTCTCTTTCAATAGCCATTTGTGGACAGTTCAGTTTATAGCTTTACTTCTATTTTAAGATGTATTCCTGGCTATGTCTGTATTATGTGGGGACTTAAGTCACTGGCAATTGAATCTCTGTTTCTCCTTTCTATTTTGCAGGTAGGAGAGTCCTTAATGCGTTTCATCAAAGGAAAAGGGTATGGCCCCTTTACATGTAGTCTTCTACTGGTGGAAACTTGTAATACTTATCATACATGTTGAACAGGGGAGGAAATCAGGAGGAAATTGAGGAGGAGACTGGAGTTAAAATCATATTTCCATCCTCCAAAAGAGAGGAATCTATCAGTGAGTTTCTTGTTTCTAGACATGTTATTTATTTTCTGCATTTAATTTAAGTTTCCATTCAGAATAATATCAGTCGATGAATGTAGTGGGTTTTCTCTAGTGTTATTCAGTTTCACTTTGCAAGTCCCCTGTAAATCGTCATATCCTCATACAAACTTGAATCATGATTAGTGTAGTCTGGATGTGCTCTGCCTTTATTTAATAGTTGTTTAGTTTTTCTGTCTTTACTTCCTCTGGCCACATAAAGCCGCATTCTTTACTAATTTATCTAACTAAAAGTACTTTTCATATTCCAATTTTTTCACCCATTCGATATACCTATCTATTATTGTCCTTCTTAATTGTTAGAAATGAAAATCCGAAAAAATTCTGTGCTCAGTTTTGAGAGTAAATTTCAAATTATTGACAGACAGCTATTTTTTGCTAGTTTGTCCTAAATTTTAGCCGCACAAATGCAAGGTTTTGTTGATACTCCACTTATTAATATTATTTTTTATATTCTTTCGATGATGAATTTGTAAAGACAATATGCAAGATTCACTTTTCTTATGTTGAAAAGATCAACCTTTACAAGTGATGACCTTAGAGTCAGAAGGGCTGTGAGAAGTTGCTCATGGACAAACCTTCTGTAATTGTCTGTCCAGCTATTTTCAGCATCCTGACTTTTACATTCTTTTTCCAAATTGTGATGGGTATTGTCTTGGTTGTTGACTGCATTTATTCTTGGATGCAGTACATCCTTTTTCCTGAAACGTTCCTATTATTGTTATGGTCTTGATTCTTGTTCTACAATGTCGTTTCAGTAACCAAATATTGTGGTTGGTGAATGAAGTTACTAATCATGTCTTATCCCTTCGTCTGTTTATCTGATCAGTGTATGTTTTATTGCAGTAATTGAAGGCGATTCTGCTGACAGTGTTACTAAAGCATCAGAGAAAATACAAACTATCATTGATAAGGTTGTAATGTTAAAGTTGTCATTCATTGCTGGTTTAGTTTTCTATCTGGCTAAAGTAATCTGATATTTAGTGCCACTACAGCTTTCGCCTTCTAGCTTCATTCTTTTCCAAAAATATTAAGTAGTTTTACCTGAATCTTCCCACGTTTGTTTTTGATTAGTGTCATGGGTTTGGATTTTGGATAAATGTCTAGCACTATCTTTATGTGCTGACTAGGTTTATTTCAAATACTGTGCTGTAAAATTGAATTAACTGTAAAAGTAGATACCGTACATACATATAAAAAAATTTAGAATTTAGAGTTATGTGACCTTTAACTATGTCTGAAGCTATTACGGTGTAAACTAATGTGACCTTTAACTATGTATCTGTGGTTATTTTCATTGATCAGTATATATGCAATATACTCTGCCAACATATTTGTGTGTGAGGCGCATCACAGGATGACAACAGAAGTGGTCAAAACACCAGAATTTCACAGTCGTATTGCCTTTGAAGTTACCATTTTGGGCCTGTACTTGGTTTGACAGAACTATTTCAAACAGCTAGTTTTAGTAATATGTTTAACAAAATTCATCTTTCTAATATTGATCAGAATAACTTTTCTTGATTTTATTCTTCAATGGTTGAAGCAAGTTTTCTCTAATCTCTACTATCATTCCCACTTGATAATGGATGCATTGCTTGTGCTTGCTTATTCAATGATATACTGCAAGGACTGATATCCAAGGGAGGGATAATTATATGTTCTGATTATTAAAGGAAAAGCTGCCCACTGCATCAAGAAGCCGATTATGAGCTCTATTCTAAGCTAGAAGTGATACTCTCCTTTTTCTAACACCATATTTCGGTGCTGTTTGTGACTAAACCAGTAGATCTGGTGAAACTCACATTCAATAGTTATTCTCGCATTCAATAGTTATTCCTGTGAGTCAGCATCTATGTGTGGCATAATTGTCTTCAATTATCCACAATAAATACTTCATTAATGAGTGTTCTTGTTAAAAATCCAAGTAGAATAAAATGGTCAACATGAGGTTCTATTTACTGAACCTGTAACTCTTTCTCTTGCTTATTGACTTAGGTGGTTTATTAGTATCTATCTTTTTAGTTCCATTGATTGAAACATTGGATTTACACATGCTTGTGTTTCCAACAGGCAGTTAATAGTCCAAACCTTGACTATTCTCACTTTGTGTCACTTCCTTTGGCTATTCATGCTGGACTCGTGGACAAGCTTGTCAATTTTCAGAATAAAATACTTGGAATATCTGAATCAGATAGAGAAAAGAATCTGGACAGTGATACAGGTGAAGATACTTCAGATGAGGAAGAGGAAGAACAGCATGTGGTTGTAGCTTCCAATGTTTCTGTTGAAGATAAAACTGAAAAAGATGGCCCTCATGTTGAAGTAAATGTAATGAGCAACCAGCATTTAACAGAAGCACCTCTAGTCGCTGTTGAACTCAAAGTTGAAGATGCTAAGGCACCTGTTAAAGTAAATATAACCAACATTCCTCTTGTAAGTTACCCTCCTAAAGAATCAAAAGCTCCTGCCTCAGAGACCAGTTCATCTAAATTAACAGGTACAGAACTTTATTAGTTGATTGAGATGTATTCGATGTTTTGTTTGCATCCAACCCCCCACACACAATAAATAAAAAAAAACCGAAAAAAAAAGAAAAAGATCCGCAATAGTTTGGGAACAGTCTAATAGCTTCGAAACATTTCTCATCAGTCCCCTCATTTATGACAATTCATTCCTGCATTGATCAGATCATGTTTTATATGCAGAGTTAGGGATTGAAAAGTCCATATTCATTAAACCAAAAACCTTCCACTTAACTGTTCTCATGCTGAAGTTATGGAATAAGGACCGAGTTAAAAGAGCTGAGGAGGTTTTGCAGGTAAAGTTCTCTTAGCCAAATCATATACGGCTGACTGTTGATTTATGTCCACTACCACTCTTCCTGCATTCCAGAGTGTCTCATCAAAAGTTATGGATGCTTTGGAGAACCGGCCTGTTTCTGTCAGGCTAAACGGACTGGTAAGGTTTCCTCTGATTAAAATTTTAATATGCAATTGTAATTTTTTCAGTCCTTTTGTTGAACTTTTTATTTTTTCTTTCTTGAAAAAACTCTGCTGCGAATTTTTGTTGCTCATTTCTGTGGGACCAGATTTATGATGTCCCAAGAGCAATGTGCAATTTTTATGAAACAAACTATGCTGCTTGTAGCAGCGCATATGGTGGCTGTATCTTAACATTGCTAGATGCTCTTGTTTGATCTACTTTATGTACATATATTTTCATAGAGACTTGTGTACATGGACAAACATAAACACTTGCATTGCATAACTGTGGTCCCAGGAAGTTAGCACTCAGTACACTAACACAGCTGAAGTACAGATGTACCTGCAAGTGGACTTAGCGGGGAGGGAAGGATGAATTTGTGGCAACTCTATGATAGTCTTTTGTGAGATACTGGGGCCTCACTTAACTCTCTAACATTTTGGTTCCCATCTTTCTTGCAGGAGTGCATGAGAGGTTCTTTAGCCAAGGCTCGTGTCCTTTACGCTCCTGTAGAAGAAATTGGTGATGAGGGACGACTTTTACGTGCCTGTCGTATCCATATATTTTGACATCTTACTTTAATGCTAACTTCAAATTTATTATATGAAACAACAGCTATTTGGTCTTTAGTGTTGAATGATTTTCTTGAACTTTTCTTAGAAGTCATCACTGATGCATTCATTGAGGCTGGCTTGGTCATGGAAAAAGATGTGGATCGGAAGTTAAAGGTACCTTTCATCTTCTCATTTATCATGACTAGGAGACTGCTTTCTTCAATCTACTTTCAGTTGGAGGACAGTGATGCATTTAGTATACTTTGAAGCACCTCCATTTTGTTTGATGGCATAAATTATTCAATTCTCTCTCTCTCTCTCTCTCTCCCCACACACCCACTCCCCTGCACAAACTTGTACAAGCACATCTTTGCCCACCCCTTCCATCTCGGGACCTGACCTATCAGGGCAGTGGTTACTTTTGCTGAGGTTTTCAATGATTCTTAGTTGGAGTAAAATTCAGGGAAGTGTTGGCTGTATAAAGAATTACTACTGTCAATAACGATTGTCTGGCTACTAAGTTTAAATGGGCATTGTTTCCTTGTTTCATTACTTCTCTCTTGTAACTCACCGGACCAAGGCCTGATCTTGTTCATTTTGCACATCATGTGCGATGGAGCACATACTAATCACACTGCAATATTAACTGCTCTGTCATGTATGCATGTTCTCTTTGAAGCACTGATTATTGACAATCTTTGCCTTTAATGCAGTTGCATGCCACGCTAATGAATGCGCGTCACAGAAAAAGGTGCTACTACTGTTGTTTTGTTTAGTTATATGTTTGTATCCATAGTCATGTCACTAGCTAATTGCTTTGAATCTTCCATATGTGAAAAGTCAACCTGTTTTCTTTTGGTTTTCTCTCATTTTGTGCAGCTAATGATTATTGTTTGCCTTTTTCAGAAAGAAGGGAGAAAGGGAAAAGATGAACACATTTGATGCAAGAGGCATTGTTGATCTATATGGTTCTGAGGAATGGGGCGAGTATCTTATACGCGAAGCTCATCTTTCTCAAAGGTTTGCGTATGATGAGAATGGCTACTATCACTGCTGTGCTTCAATTCCTTTTCCTGACAATATGCAAGTAGATTGATTCATTCACCTTGAAGATGACTACTTGTAAACTAGATTCCTAGAGCTGTGTCTATGATGGTTGTTGCGTTATGGTATGTTTCTTCAGCCATGAAGCTCTCACATGAAAGACTTATTTATTTGATAAATATTAAAATAAAAAAGAATGAATTCGCTCATTGTCTTCGTAATTTGTTGGTAGAAATTAAGGCTGAACAAAGACAGTAGGTAGTCTCAGATTAACTTGAAGAGGATATTTCTAGGATTTGGGATGATTTGAAAGAACCATTTGTTTAGACAACACCTGAAAATTGGTATCACCAATAAAAACCCAAAATTTTCTTTATCACTGACATAAACCCTAAAATTTCTTATCACCCTCAAAAACTCAAAAATTCTTACACAATGTTATTCTATGTTCCCTGGGATTGGTCACTCTTTTTGCACTATACACCAATTGTGAGGAAAATGAAATTCAATTTTCTAGAATTAGCTATAGTTCATGCAACTTGATCGCGACTATAATATTCTAAATGAAGCTGCCTCGTTTGCTGCTTCTGTTATTTCATGTCCTGCTGAAGAATCCCTAACCTGAACCTTCTTCTTTACCCATGAAGGTGATAACACTGGACTCATTCTGCGTTCTGTAGTTTCTGATGGATGATCATTATCTTCGGATCTATCCCAGTTCACTCTCTCTGCAGGGTAAACTTTAACTCGCCACACCTTAAGAGTCTGATCTATACTGGCACTATAGACTAACAAGCTCTTAACTCTTCCACTGGTTTCCATATCAGCAGCTAAGCACTTGACTGGTCCATGGTGGCCATCAATTACTGCTAGGCTTGTATGGAAACTGGAGTTACCTTCCTCTCGCTTCCATATTCGTATAGTTGCATCCTCAGAGCCACTGAGGATCAAATCTTCGATCGCCATCAGACAAAGAACTGCGAAATGATGACCCTGCAAGAAGCCCCCATGATTGTATCTCCCAGAAATCCTCTCTTTTTCCCAGAAATTTATAAGCCCATCAGAAGATCCAGAATACAGAAATGAACCACTAGGCGACAGGCTTAAAGCCAAGGCATTGATTGGAGACGGCTGAAACTTGAGCACCATTGTAAGTATATGAGAGCTGTCCCTCAAAACCCTTCTCCATATTTTCACTGTTCCATCAGAAGAACACGTGAAAACACAGCCATCTTCTTGGTTGATCACAATTCCATTAAGACGGCCTTCGTGAGCTACAAACGAATCGATGCATTTTTTTTCTGATATTCTCCACACCTTAACCGTTCGATCCCAAGAACCCGAAAACAGAAGCTTCTCCTTCTTGTTGTATGCTAGGCATGAGATCGAATCTTTATGCTGATTGTTGTTATTCTTCCTTGGATATGAGAAGAATGATCTTCTCCGAGGCAGAGTCATCCTCTTCTTTGATCTGAAGTTCTCTATATACGGCATTGCCCATGCACGGATTCTGTGGTCACCGTGTGCGGTGAAAAGCAGTTCTCCACAAGCTAGGATTGCTCTTACCTCACCAGCTGTAGCTTTGATGTAACCAATCTCCAGGCAATCTGGTGGTTTCCATGCATGGATCTTACTGCTCGACGATCCCGTTAAAAGGAAGTCTCTTGTGATTGTTATACAATAGATGTCACCATCATCGCGATGGATTGATGCTAAGCAATCATATAGAAGGGGCTGGGAGGGACAAGTGTGCATTGGGGACCGTCTCCATGATTTCTGAGGACTCATAGGCCAAATTGGAAATGATGCAGCAGAAACACAAGATGCTCTTGGAGAGGTGAGTGGAGAACCATTGCCTTCATTTTCGTCGTCATCATCGAATGAAAACCCTCTTGGTAAATCGAGCTGAGGATCTTCGTCATTGTTCTCATTGAATGAAAACGCTCTAGGTAAACTCGTGCCGCTTGTCTCTCCTTCCACAAACTTCCAGGGGCTTTCTTCATGGCTGAACTCCATGAAAGTTGAGCTTGAATGGTACTTCTTGGGGGGTAATAGAAGTAAATTGCCAGTTCTCTGTGCTATTAGCTAACTTTTGAACTGATATAAGGTTATGGGATATCAAGAATTGGCAATATTGAGGCATTTTAGCAGAAGTTTAAGCGTCAGTGGTAGTAGGTAGAAGAATCTTTAAGAATCATTAGTACAAGAAGCTTAGATTTTAAATCTCTCTTTTCACTATTGATAGCTGCAGAGTCGGGAATTTTAATTTTAGGGATTGTGATTTGAGTTTTTACATAAGGTGAAAGTTATTTCGGTCATAGTTTTGTTTTGTTGATGAAACATTAATAGATTTGAACTCAGTGTTTAGCCACACATACAAATCAAATGATCGTGATCGTGCTATATTTTGATTTTTTTAAAAATTAAACTAAAAATGTAGCAAAATTTGAATCGTTTCATGCATGCGTGAAAAATTAAGTAGAGTGTATAAAAAGAGGACGACAAGAGGTGGTTAAATTAAATGTATTTAATTGTGTGTGCTGGTAGTTTTGATGATTTGCTGGCGGAGGGAAAGTTTGTTGATTGCAATAGCTGCATTTTATGCGTTTTGGTTTAATGATTTGATCTACCACTGTTTAAATTACATGGTTCCTTCGTTTTATTTTTTGGATGTTTCGGGGAAATATATGTTAATAGTGAGAGTGAGAAATGTGTAGAAATAAGAAATATATGCGGTTTTTTTTTTTTTTTTGCTGTAGACGTAATTTTAAGTAGCTTTTTGCTTAAATATAGAAAAAAAATTAAAGTGTTTTTTAATGTTATTGATTTGAAAATTTTAATTTGTTTTATATTTAAGGTGTTAATTCTCAAGCTCTCTTTAATGAAAGAGTTGACGAACTTTTTAGTTGTTTGATATAGTTTTATTGTGGTATTAATGGAACATGAACAATGCGGTTGTTGGGGCAATAATTTTACTGGTAAAAAGTGCAATGGGAGGATCTTAATTGGGATGAGATAGAGCCCGTTTAAATGTATTTTATTTTTTATTTCCCTAAAAAGAGAAGTAATTATTATTTTTTGAAAAGCATTTCATCAAAATAAAAACTTGTGATTGGTTGCGCTTTTTTTTATTTAAAAAAAAAAAAGAAGCCAGGAAAAAGTTCAAAATATATTTCTTTTTTTTTTTTTCTAAAAGTTATTCAGAATAGGTGTCAAAGAAACGGATGTCTAATTCACTTTTAAATTAATACACCCACACGCAAAATTGCTTAATTTAAAAAAAAAATAATTGACTATTAAAAGTACGATTCAACGAGTATTTTTCATAAACCTATCCAAATGTATTTTCAATGCGCTGCCTAAATATTTAAAATGATTAATTGCGATTTGCTTCGGTACTATACTATGCCACTTATGACATGCATTCGTCTTTTTGTTTAATATGAAACTTGGTTTATTTACGATTCAAACGTAAAAATATATTCTGGTTTAATTTTGCTCCTATTGTTCAATTATAAGAAAGTGACACTACTAAATTTACTTAATAAAAGCTAATAAATAGAGTCAACATCAATTACAGCCAATAAATTTTAAATTTTGAATCACTTTAATCCTTGAAGTTTAAAATATTATATTTTAATCATTTGTGTTTTAAATATGTAACACGTCAATCATTTTGATAAATTTTACGTTCAAATTTTACTGTAAAGTATCTATTTAAAGGGCATTTTTACCATCTTTTTTTCTTAACTATTTTTAAAAAAATAAATCGATCGGTGAAAATTAAAACAAAAATACATTTCAAGTACGCGTTTTCAAGTAACGTAATTTAAACTGTTTGAAACTAAAATCGTTCTAATTTTCAATTTTAGAAAACATTAGTGACATTAATTTAAGAACAATAATTCTGTTCGTTAAAAAATTGAATTGCTACAGGAGGTTAACCTACCATCATTGGCTGGATTAATTAAACTGTTCTGATATTTATAGCAATTATGTACCCTCTGTGGATTAAATTTCTACGCTCTCAAATGTTTTTATTACCAATTAAAAAGAAGTATACTGCATTTGAACTGGTTCGTGAGCTGGTCCAAATTAAGTGCTTTGGATTATTTATTTTGGCTTTGGTGTCTTAATTACTAGGTAGCTACACTAACATTCAATTGATGTGTGGTGTGTTTGTTGCACAATCACTTGTTTAAAAGATTTAATCATGCTAATTCTTTAGGTTTGGGCATAGTCTTGCTCGAATACAAGGCTATGATACTAAAAAGCAAAGTGAGTTTAATGAAAGCAATTAGAATCGGCCAAAAATCTGTTTAATTATGGAATTAATAGGGGAGCAAAAGATGAAAAAATTGGGATTGGTGTTTCTCCTTGAATGATTTTATGTTACCTCTTCAGTACAAAATGGACTAAATGATTAAGTGTAACATAATAGTAATAATACTGATGATGATGTAACGTGTTTAATAACTGTTATATTGATTAAGCTGGAATCTGTTGTGTCACGGATGGACCCTTCAATCTCACAACGGATTGGAAATTATATCTGTGCGGCCCCTCAGGTTCTCCAAATCCTCAATCCAACCTCATTTCATCTCGAATCTTAATGATGACCTGTTGCATATTGGAGCTCAAAGGCTTATCGGCACAAGCATCTGAGCACTGGGGGTGCATTGCAAGTGTGCTGGCTAGTTGGGATCCTGGTCCCACACTGTTCGTCCAGTTTCCGTTCCATCTAAGAACTCAAAACACTCGTATGAGTCCTAAGAGCAGACCCTTGGGAGCCTCGGATGAATGGACAATTGAACAAGGAGTGCATCACCATTTATCTTATAATAATGTAACTAGGGAAGAACTAATTACTTCATCCATAAAAATGTCACATATATGGTCGTTATTATTTTAGGTCGGCTACCATTTATCGTGGTGCTTTGCAATGCTAAATATATAATAAAATAAAGTTGTATTTTTTTCAATAATTTTAATATTTAGCCAAATAATGAGGGTTGATCTCAGGACATTATCTTACGTTAAATAAATCGAATTCATCGTATGAATAAAACATAGATTTTATCTTTGAGAAGAGAATATATATTATTTAATGCACATAAATCAAGATGTTAAGTTCAATGACGGTTGGTTTGGGCCCAAAATGGGCCATCATAAGTTGGATGGGAGAACAATATTCGGAATTTTATATATTAACAGCTGGTAATGTCGAAGGTGATGGGCTTGTGTAGTGCCAAATGATTGATGGAGCCACATAATTATTTAATTTCTAAGTCAACGAGGCGCTTATATTATCTTGACATTAACATAATTACTCTATTTTGTTAAGTTTATTGGCTACGAAATATATAGTTAATATATTTTTACTATATCTATATTTACTTGAGAGAAGGAAAAAAAAAATTAAAAGTCCAATTACTTGAGAAAAGCAAAAATAAAAAATAAAAAATAAAAAAATACTTATAGTCCAATTATCGTGATAATGGGATCTCAATGTTAATAATAAATTCTCTCTTCTTAATTAAGGAAGGGGGTGGGGGTGGGGGTGGGGGTGGGGGTAAAGAAAAGAGAAGGCGTTGTCAAATTGCAATTAAATCGAGAAAATTGTACTTTACTATTTTACCTCCCTCAAATTCCAATTTGGATCATTTTACTCTTTATGCACTTAATTTTGGTTAATTGTGGAGTAACAGTCCAATGTTGCCCATATTTTGATATTTCTTTTTCTTTTTCTCTATTTTTTCTTCATATATGTGTGGTGTGATTGATTTAATTTTTTCCCCAACCAAGCTTTATATTAGTTTTTATATTGTGTATTTGTGTTGATATTTTGGGGGGAAAAAAGTAACAATAATCATTTCCACAATCCTCAATGCTTCCAATCTTAGTTTCTTTTTTAAATAATATATTTCGTTTCAATTACTTCAAAACACATGTATTGCAAATTCAACTACACTATAAGAAAATAAGTAAATTAATAATAATATGACAAGTAATAATGAAATTATTATTATCAATTATATGTATTTAGTGACAACATAATTAAATTGTCACAAAATGTAGTTTGCACACAATACCAACAATGATAACATAGTGCAAAATTGATAATTTGTGACACACACTTATGGTGGCAACTTAGTGATAATAACAACTTTTCTTGTCACAAACTTGTCACAGGTGTGTCACTGTCACTAAAATATTAATTCTTATCACCACTGAGTGAATATTATGACAAAGTAAAAATTATTATTACTAAAGAAACTTAATTAGTGAAAAATAGAAGATATTGTCACTTAATACAATTATTGAAATTTTTTTATACTATCACTCTTATATTTTGTCGCTATTATTATTATTATTATTATTATTATTATTATTATTATTATTATTATTATTATTAGTGCTATTGCAACATAATTTAAAGTCGAGACAAAACCCACACATTTCAATGGAGAATATTTAAACCCAATACATGACCATAGTTTTGGGCGACAATTTTGCTAATTAAATTAGAACTCATCCATATGAATGCAAAATATTGAAAGTGACTCTAAGTAGTGGGAGAAACTTTTTATTTAATGAATCAAATGGAGTTTGTTGTATAGCCTCCAGATAGAATTATACACAGTAATTTTACAAAGGTTGACACTAAGTTCTATTTATTTGTTCGAAAGAAATATTATATTTGATTATTGAATTTTTATTATTTCAAATGATAGTTTATTCAATACTTTATCTTTTGAATGTGGAGACGACACAAAAATTCAGGGTTTATTTGAAAGCCAATTTCTTGTGAATTTAGGAATAAGTCTTTTTGAAGTTTGAAATTTCAACCTTAAAGTGTGAATAATTTGGAAAATATGTAATTACCTAGTTTGATGGTAAGGTTTGCCCAGGTGTTAAATCTAACACTGCTAGTCTCCTACTCTTTCATTATTATTATTATTATTATTATTATTATTATTGGATACTTTAATTAATTTTTTATTTTTGTTCCCCATATATAAGCACCAAAAACAAGGGTTTCATGAAAATCATATACGTGGATCAAGTTATATATATATATATATATATATATATATAACTATGGCTTTGCTTGCCATTTGTTATTGAAGTTGTAATTTAGTGATAGAAGTTTGAAATTATGTGATGTCCTACAACACTCCAGCCTCCAAATCTCTAGCTAGTACAACAAAATTAAATCTTCTCTTTTCATTTTTTCTTGACCTTGGTCAATTGATTGAGGTTCCAAAATTATAAAATCACAAAATATTTCTAGATTCCAATAGACTCAATGCCAAATAGCTGCCAAAAAGAAAAGTTCTTTGGTTAAATCCGATCAAAATATGATATATTGTTTTATTTTAATATCCTTGTTGATCTACTAAGAGTTTTTATAACTATAAGCACTCTAACCACTCGTCATTCAAAACATGCAAATTACGTCTACACTTGTTAAAATATAGTATAATTATAAATTAGTCTATTTTATTTTAATATAAATACCCTATTGAGGTTTATGACCTTTATAAGCATTAATAGAGATGTCTAAACTCTAACTTTCTCACGGCTTAGTAGATTAGTAGTTAACTCAACTATCAATAGATGCGTATTGCCAAGTTTGACAAAATCCCTCAATTAATTTCGCCAACCTTCGTGAAGTAATTTCACACTATACCACTACAACCAATATTGGGCATTACCATGTATAATCCAATACCACCACTGTTTTTTTTTTTTTTTTTGGAAATCGACTTCATTTATAATTTCTATATCTTGGACTTGTCAAGACCATATGAATCTTATCTCAAAACTCGTCGAAAGCACCAGAAATACACTTGACCGCAATTACATCCAACCTTGATGAAATATGAATTTTGTTAAGTTGATGCATGCCTCTAGAGGGTATTTTTAATTTTTATTACTGTTAAAATTAATTTGTAATTATACTATATCTCAAGGAGTGTAGACATAAGTTACCTTTCAAAATATTAGCATTTGGAATATTTATAATTTGTGAACCAAATATATAGTGTGCTACAAGAATACGTTGCCATTAGTAACAAATCAATTTATTATAAATTTAATTTTTATAACAAATTTCATCCATAGCTGATCCACTAATAAATACTTCGTCACTGATTCTTTAATTATATTTTTATTAAATTTTATTATTAATCCATCACAAATACCTTAAATTTATAATAAATATCTTTTGCTACAAAATTTCATTTAGTAATTAAAAGCTGAATTCATTCTCAGTTTTCTTAAATGGGATCCCAATTGAGTCACCATCACAATAGGCTTTTTAGACCGACCATTTCATGAAGCTTTTGACAATTACATTCGAAATCAAATTTTTAGGGCAATCCCCCACAATCATTTGCAATAATAATTAGGCTTTTTTCGGCCACCATAATTTAATGACCGACCATATTGTTGCTATTTGAATTCGTTTGCCCTTTTACCTCCTCGAGAGTTTGAATTGAAAGCCATTGAACATTTCTTTTGTCGACAATCTTCTTAATTTATTTTAATTTTTTAATAAAAACTCTCTTACATATATATAAACCAATTAGCATGTATTCCGTGCTATGTACAGATATCATAATTTATGTATTATATAAAAAGATAAAAATAAAACATACTATTCATTTAAAATAATATTTACTCTATATAATTTTTAATGCAGTTCAATAATTAAATAAATAATTATATTTACTTATATTTAAAGCTTTTAAATTTAAAAATGACAACCAAAAGTGTTATGTGCCAAAAAATTCGTATCAAAAAATAAAAAAAAATAAATTTAAATATATGATCCAAATTAAAGTTATAAATAAAATTTTTAGATATATTAAAATTATGAATGCTAAATTATAAGCTACTCTAAGTTAATTGATCACAAAATAATGAATTATTATCCACGTTGAAAGATGTGACACTATAATTTTTTGTATGCACATAAATATATATAGATGTGAATCATCGTAAAATAAATTAAAATTTAAAATAAGTTTACAAATAATAATAATAATAAAAATATAAATACAAATAAAATAATAATTAAATTACGAAACACCAAGTACTTTTTATATATCTTTGATGCTGTGAATCTACTTTTACATCTCCAAAGAAACCTTTCGCCCGAAACTTACGTCAAATGTATCTTATATGTTGTGAACATTTTGAATATTGTTTCATATCTCTCTCTCGCCCTCTCTCTCTCTCGCTCGCTTTGATAAATAATCTCTTTTCATATCTCAATTCATTTTCTGATGAATATTTTAATTATAAAATCTCTTAGTGAAAATCAAAAATTTTAAAAAGTGGGAGTACGTAATTGGATATGTTAGTGGATAAGTAAGTGGATGAGTGGGATAAGCAAATTTTTAATTGTTGTTATTATTATTTCAAAAGACCTAGCCAATCACTTTTTTTAATTTAAAAAATCAAAATTATGAGAAAATTCTATTTGATCAAAATTAATCAAATTGCAGTCAAAGACATCAAAATCATTTTGTGGCTTATTAGATGATTTTGGTTAAAGACCACTGTATTAGATATAAACTTTTTATAATGTATATGTAGCGTTAAACTATATAAACAACAATAAATAAATAAAATTGATTTATTAGAAAGTAAAGAACAATAAATAAAATAAAATTTGAATATGTCGACTGTTTAATACCAAAAAATTGAAGATAAAGATACAACAATGAACAAAAAATAATTGGATAATAAAACTTTCATATAGCATTAAATTATATAAAAAGAAAACATTGAGATAAAAAAAATATGAATTAATATATTATTGATAATATTGTGTCCACATTTTAATTTTTTTAATCCATGTAAAAGTATATTTTACTTTGGTAATATGACATATCATATTAAAAGACATTTTTCAAGTTTAAGTCACATAAATTTTAATTGAATGCTTTTTTGTTTTTAATTTTTGAGGAGCAATTGGTAATAAATGACATTGTACTGACATTTTCATTCCTAATATTTCTTAAACCATTACTAAATTGATGGTATTATATAATGTTTTGATTAGATTTTTCTTTATGTATATGTTTTTATTGAAAGTTACTATTAAATTTTTATGAGAGAGAAAGAGATAGTACAAAAAGTATTAAAAAAAATATCATTATGGATAGTTAGTGGGTTTCAATGATTACGAAAGAGAATTAAGATATTTACAATTAATGTCAACTAATCAACTAATTCATTTTAAATAATTAATAATAATTCAAAATTATAAGAAAAGAGAATTTGGTCAAAATAGCACATTGTGGTCAAAAAACCTCCTTCAAATATGTAATAATATAAATTATTCTAATATTTTCGAACAAAGAAAAATATTACATTAATTATCAGCAGTAACCGAATCCAAAAAAATTATCATGTAAATTATTATTCAACACACAAATACGACATTTGTGATACTTAAAGGATTCAAACTTTTAACCATTTGATTGAAGAGTCAAGTTCTTAACCCTCTTGTCCTCTACCTCTTCCCCTTTGAGTGAGTGTGTGCGTGTGTATGGGGGTGTTTTTCGATTGACATCTATAGGGTGTCCCGAGATGATTGTATCAAAAAAAAAAAAAAAAAATTCTTAACCTTACTATTAAGATTGATGATATTTTTATTATATTTTTATATTTCAAATGACAGTGACAACAATATAAAATCAATGGTTCAAAATTCTGCACAAATATTCACTAAAATCCATTCACATGATCAATTTCAACAAACATCTATTTTCTGATAAGCACTGTTGCAATTTGAATTGATTTGATCCTCGGAAGATTTTGCGCAAATAATTGAATGCGAAAAAGGTGAAAAGTACAAAACAAACAAATCAAGCATGATATATATATATATATATATATGTGTGTGTGTGTGTGTGTGTGTGTGTGTGTGAAAATCCATTTCTATTTCCATGGACTGTTTATTGAATTTGCATTCATTGTATCAATGGAGCTTCCACAATACTACGAATGCCTTTCGCGGCCACTTTTGTCAAACCATTTCTGCTGTACCAAGGGATACATCCAAAAAATGAAAACCTTTGCCATCGACATAACTACAACTTTGAAAAGACCACCCCTACGAATATAGTAATTAATTAAAATGCCCAAGTTGCCTAGGAACAATTCAAATCTTGGGTTATATTTTCTGTGTTGCATTTTATATTTCACTATAAAAATTTATAAATTACGTAAATAGTTAATTGTTTTTTTATATTAAATATAAAATGAATATTAATTGTGTATCATAAATTTAAGAGCAAATGATGCTGACAGTTTCAAATTTCAGCTTCGAATTACTTCAGTTCCAAAATTACCACAAAGAAGTATTTGGTCCCCTAATCTTACAATTCAAATGCATTTCAGTTCCTAATTAAAGCATTTTCTGACAAAAAATTCACCCATAAATCGGGCGTGCAAATTAAGTATGCATGAAACTACCCCTACAATAAAGCACATACTCCACTAACGAAAAATTTGTGATGAAAAAAATTATGTTATAAATTTAAGATATTTATAATGAATTAGTGATAGAATTCAATATAAATATAATTGAAGAACAATTAATGACAATATATTTACTAACGGAATTTTTATGGACGAGATCCGTCACAACAATTAAATTTATAATGTATTAGTTATGATTGAAGGAGTTGCATTCTTATCGTATACGTAAAATACAAAATATATATTGATTTTTATACTCACCAATTTGACATATGCCTTAACTCATGTGCTTAACTTGTCGATAAATTTCTATCAGAAAATACATAAAAGAATTGATAAGCATCTAATCAATAAGATTATGGACTAAAAAGCTTTTATTTTTAAAATGATCTAAAGTTATTTTAAACTGAAACTTAAATGAATATTGATATTATCTGCCCTAAAAAAAATAGAGCAAAAAAAAATTCTTACCCCATCATAGAGGTCCCACGACTTCTTGAATATAAATTAAAGTTTTATGGATGTGGAAATTAATGTGCTCACATAATAATTTTTATTATATTAGTATTCTAGTTATGAATCATTATAATTTTAAAATAATAATGTAATAATTGAGAAGTCCTCGACAATTTCTCAATATAAAATATAAAAAAAAACCCACGTCATTATCTCTTCTTTTTTAACTAGTTAAACTTTAATTAAACCCACCCAAATACTTAATTAAATCAAGATTCCATCTCTCCACCCCAATCCAGCTTGCTAACCCTCACTAATTATTAAACTAAAAAGACCCAATTATCCCAACTTAAACTAAATAATCCACACCTAATATTATATTAAAAAAAATAAAAATCATAGTCCACTCTAAATCCTAACCACAAATTTTTTAATTCACAAAAAAATAAAAATAAAAATAAATAACCCAACAAACCCACAAAAAGCTATAATTTGATTAGCGGGTCGGCGCACTATGTGGCCCAGAGTTATACATTCCGCTGTACCTGTCACTATTTCGTCTATTCCCCCTTTATTTATCACAAATTAAAGGGGGACCCCTCAAAAAAAATCAAAGCTAGTTTCTTCATTATGATTGGTCGGTTCACATGGGCTTATTATCGAACACCTTCCAGACAATTCTATAAGGCCATGTTACTTGACAGCTAGGCTATTAGATACAATTTTTTGGATGGGTGGATATGTGTAGAAATATTTGAAGTTATTATTCTTTCTTATTTTGAAATTAGTTTTTGGGTTTTAGTTTAATTTTGGATTAATTATGATGGTGCATGTTACTACTTTAAATATATAATTTTTAGTGATAATTTTTATTTTTTTCAAAAAAGAGTGACGGGATGTCAAATAAAGGAGATACTTGAATAAATAACCTCTACAATTTGAAAAATTCTTACCCAAAATTAGTTTGATCAAACTCAATAAGTTATATAATAAATATATTATACTTATCGAGTAATTTGTTATTTTTTCTAAATTATTTATTATTTATAAATTCACATTGATTCGGGTCTAAGAAACAAGAAAATTTTCTATTTACACAGCAATTATTTGAATGTAAATTATAAGCATTCAAAACTTTTAATATTTTTTTTTAAAAAATATTAAATTTTTGGAAGAACCCTTTAAAGTAAAGGGTCGTCTTAGATTATTTTTTTGTGAAATAATATAGTACTCTGTCTCCTACAAATTATAGATCTGTCGGCTTTATTTTATAGAAAAAGTTGTTGATACGTGGGAAAATTGATTTTTGTTCCGGAATATATAATGTAGTTTGTTTCTAATTAATAATTGTTTGTGTTTAACAGTTACTGCCCTTGTGTGTGTGTGTGTGTGTGAGAGAGAGAGAGAGAGAGAAGGAGATGAATGGTGAAATAATCTTGTGACCCTAAAAGTAAGCTTTATTCAGCCTTTTCTTGAGTTTGACCGGCACCTAATTTTTTAAAATGAATTATAGCTATTGACCATTCTGATTGATTCACAAACGCAACTTGTTAGACAAATTCTTGATGAGATCAAGTAGACTTGTAGGTGGTGAATTGATGATCATGAATAAATTTGTAATATATACACATCATATTTCAATTTTTTTTCCCAAAATTAGACTAAAAAAATAAAATAATTAAGATGATTTAAATCAAAGTTAGGCCAGATAATAATAAACAGAATTTTTTACGTGCTGGAACAAGCACCATTATGATCATTATTTCAACAAAACACATTAAAATAATATGGGTGGTTACATAGAGGATAGAATTTTCCACGTCGGATCGGTCCTATCTTGTAACGAGGCAAATAGGATATGCTACAGAAAAATACACCCGATTCCTGAGACCTCAACTAAAATAATCGAAAATGTAAACTCCAAAACCTAAATTAAAAATTAGGGGTTTCTCAGTATACACTATATATACGTGACATTAGAAAGTGTCCTTTCCATCTCCGCCAAAGACATTAACCCTTTTTCTCTCTCTCTCTCTCTCTCTCTCTCAAAGAGTGAAGTCTTTTCTTGTGATAAAAAATGCCGGGAATCGCATTCGGAAGAATCGATGACTCGTTCTGCTTTGCCTCAGTGAAGGCATACATCGCTGAGTTCATCTCCACCTTGATTTTCGTCTTCGCCGGCGTCGGCTCCGCCATTGCTTACAGTTCAGTATATATATATTGTTTTAATTTTATTTCATTATTTCGATATTTTCTGATTTATTTTATAATTTGCCAACTATTCTTGAGATAATAATTCATACATGTTTATGTATCTAGTATCTACATTTGTATGTAGGGTCTATTTGGTTAGGGTTTGTAAAAAAAAAATGCTTTTTTGAATTAGGCGTTTATTTGAAATTACTGTAGATAACTTTTAAAGGAAAGTCACATTTTGATTTTTTTTGTGGGATTTTTTTTAAAAAAAAAATTCATTCAAATATATTTTTTTCACTAACGTATTTTTTTTTAAAAAAATAAGTATTTATTTTCTAAAAAAAAATACATTCAAATGAACTCAAAGTTACATTTTTTTTTAAAGAACAAGAGTGCTTAAAACAAGGTAATTAGTAATTAACCCTAGCTAAAGCCATGCATGCCCATGCAAAGGGAAAACTTCATTTTCCGTCGTAATTTTGTCGATTTTGAGTTTTAATCCTTTCGATTACAGGACTTAGATTTTTGTAACGCAAAATTAATTTCTTGTTTGTGTTTGTTGGCGACAGACAAGTTGACCTCGGACGCGGCCCTCGACCCACCGGGTCTGGTGGCAGTGGCCGTCTGCCACGGATTGGCTCTTTTCGTGGCGGTGGCCATCGCCGCTAACATCTCCGGCGGGCACGTGAACCCCGCCGTGACCTTTGGGCTGGCCGTTGGTGGACAGATCACCATCCTCACCGGCATTTTCTACTGGATCGCTCAAGTCTTGGGCGCCATTGTCGCTTCTTTCTTGCTTAAAGTCGTTACCGGAGGATTGGTAAGTCAAACTTGTTAAATAAATTACATACACAAAAAATAAAAATAAAAATAAACTACAAGAATTCTTTTTTTTTTTTTTAATTAGACTTTAAGATTTTACCTCAACTCGCTTAAAATGGTGAATGACTAGTAGAAAGGTGTGGTGACATGACCCACAATATGAAATATCACTCACAAGAAGTCCGCATGTGACAAAAAACATCGATTCGATCGGTAATTTATCATCACTAATTATAAATCGACAATTATTGATTGACCACAGCAAATAACTATGCTGCTTGTTTCGATAGATTTTTTAGAAGGAAAACACTTTATTTTTCAAATAAAAGTACTTAATTCAATGATAAAAGTTAATGTTTGATCAATTTTTTTTGGAAAAAGTAAAAATATGAAAAAAAAAACAACTAAAATAACTTTATTTTTTTAAATTACCAGAGTAGCTTTAAAAACACACATTTATATCCGTGGACGACTTCGTTTATTGAAAAAAAATAGTATAACACTATAAAAAAAACCAAACAAGGCTCGATAATTTTTTTTAAAAATTAATCCAAATAGGCCCAGCGATTAACAAGTAACAACTACTACAGAACAAAATTAGTAGATAAAGATCCGCACTTTTGCTGATCCAAGACAATTGATTTATCAAATTGCTTAGTTATTCTTAAAAGTTGAATGATTAATAGTTCAAAATTTCCTGCTACTAAATAATTATAGTTTATTATCTCATGATAATTAAATAATTATTTATGCAGGCTATTCCAATTCACGGTGTGGGCGCCGGCGTCGGAGCCATCCAAGGCGTGGTTCTTGAAATCGTGATCACCTTCGGCTTGGTGTACACCGTCTACGCCACCGCCGTCGACCCCAAGAAGGGCCCAATCGGCATCATCGCGCCCATCGCCATCGGCTTCGTCGTGGGCGCCAACATCTTGGCCGCCGGTCCATTCTCCGGCGGCTCAATGAACCCCGCTCGCTCCACCGGCCCCGCCGTGGCCGCCGGCAACTTCACCGGAATCTGGATCTACTGGGTTGGCCCACTCATCGGCGGCGCCTTGGCCGGCCTCATCTACCCCAACGTGTTCATGCAGCACGAGCACGCACCACTCGCTAGCGAGTTCTAAGTTTGTTTTCGTTGTTAATTACGGGGTCTGATTTGTAATTTCAGATTTGTTTGTGGTCGAAAATGCGAAATTTCCATTTCGGGTTGGGTTGGGTGGGTTGGTTGCTTCCTTTTCTTTTTCTTTTTTTTAATAAAAAGGAAGGGGAGATTATTTATTTTTCTTCCCCCCTTTTTTTTCTTTTTTCTATTTTTAATTTGGGTATTGAAGTTATTGAAGTTGCATGTAAAGCCATTTTCTTGGTGGATGGTTGCTTTGTGGAAAGATTGATGGATTTGCTAAAGAATTGCAGCCGGGTTATATGGTCCCTTTTTTGTCAATTGGATGCTTTTTTGTTCTCTTCTTTTCATGCCTATCTCAATCATATAGATGCCACTCCATCCTCTCTCTCTCTCTCTCTCTCTCTCTCTCTATATATATATATATATATATATATATATCAATTTGAACTATTCATTCAACTCGAAAAAAGAAAATAAAGAAAAACGGGGGTTTACATGGATACATATGGACGCCAGACATGGTCATTAAATTAGCAATATCATAATAATCGTTTTTATGACTAGAACAAGAACTTCTGCAACTTTATCATTGTGAAGTTGTGGAAGGTATACTTTGTTTTTAATAAGTAAGTTGTGGAAGGTGTACAACACATCTCAACAGAGACCAAGTGAGGGGCTGGAAAGTGTATTTTTTAATATTTTATAAAAATTCAATCTTACCCACCAAAATAAAAAATTTTTGACTCATTCCTGTATTTCAAAAGTTGAAGTGGTAAGGAGTATGCAATTTCATCAAAGTTACTTATGTGTAGTTTTTTAATTTTTATTTTTATTTTTTTGACAAACTTCTTGATTTATTAATGTTGAGTGTATTGAATTATTAATAGGTATATCAACTGTTATTTTATTATTTCTATTTATTGATTACTGATATATTTATAATATTATAAAAAGAAAGTTATTTTTGTGTTTAAAGTAGCGGTTATTTTGATATTTTTATGAAATTTACCCCTTAATTTTCAAGCAATTAAATATAAAAATATAAAATTGAAGATAAAATTGCAAATTTCTCTTAATTAAAGGTAGTTATAATACCAACTTTGTGTGCACCAATTTTATTCTTCCAATTATTGCATTAATACAAAAGAAATTGGTTAAATTGTAGTTTTTGCAAAATAAACTCATTTCCACCTATCCAAAGAACACAAATTAAAATAATTAAACTCATTATCTACACTATGATCAAAATATTGAGGCTAACTGACTAGGTTAATTTAACATAAGTCTATTAAATTTTTTATATTTTAATTTTTTGTCGAAATACAATGTTTATATAAAAAAATGTTGGAGGTATTTATAAATCCAAAATCTAATTATATTATAAGTGATGATGGTGATATTCTAGCAAAAAATATGAATAAAGTTAAGTATTAAGTGGTATCAATCTTTAATCTATATTATTATGAAAAGAAAGCTTATTTTACCTCACAAATGGCATTTTTTTTTATCAGTTTCATTAAAATGGCCCTTTAAATTGATGTTAAATTTATTAAACAATGTAGTTTGAAGGTTAAATTAAATTGGAATTGCAGTCTTAATTTGGTATTTATGATACATAGTAATGACTTTCCAATTATATCCCTAATCAATTTTCTTTACAATACTTAAACTAGCATTTATCCCACGCCTTGGCATGGAAAATAATATTATTATTTATATGGTATTACAAAGTTTTAAAAGATAAATTGATCGTAAAAATGAATTGATCATTTTATTTTTATCAATCTATAACAGGATATGTTTAATTTTCATGTTAATTACGATGCAATTAGAGCATGAGGATGCATTTCAAAAAATATTATGTAAAACTAAGTGATGAATAATTATAACGATTTAAAGTGAATGATAAGTGATGAATAATTATAATGATTTAAAGTGAATGATAAGTTTTCTAAATAGGACGTCATAAATAAATAAAAAAAAATTTGTTAGTTTAATTTGAATTAATAGATAAACTATCTTATTTAAGATTATAATTGTTAGATTCTTTTAAATAATAATGAATAACCATAAACTTGCACAAAATCAAACTAAAAACTACTATCAATGTTGTGAATATATAGGATACTATATCCCTAAATAATTTTCTTTACAATACTTAAATTTGTTTATAATTAGAATTTGGCTTTGAACAAGATTCCACGTTTTCCACTCTGTTTTTGCCTATAAACAAAGACTCTATGTTTTCTACTATTCTCATCCAGGAAAAAAATATCTTGCTCTTGCTACTCCAATTCAAATTTTCTACCTCTCTCAAAGCCTCAACAAAATTTTCCAAACTTTTTTTCATTAATCTATATTGCCCATAACTTATTTTGATTTGAAGAAGAAGCATCACAATCTGCAGGTAGAGTTCGATTTTAGTACTCTATTCCTTTCCCTTATTTTCAAATTATTACTTCTCTTAAGTCTTAATTATCTATATTTGCATTTTATTTTCCCTCAATTTAATTTGTGTGTTGTAGTGTAAATTAAAGTAATAGAAAGAGAATATTTGAGGAACCTCCTCTAAGTCGAGCATGTGCTAGCAAAGGAGAGGCAACAATTTCTCTCCCTTATCATTTTGTTTTTTCATTTTTGCCCTTTTCTTTCTTCTTATTATGTGTTCTTTCATCTTCTTTTATTATTACTTCTGACAGATTAGTGTAGGTTTTTGTCTTTTTTCTTTTCATATTTAAATTAAGATGTAAAATATTTCAAATAAGAGACAAAAATTTAATAATCGGGTATAGAAATAAAGTACTTGTTCAACAAGATTGACAAGGTTTGGCTTTGCAAGAACATCCAAGAAATTGTAATTTTGTTAAATTTAATGTAGAATATCTGATATATAGATAGTCACCCATTTTGTGAGATATGAAGTATAGATCTAGAAATTCATCGAGATTTTGACGGTTTATCTTTGTATTTTTTTTTCAAATTTTGACAATAAAGACTAGACTCTTATATTTTATAAATTCTCATATGCTTCAATATATACATTGAGAATAAAATTATTAATTTATTATGGTTTTTGACATCTATCAAATAACATCACTTCACCTCGTTGGATTCAATTGTGTCCACCTTTTTTCTCTTCACTTTTAAAATAAACTAACAAGTTTGGCAGACCAAAACCTTTGACAATTTGTGTAAAAAAAAAAGTGATTAATTGATTAATTTACGAATTATCAAAAAAAATAAAAAAGGAAGAAGATTAATATACGTTTTCATATGTCAATAGTTTGGTCTTCAGGAGGCTCTTTCCCGTAAGTCCATTCATGCGCTTTCCATTCAGGAAGTTGTTGGATGACAACCTGCCACGTTTCACCACAAATAAAAATAAATTTTGTAAACAACAAATTTATTGTTGATTAAGAATTTAAAACTGGATGATTTCAGTGGAAAACAAAATGGCAGTTTTAAAAGGAAAATTCTTTTATAACTTTTAGATCCCATGAATGCATCCAACAATTGTGATTTGGTCATATTATATATTTAAATATTTCCTTTCGTCAAATATTACAGTCATTGGGTGAATATATGGGACTCAACACCCTGTGATGCATGAATTTTTTTTTTGATTTTTATAATAGTTATATAAACTATATTTTTTTAAAAATTTTTAGATAAATTTAAATAAAATGAAATTGTTTTAGTAATAGTTGGGCTACGTTCTCATTTCTCTATAAGAAATTAAACAAAATGTTCATTTATTTTTAAACATCGTGACCCTCGGCCACATATAATATTCATTCTTATATTTTGATTCGTAAATTTTTGTCCAGCTTGTTTACTACAATTTCAACAAAAAACTAATAATTTATATTCGTAACATCATAGTCTAGAAATTCGACCTAAATTTGTCTATAAATTTCCTTTGACATCCATCTTATTTTACAATCTTCGAGTACCAAAAAAAAAAAAAAAAAGCACATAATTCCTTTAAATTCAAATCTCGCCCCGATTATTTATCCCCCACCCCCCCCCACCCCCCCCAAAAAAAACAAAAAAAAATACTCACCCCGATTTATGTACGTCACATGCATGTCACTATTGTGCGCCTTATTTAGAAAGAAAAAAAAAATAGAGATAATTATGGTATTTCAAAATCATGAAAGTTTTGGTGCAATTTTGTAAAACATAATTGATCGAGGACCATTCTGACAAAAAAAAGAAAGAAAATATGAAATATATCAGCAAGAATTTTGGAAAGGTGTAATTGACAAACCAGCCCTCTGGAATCTGGTCCGCCAACTGTGGCCTGACAAGCAAGTCTCCAATTTTTCGGTTTCTGCGAAACACGATTTATGAGAAAACTTAAACCAACACGACTTATGGGGACTATAAGAGCCTAATGCACCACGATTTATGAGGAAAATTACCCTTTCGAGCTTTTCCTTCTCTTTGTCTGTGCGAGGGCTTAGTAACTCCCCTCCTTCAACAACCTATTCGAAAATATTCAAACAGTTAAATTGTTAATTTTTGACAATATGATGAAAAAAATCCTAAATTCCACAAGGATCACAAAGCCATAACCTAAATGGTGTTGAAAAAAGAAAAGAACAAGAGAGAGAGAGAGAGAGAGAGACTGCTTGAAAAAGAAGACATAATTTGGATTTGTAATGAAAGAAATCAATCTTATTGACTATTTCTTTATAATCATCACCAAAAAAGAAAAAAAAAATGTTCTAATCAGACATATCTAATGAGATGTTCTTTAAAAAGATGTCTCAATGAAGAGTAGTTAAGAACGCACTTCCACAAAAAGTGTCACTATAAATGTTTTTTTTATCCAACTGTTATATATAAAATATCAAAATAAGTTTTTTGAGCGCCCGTTTTATGATAATTTAGCTAGTGTCACAATATCCAGTACTTATGGTGATAATTTATAATGTAGTTATTAACGCAGCGTCTCAAATTTATGCAAGAAAAGAATTCAACACTGATGATAAATTGCTCAAACTATTGTTAAAAGGGATGATCACCTCAACCATGCATGTCCCACAAGTTCCTCCTCCCCCACAGTTTAGCAGAGGTCTAGCCTGAAATATTAACAACACATACCCACACCTTGTCCATGAAAATTGCAATACTATTGAAATCAAACAATAATATTAATATATATCCAATTAAACCTATTAAACTCGGAAAATTATTAAAGGCTTACATATGGTCCATACAATTCAATGTCATTATCGAGCATTATGTCCCTAAGTTTCTGTCCCCCACAGGCTGTACGATAGTGCACGTCCGGCGTTCCATCAGGAAGCAAAACAGACTGCACACACACACACACACAAGCAACAATTTCAGTTAGATTTTCCCTTACAATCACTACTGAAAAATATAAATTTTAGGGGAATACTAATTTGAGAATTCACAAATTAACCCACAAAAATACATTAAGAGAGCTCTTTTATATATATATATAGTTCAAATTCAACGTCCCCTAATACTTATAATTCATAAACGATTCCGTTGAAGATTTAGGGAATAATTTTAAAACAAAAGACTATTTTATTACGACCACGGTTGTGGACCTTTCTGTTCTCTTTTTTTGATTAATTTTTTTGTATCACTATAAGAATGCATAACTATTAACGACGAACCAATACACTATGCATTTAGATCCAGTGACAGATTTAATTTATAACAATTATATTAATAAATGTCTTGGTCACTGATTGTTTATTTAGTTTTATTTACATTAAATTCTGTTACAAATACATTATATATACCTTAATGTGTGACAAAATCTCTTAATCACAAATTTTTCGTTATTGAAAAAGGTATTTTCTTGTAGTGTGTATTGGATGCCTTTTTATAGCTTTTAAGAACAAATAAAATAATTATCACAACGGTTTCTATTTAAAAAATAAAAAATAAAAAACATAGAATCTCATAAGTAACTCACACTAACAAATGCGAAATTGACAGCAGGATCTCCTTGTTCTTCTTCTTCTTGTGCCCCTGGTGTAGCTTCTGATTCAGCATTGCTCACAATTTCAACGGCCCTGATTTTCTTAATCCTGGAGAAACTGAGATTATCATAACTGGGGGCCTTTGATGATCTCCAAGGGTTCTTGAAATTACGGGGTGTTGAGAATAATGAGGTTAAGTTATGGGAGTTTAGTTGGAAGAGCACTATTCCCATAATTCTTTCTTTTTTGGATAAAAAAAGCATAAAAGTGCTTGTAATAAAAAACAAGATAGTTTGAGATTTGTATGAGTATTGGCATAACTTGAATGTATGGCTATTATTCATCTTATCAATTATTAGATATGGTGTAAGTTTTTATTGGTTTTTCACCTTTTATCATATGATTTGGAATGTAATTTGGGAGTTTTCTAGTAAAATGAGGATAAAGCTTCAAACTTTGGAGTTTTGCTGAGTAATAGTGACCTAATCCAATGAATATATTGCATATTTAGTTAAGTAATTAGCTTATTTTTGGGTAAAGAACAATAGGGCAATTAAGTAATTTGCTTTTATTTTGAGTGAATGAGAAAATTGCAAAAATGAGAATTGGTGAAAAAAAATGGCTAGTCATTTAATAAATGGACCTCAAGGTAAAAATTGTTGAGTAATTAAGTTTAGTTTACGGTGAAAAAGAATAAATTGGGAAAGAAAAGGGCAGTTAAGTAAATAACTTTAGTTTTGGGTAAAAACTGGAAAAAAAAATGTATAAAAAACGCTAGTGGAGGGCTTGAACCTTCGACTTTGTGGTTAACAGCCACACGCTCTAACCAACTGAGCTACTGCAGCTGATTGTATTTTTGTGACATCACAACTATTTATACCAGTCAGCTAATTGTTTTCTTTTAGCGTTTCAAATTATACCTTTTCTTAACTTCGAGAAGATATTTATTTCACAAACGTTGCACAAATTTAATTTATCAGAGTACACAAAAGAATTCATAAAAAGCACAACTAAGAAAAAAGTAAGACAAATGTTACAAAGAAACAAATTAGCTACGAACTGAATTACTGCCAGAATTTTTAATTAAACAACTTCAGCAACCAAATTTACATCTTCAGACTCATCAACAACCATTTCATCTCTAAATAGGAGTTTTAAGTATGGCAGCACTCTTGGAAGAACATGTATATCTGCCAAATTTACACTCATCATATCAAATGCAATGCAAGTATTGTGCGTGTGACTTTCGTCGAACACTGGAATCTTGGGATATCTCTGGCTGAAATGAGTGAGGATTATACGATAGGCTCCAGCCGAGTCGCCTACTTCCACTGCTTCCTTAGTCGTGCTGTGATTTCGCGCAATGGCCTCGTCCACCATACTATCTTCAAAAGTTGCCTGCCAAGAATAGCCAACATAACGAAAAAATATCCTCTTAGTTCCAAAAATAAACATTCCTCCCTTGCAACTTATTTCCACCATACAATTACCCTGTAGTTGATTAAGTTAAAAGATGTTATAATTCAAATATAACAAAAGTAATAACACTATTTACAGAGGCTTGCCTCGTGAATAAGAACAGTCGCTCCATGAGAAGCCTTGACAAGTTCTGGGCAGGGCCTTGTGTCACCCGAGTATACAATCTTCCACCCCGGTATGGTTTTCCCCACTCCATTTACCCTGCTTGATGCTTGCAGTACAATACCAAAAGCTTGTGGGCAATGCACAACGGGAAAACTTATCAAAGCTTCTAATCCGGCTTCCACAAGAGCCTTCTTCAAGGACTTGAGGATTGGCATAGCAGCACCGATTTGAGTAGGGCTGCCTGGCCTCTTCCAATAGCTCTGCATGCGACTTCCTCTAACAAACAAATTAGAATCATTTTGACCATTTTGCGACTTTGCAGAATTCTGTTGCCCAGCGTTGTCTTCATTTGATTCAATAGCCTCAAGAGAAGCTTCTGTGGTCTGCCAACAATCCAGAAACTGCATATCTAGATCCTCGAGTCTTTGGTAGGCATCAAGAAATCTCTTGAGCTGCCTGGGGCCCACAACAATGATTGGTTCGTGAGGTGTTCCCCTCAGTAGATCACGTCTAAGAGCGAGGATTCTTGCAAGGCCTGTGTGATGATCAGCATGGATATGTGAAATCCAGATACATTTTAAACCTTTGACGGCTTCATCGGCACCTTGGACGCCAAATCTGTAGGCAAAATATATTGCAAAGTCTTACAAAAATGGGTCAATATAAATAGACCTCCCATGTAACTATGTGTAATTACACAGACTTCCCTTTTTCAGTTTTGAAATTACAATTGCCCCGTTTGATAATCAAAATTGGACAAAATTATTAAGGAACTTGGATAACATCATCCATACATTCAAAAACTATTTGAAAAGTAAAATAAAATTAAAACTATTTATGGCATCAATTTAACTATGTGCAAAAGAAGAGGGTGGGTTATGTAGGAAGGAAAGAAATTACAGGGACATGTTGAAACAAAAAGAGAATACGTGTGTAGTCCTATAGTTGTAGGGGACGACAATGAAATTACTTACAAGAGGGAAAAAAGAAGAAGCACACACACACACACAGTTCAATATAGCTTTACCTTCTTTTTAGCTGTCCCAAGGTTCCTTCACCGCAATCCAAAAGTACACTTCCTTTGGAAAACAAATTGATGAAAATAGAACTAACATTTCGATATTTCGAGGGCTGAGAAGAACCAGTGCCAAGAAGAACAATCTCCATGTCTTCTCTAGTTATATTTTCAAGACAACTTGGAAGTGTGTTTTCATGCAACCATGGCTCTTCACTAGTATCGTTGTTGTCCAACCAGAAACTGTTTACTTGTTGAGAAGCATCTCTAATATCAGGAATCTCCGATAGTAACTCTTCAATGATATTGGAAGAAGATGACGGATTTGGTATACCCGATTTGTCAATCCCAAGATTTGCATAGGGACGAAGATGGAACTGTATGACAAAATAAATATATAGTAAATCACTAGCGGACTTGAAAGAGAATCAAGAGATTTTATGAATATACACATTACGTACAATAGTTTATAATATGTTCAAGAAAACTTGGTAACTGATTCCACCGGGAGACTTTTCATACCTTGAGAAGATTCTCTGCAGGAACCAGTCTGGGTTTTGACAAGAGATTCTGTAATGATAGAACCAAGATAGTCAGTATATGGTAGACTAACTTTTTGCTCATAATCAACAAATTAAATGAGCCATTACATCTTTGATGATTATGGGGGTATCTCCAAAGGCATCAAATAAGTGTGTGAGATTTTCGCCTTTCTTATGGTAGACTAACTTTTTGCCATGACTGGTTTTGCTTTTTTAAGCAGAAAGAGGAAAAGCTAAAAGCTAGAAGCGCCTCCTCCTCAACTTATAGCAGCTCATAGGGTCTTTCATAAATTTTAGCAACTTTTAGGAGCTTCTATTTGCAAACACCCACAAGTTTTAACAAAGCACTTTTCCCCATATCTGTACAATTAAGTACTTAAAAAAAAATTTTGAAACCTTTTGCAAACACCCTCTACAAAACTTTGGAAATAAGCACAATATACCTTATTTGATGCACTTGTCTCGGATGGCAAGCAGCTGAAGTTCTTGAGAGACCAAAAGCCAGGAGATGGAAAAAATTGAGGACATAAATAGTTAAGACGTGCTGCAATTCTAGCACTGGCTTTTAAAATTGGCACTTCAATATTTTTCCTGGAAAATATGAAGATATATCAGTTTTAAATGCTCAGGAATAAAAGCAACAAAGAACAAGAGATACTGCAAGTAAAACATAATCAAAGAAACCAACAGTTCATGGCCTGCCATAATATGCTGAGCGGCTCCAAATTTCGACATCCACATCTGATAATCATCTGTTTGTGTGACGCATGCAGGAGTTGAATGAATTACACAGTTCACAAGTTTGGAACCTTCTGGAACATCATAAGCTGTATCTATATAATAAGGGGCAAGACACTGTAGAGACAATAACTCCTGCAAATGAGATGCTGTTGGGCAGTCAACCAGCAGCACAATAGGACCAGGAACGGATGGACCTAATACATCACTTGGGTGTACCTACACCACAAGGAACACATGGCATAAATAGGATGAACACGTGGTCCCAAGAAAGCGTAAAGCTAATTTCAAAAGATTTAAGACATTAAGCAATCTACCATGATATCTTCGCAGTCAGACTTAACAGAATTTCCTAGTTGCAGTTCACGATACTTTGGGCCAGGCCTCAATCCAAGAGCAGCAGCTTTCTTTGGGTCAAATTTTCCCTTAATTTCTGGCAATTCACAAATATAAATAACAGAAAGATCACCGGGCTTAGTCATGTGATTCATGTTCACGCCAGGTCCAGGAGAACTCGATGAATGAGATTTTTCCTTCATCATCTCAGAAACTTCTAGATGACTTGGTCTTAAGAGTATAGCAGATAATTTGACAACTTCATCGTCAATAAGAACTAAAGGATCATCAAACTTCCTCGAGGGGCTACTGCGAGATCCGTTTGAATCAGGTGTAGGCCCGAAGCTACGTGTGTGAACCATAGCAGCATTGGGGATGAAAGATTTCATAGCATCAACTAAATATTTTAAATCTGAGGGACCCCATACATTCACCTTCAGAGAAAAAGAAGAAATACAGTTAAGATTTCATAAATCATGATTAACGATACTATGAATTCAAAATAACACATACCGACATTCCTTCATCCCCCATGCCTGCCAGAGTCAGCAGGAGACCTGCAGTTCAAAAGTAAACATTTTGAGAATTTTACAACTTCACCCGCAGTCATTTTATCATAAAATGTAGTGTGTATAAAATCCATGTTGCTCTAAAACTAATGACCCAAAAAAGAAAAAAAAATCAAAATAAAAAATAGAAATTGTAATTTAGTAGCATACCGGGAAGTCCACCAGCAGTTTCTGAGCAGACACGTGAGAGAAATATGTGATCAATCTGGAGAAATTTTTACAGTAAACACATATAAGAATCTCCACGAGTAATAAAAAGAAAATGAACTATTATATGGATGTATTGCATGAGATACCTTCGATAGTTTGATTTTATGCTCACTGCAGAAACGCTGAAGTCCCTGGAAAAAAGTATTACATAGAGGGAAATAAGTTAAAGCTCCAAATATTTTTACTAAACCTGTTGTACCCTTTTTGTCAAACATTCAACTTAAAAATCAACAAGATGTAAATTAAACCACATACATCACCAGCCAAACTATTCATAATTTCAAATACCAATTTCCTCTGAACATCGTATGACCACAAGTTCAACAGAACTAATCTCCAATTTATATACTCAACAACTGAAAGTAAAACTTTTCCTATAGCTACCACAGACTGATTTAGGGGGTGTTTTGAAAAACTTAAAAAAAGCACTTTGCTGCTTTTAGCTTCGAAAAAGCTACTTTAAGTGTTTGGCTTTGTAACTTCTGCTTAAATTAAGTTGAAAAAAGACAAAAGCTGAGAAGCTAGGACGAAGCTACTTCTAGCAGCTTAAAAGTGCCTCTTGGTATTTTTGTAAATAAATTGAACTTTTTTAACTATTTTCTACCAACTTTTGACTGTTTTTCACTTTATTTCCAAACACTCTGCACTTTTAATATCAACTTTTAACTTTTATTTTCAACACTACCAACTTTTACTACTCAATTTTTTTTCAACTTTTCAACTCCAACTTCTTAAAAAACAAAAGCAATCCCAAACACCATCTTATTATATACAAGTAGCTTACAAAAACTGAATCAAATCAAGGAAACTTACTTCTCCAGCATTAAATATAAATCTTTGCTTGTCAAAAAACAGCAGCACTGATGGTGATGTGTCTTGCGTATCCATACCAGTCCCAAGAATCTGTAAATATCGGACAAATTAATTTAACTATAAGAATAAAGAAGGATGGAAGTGAAAAGTCAATATCTATATCCTCAATATAAAGAGCTGCACTCTCCACATTCAGGAGCATGCAGGCATAAGTCATCTTTCCCCTGTATGGCGAGTTAAAATTTACATGTATATTTTTGAAAAATTTAAACAAGCACTCTCCCATTCAGGATTATGCAGGGACGGAATCATGGTTCGCTTATTTTTATAGAAATTAAAGAATGACAAACAAGATTCTGGACTCATCGCGTGCTAGCTGAAAACAAAACTGACATATAACCCTGCAAACTCAGCAAATGTCTCATTTATCAGCAAAATATAAGCACAAGCCAAATGCACGAAACAAATCTTAACTACAGAAATCGTACAACCAAAGCAATCAAATGAACCCAATTCGACTAATCACCGAGCAGCATACATAAAAACATACAATAAAAATAAGTGAACCAAGAAAAAAAAAAAGCACCAAGGAGCACTCTCTCACCTGAGCATATGCAATGGTATTAGCAGGATTCAACTTTCGAACTTTAAGTTGCAAATTCTTTCTGGGCCTATCACTGTCATCTCTACCCTCAGCCCTCTTTCTATTAAACCCAAAAGCCTCACTTGCACCTTTCCTACTTCCTTCTTTCTCTTCCATTGCCAAGAAACCACCTTTATCACTGCTCTTATCCTTCTTACTTGCTGTCTCTCTCAAAGTACTTCTGTTGCGATTAAATGAGCGCGAATTCTTGTTATTATGGTTGGTACCATAAGGTTTCTTGGAATACGACGAAAAAGTAGCAAATTTGAGAGATCGGTTGTGTTTTTTTAATTGGGTTTTGAGGAAATATGGGAAAGAATTTGAAAAGGATAGGTTTTTGGGGAAAATACTTGGGGCGGCGGAGAAAGGGTGGCGATGGTGGCAGTTGGCGGACGAGAGAAGGAGGCGAAGGTTTGTGATTTGGGGCATTGTTATTTATTTGGTTTTTAAAATTTGAAGGGTTTAAGGGGAAAAAAAGGGCTCCAACACAAAACCCCATTAGGCCATTATCCATTTTTCTCGGATTTCAGAAATTGTTACCTCTTCTGGATTGGGTAGCACATATCTGACCCTTCTTTTTGCTTGTTCTTTTTTTTTTTAATTCTTTTCCACTTTTACTTTTTTTTTCTTAACACTTTTTTTTAAACAACACGATCACACACATCATCCATAAACACGTTCACTGTCAAAATTCAAAATCCAAATAATCATTCATAAACACTCACACTGTCAGGATTTGAACCTGACGATACTCAGCCATAAACTTTTACACTTTTTTTTCTTGTTTTCTTATAGTTCGTTTTTTTTGTGCTTCATTTTTCTTAATTTCTCTTTTTATTTTCCTTGTTGATCCCTTAGGATCTTGGTGTTTTATTTTTTGGTCTATGGTTTATGTAAATTTAATTGATAAGTATTGTGTGAAGGATTTATCATAGATGTGGAACCAATAAGAAGTATTGATTTCAGGCATTATTAATTAGGATATTTAAAGATTTATAATATATGAAAATGACTTAAAGGGGCTTAAAAGGTCATTTTAAAGATTAATTTATTTTTTAGAGTAAAATTAAATTCGAATGTGAAAACTATCCTCCACTGTATCATGTGTGGACAATTTACACACAAAAAATCTCTACTTCATTTAAGACAGTAACTATAATGGCTATTTATTTATTTTTTATTTTTTGATAATTATAATTGCTGTTTATCTAAATTTAACGGTGGCTAATGTAATTACCGATTTCAGATAGATAGCTAGTGTAAATATCCCTAAAAATTTTATTCCACATAAAGACTAAATCAAATCTGACCTCCCGTATTCAGCTGCAAGCGTATCAAACAAGTTGCCACAGGCAACGATTAAGACTTAAATAATACAAGAGTAAGTTTGAAGCCACTCGACCGCTAGCTCGAGGGTCCCTTCCGCAAAACAAATTGAATGGGAATTTGGGCTGTACATTTCGTCTTCTGGAAAGATACTTGTCCCTTACACATTGCTACAAGTTAATCTTGTAAGTAACTCTACATGAATCATGTGTAACGCACTGAAAGATAACTAGAACGCGTATCGTTCAACACCTATATACAAACACAACATGTAGATTTTCAGAGTATCAAAGACCTGAGATGCTCAGTATTGTATTGCTTTAGAGGTCATATCTTCAACGTTAATGGGCTGAAGTTCCATCTTCTTTGCTCTCTTGAGCTGCCTCACTAAGTTGAGCCGTTCGTCACAGTAGGGAGAAGGAATCTATAGTCCACATAAACACTATGTAAGCATTTGAAGAAAATGGGAAAGAGATACATAGCAAGACAAGGTTAACATATATGATTACCAGACATGGCGCGTATCTCTTGATTGCAGCGAATATGGCTGCATGGCCTACAGCAGAGACCTGATAAAAAAATGAAAAAGAACAAAGAAGATTAAAAGTTATAAGGTTAAATGCACCTTCATATGGCTCGTTTGCTTGCAAGGATTGCATGTGGTAGATTTATGAACTAGCTTAATGAGCTGTTTGACTAGCATATTTACAAATCATGACTCGTAAAGGACTCAATAAATAACTGCATTTGGACTCAATTTCGGAATAAATCTACCCCTTTGATTGGATCTGTAATCAAGGGATCAGAGAAACACACACACACACACACACACACACACACACACATATATATATATATATATATTTGACATATTCGAAGGATAGATAAGAAAACTAGCTTACCGGAAGTAGCATTAGTATGGTTACAGGGATAAGCGTGGCAAGGTCTTGGACAGTCCTTTTTATATTTTTCCTCTCCCTTTTTGTGATCTTACGGCCACATAATTGTTTCACAAGAAACCCAAAAGTGTCGGAGATGTCTACAAAGAGCAGCCGAGTGCCCATCCATATATCCTATGTAAGATATGATTTTCCAGGTTGCAGATCAGCAAGCACTAAATCTGAAAACTTGAGAAGATAATACAGGCATTTTGAACTTACACAACTTGCAGCTACGAGTTTCATGGCAGAATTTTTGAGAAAACTTTGTTGCACAGACTTTGATGCAGCAACATCACAAAATTCAACCAATGATTCAGCTGGAGGACTGGATGAGCTCGTGTCCTGTCATTCTTAACAATTACTATAGTACCTTTAAAAGGCCTATGAGCATTTGCTAACCAAATTATTGTCATTTTTCTTTTCGGTTAATTACATTACCCTCCCCTGTAACTTTGTGCAATTGCACAAACTTCCCCTCGTAGATTCAGAATTAGAAATAACTCCTTCTGATTATCGAAACTTAATCAGAATTGAAAAGAATTATCTTGGAGCACAGTTTGCAAAGTTTACTGAAAAAGTTTACTGAAATTTGAATAACAATATCAAAGGAGGTATGTGTAATTTTGGAACCAAGAATAGATAATTGTATAACTGCATATAGTTCCCGGAGAGGGCGTTGTATTAATACTATTTCCTTTTTATTATAATCAACAGAGCATATATTTAGACTTTCCTATCTATCCATCTACTACTTGTACCTGTGCCTGTGGAGATGCTTGTTTATCTTTCTCTCTACTTATCAACTCATCTGGTCGTTGGCGTGACTCCATTATCAAAGAAGTATTCTTTGTGCCCTTAATTAGAAAAGATGGTGCTGAATCGGGTCCATTTCTTTCCCCTATTTTTGGCAGGTCACTGCTTAAGAAAAGTTCACAAAAGAAATATAACTGTTCAACCTGAGATATGTTCCGATTTGTCTCAATTGCCCTAGCAGAGCCAACTTACCTTCTATCATAAGCAGCCCAGTAGTCCTCCAGACATGCTGATAGCAGGCCCTGACTAAGGACAAGAAAACAAAATTCTGAGCCCTGATAATACTGTAGAATGCTGAGAGAGAGACAGAGAGAGAGAGAGAGTCTTGATAACCTCTGAAGCAGGAATTCTAACAAATGATCATCTAAAGTTTGCTGTGTTGAGCTGCTGTAGTGGGCAAAGCCCGAAATTACATCGTAGCACGTGGTGAAAACGGTATACAAGATGATCTCTGTTTCAGCCTGAATTGGGTGTTGCTTTGATCTCCTCCTTTCCTGGTACAACTGGCGGTTATATGCAGCAAAAAAGTCGAGCCATCCGATTTCATCAATAATTACCTGTCACCCCCCACCCACCCCACACACAAAAACAAAAAGGGGATAAAGAAAAGCAAAAATATTGAGCAACCTTGTTTATTATAATATAGCGATGTCCTAAAAGTGTTGATTGAGAAAATCACCTCCATTAAGAGCTGATACAACGAAAGCGTCGAAAATTCAGGATGTATGAAGAGGATACCGCACTCTAAGTAACTGCAAAAATATGAACTCTTGCTTCAAAAACTTTGAGTAAACATGGAACAATGAATAACCAACAGAAATGGAGAATACCTTAAAAGATCTTTTATTTGCTCCTCAAAATCCTTTACATTGTGCCTTGACAAGAATAATCTTGATTCTCTCCCTAGATAAGCAAATAGCGCCAAAGTAGCCAAACTACCTTCTTGAATCTGCTAACACCAAAATGACCTTATATTGTTGAATTATATTAAAATGTGGATACTCAAAAGAATTAATTTTTGCAGAATCCCTCTCAAGATTCTAGATTGAGATTTTCTAGTTCGAAAGACATAATAAATGAGGAATATGGATAAGACGTAAAATTTAAACCAATACTAATACCTTGTCAGAAAGGTTATGTCTGCCTTTCAAAACACTCTCTCTTTCGAATGCTAGCGAAAGTTTTCTTCGAACCAGTCCAATCCAAAACTCTATATCTTCAATATTCTTACTTGGAAGAATTTTACTTCCAAAATGATTAAGGAAATCCTCCTCAAATCCAGCCTCAGCCGCTAAGTGGTGCAATTTGTCAACAGAAACAAGATCATTGGCCATATTCATGAGCTCTATTAATGCATCTTCAATTGAATTCGAGAATACAGAACAAGAAATTTGCCCTGAACCTAACTTCCCGACAGCAGCACAACAAGTGATAGCCATAATTGTCCCTGCAACACCGCTGAGTTATTTGTGTATCAGATTTCTCTGAACAGCCATCTACCTGGCAAAGAGGACATAATGGTAATTTCTTAAGCATACATTTAGGATTACCTTCCAGCATATTCAACAGACCATTTCTTGAATAAAGGCATAAAGAAACCAGTTAGCCGTGGAAGTTCCACCATTTGAAACCACTGTACCAATCTTGGGTCCCTTCTGTTTAACTGACTTTCTATGTAGTCTCTTAGAAAATCTGTATTTGGAGAGAGGCTGGTGCACATGAAAGAAGAAAAATGTCATGACTTCGACGGCAATCTTTCAGTTCTCTATATAGTTAATTACGAATACCCCGCGAAGTTAGGTCCATTTTAACAAAACCTCTTGTGGTATGAAAAACTACAAATACGAAATACCCCCTAATTTTCTTACCACGCGCTGTTTTGTTAAAATTGCCCAAACCTTTGGCAGTACTTTTGTAATTAACCCATCCCATGAACCAGATAAAAAAAGAAAAAGAAAAAGAAAAACGCCCTGCAACATGCAGCACAATCTTGAATACAAATACCATAAGAGAAAAGCTTTCTTGGGGGTAAGGCTATAAGATAAAGTGGCTTCCACAAATTTATTTGATTTTGCTACACAATAAACATGACTGCACAATGGATATAAAGTAAAGAACATGATTTTGCAGTCCCCTTGACTTACATCTTGTGAACTGGAGACAGGTTGTTGCAGCGATTATGAGAAAGAAACAATTCCACTTCTATTGCTGCTTTTAGTAAAGCATACACTGCAACCTGGACAAGGAAATCTCTAAAGTCTAAATCAAACTTTATTCCATTTATCTCATTTGTCACAAATTTCAAGTGCTTCAAGATTTCAACAAGTTATACTCCTCTATTTCTATAGCCCGTGCAAGCAGACGATCAAGACAGATGCCCAAGGTTAACTATAGAAAAAAAAATGCCTTAAATTTCAGTTGTTAATGGAAGAATAATGATATTCAATACGTCATAATTTATCTCTCTTACATATGGATACCTGATATGCCATGTGTTTATGCCAGGCATGTACATCCACTCCAGTCCATGCCATTGCAACAGGGGGTCCTGTTCTGGCCAATTCAAGTGTCTGTATTGCCAGGGAAAAGCTTCTAGCAGATTCATGCAACACCCGGATGAGACAATTTACCCGATTAAACTCCACTTTAACACTCTGAGACTTGGCCAAAGAATATTTATCCTCTAAAATGCTTTGACCAGAGTCTGCATTGGATGCCACAGATGATATTGCTGCAGGAAGAGTCCATTTTGATGATGATGATGATACTTGGGATTGCTTTGGAAGGGCATTTCTTAGTGTTGGCCAATGCCTCTCGTGCTCTTCAACATTTATCTTGGATTTACATGGTGAATTAGACTTGAAATTTAATCTATCTTCTGATAGGACAGCTTTTCTGCAACAAAAGTAAAAGGGTTCTACAGATCTTTTCCCATAGTTGAATACTAAAAGAAAGTCAAGGAATTTATACACGCACGCGCACACACAGTCGGACTCCATACCCTAACTTCTACCCAATAGAATTTCCTAGAATTGCTTACCCAAAATCTCACAGTCCCACTTCAGAAAGAGCCACAAAATACTTGGACCATATAGCTTCTTTTCAGTAAAGAACAACTCAAACTAAAATAACACATTTTCCAGAGCACTTTTTCCCCTTCAAACATGGAGTACAAATTATAATTTCGGTTTCCGTTTAATTTCTGAAAGATTTCATCTTGACAGAATATGGTCAACTATCCTTACTGATGAACCAACCCTCAACACGAGGTAATCATATTACGTGTGTGTGTGTGTGTGTGTGAAAGAAGAAATTAAGGAGTTTACGGATGGCAGAAATTGCCGGAGCGCAGAGAAAACGCGGACGCCATGGAAATGCAGAAGCAAAAGAAAGGAGGAAAAATAGAGTTGGTGAACCAACCCTCAACACGAGGTAATCATATTACGTGTGTGTGTGTGTGTGTGTGTGTGTGTGTGTGTGAAAGAAGAAATTAAGGAACTTACGGATGGCAGAAATTGCCGGAGCGCAGAGAAAACGCGGACGCCATGGAAATGCAGAAGCAAAAGAAAGGAGGAAAAACAGAGTTGGTGAAGTTATAAATAAATGATATCGAAGCGAAGCCATCGAGGCAAAGTGAAAAAAGATAAACAAATCAAAGTTGTTAATTAGATGCGTTTATTGTTTTCTTAAAGCACACAAGACATAGTAATTAGCTCCACCAGCCATAACCCATCAAGCCCATGATGATTTATCAAATATTCTTGGACTGATTCATCACCAGAAAATCATTAAAAATGTGTGCAATTTTATTGCCTCTCTCCAGCTGACAAAAACTCTTGATTCTTATCCAATGTTATTGTCAATGCTGCCACGCTGATTTTGGTACTGTATCCGGGGGGCTGAAGGGTTCAAAGCATTGTTGTAATCTTTTTCCTCGTTCGCTTTAGTTGGGACCTGTGGCGCCCGGCCCGGAGTGGGTATCCTCAACTCAGGTCACCCCACGTTAGATAAACAAGAATAAGGTTTACAGGGGACCTGTGATGTCCCAGCCCGGAGCACGTACCTTCAAGTTGGGTCACCACACGTTAGATAAATAAGAAGAGGGTAAGTTAGAACCATAAAACTCAAATGAAACACTAAATATTCTCTTTGAATGAATTGTTAATAACTCAATTTCGAGAGGTAACCTCGAGTCAAGTTGCCCCACATTAGATAAACAGGTATAAGGTTTAGAGGGGGGCCAGGGGGCTTGCGGTGGTCTGATCCTAAAGTCAAGTCACCCTGCATTAGATAAATGAGAATAAGGTGAGTTTCGATCAAAAAAGTCAAATGCAATACTAGATATTCTCTTTGATCAAATTATTTGTAATTCAATTTCGATGCGCACTGACAAGATTGAAAGCATTTTTGACGTCCGACAGGCTCACAAGTCCGAGCCGTGACAGGACCAATTGGGTTTTATATATAGTGCTTTTATAATATGGAAATGTTGACAAAAACAGTCGATACTTGTAACTTGTAAGGGACATCAACTTTGCTCATTATTTCTGAAATTGCAACTATCTCGACTTGACTTCCGAAATTTGACCAAAACTAATAAAGTTTGTCGAATACAAGAATGTACAATTTAAGGTCAGAAATGAAATTTAATACATTTGTATATTGTTACAACCAACTAAGCGAGGGCATTGTTACTACCATTGCTACATAAGATTAGCTATTTCTAGTTAACCAAATTAATATTTGATATCTTCTTCCTGGTCTTGGCAGTGAGGTTAGCAAATCTCGTACTTATGCCCTAAAATGATGCCTATAATCAAAACCTGTAGGATGTTGGAATGGTATTGTGCAACTCTTGACAGATGGTTAAAGTTCATAAACTAAGGTGCCTTGAGGCAGTAGCAGAGCCAGAACCTCGGAATCAAGGGGTGCTCATATCAACTTCCAGCCACTGATAAGACAAATAATTAAATGACGAACAAATCAGGGGTGCACTCGAGGACGACTAGAAAATGCCTGAGCTATATATAGCTCCGTCGCTGCCTGAAGGTTTAAACAATACAAAATACAGTGAAAAAAAAAAATATTTTCATTCAATGGGTAGCTGCCTAATACGAGAGTTTGATGACAAAAATTCCATTGTTTCATTTATCTATCCTTCCACTATCATCTGCAGAAGCTTTCGGTTCCACTTCTTCTCTAAATCCAAGTTCTGACATATCTTGCTTTGCCATCAAATTCCTGCACCAATTCCATTAAGGATTAATTTCTAAAACTTCCATACTATCGCGCGATAGCTGAAACCTCAAAACGAATCAGGATATACTTTTCAACTACCTAAAATACTTCACATGAATAATGCACTGATACAAACTTCAACATAATTTCCAAAAGTCAGTTCCAAATAGTGGGAAGAAATGATGACATTCAAAACATCATAAAACAGGGGCGACCTTATCCATCAAAAACATGTCAACAGCTGTAGCGAACATCGGTTTTTTGGGTAGTAACAATATTTCGTCAAATCATCATGTCTTTTCCAACTTTAGTTTAAACCCAAATCAACCGGCCGGCAAAGCCATCAACATAACAAATTGAAGCAAAAACAATCATTCACAAGCATGCATTACAACGAAAATGACCAAGGCATGACATGGAAAACCAATGCACTTACTTCTCCATACGACATTCCAGGTACTTTTTGGAGAATTGCCTACATTTTTCAGATTTATGGCCTTCTGACTTTAGACAGTTTATGTAGTCTTTCTTCTCCTGCAACGATCAAACCTCACCAACTGAGCAAACAAAGACAATGCCCGAAGGTTCTCAAGTATAACTTAACTGAGATTCTTCAATCAAAAAAAGTTCAACCATCAAAAGCATACTTAAAAGTAATTCTACCAGGTCACATAGATGCATATGGTCCAACGGAAACACTCCCTTTTCGGGTGGCACCGGCCTGGCCCCTCTATTTCCACCAAATGCTCCTCCTACGCATATTCAGCATCAAAAAGATTATGAAGAAGACAATTACCAAGCCATGTGAAACCTACATGTTTTCAAAATATGCATATCAAATAGTAAAACCAACAAACAAGCAGCCCAATCAAGGCATACTTCAAAATAAGGTCCTATTTTCTCATTAACACAAAAATTCTACATAAAGCTTCGTTTCAGGCTTTGCATTTTGCTGAGGATTCTCTTAAATGCTGGAGGGAAAAAAATAATCCGCACAACTTTTACGGATACATATTTGGGCCGTCGTAAATCATTTGATAGGTTACACCAACAATATTTGGTCTACGGCTAATGAACAAAACCATTTTTCCGCCAGAAAACAGAGAAAAAAAAAATCGGAAAAATAGTAAGCCAGATGATCGAGTGAATGGAAATTTCATCAGTTCTATTAGCTTTCGCTGCTCCTCGCAAAAAGAAAAAACAAAATAGATGCAATAAAAGAATTCAAGCATCCCGGTCCGCAAATCCTCAACATAAGATCAACACTTCAATGATCTGATTAATTCAACATTTAACTTTAAATTTAACAGTAAATCACAGTTTCACATTATAAAACCCTAAACCCTAATCGAAGAACAGAAAATCACTGCTTACCTGCACTCATTTGCTGGTAAAGATGGAGCTTCTTTTGTGTTACAGAATCGTATGACAATTCATCAAATTATGTTGGGCTCTTTGAATGAGGCCCAAAAGATCAGTGAAAAGGATTGGAATTGGGGCCAATCTGCCACGAATTCGAGTTTTTGGTGCTGTGACCCAACTGGAGAGAAGCAACCATGAAATCTCGTCAACACTTGGGATTTAGTTTATAATGCTCCCCCATCCCATAATTATTGTCGTTTAAGATTATCGCATATGGATTAAAAAAGTGAATCGATAGCTTAAATATAGGTCAATTTGGCAAAAATATCCAATAATTAATGAGTTGTTGAGAGATTTTTTTTAAAATTTGCACTAGGTATTAATTAGAGTTTTAGGCTATATTGGGGAGAAAAAAAATTAATAGCTTCATTATTGGAATATGTGAATGACACATAATAAGTGAAAAAAATATTTCTAAAACATCATGTAGTGTGAGATGGAAGGAATTATATTCAATAAAACAAATTATAGTAACTATAGAACATGATTGATTCAATTTTATATAGCATTTACAACTCAAAAAATCATTTTATTATCATGTTTGATATGCAGATGGATTTCTTATGAGTCGTACGACTTGAAATTCAGCTTGAATTTCAAATATCATAATATGATCTATAACAATATTATATGTGAGGTGAGTTTTATGAATTTCAATTAAGAGAATACGCGTATTTATCAAATGATTAAATTTTAGAGCCCACGAATTTGAAGAATTTAATATTTATACTTGCAAGGTAATATCAAATATGTCCATACTGAATCGGTGTTATTATGGATCGAATCATAGCAGGCCCTTTAGTGTGATCATATGAACCTCTCATCGTTGTAAAATATTTAATTTCAGTGATAGCTAATATCTAGAAAATGATTTGTTCGCGTAAATCATGCCATCAAATTGTATTTCCTCTACCTCAAAGGTAGCTGATTTAAGAACCATTATTGCAAGCAATTTAAAATCCATGACATTATTTGAGGAAGTTATGTGCCAGATCGATTAGACTGCTGAGAACAAGAGTTGAGTATGTGACTGTGCCGCCACAAATTCAGGTCCCATTTTCTAACATTTCAGATTCTCTACTCTGCCACAAATCCAACATCTGTATCACCCAAAGACTTGCAAGAAAGGAAACACACGCACGCAGAGAGAAAGAGAGTAATGCAAAACATCTGTTCAAGAACTGAAAGTAAAACAAGAAGCAAGGAAGAATGTACAGTTCCTATCACTATCCATTTACATAAAATGAGCTTCACCAGCAAAGCCACAGTTCCACAATTTCATCAACATTTGTAAACCTTGTTTTCATAATAAATTCTCCCCAGAGTTTGAATAAAAACCAAAAATCAAGATCCAAAAATTGCAGAAGCTGCAAAAGCTGTGTATTTCGCTGCTGGAGAACATTGACGATAGGCCGTCTTACTCCGGCTGAATGGGATTCTACAAACTCTCTTTAATGGAAACTTTCTCGGTCAAGATCACCGGACTTTGTGCGTGTTAAGAGCTGACCGGTGAGCTGTAAGCATGCGGCTGCTGGATTACGACTAGAAACGAATTGTTTAGGCTTCGCTTATTCGGCAAAGTTGGCTACAAAAGAAAACATAAGTGCACTTGCAATATGAAATGCTTTGATAAATATGAACCAAAACGTAAGAATATCAGCTTTTGTTTTTAAGAAAATTTCAAGATTAGCTAAGTTACCACCCCAATGTGCCATTCATGACTTCTGAATTCTTTGAAAGTCTCAGCATCCATTTCCTGCAGTAGTGACCGAGCTTGAGGACGAATTATACAAAACTTTGTGTCGCCAAAAAACCCAATGAAACTAGAATCTCGATGAGCTCCAGATTTCACAAAATGGACAGCAACAAGATTTGATTTTACTGATGTAGAGTTTAAGAAACAGTTTCATAATCGCTTTCTTACAGCCAAACGTTTATGCTATGTCTGGAACATGGTTTTGGTAAGGAAAAGCACAAAGAAAAGGAGAATGATAAAACATTAAAGCGAAGACATAATTTCCCTTCACGTTCTCTTTACTAAAATCCAAGAAACAAAAATAGAATAAAGCTCAGATGTAAACATACTCAACTTCTACAATATACTCTGGATGAGGAGCTCTAATAGCATACATAAACTGATTATACAAAGCTACCAGCGACAAAGTGCCACAAATTATAAAAGTTGAAAATATCTTTGATCTTACGATACGATAGATGGGAGGTACTGCTGTTTCCTCTTTAGACCTCAAAGTAGGCATAACTGAGAAACGAGGCGCCAACTGTTGAGACCTGAATATCCATCTGTAGTGAAAAACGGCAAGCCAATTTAGAGTACCAAATACAAGAGATCATATTTTGTTTCAGAATGACCATATAAAACTGGTAATTTCATTACTGACCCAATATACATGAAGATGAAGAACTGTGCCCACTCCCGAACAAACAACCGAATCCAATAACACTCCAACGAGTTATCCATGCTAATGAAAATCTGAAAACGCGAAATGATGGAAAATTACCGCATAAACCACAAAATTCTGAATATGATTATCGTTTTAAACGGTTCAAAATATGTGCTTACCGCAAGTTCTGATATAGCCACAATGTGCATTGCACCTTGAAATTTCCTGAACAAACACAAAGAATGAATTCAAAAACAAAAAGGAAATAATAGCCAGATTTTTGGCACCCATTAAAGGATTACAGTGGCATTTGAAATCTTTCCCCGAAGTCCTTCAATCCAAATGCAACCTAAAATTTCTGCAATAAAATCGCACTTCTTTTCACAAGAATTCACGCAACAAAGGTCTAAAAGCATACATACTTGAACATGATGTACTTTGTATAAACAGCATCATGCATTGCTTGGACATCCTCGTCTTCTATGAAACTCAACTGATCCCTCAGAACAACTAAGTTCTGAGATATATGGTTGAATATCACATAAAACACAATGAGATAGTTGGCCATCAAGAGCACCTAAGATGGCAACAGCATAATTTTAGTTGAAACCTAAATATTAACAACACAAAAATCTTAACATCACTACAGAAGAAAGGAAAACTCACAGAGAAGTAAGGCACGGAGGCTCTGTAACCAACAAGAGTCAAATAAAAGACACACGCTAGAGAAGCCATGGTTCGCCTCTCCGACAGCGAGAGACGATGGCAGGTGATGCAATAGCCATGAGAAATGAGAAAGAATGATACAAAAGCAGCTGTTTGGAATAGTACTCCAGTTATGTAGACCCCGAAAGACATCCATAAAGAACATATGTTCGAATAAAAACATGAGTACCTGCAAGAATCAATTAACAGTTTGAGCTTGTTATGCAGCACACGGAGTAAGTGAGGACTGGTAGGGGCAGTTGCCCCTCCTCGGATCTATATAAAGCCATGTTTTACATGTATTTCTATTAAAATTCAAAATTTTGACCCCCCCGACAAAAAATGATATAAGTGCATTTCATAACAAGGATGCTTTATGATTATCATCATTAAAGCATTAATGATTCTATAATGCGTACCAGAAGATGAAAGATAGTGAGAGTTGCAAAGTTTTAATCCAGGGAACAGAGGCAAGCATCCACTGCAAATTATTCGGCTGCTCTAGTAAATAGGAACGCAAACATAGAATTAGCAACAATGGTGACAAAGAATTAACATGTAAAGAATCTATCAAAACCAAGAACTCAATCAAAACCTGGAGACGATATTACCTCAATTATACCTGTAATTAATGCATGCCCAGCCTCGGACAAAACCCAAGAATTCCCAATACAGATAAAACAATAAAAAATGCAATCTTTTCCAGTTTTCTATTCTCTACATTTACAAATTAAAGTTTTCAATGGGACAAAAAGGAAAAACCCCCCTCGGACAACTCCATAAATGTTCAATAACAAGACATTAAATAAGAAAAAAAATAAGTGAAATTCGAACCATTAAACAAAAGTAACAGCCCAAAAAAAGGGAGGTTGAAAAAAATGCTCAAATTAATGATCAAATCACCTCAAAAATGCCAAGATTGAAACAAGAAAACTCATAACAACACCAGACCTTGTAAAACACAAACATAAGAGGCAAATCAAGAAAGAAAAAAGAAAAAAAAATGAAAGGCCAATGCATGAAAAAATGTGAAATGACCTGAAAATGGCGGTTTCTGTAAGTGTTGAAGGTCCAAGAAACGGCGGACAAAACCCAGATGATCATGAAAGTGAAGTAAAGTGGTGGCAGCGGCTTGTACGAGCCGTCTAAGCCGTCACCACCATTGGCGCCGGAGCTCTCCATTTTTTTTTTTTTACACCCTAAAATTATAAGATTGAGAGGAAATTGAGTAGTAGTTTTTCAGTTTCAGAAAATGGCGAAGCAGAGAGGGTGGTTTTTTCTTGTGGGATATATATGTGCTTAATAGCGTTCATGTCTGCACGTGTGCTTTTAATCTCTGACTAATTCCACGATTAGTCTAATCCAAGGATTTGTATTATAACATAATCACAATTATGGGGTTGTTAAATACCGAATTTGCCCTTCATGTTGGTTTTTCCATTATTTATTTATGGAGAAAAAATAATAGAATATCTAAATCATGCTCCATGGCTTGTTAATATATAATTTTCCTATGCATAGATTTTAGTTTTCTTTTTTGAATGAGTATAATTGTGTGTGTGTGTGTGTGTGTGTTTTAACTTATTTAATGTTTGCATGTTCATTTTTAAATAATTACTACAGCATGCAAAACAATTTTATAAACTATAGCTTGTTAATGTCCACACTCCAAAAGAATAGTTAAATTCTTGTAAAAATTCCTAACAAAAAATTAATAAAATTCCTTAAAATGTTTAGAATTTTCAGCAAAATTTGTATGGAATCCGTCGGAAAGTTGATTTCATGGATATTCCATTAATATTTGATAGGATTATTACATTCCGATGTAATATTATCATTCTTTTTGTAGTTTTCGCTTTTCAATAGATACTCCATCAAGAATTTTAACTATTTTTCAATGGATTTTTGTGATTAAATTTATTGAGAATCTTAATTTCTTGTTTTTGTTTTTTCATTTTTTCCAACAAAAATTCGTTGAACATTCAGTCGATCTATATTTTTTAACTTTTAACAATAAAAATTCCATCATAAATTTTAATTTAATATTTTTTTTTTTCCTTTTCTGATGAAATTTCGTCAAAATTGTGAATTTTAATTTTCTTTTTAGGACAAAATTCCATCAAAAACTCCGTATGAGTTTCCTTATTATTCTTTTAATGATTACTATTCTTTTTCATTAATTTTGCGTGTACATTCTCAATTATACAATTAAATAGGTAGATTTAAATCATAAAAAGAAAAGGTAAAAGAAATGCTCGGATCATATAAAATTCTCGAAAGAAATTCCAAATACTAGAGCTTAACCCTTTTTTTTCCTTCGGAATTAATTTACTAAAGCTTTCCTTATTTGTAAAGTCGATGACACCAAAGGATAGAAGTGTAAAATACCATATATTGAGCCCCTATTAAAATTAAATTTTATTATTTCCAATACTTTAATAATGCTTATGCATTAATTGGATATAAAAAATGCAAAGTTGATGGGCCAAATTTTAGGGGAAATGTAGTTGTTGTCATGCTCTTAGTTTGCCAACTGATCCATCATATGAAAAACAAGTCGAAAACTTCTTCTCACCAAAATTACTGCAATAATTAATTCCACTATTTTTTATTTAATTATAATAATAAAACTTTTATCATTACATTACAAATTAATTAGGACAAATTAACATGATAACCATACCCAAATCATGTAATAAGTTTTTCTCTTTTTGGCAATAACTTTTTTCATGTAAGAAGGAAAATTAAATGCTAGGACAAAGATAACAAAATAACTCTTGACACTAATAATCATTCTAAAATCTTGATTTGTTTTCCCATTGCTTTTTCTTTCTTTTTTTTTCAAAAAACATTATTATTATCATCATAATTATTATCTGTACTATTATAAAAAGAAAGTCATTTTTTCTCACAAATTGAAATTATTTATGTGATTTTACAAAATTTGCCCTTTAATTTTATGTGAAAGAAATAGAAACATATAAAATTATGGTTAAAATTAAAAATTCACATTAAAATCGATTCAATTCGGATACCAAATTTTGATGTGTTAATTTTACCCTTTTAATTAGTAAACACATGCAATATATAAGCAAATAAAAAGGTCAATATTGTAATATGACATGCAATTTAAAAAACCCATGTTCTTAACCCACAAACCACTTTCTCTAATTATAATTACTTGGTATTTTTTCTTTTTATGTTTGTTTTTTATCATATAATTTTATTTTATATAATTATTGTTTTTTTAAATTATTATAATTTAATAAATTATTTCAAATAATTCTTAAAAAAGAATTCTTATAAAATAAAATTTAATAATATATTTATATTTTCATTCTATAAAAAATTAAATATTAAATTAAAATATATTTTTTTTATATTTTATACACACGTAGAATAAGTTGTGTTACTAATTACTTAAACAAAAAAGTTCAAAGTAAAAGATTTGGATCCGTCCAACCACTTGCTAGTTTCTGGGCAACTGATTCTGACCTTGGAAATCGCAAAAAAATAAAAAGTATAATTTAGTTAGATAAGTTTAGGCTTTACTAATTGTCTCATTTCTCAACACACGTACATTAGGTCAACAAACTCATTCGCAAATTAGCTCCTCCATCAATTCCACTTTGATACAAATACAACAAAATTAATAGGAAAAGAAAATCATATAATCCTGTTCAATTATCTCAGCTTTCTCACAAGTACAATATTCATACGTCGAATATCGACATTTACTATAAGAGTGCATTATTTTCAATGATAAATTAATATATTATAAATTTAATTTTTATAACGAATTTTATGTATAATAATTCTATGATTATATGTTTTTGTCACTAGTCATTTCTTTAGAGTGTGTTTAGCTAAGCTTATTCTAAAGAATTTATAAGATATTTAATTTCTGGAGTTTATAAGCTTCTACATTTTATTTTAAAAATAAGTTCTTAAAGTGTTTGAATAAAATAAAATCCTGTAGCTTATAAGTTTTTTTTTTTTGAGTTTATAAGTTGTAATTTTATTTGGTAAAAATTAGAACTTATATGTTTTTTTTAAGCGTAATGATGATCAAAAAAAATGAAGTAAAATTAATTTCATGTAAAGAAATATTTGTTGAGATAGTAGGAATGTAATATTGAAAAATAAATAAATATATTTATGTTATTTTATCTTTTAACATTAACACCGTATAAGATGTTTGGAAAAAAAATAGAGGGGAGTTAACTTTTTTTTTTTTTTTTTTTTTTTTTTGAGCTTGTGAGGTCCTGACAACTTATTTTTTAAATTTACAAGCTCCTTTACTAAAAAAAAAATTACTAAATACTTTTAAGGAGTTTATAAGATCCCAAACAACACATAAGATATTTGTACAAGCTTATAAGTGCAGCTGACCACTCTCTTAATTTTGTTTATATTGAAGTTTATCATTAATCCATTACAAATACCTTAAATTTGTAACAAATCTCTCCACCATCAAATTTTATATCAATGACAGGGTCTTTTAATTTCTTGTAATGATTATTTTTATTCAAGAATATAATTAAACGATAAAAAATTGGAATGCGAAATGTTTGGTTAACACTTTGTGAAGCATAAAAGTCGATATAAATTGCGTACAACTTCATTCAAATAATCAAGTGTGGTAATGTTAGTTTCATTGAAGTACATGCATGAGATACAATAAACAGTCGAGATCCTATATTTAAATTTATTTAAGCCTTTTTTTTTTTGTTATTTCAACCACTTTGGAATAGTAATTTGGAAAAAAAAAAATGAAGAAAAGAGCACAAAACACTTTCTATATGGGTCTCCATAAACTTAAAACACACACACACACACACACACACATATATATATATATGTATTGTTTTTGTAAAACAAGGAATAATGTCTTTTATTACTTTTATCAATGTACAATATATATATATATATATATATATGCGTTTGTTATATATAATTAGGATTTTTGGATTTTTATCTATGAAACAATTACTTATCCTCTCCGAATCAAAACAGATTATATGTACATCTATATACATATCGTGATGTGATACTAATAATAGAAAATATATTAGAAATTATTTAAATAGTTTTCATAATATACCATCAATATCATACAATTTGTTGAATAGAGACAAAAAAATTCAGAGAATTTTAATATCCTATTGCACGTGCATCCTAAAATAACATCCTATTTTTTTTTTTGACAATAGAAAATAAAGTCGAAACATCTTTTAAAATGAAGGTAGAAATGCTATGTGTAGTATTGTTTGCTTAAGCCCTCGCAATTAGTATTAAAAATTAGTAGTTATTAGAATAAATTTTCGCATTGGATTATTTATTCAAATCTAACTTGAAGTATGAATTATTTGTAAGCTTTCTAATAATCCTAAATACTATATTTATCTCACACTTTACTACAACTGAAAGAATATATCAAAACAAGAATGTATCCCCCTTCAACGATCAATCTATACATTATAAATTTAATTTATATGAAGTATTTTGTCTATATTAATTTCATTAAAAAAAATATCTTATCACTAAATATTTTTTTAATTCTATTTATATTGAGTTAAAAACATTGAACATGTATACTTTTCCGGTTTTCCCATTGCGAGTGAAAGACACGGATGCTCAAATTTAAAGTTGAGCCGAGCAACGTAAACCAACAATCCCCTACAATTTGGGTATGGCCGAGCGCGTAAAATTTTATTACTTTTATCCTATCAAAGAGATCGTGAGTGTCATTGCAAGTAAATATTGTGATGCTTTTAATTTTAAGATACTGTGACTAGACACGATGAACGCTGTATGATAGTTAAATAGATATATTGCGTTAAGCACTCCAACTTTTGAGGTATTTTGCAGTTTGTCATCCAATCTTTGTAAATGTGTATTTTGCCACACAATTTTTATTATTTGTGCACTGATGGTACTTTTTATATTATTTTGATGGAATATTCCTCAATATTCCCCATAATACGCCCAAATATTCCATAATGATTCTATCGAAACAGTGAAAAAGTACCATCGGTGCACAAATAATAAATATTGGGTGGCAAAGTGCATATTTATAAAAGTTGAGTGACAAAGTGTAAAATATCCTAAAGATTAGGGTGCTTAATAACATACTCTAGTTAAATATATCGGATAATTTGGAACATGAAAATGGGCCTAACTAGTTCGACTCTGCTTTAGTAAATGACGTTTGTAGTTGGGCAGACTGATCAATGAACTTTTTGCATGGTGTTTTAGCTTCGAAGGCCTAATTTGTAACAGCTAAGCCCAATAAACATGCAACACATTAGAAATTCGAAGCTTGATATAATTTTAGTAGTGATGTAATAATATTAGTTAGATGAGTAAAAAATAAATATGACATAATTAAAAACCTTCTAATTGGTATAGGGTCTTCAACATACAAGTGATTTTACAATATTTTCATGTGTTATGCCACCATAGTGCATGAATTATAGTTGGGTTTTCTTTACTTTTCTTCGTGATTTAAAATGAAGCGATTGTCACAATTTTCGTCGCTCCTCTATAACATCATGTTCACAAAAAAAAATTCACCTAGAAGTATATCTAACATTTGAACAACTAACGCAAACATTATTTCTATCAACATTGCGCCATCAAGGATCGAATATAGTAGGCAGAAGTTGATAGCAAACAATCAATGGAAGTATTCATTTGGTTAACACATAACACTATCAAAAATCGAGTACGTACAATTTATAAAAATCTATATTGGTCCGACAATCCCTGATATCGCCGAAAGTACGTAAGTGGCAAATATTTATAATAAATACGCATAGAAAATTCAAACTCAAAAGTTGAACTCAACAGCTTAAAATAAAATGATAAATTATTCAATCTCCAACCATAATTATCCACTAATATATTTATAAATAACACAATTATGTCCACATACGGTGAATCAAGCTCACCACTTATAAAGTTAAAAAATCAAAATCAACTCAAACATAAATGTCCAATTGAATCATAGATCTAAAAAATCAACCCAATTTTCAACAAAACAAAACAAAATCACATGATAATTAAAATCGCATTCATCAATGTTGTTTGCCAGCAAGCATTTCCCATTCCAACCCTATTTATTGATCATGTGTGTGGTGTGTGTGTGTGTGTGTGTGTGTGTGTGTGTTTGAAATCACTAACAGTCTTAACACTATAGTTGATTATTACCAGTTTAGTGTTGTCGCCTTCAATTGGTATGGAAAATGCGTCAAAAGATTGAACAAAAAAAAAAAAAAGGGGGTCCTTGTACTGGAAACGAGTACCGAGGTACAAACCAATAATGCACTGACAACGTTTCAGTGAGAACGAACTAATTAAATTACACTACTAGTTTTTATGGGACCCTAGGCTAGGCTAGGCTAGATTCTGGGCTATGACAGCTTTTCATTCTGCTGCTTATTCGGGCACAGGAAATAACGTGCTCGTATTTGCTTGTGTTGGGAAAATTCTTATATGTATTGGGTGTATAAATTTCATTTATGCATTTTGTAATTCAGATTAAACCATATATTATATGTATTTTATAAAAAATTTAATATATAATATTTGGCTGAGTTTAAACCATAAAATATAAATACCCAATTCATTAAAAAAAACCCCCTTATGTTTCAGAGTATCCTTTCATTTCTTCTCATTCTCTATTTTTGTCTAAGGATTACCACATAATCACCCTCGATTTGTGACGACACTGTTGTCAGCTCTCAGATTTTTCCGCTCCCATATTTGTAATTGATTTTGTTTATAATAATTTTTTTAGTAAATGTCTTGTGATTAATTTTTTTATATTAAATTTTATCGTTAATTTATCATAAATAATTTAAATGTGTGACACATGTTGAAAACTTTAATTAAATATGAATTCAAACCGAATAATTCATTATGTAAAATAAACATACGATTCCTACGAATCAATTAACCACAGGATCTTTAGCAAATAACCAAATAATGTTTTTAATTGAATAACTAACCTCGATCCATTGCAGATGCGGAAGAGAATTGAACCTAGGGTTAGTGGTCTTCTAAGCCAAGAAAAACGGCGTGAGTTTTCTGTATTTTCTCTCTTAGATGGAGCAGAAAGAAAGACGTCGTCCTTTTCTGGCTTAGGGACCATGCCCTAATATGCCTAATGTGTCAAACTTTAATTATGGGCCCATCAAACATAATTAAAGTCTGACCGGGCTTCTACACATAAAAGACTCATACTTAATATAATATTTCTGTAAGCCCATTAAATTTATTTCTTAAATGGATCACATAATTGGGCTCCTTTTAATGAGATACCAATGTACAATAAATTAATATGTGAGACCAACAAATTAGAGAAAAAATCCAACAACACAATCTTTTCGTTTTAAAATTTTTATTTGTGAATGATTGTTTTCTCATAGTGGCTTCTACCTTCTTCTTTTTTTTTTTAATTGTCTACGATTTTATGCCGTAACTTTTATTTTTTTTCTAATGTTGGTTCGCTATCAAACTTTGATTGAGTCGTGGACGACGGAAAACGTACGCAAAAGTCACGTGCAAGTTAAGTTCGAGAAGAACTCCATGCATTTTTCCATTAAAAACTTCACGAAAGTTTGTTGATGGACAAAATATCAAGAAAAAAATGAGTGTCGTGGAATAGAATAAAATTTGAGATAAGTTCAAATATTAATACTGAAATTAAACAAAGCCTAATTTATAGAACAACAATTGATATTTTTCCGGGTCCGTTGATCAGGACATTTTAAATTAGTGCACGGATTTGATACTGTAATTTAGGTTTATTTAATTTTTCATACTTAAAATTTGAAATAAAAATGAAATTGCCCTTGTCGATTAAATGTAACTTTGAAATAAATCAGACTCTGTGGCATTATAAATGCAATAAAAAGATGTTTGAGAAAAAAATGGAATGTATTTGAAAAACTGTTACGCGGTAACACAATGTCAATGTAATATTTATATTCGGTCAATTTCATTATTATTGTCAAGATGATTTTTCAACAAGTTTGATATATGTACTATCACTTTTTTTTTTTTTGGTTGTTGATCGCGTCAATATACCAACGTAAGAAGCAAAAGAAAAAGGAGTGGTTTAATTTATTGAATTTGAATTATTTTTAAAGTCAGTACGATACCACATCGAATATTATTGACATGGGTTCCATTTCGACAAAAAAAAAAAAAAAAAAAAAAAGGGGTATGTGTCTAAAAAGTAAAATAGGAGACTTTTTTAAATTTTAATATAGAACAGTGTTTGATTTAGTATTTTAACCCAAAAATTTAATTCATTGTAAAAGGAACTTGAGTCGACAACGGTTGACATCCCCATTGTCGACTTTATTAAAATATTAGTAAAATTGAACTGTTTTTTAAGTAGTTGAACAAATAAATAATAATAATTTTTTAATAGAAATCAACAATGGAGATGTTGACTTCTATTAAAAAAATTCAATTTCTGTTTTTTACTTATTTCTAATATATATATATATATATAACTTCAGTTATTTTTTTTTTAAATATAGAAATTCGACAACATGGTGGTCAATTTCATCAAAATTTGTGAAGAAGTTGGCAATGATGTTGTGGGCTTCTTCAAAATTTTCGAGAAGTCTTCACAAATTTTTCGCAGATGTCAACTTCTTCAAATTTTAATCTCTCTATTTTTACAAATTCTTCTACAATATATATATATATATATAAAATAATCTAGTACAACTTAAAAAAATATATTTACATTACACAATTTTTTCCTACTACAAAAAAACTACTTTACATACCAAAAAAAGTCGATTTTCATACGCACAAAAAAATAAAAAAAAAACACATTACATAACAAATATTACTACACTACATAATTTTTCCTACTACAAAAACACTACTTTACAAACCAAAAAAAAAAAAACAATCGATTTTCACACACACAAAAAAAGTTACATAACCAACATTTCAAATTAAAAACTATGTAAATAATTTTAACAATAAATAAATTATTCTACATAAATTCATTGAAATAGCATGCAAATAAAATCATTTCACATATATCACCATAATACATGTAATAAAAGTAACTACAAAAATAAAATACATAACAATCATCATAATATTTTTATTTACACTTTGTAATTTTTCTTATTACAAAAAAAACAACATTACAAAACAAAACAAAAATTGATTTTTTCAAAAAAAAAAAAACACATTAGGTAACAAACATTACAAAAAATATGCAAATAATTTACAATAAATAAATTATTCTAAATAAATTAATTCATATAGCATGCAAATAAAATTATTTCACATATATCATCATAATACATTTAGCAAAATGGTTGTCGACTTCTTATATTAAATTACCAATATAAAGCTTTTGGACCATATATTTAGATTTTAATTTTTTTTTAAATTTTTTGATATGATTTTTTTGATACAACAATACTTTTCTTTTTCCTTTTTAAATTTAAACGCTTTAAATATGAGTAAATATTATTATTTATTTAATTGTTGAACTTTATTGAAAGTTATTTAGAGTAAACGTTATTTCACATGAATAATATATTTTATTTTTATTTTTTTATGCAGTACCGTAAATTATGATATCCGTACATAACACGGGTACATGCTAGTATATGTGTGTGTGTGTGTGTGTGTGAGAGAGAGAGAGAGAGAGAGAGAGACCGTAACTTTTATTTTAATTATGACTATTGATCTTTAAACAAAATAATTGAAACGAAATTATGCTACAACTTATCGTTCACTAGCAATGAATTACTTTATAATATTTGTTCCTTGTTTTGGGAAAGTATTTCAAAACATAATTGAAAAACATTGAATCCCAACATTTTAAAGTCAAATATATGTTTTTATTATACAATTCACTTGAAACATGCTACAAATGTCAATCGAAACAATACAAACATTAACCCAAAGGAAAAATGGGTTTGAATCGGGAACTTCAGGGGTGCCAAGTTCAAATAGCCTATTGGCTAAAATCAAATATATCTAATACTACTATACGTTACAAGAAAAGACCACATGAATGATAAGATGTCTATGATAATCTACCATGTCAAAATTTAACTTGAGTACCCTAAATTCTGAAATTTAAAAAGGTGCTCCACACATTATAATTACGAAAAATTATGTATTTTCTACTTGTAACAAGGTCGTCTTACCATTTTAAAATAATTTAGCAAAAAAGACTCTATGTAATTGAAAAGTGGCAGTAAAACCCTATATTTTAAAAATGGTAGCATTCATGCTGCGTGTATGAAAATAATTAGGACAAAAATAGTATATATAGGGGTAAATTTGAAAGTTTAATAAATTTATAAGTATATGACATTGATAAAAGCCTGTGCAAAAATTGAAATTACACAAGTTTTCTTTTGCTAATTAATCTTACACGAAATCGTTTTTGTCAGTTAGAGATAACATTGGGAATTTGGTACAATTAACTCTAAAAAATATTATCATAATAAGCGACAGTATATTTGTTTGTATAATCAGTTATCCGTTATGATAAGTTGAATATAATTGTTACCGCTAGTAAAATTATAAAAAATATTATTGTGATAAAATTTATTATTACTAAATATGCACCCTAGTCATATTTCTGGCAAATTTATTCTAGTTTATTTTTATTTTTTTCTGAAAATCAGGGCCTGGGGCCTTGGGGAAAATAACTTTTTATTATGGCATTTTAGACAAATACAACTCTACTGATAATGAAATTCATTAAAGAGGGCTTTCGTTTTATCTGCCTTCCAGCGGTCCAGCGGAACCATAAAGGCAATATACATACACACATCGATGTCTATGCGTGTATGCAGAGAGAGAGATAGAGAGAGTATGTGCGTGTGTGTGTGTGTGTGTGTGTGAGTGAGCGGGAGCGAGAGCCAAGGGGGTGGGGAGCTAATATGAGTCATTTCATCAAGTGGAAGAAGTCTCATTCGAACATGTGTATTTTGAAAAACAAACTGCGGTAGTGCAACGGACAAATATGTATATTTGATAATAGACCCCTCAACGGACATATGTATCTATACTATATAATACGTGTCCATCTTTCGATATTTCTTTTTCTGGGGGTTGTTCTCGTTGCATAAAGTATATCATATCCTCTCCACCAAAGAAAAATTCAAAAAATAAAGTAAGTACTTTATATTATCACTTAATAATTAAATTTTGACAAATCTATCCTACCAAACGGGTGATTTGTTTCTTTCAAAATTAATTGAGTATACTTATTAAAATCAATTATAATAAATATTATATTATATATCTCTTAAAGTTCATGAATTACTTAATTTATTATTTTAGTAGTTGACTAAGTCGACGGAGCGTAGGCCAACATGTGACGCGCTTGAAATAGATTTTTTTTTTTGAAAATAAATTATTTGTGAAATGTTCTTTTTTTTTTTTTTGGATGAAGAAATGTTGATTGAATACTATTTATGTTACATTAATAAATTTGAAAGATAGGGAAATTAATTCTTGTTATGGTGTAACATATTATAGCTGGCACACTTGCCTTTTATGCGGAATCACGGACGGCCGATATATAGAATTTATTTATCTTCGATTTGATTGAATAAATAATTTAATTAGTAATATTGGTATAAAACTTCAATTATTCAAGTCGTATTTAAATATTGTTGATATTTGTGTGCCATAAAATTAAATTAACTGTCTAAGTTGAAGTTTTGCATTCATTATTTTAATTAGTATAGCACATTCTTTGTATTTAGCCATTAATTAGTACTACATACTTTAAGATTCTTGAACAAATGTACCAATTGAGATTTGCTACCTCATATTATATTCTCGTCCGTTTTCATGTCACCCATTTTAAAAATATTGTTTGGGTATAAATTCCCTGAAATTGAAATAAAATAAAATAAAATTGCCCGAATATATTTAAATAAACTACATTTTAAGATTTCAATTATTAATTATTCATAAACCAGTACTTAATTGGAGTTCAAATGCGTTATCATGCTTACGCGACCTTTATCTTACGGCTAGAATTAGGGGTGTTCAACAAAACTGAAAACCGACCGAACCGACCGAAAACCGAAAAAACCGAACCGAACCGAAGCATGTTCGGTTCGGTTTTCGGTTATTTAGTTTAAGAAAATTCGGTTTTCGGTTTTTTCGGTTAAAAAACCGAAAAAAACCGAAAAAACCGAAAAACCGAAAATAAAAAATATTGTGTAATCTATGGAACAAAAGTAAGAAAAACCGAACCGAACCGAACCGAAAACCGAAAACCGAACCGAAAATAAGGAAATTGCATGCTTTTATTATTATTATCATTATTATTATTATTTTTTACAATTATTTCGGTTTTTCGGTTAAAACCGAAAAACCGAACCGAAAATTTCGGTTAAAACCGAACCGAACCGAATACATTTCGGTTCGGTTTTCGGTTTTCATTTCGGAAAACCGAAAATTTCGGTTAACCGAACCGAAAAATCGAAATGTGCGGTTTTAACCGTTTGAACACCCCTAGCTAGAATTAATGAAAGAGAAAATTAAATATTGGCCAAGATTTAAGTAGAAACTATATTGCAATGCACTAATTAGTGGTATGTACTTGATTATTGCATACGATATCTTCTATTTCAAACTGTATTTCATCTCCTATTCCAAATATATAGATATACGCTAAGTGTAAAGATATTAAATTAAGTATATAATTAAGAAAGTAACTTTATACACATGGTATGAATGTAAATTATGAAATAGAAAATGAAACACTATTTTAGAATAAAGGATCCTATTCATGATTATTGTATATGCAATAATTTATAGGCCAAATAGCTCATGACCTTGAGTTTTATTAACGTGATTAATTGTCTATTTAATGACAGTATCTTTTTTTCCCCATTGTAATTACTAATTCCTTGTAAATGTTAATCACTATAATTGATTGATTATTATATCCAACAACCTTTTTGTTAACAAAATCACAGGAATGAAATTTAAACTCGTAGTCGTGTAACATTCACCTAGATAATAATGCTTTTCCAACAATGGAGAACCTAATTGGCTAAAATTTTAGAGAACAAGCCCTGTGGTCTATGATGTAATTTAGACATCATCTCTGCCCCGCTCTCCTCTCTCTCTCTCTCTCTCTCTCTCTCTCTCTTCAACCCCCCCCCAAATTTGTCAAAACTCTACTATTTCCCCCATAAGGGCCATCGCTGTCACCCTCCAACGTACACTTGATATTTTGTCTCTTTAATTTGCTGGTTTTTCTTGTTTCCCCTTTTGATTCAAAGCCACACACACACACACTTGCTTCTATCATATATGCCTCAACTAACTCTCTTCTTCTTCACTATATAAATTACTTAAAATTGCATTCATTCTTCATTACTCCTCCCCCACCTTCTCTCTAACCCCACCATTCTCACACACGGTATACCTGATCAATTCTTTAATCAAATAAATAATCATAAACTAAAATGGCAGAGCCACCGTCTTCACCTCCGGAAACCACCACCTCCGCCTCCGCCGCCGGCGGGTCAGCTCAGGACGAGTGCGAGGAAAACAAAAGCAAGAACCCATTTGAAAATAGTGAAAAGAAATGCAAGAAAAGGGCCAGAGAGAGTGGGAATAAGCACCCGATTTACAGGGGTGTGAGAATGCGGAGCTGGGGTAAATGGGTCTCCGAAATCCGGCAGCCGCGGAAGAAATCGCGCATTTGGCTCGGGACTTACCCCACGGCGGAAATGGCTGCGAGGGCCCACGACGTCGCCGCTCTCAGCATCAAGGGTAACTCGGCGATTCTCAACTTCCCCCAACTCAGCGAGTCGCTGCCGCGCCCCGCGTCGCTCTCGCCCAGGGACGTTCAGGCCGCGGCTGCGAAGGCGGCGGCGATGGAGGAGCTCGGGTCCTTGTGCGTCTCTTCTTCGTCTTGCTCTTCCTCTACGGCGACTTCAACCTGTGGGTCGACATCGTCGAGTTGTGAAGCGAATGCGGGTTCGGATGAGCTGGGGGAGATAATCGAGTTGCCGAGTTTGGAGGGGAGCTACGAGTCAACCGAGTCGAGGAGCCAGATGGCGGTGGTTGACTCGGCGGAGGGGTGGCTGCATCCGCCGTGGTGGGCCTCGGATAAAGACTTCTGTGAGTATTTTTTGGAGCAAGTGGCCGGCGGTGGTGGGGGTTTGATTCCATGCAGCTTTGAGACTCTGGAATGGGCTTGCTGAGCCGAGGAGAGGTGTGCTTTTGTGCTTGAACTTCAGATTTTCACGGCCAAAAATCACTATATTGTATATAATAAGTTATTAACCTTTAAAAGAAAAGAAAAAAAAAATAATTCCACTTACTTTTCTTTTCTTTTTTTTGCTTTGTTTGGTTTGTGCATTTAGTCCATCAGAATGTGAATATGAGAGTGATATATACATTTTATTTTCATTTTTCCGGTGATTAGCAATTTTTTTTTTCGTCTTTCTCAGTGTTATAAATTATGCACCGCGTGCAATATTTTTAAATTTTCTTTTGAAATTTATTCAATATACACAAGCATTTATATATATATATACACCAAAATTTGAAATAAAGGATCTCTAATCAACGAAGAGTATAACACAGTCAAAATTATGATGACGTCATTAATTTGCTTGTATCCCAATTAAATTTTTGTGTTCAAAGATTTTGAGAAAAAAAACTGAATATATGTGTAAGATAAAGTACCAAATTTATATCGTTTAAAACAAACTTAAAAACTTAATTAATTACAGATTAATGGGAATAATCAATAGTTTACAGAAAGAATCCAAGAAATGTAATTGTCTTGTGTGATTGCCTACTATTCAACTAAATTGGATCGAGTAATACAGACGCTCATTATGGAGACGACTTTTTTCAATTCAATTGTACCATTTACAACATCAAAATTCGAATTTTAAATATTGTTTAAAGAATTTGGCTTCTCATCGTCCCGTATTTTCTTTCGTTAAAAAAAGAAAACATCGCATAACAATAAATACGTCCATCTGAGTCAAAATTGTTTGTCTTACAAGAAAAAAAAAATGTGTGAATAATGGTTTTCTTTTATTGGAACATTAAGAAAAAAATATATTTGCAATCTTATTGTTTTTATTGCAAAAATACAAAAAGAAAAACAAAAAGAAAGAAAAACAAGGTTAGTTAATTTATAAGGTCACATCCGGTCGGTTATCTAAAGCAAATGCAAAAAGCATAGTGAGTGGTATATACCTCGTGAACGTCATTTTCCATTATCACAGGGAACACACACACCTATGATAAAAACAACTCTGCGTACTTATAAAAAAACAATGTTAATTTTCTATGTCTAAAAAAAAAAAAGTCGAAAACGACAATACGTATTCATAAAACACAAAAAATAGACAAAAAAATAATAATGAATTGTTATTTTTTTTAATAATTTAAAAAGCCCATGTTAATTTTTACCCCAATATGAAAAAAGAGTCGGTACATTTTTAATTTTTTGGTCTCGAATTAAACAACAAAATATTATGCACATTTTATATACCATGATCCAAGCAGAATATTTGTCTTATACTCGATTCCAATGATGTAGTATATTTTACTTATATCTTTATTGGTATATATATATATATATATATATATTCCGTGTATTTTGTCTCCATCCAATTAAAAAAAAATGAGTCTTATTATATAATTTTTAGTTTCAACTTTTCTACTACGTGCCCTTATATATATTGCTTAAATTAGTAGAGTACAATGATGTAACCTTTTAAATAATTGAACCAATGAAAGTAATGTTATTTTAATCTTTGACAGCTAGATCCCTCGAACTAACTTGTTTGGATAATTCACCTTTTTAAATGTGGCCTTTTTTGATTGAATGAAATTAATTGAATGAGGATAAGCTTTGTTACTGGTTTTGTTAGATATATATATATATATACATATATATGCAAAGGATAAGGAGATACATTTTGTAGGGCAAATGGGTGATCATTGTGGGCATTAGCATTGCCAATTGCAGCCACGTTACTCATTTTCTTATTGTTCTAACATTATTGGTGAAAAAGACACTTCAATCCTCTTATCACTTGCACAATATGCATGGAATCTAATTTTTTTTTTTGCCCCAAGTGATATCACTATGTAGATAATTTTATGGATTAGATGTGGTAACTACTCTAATTTTTGGAGTATTTTATAATCAGGTACTCAGTATTTACGGAGGTGTCTGGCGGTATCCAATTTACTTAAGATGTGCACCGATAATACTTTATTTGTGCATTTTTCGACAAATATTTTATGAGGATATTTTGTCTGATTATGTTGAAAAATAGACCAAAGTATGTTGGGAGCATGTTTTCAATAAGTTGAATATTATTAGTGGATCGACTCTCGCAAATATTAGATTTCAAAATACAAATCACCCTGAAAAAATGGGATGATCTTTGCACATTTAACCCTAAAATAATTTTATGCAAACATGCAAAACTATTTGAGCACATGTCAAGTTTTACATTAATATTTCAGATTGAATATTGATTATTTAATAATCATCTTATTCAAAATATAAACTATTAAAGATAAATGATATCAATATTATTTAACTTTTAACAAATACTGTCCATGAACATAAGTCATTTTTTCTTGTTCATTTTATTTGTTAATTTCTTGGATGGGCTTGGATTTAAAATCCGACATATATATATATATATATATATATATATGCCATGTCTAGAACAACGAGGAAAAGAGCAGGTCTCAATAATTAAAACCCAAAGGTACTATTATTTGAGCCGAATAAACTTTCCTTTTTCTTTTTCTTTTTACGTAAAATATAATGATGAAATTAAATATCCAATTTGGTGATTGAAATTTCATTAGAAAATGACAAAAAAGTATTATGACTAGATAATCATATATGAACTTTTCATTTTATAAAAGTGGAAGCCTAAATGTGATATGTCTAATTATTTTTGTTCGCGCTGAGATGCAAATAAAAATGGAAAGTATTCGAAAGTTTTAATTATCAATATTTGGACATTTTCTTTTGCACACCTCCTTTTGTTGTCTTTTAGATGCACTATCTTTTTCCATAATCAGAAAAAAATAAAATAAAATAAAATAAAGAAACCGAATAAGTCCGACATTTAGCTCAATTAATCTAAGAAAAAAAAAAATTCACTGTTTAGATTTTTTTTTTCAGAAAAAGAAAGTTTAGATTTTGTTTTAAATATCGACACATAATGTTAAAATGTAAACAGTACCATTGAGGAAGTATAGATATCTTGTCTCTTGTGATAAAAAAAAAAATGAAAAATCTTTTGTCTAGATATATATTTAGACCGTCTGAGTATTTAATTTTTTTTTCTTGAAAAAATATAAATAAGTGATGGAAAAAAATCAAATTAAATAGAAAATGGGGTGTTTGTTTTTTTTTTTTTTTGGGTGGCTTTCGTGCGCACTCAAATCAGTCATTCTCAGTTGTTGGCCCTAAGCACAAGCTTTTGAGGGACAGTCCAGAATTATGAGCCCTTTGAAAGTGACTATTTTTTTCAGTCTTCTTCGTGTTTCTTTTTTGGAATTTTAAAAGCAAAAAAAAAAAAAAAAAAAAAAACGTTCTTTGTGATTGATAGAGAAGAGCAGTCCAATTATCTTTAAACCTACCCCCCACCCCCATTATGAAAATTTTATGTCACTTGATTGTACATATATTGATTTATTTGAATTAAAATTATTAAAAGAAAATATAATTATGAAATGAATAAAGTAATGATAATAACATACATCATCTAATGATATACAATTCAATTGGTCTATATATTCACGAGTAACGACACGAGCCCTTATATCATAAAATTTTGCAGCTTAATTAATGAATTATGGATTCATATGAGGAAAGACTATCTCTCTCTCTCTTTTTCTCTCTCTCTCTCTCTCTCTCTCTCTCTCTCTCTCTCTTATTAGATAATCGAAAAACGAAAGCAGCAGTGGTGGCTTTGCATTCTTATGCTACCTCGTGCGATGAGCTTTTCTGTTTTTTTAAAAATATATTAGATATTTGAACAATCAATATATTTTACTACAGTTAAGAGCGAAAAATTGGTAGATTCACAAACGAAATTCTATTACTTGCAAAATTATTTTAGAATAAATTTGAAACCACTCGACCTCCATAATTAATGATTTATATATGGTAAGGCTAGATACAACTCTTGAGTTTGCTCGTGTAGGCATGAATTAATTTTTTTTTTTATGTTCAGATTTTTCTTTGTAATGGACAATGGTAAGGGACGTATTTTTCTTGATTCGTATTGAATTATCTGCAACGAGGTTAAAATTTATCATTATTAATTAATAATTTGAATATTCTAAATATATTGACCTATGCAGTGATCTAAGCAACGCGTGTTTCACAGTAGCTGAATGCCCGGTTGATCAACAGGCAACAGCAAACGCAATTATTAATTGCCGAAATTAAATAAAGTTACAAAGATTTACGAGTAGCTGAGTTGGCACTTTGTCTAATAGTTGGAATAGCTACACGGTATGGAACTTTGGGGTTTCCCTATAAATGTTTTTTTTCTTGTGAATAAGCAATGACTTTTTGGGAAATCTAAATTTAGAGTAAAACAAAATAGCCGTAGTTTCCAGACAAAAAACAAAATAATAATTAATAAACAACAAAGAGGTATCATTTTTTCCTCTTTAATTGCAGCTTTTTCACGATCTTTCATTGCTTTTTAGTTCGTGTGTCAAAAGTAACAATTTTATAGTTTGACTCGACGCAAATTTTACTTGTGAAGTGTCCAATGCTTGATTTCACTTATAAATATTAATAAAAATGTTCTAACACATAATTTTTTTTTCATAACTATAGTAGTTATCCAATCATTAATAAAATGCATCTTGTCTTGATAAAAATTTTCAATTAATTTCATGATTTTACTTGCATCTTGTCTTGATAAAAAATTTCAATTAATTTCATAATTTTACTAACTTTATAAAGTAATTTCACTTTACATTATCATAACCATCATCGACTATCATCATCTGTAGGCCGACACCACTACTATTTATTTTTTATTAAAATTGATTTCATATATTACTTTTACATTTTAAATTTGTCAACACCATCAAATGTAATATCAAAACCCCACTAAAAATATCAGAAATAAACTCACAATTATGTCATATTTTGCAGAAAAATAAATTTTGTTTAATTGATACATATTTTAAGGGTTTTTTTTAATTATTAAAATTGAAAGAACTAATTCGTAATTATATTATACCACAAACATTATAGTTGTTATTTGTCCTAAAATATAAGATGAATTGTTTCATACAGAATTAAAAATAATAATAATAGGTAATATATATGGAAAAATTTTATACGAACTGCGTGTATGAGTTCCATCTATATATTCAGCTATTTAAATTCAACTACATTTTATATATGTTATAAAAAAATTTAATATATAACACATAATTAAATATGAATAGTAAGATGTAAACCTCCGAGTCATAAAAAAAAGTTCCATTTATATGTATATATCCCTTGTATTATTTCCTCCTTTTCTTATGCCAAAAAAGTACAAGGTAGTAGCGTAGTGCAATAGCAGCAAGCCAGCAAGAAGCTAGCAATCATTCTCTTATTTATCTTTTTCTTTTAAAAAATTATTTTTTGGGAAAACTTGTCAACCTTTGACTAGTCTTTTCCTCATATTTTTTGTCCTAGTGTAATTCAATATTACTCCCCTCTTAAATCGACCCACTTGTTTTTCCTTTTTCACAAAAAAAAAAAAAAAAGAAAGAAAGAAAGCAAATGAAATATCCAAAATTGCCAAAACACAAGTTGTCTCATATAATCATAGAAATATAATGTGGCCACGTCGGAATGAAAAGGAAATCAAAAATAAAACAAACTTTTATCGTAATCAAAAGGAAAAAAAGAAAAAGAAAAAAGAGAATGTGTAAATTATCACAAAAGCATTTCATCATCTCATTCCAATCTCTAATAGTGTGTCATCATCATGTCATTAACAGATTATAGCTTTTTCATACATGAAGCTAAAATGTTAGCTTCCACACATGAATCACGATACATATATAATTAATTTTTAACTTGGGCCAATCACGTGGTGGAAATTAAAGTTTCAAAAGCTTTAATATTTTTCAACTCTGAAAATATAAATAAAACACATTTCCTTTCTCCAAAATATTAATATTAAAAGTTCCAATCAAATCAAAAAGACTTCAAAATTGAACATACTTTTATCAGACGCATCTGTATATTTTCGAAGCACTTTTTTAAATTTTCAGCTATTTCACTCCCATTAACTTATATACATTTTGTTACTTTTAACTTAAAAATATTGCTCATGTTCACTTTAAACATTTATAACAACTTTTCTATTGCAATATAATCATATCTATCAAATTCATTGAAGAATTACTCCAAACTTATTAAACCGAGCATATAATTCATAAAAACATCGGTTCCATGTAAAAAACACGATCAATGATCAAATATATTTGCTTTCTCAAATGAATATCAATTATAACATTTTAATTTTTAGAAAAATATTAAAATAATTTTAAAAAATAAATAAAGTTCTTGAAAGCAAAACCAAACATGACAATATTAGAACTTACCTGAAAAAGCGTTTGGGTGAATTCTTTTAGGTAGTATAACAAGCCAATTCATGTTATTGAAAACGTCAAAATCTTGGCGTCCAGTTCCCATGCGATCATTATCAATTTCAAGTAGTTGTCATTTTACAATTAGCTGGTTAATTACCCTTTCCTTTTCTCATCTAAAACATCATAATTAACCAACTAAAAGAGACAAAGTGTTCTGGTCCTAAACGTGGCCAAGTTTTCTTATGACCAATGATAACAATTTTTGGTTTAGCCAATCAATAATTAAATGATGTTTTCACTCAAACTATTTCCAAAATTATTGTGATTAATGAAGCAACCACTATTTTGGAAGGACTTAATTAGTCATCCTAATTGCGAGATTTAAGAATGAGTAATTGTGATAATATGCTCTTAGCTGTTAATTAATTTATTTTGCCCCTCACGAAAACATAAGCATCGCAAGCTTTTTTTTTTGGCAATCATCAAGTAAGGTTTTTGGCGTGAATTAATTGATAGTGAGAAAAATCTTTGAAAGCCGATAATAATGACTACTACTAAGCGACAACATAAAACTTGTATCAGTTTTAGAAGGTCCAGGATGACAATTTGTGTTGAAGATATCATCATTAACAATTAATACTAACATTCATATATTGACAACTAAATAATAATAAAAATTTAATCACAAACTAACTTGATCATTTTTCCGTTGCTAAATTTACACTATATAGGTGCTACTAATTGTCATTGTTGATTATTAAAATACATACTGTTTAAATTTATCATCGAACACGAGGGCCTGATCCTCCGAGATATTTGATATGGGATATCTCACATATGTCCACGCGGATCAACCAGCCATTAACGCATGTACAACAGGGTCGTGTGTCTTGGAGCTTGCCATGCCGGCTGCCGTATGCTCGACAAGATGTGGCGAGTCGAGGAGAAAGATTACTTTGAGGATACACCGCAACCCAAGGAGAGACTCTTTATCTTGCAGGCCTTACATCGCCGAGAAGTACACATTGGGTACAATCCGTACCATGACATTGTTCGTTTTGATATGCATTGTGGTTCTTTGCAGAGAAAGCACCTGCACATCTAGCCACATTGGCAGAGCCATGCTGTCTCTTTAGTATAGGAGACTATCATGCCATAGGTGCTCCTAGACATTTTACCTAATTAAGTCCTATTCCTTCAATTGAGTCGGATCATCCATTATTTATAAATGCTTTTGATAAATTATCTGTAAAGATAACTACTCTTACATACTAAAACTCTGTTCAAGTATTCACTTATATTCTTATACACTCTATTGACGTAAGCATCAGAGGGTCTTTACTAGAGACGCTTCAGGCTAAACTTATATGTGTTTCATTCTAGCAGATTGAGGAGCCTGTCAATAACTTTTCAAGCCGAGTTAACTTCCACTTAGGATCGGATCCTTCATCCAAGATTCAACCCGTTCATGTTGTTCCGCTGGTGGACTTTTGTCTTGGGGAAAGGAACGTGCGTTGCACGTTATGTATATGATATCATTAGAGTTATTATATTTTTGTAAAGAATATATTGTAAAATAAATATCATAGAATATATATATATATATATATATATATCATAAAATGAAAAGTATTTACAAAGAACATAATTAGTTAAAACAAAAATATTAGAAGGTCTTGTAAAAAAAAATTAGCATTAATAGAAATAAAAATTATAGGCTAATCAAGTAAGTTTAGTAAGCTCATGGGCATGTTAGTCTTTCTCTTACTTTGTTTTGATTGTTGGATAAGTTTTCTATTTGTTGTTTCCATAGACTTTGTCGTAAGTTTATTTTTGAAGTTGTTGGTTTCTCCTCATCGTCATTTGAAATTTGAATCTCAACACAACTTTTCTTATTCTTACACCCTATAGACAAATCGCTCTCTGCTTGGTATTTAACTTTGAGATTAGATGCGCAATTTGTCTTATTTCTTAGCATTCCTTTTCAGATGATGTTTTTCTTATTATGAGTTGTTTTTTCTCAATTGCTTCAGTTATGACATTCAATTTGTAACTATCACTTTCATCTTTTTAATTGAGAGCAAATAGAAAGCGAAATACATCCAATTATTGCAGGCTTCATCCTCTGAATATGTAGATACACGACCACCCTGTGTAATGAACGTATTAATAATCACAATAACCAAACCATCCTAAAAAACAATTAACAAAATATAAACTAAACATTTTATTTTAAAACAAAAATGATTGCACAAATGTTTAGCATGATTACGAGGCCAATTGGAGTTATATTAAGGGTAAATTACGTTAAGCACCCAATCTTTAGATTGTTTCCCACTTTGGTACTTAACCTTTATAAATGTGCGCTTTGGTATCCAACGTTGATGACCCTTTTTGCACTATTCCGGCAGAATATTCCCAAATATTCCTAATTCTTCCACAAAAATCCCATTAAAATAGTGAAAAAAAAACCATCAGTACCTAAATGATAAATGTTAGATACCAAAGTACACATTTATAAAAGTTGGGTATCAAAGTGTAAACACCCTGAAGATTGGAGTGCTTAACGTAATTTGTCCTTATATTAACTCTTTGCAACTTGTGTTTTAGAAAAAATAGATAGATAGATAAATAAATAAAACCAGATAAAATAATATTATGATGATAATTACTTCTTTGATTGAGTTTAACTGTTTAGGTACTCATGAATTGTTCACCCAACATAAACTATAGCCGCTTCTTTAAATATTGTGATCACATGTGCAACATCATCTCCTTGTGTGACATTCAAGCTTGATCTCTATCTATAGTTAATTTCACAATATTTATTATTCAAATATATTAATGAATATTTAATTATATAGTTTATAAAATTATGTAACTTTTAGTAACTTGGCGATATTTTTATGTGTTTCTTATTACACTTTTTGCAAGATGTAGTATCTTTACATGTAAACAACTCCAGTACAATTTTTACATGATTCATACCATATCGATGTTTTATTGTCTATGTTTGGAACAATTCCTAAAATAATAATATGTATTATGCAAAAAGAAAAAGGGTAAAGAAAGTGTAAAGTGGTAATATAAGTAAATTATTGATAATTATAATTAGAATATGTATATGTAGTATGTAATTACTTTGGTAAAGTATCTAAACAAGTGCATATTTATTATGTATGACTTTTTTAAAAGTCATTGTTGAATTGGAGCTTATAAGCTTGTCAAGTTTCTATGCTCCTTTCGTTGTGGGATAGGTATCACTACAAGAAAAATAATTTTTTGCTATGGTAAGAAAATTGTAGCAAATGGCCAAAATTCGTAGCAAAAAGCTTTTTGCTACGAAATAGCGACGTATTTACTATCGAAGTTAAAACAAGCATAACTAAGACTTTTGCTATAGTTAAAGGCTGTAGTAAATGGTTTTTACTACGAATTTATCAACTTTTGCTATGATATGACTTTCGTAGACAATAAAATTGAAGTAGGCCACCTTGTTGCTACAAAATTACTTTTTTATTATTTAAATTAAATTAAATTCAGTTAAAATAACAATTTTTACTTTCTCTTCGTTTTATATTACTCGATGCACTTTTGCTATGACACGACTTTCGTAGTCAATAAAATCGAAATAGGCCACCTTGTTGCTACAAAATTACTTTTTTTATTTAAATTAAATTAAATTATGTCAAAATAACTATTTTTATTTTTTTTTCTTTTTATATTACTTGTTGCACCAGCCGGATTTGAACCATCAAAGCTAGATTCTACACCATGGCAGACCACAAGCACGTGCTTGAGAAAGCTTATTTTTGCATAGATTGGGGTTCGAACCCACATCTCCAACATACACAAGGAAGAGTCTTGCTGATGTACCCTTTTAATTCTTTATTCATATATATATATATTTATCATATGTTTTTGAAAATTATCAATTTATTAATTTAATTTTATTGATTTATTATTTATCCTTAGTTTCATTAAATCTAAGGTTAAATTATTAAATTATTTATTTTAATTGAGCATAATTAATGAATTAAATATATTCTGCCAAAAATAATTCCCCCAATTCAAATATGCCAATTGGACCTTTTCACAAATCCAATTGAATAGTTCTATTATTATAAAATTAATAATTAATTACTAAGTATATGATTATAAGCGATAATTATAACAAAATTTATTTTAGTGATTGTCAGATTATACTATATATATTTCATAGTAATGGCACACTAACAAGTTATGTTAATTTTAAATTTTTTTACCAATTTTTTAGGGAATATCTACCAAAATTTCATCAATTTATTTAATAGATTTTTTGAAAAAATGTGTTTTCTATATTTTATATTTCGACAGATTTTTTTTTTTGAAAATTTAGGATATATATATATACATATATGTATTTTTTTTTTCTATTTTTCGGCTAAATTTTCGTGGAAAATAAATAATTTTTGTTGGGTTTCCTTCAAAAAATTATGCCAAAAAAAAATATAAAAAAAATATTTTTTAATTTTTTTATGGAAATCTTTGTCAGAATTTTTGCCAAAAAATTTAAAATTATTTACTTAGGGTCCTTGTTGAAATTCAAAATTTAAATCCTCATAAATTTCATCATTACTATTAAAACAATTGCTCGAATAAGCAATTGTAGCTAACAATAAAAGTATCAAAATAAACAAGCTTTGAATAATAAATTTCACGGGTACTGTTACATGTAAATGACTCTAAAATTTTAAATGATATATCTTTATAATTTAAATGTATTATATAATTCAAAAATAATAATCATTCAAATAGATTTGAGAATATATAGTATTTATATAATTACCTCAATTCAATGATAATTTTTTTAAAAAAAATGTCTTTTTCCGTATGTGATCTGACATGAAATTCATATATTTTGGAATGGGGTGACATTTCTCTTAGTGAATTAACTAAACGTAAGTAAAATAAATTGTATGCCAGAGTTGTTAAAACTTTGTTTAAAAATTGTGCTAAAATTTGGAGAAATATTGATAAGTTCTGCAAGTTTGGTTTTGGTTTTTTTTAATTATTTATTTTATTATTTTTCATTTTATTAGAATTGAAATGTCATGTTAAATACCTATCTTATTGCATTTTCACTTGCTACAATCTGAATTCCATAGCAAATGATTGATCATATTAAATAATTGTCTTATTACTTGATCATTTACTACAATCTAAATTTCGTAGTAAATAATTGTCCTATTACCTAGTTATTCACTACAGTCTAAGTTTCGTATTAAATTACTATCTTTCACTACGTTTTAAAAGGCGTAGAAAAACAATTCGTGGCAATAAGATAGCTATTTTTCTTGTAGTGTATTAAAATGTATTAGTATAAGGGTTATATATAATATTAACATATAAAATGACCAAAATTATCATATTTATGCGTATATGACCAATTAGAAGTACTACAAGAAAAAAAGTACTACAATCAAAATAATATATAAAAAATGATACTAAAACAACAGCAAGTTGTTCTGTGTTTCAAAAGAAGCAAATATAGTGGATAACGAATTATTTTTAAAAAATATTTAACAAAGAATTTTTTAACAATAATAAATAAAATTGACATAAATTGACATAATGATATATAACCAAAACTCATCAAGTATTAAAATAAAATTTTTTTTGCTTTCTCTTTGTTCTCACAATCAAAAAATATATTTAAAGCTCAAAAAATAGCTTTTATTTTTTCTCCATCATCACATTTCCCGAATCACCCCAAATTAAATATGAAGTGTCAAGTTAGTAAGATTCATTCAAGTTCAATAACCCAACAAATAAACATCAAGAGTCATTAGGTTTAATATTGAACAATTATCAAGATTCATATCAACAATTCTGATATTCAAATCTCTATAGCCTCTATACAAAAATCAATTACAAAAAAAGAAATAGATAATGTATAAATTTCAAAATTAGTATACAATATCTTTTTGTACGTTGCTTTCGGAAAAAAAGCTGAATACTGTAGGATTTGTGAGAAAAGAAAAATTCTAAGAAAAATTTTGATGTTTTAATTGGGATAAAAGAGAGAAGTAAAATCTAATAGAATTTTTAATTTGAAGAGAATAAGGAAAAAAAGCAAAAACAGAAAGAGAGATATTATGGTAAATGAGATTAAGTAAAAATAAATCACCAAAAATAAAATAGAGTATAGAAAATTAAAACTTTTATTATATAACTTATACAAAAAATCAAAATTTTATTTTCCAAGGGGGACGGGGGAATTTGAAATTCTAATAAATATATATTAAAAAATAAAATTTTAAGATATCGAGGAGGGGAGGGGGGAGGGGGCACAAGAATATGATATCATCAGTAATAATTCTTATTTTCAATAAATTTGATTATGGCAAAATAAAGCATGTTTTGACCTAATAATTTATATTAGTGATAAAATTAAAATTATTGCTACACTTTTTGAAGGGAAAATTGTGCCTAAAAAATAAGTTATTATAGACGGCTTTCATCGTAAACCAATTTTTTGTCACTAATGTAATATTGCTTTGGGAGTGCGTGTGAGATTAGTTTTGTATGAACGCATAATCTGAAATTAGTTAGTGATACCAAACTACTGAAGATCATAAAAATTATACTTTTTTCTTTTAAAAATAATATAAATAATCGGCACATCATTGGCACAGGGAATAACAAAATCAACATCTTGGGGAAAAAAAATAGTGAACTTAAGCATGTTGAAACAATAAAGTATTTTATGTAGTTGATAAATTATTGAACTAGCTATCCTGTTATTAATTATAACATGTCCGACATGCCCACTAGCATTAAAGATTGTTGGCCTTGTGTGGAGAGGTCAATTCTCTTGTGTTCCAATATTTTTTTCCCTATTCTCATGACATTATATATATATATATATAATTAAATCACTAGGGGAAAGTATATATATGTATGTTTATATATATATATATTCGGATAAAAGAACATTATGTGTGTAGATTTCGAGATCATATTTTTTACTAAATTAAAAAATGATCATTAGTTCAAAAGTCAGAAGTATAAAAAGAATTAGGGGTACGAAATTAAGCTATCAATTAATATCCCAAATTGCTTTCACATAATTGCAAAAACAGCTCATTTGCTGTTAATCTCTACGTTTATTGACCAACAACCGGATTTCAACTGACTGAAAGGAACCCACCTATGATTTGGTTGTTAAGAGCAGCATGGTTTGCGAATAAACACCACCAAGATATTGGGTATAAGCGTGTGCAACGATGTTGAAACAAGTGGATGTGAATTATCGACTTAATTACAAATTAAAGAAAAAGATTGAAATCAACTTTTAGAATTAGCATTATACACAATTTAGCGTTACCAACTACCACCACAAAAGAGGTTGTATTAATGATGAAAAATTAGGTAAGAACATAAACAAATGTCATTTGTAACATATTTTAAGTATTTTTTGTTTCATCATTAATAATATATATCTATAGGGCAATAATAACTTTTATTTTATTATAATATAGATGGGTGTTAATTAAAAATTCTAGTTTAAGTATTACCATTGGCGATGTCTTTATAGTTATATCAACTTGATGACAAAAAAACTATCACTAAGAATTTGTAATAAAATTTCAATATTATTAAATTACCAATAGCGATACCTTAAACATAGTTTTTGTGCCTATTGGCCTAAGTTAAACTTATTTTGTTTCCTAATATATACAATTGATTACAATCTCTATATTATCATTTGATATAACATCACAATTTTTTTTTCTTATAATTTACTCTATATAATCAAATTGGTCACGTAACAAGCATGAAAAGTACTCTGTGGTCCCTATATATGTATAAGGACGAAGAAAGGGACAATAACAGCCGTTGATAGTGTGAATAATTTGCTATATTTCATGTTTTATTTCAATTCATTTTTGTTGGTTTAGGTTGCTATAAATGGGAAATTCACCATAAAATTGTGTTTTGATCGATTTAGGGCAAAAATGGTGAAAATGGCTAGAATAGAGCCCAATTGCTTGGAAATGATGGATTTGCTTTCGTGAAGAGAAAAGAGAAGATGCATGAAAGGTGATTGTGGGTAAAATTTTAAATCGGTCAAGAAATATGCATAAAATAGGAGTGCTCATTCACTTTGGCGTGCCCATGCTTTATACGAGGCGCAAATCTGAAAAAAGGCACTAAAGCTTGAAGTGCTCAATTAATTTGTCGTGACCACGCCAAACACCAAGATCATGCTCATTTCTTACCTTATTTCTTCTTTTTACCATAAATTTAGTTTTCTACTTTCTTTAAGACTTTATTTTAGGGTTAGAGATTCCTATATATAGGATATTAGCTTCAATTGTCAGGCATCTTTATCTTTAGTTTTTGTTTCAGTCTTAAGTTGACAACACTTTTATTCCCTCTTAAGTTTTCTCCATGGCCCTTCGGGGCTAAACTAATTCATTCAGTCAAGGAGTAATTCAAGTCAACGTTTTTTTCAATGATTGTGAGATCTAATTGATTTATTTGTCTTTTAAATTTATGTAGTATTTATGTATTTTTCGGTACTTTTTGGAAAAACTCCATCCCTTATTGTCGTTTTATTAGTTGTGCAATTTCGACCGGTTGTTCAATTAATTTAACTTCATTGTTTCAATTGAGGAAATCGAATTTGTAATTGTTTGATTAAATCAACACAAGTGGAAAGTAATGTAATTCGTTATACTACGGAAAATACACAATCTATTTTTGAGCAACCACGTTTGTAGGTTTGTTGGCTAAGATTTGGGTCTTTTTAGTTTTTAATGATGTTAAGTTAAATCCTATCGTTCGACTAGGGTTATTCGTTAATTAGGGATTATTCATCACGTTTACGTGTCTAGTCTATTATTAAAGAAAGATTAGGTTGGACGAGTTCTCTATAGGCTATAACTAATTTATTGCATGAATTAAAAGTCATCTTTGAATCAATGACCAATCCATGAAAATGTTGTATAAAGAATTATCCTTGATTGAGTCTTTATTCATCTATATTTGTTTTTAATTTGTGTCTTGCTTTTATTTTATTTTATCGGCTTGTTATTCAAAATCCCCCTTTATTTTACTTGGTTATATTGGAATTTATCAATAGTTATTCCCTGTGCGATCGATTCTTCTCACCCTATCTACAAGTTAATTTTGTAGTAAGAAGAGTAGGATTTATTTTTGATGGATTCGACACCCATCAACGTTCAACTCAAATCTATATAATATTACTATATGATACATATTCTTTTTAATGCTTCAAATATCCTCTTAAAAATTATCAATATAATTACTTTTCTATATTTTATTAAAAAAAATTAAATTTTGATTTTTTAAATTTAACTTTTTAGCTATTTCACTATTAAATATGTATGTGTGTGTATATATTTTGTACGTGTGTGTGTGTTGTGTGTGGGTTGGCTAGGGACGGCTGTCTAGAGAGGCACAATAGGGAATTTCTCCTCTAAAACAGACAATGCTAAGACATTATGCAAAATTATAATTAATCAAGATTCTTAGCATGCATGCGCGTGTCACTCATTTTGACAAAGAAATTACAAAATATTAATTTGGTAATACGTAATTATCATGTATGTTGACGAAAGAGGTGACAAAATATAATTAATTAACGTGACCCTTCTCATTTTCTTTCCCTATTTAGTATCCCCAAAAAAGGGGGAAAAGCCAAAAAAATGTGAAGTATGGTTCATGTGGCTCAACAAAACACCACAAATGGTTTTTGTTCTAGTTTTATGGATTAGCTTTCTTGTCAAAAACGTATAATTATAAAAATTTGTTAGACTGTCTAAAACCCTAGCCCACCTCCATTAATTTAAGTGTAATTTTCACGAAGATATTACTTTACTAATGATTTCTTGCAAAGACTCCAAAATTTGAGCTGCAAGCCACCATTTTTTTGTTTTAAATTATTCTCTTTTTTAACTTTTTGGTTGTGATGTCCAATGCTCGTCCGAGTCATATTCTTACGCCCTAGTGCGATGTCATATGTAGATTTTTGATTGATTTGAAGTTTAAACTCTCATGTTTAATTATTGATTAGCCAGTCATCAGCTAGCAATATCGCGTAATTATTGACCTTGTTTAGAAATATTTTGAAATGACTTATAATAACTCGGAAAATAATTGGCGGAAACAAGAGCACCAATATTTAAATATTATTTCACTAGCAATAGCGACGGACCCATAAAATTTAGTTTATGGATACGAGCTGAAATTTTTATGAAATATAAAAAATATTTTTTATTACTCATAGTGGTCGAAATTTAAATTTTTTTTAAAAAAATCGTGGAAAATTTAACCGCAGTCAATATATATATATATATATATATATATGTATACTTGCATTCGCAACATATTAGTCTTTGTGGTTAAAGAAATGATAATTTGGAGTCATATATGTAACAACTTCATATATATATATATATATATATATATATATATATATAACAACCACAAAGTAATATTTATTTGCTATGTTGGCGGGTTACATGATGATTCTCTTGTAAAGTACAAAATATTTGAGGCATTTTGTGTATAATATTTTAGAATGTCAGCCTTCAATAACTTATAAAAAAATAAATATTAGTGGAAAACCTAGGAGTTAGGACTTAGGAGAGTTTTAGTACCGTAGAGTTTTTTTTTTATTTTATTTTTATATTTTTTTTATAGCACATTGATGTTTAATATGAAGTTTGATATAACCTTCGTAACAAAAACAAATTAATTACTAATATGTCTTTTTACGCAAGAACACTTAATCAAAACTCTAAGTTTTAATAGTAATATAAACGCCCAAAACTCCGACATCAACTATACTAACACTCCCTAGAATTTAAGTATAATTTCTTTTAATTTGTCCAATCACGTAAGTCAGATTTTTCAGCTCCCATAATTGAGAAGATTAAATATATATTTGCTCAAATCATTTGACATAATGATTTGGATTTTGGAATATTAATGACAGAAGGGAAGGGACAAAATATACTTGACTGATTGTTTGAATGACCATGAAACCCTAATTGGCCCCCCTTTCGTTAAATCATGTATAGGATTCTAGTCTATTATTGTGTAATACTTTACAGATGAATGAATAGAAAAGCAATAATGTCATTATCATTCTCAAAATCAGGACTAATCTCTTTAAGTAGGTTTAAGCCCATTGCACTAAAATTTTCACTGGTACCATAGGAGTAATGCTCTTGGTCTGTCTCATTCAAGATACAACAGTTCAACAACTTCGTATGACTCGAGTAATTTTGTAGGAATTGTTGAGTCTAAAACTCCATTGCAATAACACCTTCCTTCTACAAGTCTAAAACTCTATTATAAAATGAAGATATATATATATATATATATATATATATATTTCCGCAAGTGTATAGCATGACAAGGGAATGCCCCCTATGTTTAGGTGTAGAGAATCTCCATAACATAAATCAAAGATAGTGGGCAATAATGTGTAGAAAAACAAGGGGCAGTAGGGGCTAATAAGTAGATAAAGTAATAAATAGTCAAGTAATAGAGAAAGTGGCCACAACAACGAGTTATAAAATTTGTAACTATGACCTTATACTTACGCCAATAATCCTATAATAATTTCGCGACTATTCTTTTTATAAATTAAGATAGAAAAAAGTTTTCAGCACATCAAGTAGAACAAACAAATAATAAATTTGAATAAATACTGATACTATTAAGATGACTTGAACTTTATATCTCTTTAATTAAAAAATCTTAGATCAACTAGACAAGTTGGCAATTAGCAAAAGCTATAGTTGTGCGCTAGTTGAAGACCAAGAACAGGCTACAGTACTGGCAGCTGGCTTACACCCAATTTGGATAATAGATCAAATAATTGGGCCTTCGCTAATAGCAACGACAACAGCAATAATGGGTTATATATTGTCAAATGAAACAAGGTTATAATAATAATAATAATAATAATTTCTTTCACCCCTCAAAATAAAAGAAAAGATACTTAGAGGTTGTTTGACGGAATATATAAGTCTCTCCAGACATCTTATAAAATATTTGAAAGTTTATGAAATACAATACAACACTGGGTAAAGTGTTTAGGTAAACAGCTTCTAAGGTTCCACTAGTAAAATATTTAGAAGTTTATAAGTTCTTGATTTAATGAAACAAAAAATAAGTTGCTAACTAATTTTGAACATTTTAACAAGTTTCTTTAATTTCAAATAGATTAATTACTAAATAATCATTACTAACATCTTTTATGTTACACAATTACACTCATCTTATTAATCCAAATACTTTAAGAGAGTGTTTAGCTAAAATTATTTTAAAAAGCTCATAAGCTCGTACATCTTATTTTAAAAATAAGTCCTTAAAGTGATTGGATAAAATAAGATCTTGTAGTTTATAAAATATTTTTGAGTTTATAAGTTGAAATTTTGTTTGGTAAAAATTAGAGCTTATATGTTATTTTAAGTATAATGATGATTGAAAAAAACTGAAGTAAAATTAATTTCATGTAAACAAATATTTTTGATATGGTAAGAATGTAATATTGAAAAAAATAAATATATTTATGTCATTTCATCTTTTAGTATTAAACAATTTTAAAAAAATTTGGGAGAATTTACTATTTTTTTTGAAACTTATAAGCTCCTAACAGTTTATTTTTGAAACTTATAAACTTCTTTACTGAAAAAATTACCACACACTTAGCATATAAACCAAAGTGGCTTCACTAATCTTTTTTTGGCTGTAAGAATTCTACATCAACCTTCGTAATATCAATTTTCATATTGCCACTACATAACTTACAATTGAATAATGGATTGATCATTCCAGGGCGGCAATATCAGATAAAGGATCATCTTCTTTCTTTTTTATTATTTTTTGTTCTGACTTTTCCTCTTCATAATAATAATAATAATAATAATAATAATTGCTAGTAAAAGAAGTTTCCATGAAAATGCTAAAATTTTGAATTAGGGTTGGTTTGGATATACTTAAAAAAAAAAATTCTTGGTTCATTTTTTTATAATAATTTTATCTTAAAAGCAAGTAGTTTTGCGTTTGGATGCAATAATTAAAAGTGATTTAAAAAATATTTTTATTTTAAATTACTTTGGCTAGTTTCTTAAACATACAACTTTCGGGCTTTTGTCTTTTTGTTCTCCTTCTGTTTTTTTTTTTTTGAAAAAAAAAGCCTAGTGAAACACAATTTTTTCAATGGAAGATTTTTTTTTTTTCAAAATTTTAAAATTTTATCCGTAAAAAAATAAAAATGTATCTTATATTTTGTTTAATTTAATCTCAGCATTCCAAATAAAATTTTCTCACAACCTCTGCTAAACTTTATGGGCACAACGAAAACCCTAAAATACAAACACACATGACTGTTCCCCCCAGTAGGCCCAAACAATTTGTTAATATCAGTACACCATAAACAATTTGGGCCAAATGGAAGCCCTAAAATTATAACATTCCACCGTTTACGCCTAATTCTAATTTCTACGTTTCTGATTACTCAACCGCCGTGAATTCTCTTCTCCGAAGCGGTGTTCGTGTACTAAAATCCAGCGGCGCGCGGCGGCTCTGGATCGTAGTTCCGGCGAGTCTCGTTCATTTGGTCCATTTTTACAGCTTTTCTACTGAAATACCGTAATTGATTGGGATTTCAACTGCCGTTGAATAGACCTAAAAACACGTAGAAAAGGGGCGATGAGGTCTCCGAGATGGGGCTATTTCAGAATTATTACGGGCACAATACTCGGCGGGATGCTGGGATTCTATTACATGCACCGCGCTGAACTCATGTACAAGGTTTCTTGCTCCGACTTCCTTTTTAGTATTGGGTCTCTCTGTAATCTGGGTTTCTTTAGTTTTTGTGCTAAGATTCGTAATTTTGGTTTGCACAGGAGATGTGGAATGAGAGATTGAAGAAGTACGAGGAAGAGATGAATAAGAGGAAGAATCAAGAGGCGTCCAATGAGTTGCAGGAGTCCCTCTAATACTTGCCTGTTTATCTTCAACCTTTTTGGGGAAAAACGGGTACCTTTGTATCATTTTCTCTTGTTCAGAATCTTCAGTGCAAATCATGTACTTTTTCTTTTCTTGGGTGCACAGAAAATTATGTACTATTGAGGCCTAATTTCCTCAAAATTTTGTTGAGATTTGGGTGTGTTTAGTTTTTGATGGAAGTTCTTGAATCTGCAAATAAATCTACAGTTGCGAGTTTGAGTTTCAGAGGTTATGTCAATTTTTCCGAGTAAATACAAAATTTATAAAACATTATTACATCCTTTTTCTAATTTTGTATTTTCACACATCATACAAGAGAAAATATGCCCTAAATCAACTGACAAAGAAGGAAAATCATGGAGTGAGAGGCAAAATCATAAATGATTGTTCAAGCAGCTTAAAATCATAAATCATAGGTCAGTCCTAATGTTAGGAATACCACGCACACACATATATGATGTGTATATATATAGAGAGAGAGATAGAGAGAGAGAGATTTGAATGATCGTCTTAAATGTTATTTAGTGCAACCATTGGTAATCTTTCAATGCATTCTATGAGTTTTTTGAATTTAATAATTAGTGCAACCTAATATTGGGATCTTGGTTCAACCACACTGTATCTCATTTTAGTTTGAACCAGTGACAGAGCCGACTAGCCGGGGGGGGGGGGGGGGGGGCTGGCGGCGGCGACTGCCCTATCTCAACATTTTAAAATTTTATTTTTTAATATATATTTATTAGAATTTCAAAATTTTGTTTGTCCTAAAATAAAATTTTAATTTTTATATAAGTTAATATAATAAATTTTTTAAGTTTTTCTACTTTATTTTATTTTTAGTGATTTATTTTTACGTAATCTCATTCATCGAAATTAAATTCTTTCTCTCTCTCTTTCTTTTCCCTCTCCTTTTCCATGTTATGTTTAAATTAAAATATTAAAAATTCTATTAAATTTTACTTCCCTCTTCTATCCTAATTAAAATATGAAAAATACTATTATAATTTTTCCTCTCTCAAAAACCCATAGTATTCAACTTTTTCTTCGAAAATAATATACAAGAAGGTATTGTGTATTAATTTTGAAATTTATGCATTTGTTTATTATTATTTTATAATTGATTTTTGTATAGTGATTTGAATATTATGATTGTTGGTATGAATCTTGATAGTTGTTGAATATTAAACTTTATGAGTCTTGATATTAATTTGTTGGGTTATTGAATTTGAATAAATTTTACTAATTTGACATTTTATATTTAATTGGGAGTGATTTAAGGAATGTGATGATGGAGAAAAAAATTAAATATATTTTTTGAGCTTTGATTATATTTTTTGATTATGAGAACAAAGAGAGAGAATTTTTTTTGTTTTAATACTTTTTGAATTTTGATTATATATCAATATGTGGAGCTATGCTAATTTTATTTATTATTGTTAAAAATTTCTTTGTTAAGTATTTTTTAAAGGCAATTCATTATTCACTATATTTGCTTCTTTTGAGACAGAGAATAAATTATTATTCTTTTCCATATCATTTTTTATATGTTATTTTGATTGTAGTACCTTTAACTGGTCATATACGCACAAATATGATAATTTTTATTATTTTATATATTAATATTATATGTAATCCTTATATTTATATATTTTAATACTTAGTAATATCAAAAAAATATCTCCCTCCTCCAATTAAATTTCTGACTTTATCCCTTATTTGAACTGAGTTTGATGTAGTTGATGATGTAATGATTGTATTATGTATGCCGTATAATTGCAAGTGAGTTGATTAAATGTGAAGAATTTTTAATTGTTGACCGAGTAAACCAAAGCCGACCATTTCAAAACATTTAACTTGCTTCTGTCGACAACATTAAAATATGGGAAATGTCGCACAAGATAATTTGGATAGTCAACTACAACGAAAATCTCTGCTAATTATACTTTGTTAATGAAGAGAAATGCCTTCTCTGTTCTCTTCTCTAATCCTTCTCCTGTGTTGGCTTCTCACAGCCAAATTTACTCTGCAAGAAAACATCATTACATCATCGGACTCCACTTTAGTTTCAACCTCCGAACAATTCAGCATCAGCAAGCCGGGTTGCCCAAGCAAATGCGGAAATGTCACAGTCCCGTACCCTTTCGGCGTTGGCATCGGCACCAACTGCTCCATAAACCCATGGTTCGACGTCTACTGCGACACCACTGTCGTCCCGCCATACATGCTGGTCTCCACCCGTGACGACCTTCGTCTCATCGACATCTCTGAATCCCAAATAAGAATCAAGAATCCCTTCTTTGCCAGCCGCTGTGCAAACAACAGTCTAAATATGAACCTAACTCTAGACTTCTCCGGGATGCCTTACACCCTGTCTGATGCCAACCGGCTGACACAGATCGGTTGTTCCGACCTGGCAGTACTCGAGGGCTTTTCCAAGCAGTACGCCGCCCCCAATGTCACGCAGAGCAACTTCGCCAGTGGCTGCGTTTCATTCTGCTCCGATGGCGACCGGTCCCGCGGCGGTTCTTGCCCTGGAAATGGGTGTTGCCAGATTTCCTTGCCGAAGGGCACAGTGTTTCTCAATTCTTCCATCTCCGGTCTAGAAGATCGATGGGGAACTGTGGGATATAGAGCTTGCAGCTATTCTTTTGTCGGGGAGCAAGGCAGTTTTGCTTTCGAGGCAGTTTCTGATCTCTACAAGCCGCCCATGGATATAGTGAGTTGGGTACAAAATGTGGCGGTGGTTCTGGATTGGAGGATTGGTACTGAGAATTGCAGCCAGGCTCAGGATTCCAGCAACTTTGGGTGCTATAATAATAGTGTTTGTATTGATGCTGATGCCGGAGTTGGAGGATACAGGTGTGCGTGCGTGAAAGGATACGAAGGCAATCCTTACCTCCCTCCTGGTTGCCGGGGTAAGTTTTCATAAGTTTCAGAAATACTTACACCTAGTCACAATTATTTAGTTCAGTTGATCGTTACACATAGTTAACAAATTCAATAAAGCTTTTCCAAATTGCTCTCTAGATGGTGGTATACAAAATTCTTGATAAAGTTCGGTCAATTTGGACCAAATTCCGATGGTAGAAGGGGGTATTTGATATTTTGATATCGGGAGGGGATGCTTGTGTAATTACATATAGCTATAGAAATTTCCGTGACAGAAGCAATAATATCTCCAATTATAGCCCTCAGACATGTAAAATATGTTGTTCTTGATCCGACTTTTAGTTATTCGTTGCTGTTTTCTTGTTCAAAATTGAATGATTTTGTTTAACTGTTGATACATCTTGTGGTAGATATTGATGAGTGTAAGAGTAATCCATGCCATTCGACTGGGATTTGCATTAATACTCCAGGAGATTATATATGCGGATGCCCAGCAGGCTATTATGGTAATGGCTGGAGAAATAGCACTGGTTGTTTCCAGGTGACCATGCCCGAGACCAAGCTCAGCAAATTAGCTACAGGTACTTTTCCATCTTATTTTTCTCAATCAATTGTATTTTTATTTTCATGATGACACCTCTACGCCGTACCGTATTGGAAGTAAATTAGACTTTGTCCAACATATCGGCTGTCTCCCCTTTTGTCCTGACGCAGCCTCTAGTCATTTGAATAATCCTTGTTTTGTTTTATCTTGTGCTTATGATAACCTAATTTATCATTTTATTAAGCTAGCTAGTGATTAAGACAATAAAAAGAGTACATGCTTACTTGCTTAGTGCTCATATTCAAATCCAAATCATGCTCGGGCTGGCCTGTATATGTAAAGACAGGACTTGAAAAAACACAAAGCAGATACTTGCACAGAACATACATAGATTTGACTTTAATTTCGAAGACCTTTGAAATTTATTGTTTCGCTTGATTCCTAAGAATAAATAATACCGACATTGTCCTAATCTGTATTTTGTGTCCATGTATCAACTGTTTTTGTTTCTGTATTAACATTTTTAATGATTTAATAGTCACTTGAGAGAATTATTTTGCACACTATAACGTTTGTATGTCTTTATGATATCCTTAACAGGCTTGATCTCTGGTATGGGACTTCTAACATTATTATCAATCTCCTTCGGATTGAGCAAGTTTGTGAGAAAGAGAAAAGACAAGAAACGCAAACAAAAATTCTTCAAACAAAACGGTGGCCTTTTATTAGAACAGCAAACTTCTGTAGAAGAGGGCATTCTTGGAAAAACAAGAATTTTCGCTGCTAGGGAATTGGAGAAAGCCACTGATCGCTTCAATGAAAGCCGAATACTTGGGCGGGGTGGGCAGGGCACGGTTTACAAAGGCATGTTGTCTGACGGGCAGATTGTGGCAATCAAGAAATCCCAGTTAGAAAATGAAAACAAATCAAAGTGTGTAGTTGAACAGTTCATCAATGAGGTTGTGATATTGTCACAGATCAATCATAGGAATGTGGTGAAGCTATTAGGATGTTGTCTGGAGACGAAAGTCCCTCTTCTGGTTTACGAGTATGTGTCTAATGGGACCCTTTTCAATTACATTCATGACGAGAAAGCTATTACCGAGTTTCCATTTTCTTGGAACATGCGGTTGAGAATTGCTGCAGATGTAGCTGGTGCAGTGGCCTATCTGCACTCTGCAACTTCCCTTCCAATCTTTCACAGGGACATCAAGTCGAGTAATATTCTTTTGGACGAAAAATATGTCGCCAAAGTGTCTGATTTTGGTACTTCAAAATCACTTGCGGTGGATCAGACTCACTTGACTACCCACGTGAATGGTACTTTCGGGTACATTGATCCTGAATACTTCCAGTCAAGCCAGTTCACTGAGAAGAGTGATGTTTATAGTTTTGGGGTTGTTCTTGTTGAGCTTTTGACCGGGATGAAGCCGATTATACATTCGACCAATGCAGAAGATGATAAAAGTTTAGTGTCTCGTTTTCTTACATCAATGGATGAGGACAAACTCAACTCGATTCTTGATAGTCAAGTGTCAGCTGGAGGTGCAAAGGAGGGTGTGCTTGCCATTGCGAAGCTTGCGCAGAGATGTTTGAATTTGAACGGTAAGAAGAGGCCTTATATGAAAGTAGTAGCCATGGAATTGGAGACTGTTATAATGGCTGAGATGGGATCAAATGGTCGGACAAAATTGCCAGAGGAATCTTTGTTTCATGTAGAAGGGTTGAATATTGTTTCGACAAATAATGACGAGTATAATTGGACAACTACTGATTTTGGCACCACGACCACCTCGTCATCTGATACCTATCCCATAATGTTCGGCACAATTTGAACTTGGAACTTTTTCTGTATAGTGTGTGCGTGCGCGCGCGAACGTGTGTGTTTTATTTAATCTTTTTGTTCTGCATTTTTCATGTGCGTATTTTTGTCTTGCCTGCCTTCCTTTTGTAAATTAGGGATCGAGTCAAAATGAGAATTTCCATAACTTCACATGATAAGTAAAATGTGGAGAATAATTAGATCATAAAACCAAATTAAAGCCCCGTACACCATGATCCATAATGCCTTGCTCCAAACAAGAATGACCTTCCAATGCGTAGTGATCAAACACAAAACATCCTACAATGTGGAACTTAGACAACCTTAATCCAAATACAGTAACTAGCCTAACCTTAAACATAGAAACTAAGCTACATATCAATGAAGGCAACAATAAGAATCACATAAAACAAAACCAGTTCTTTAACAACCGAGTATGTCGACGACCCTGCTCCGGAGAAAGGTGATGGAGCAGGAGATCCGTGCAACGGTATAACTTCCACCATTAATCTCTGCCCGTTCTTGCAGTGATCCGGGTCGGCGCTTACAAAATAGGCCAGGCCGGGCTTCTCCAGATCAATCACGGTGTCACCATCGTTGAACACTAAGATAGGGTGGCTTGAGTTGCAATGATAGTACCCCCATTTGTCCACCACTATCACCGTATCGTTCTTGTAGTCAAAACCTGTTTTTTTTTTTTTTTGTTTTTTGGAAAGAAATGCAAGTGAAGCATTGGGGTTTCAACATTGAACAACTAAAAGGGCAAAAAAAAGGCACAAAATTTAAATTTAGGGATAAATTAAACTTTTACAAATTTGTTATGTTATTTTTGAGATAAAATTACGTAGATTAGAGGTGATAACTGCATTTACCATCCCCTCTGTTCATTCTTGAATTTCACAAAACCATATCTTGGCAATATTTATCGCACCATATAGTAAAACCAAAATTGAAAAATGGCTTGATAACATTCAAGAATTTCGTAAAATGCATCTAAGCAAAACTACTATAAAAGATAAAAAAAACAACACAAAAAGAAGTGCATGTATATGGTTTAACTTACGTAGCGAATCTCCCACGTGAAATCTCCTTGTCGAAGCCCACCGGTCGTACATTTCAGTTTCATCAGCAGCCGGCTGCCGCCACCCCTCATCGCCGCCAACCTTGAACTCCTCTGCCGCGATGGCCACCGGAGCAGAACTTGTGACGACCACTGTAAACAAAGTGACAAAGTAGAAAGTACCCATCAAATTAGAAGGAGCCATGTTTTGGTTATATGAATGCTCGCAACAAAATGCGAGAACAATGTCTCTTTCGATTAAACGAGGTATTAATATTACACTAAGATTTGATATAAGATATATAGAGTGGAAAGATGAAGTGGGATTTTGAAATTTTGAGAAGTTATCTTGCAACAGACGTGGTGGAGCATGGTGGTTACTGGTGGTTATGGGTCGTGGCAAAATCTCTGTTTGACCTGGTCAGAGCCCAGAGGGGAATCAAATCAAATCATTGCCAACTCAACTCATATTACTGTTTATAATTCAAGATTAATTACACTAACACTTCCTTCAAAATACTTAAATTACGGACATATCCCATGTGCGAATATGAAAACTGAAAATTACTGATATATCCCTACATTTTTATGTTCATTACACACATATCCCTCTAACAAAACTAATGTCATACTAATTACCCCCTTTTAAATACAGTTTTATAGATTCAATAGTAATATATGGCAATTTAGATGTTAACACAACTTACAAACAGAAAGTTATATGAATAGAAATAATACAGATACGAACGATATCTTGGTCCTCATCTGGACTAATCAGATTTAGCACCAAGAAATTTCATGGTTATACAAGAACTGCGGTAGTGCTTTCAGTCTCGCCACTCTAGCCTTCCTCAGCCGGTTTAGAAGACACACTCTCGCCAAAATAAATACAACAGTCCCTAATAAAGCAGCGGCGATGCATAGGAGAAACACTGTTGTCCAATCCATACCCCTGTGTGGCGGAAGCATGATACACCACAGCTGCCGCCAGGTACGCCGGGGCCATGAACACCGCAGCCACCCATCCTGCCTGAAGAGTGGGGAATAGTATGGTTGCTGTAGGCTCTGCCTGAATACGGAATGAGGCTCACAGAGACAAGAACTATATTGGTGAGCGATATGAACACGGCGATGTTGTTGCACACTGAAAACACTCTAAAACCTGTTCTCCTGGCAGCAAAGGCAGTTCCCATGAGAGGGCCATCTTGATGAACCCCGACAGGGGGGTTGATCCCCGCGGCGTATGAAATTGTTGCTATCAATGTTGCTACCAAGGTAACAGTGTTCCTTTCGTTGTGTACTGCTTTCACGTAATTTTCTCCCATTTTCTATTGTTTCTTGGTCAACTTCTTCTTCTTCCTCTTCTTCTGTTCGCATTTGCCTTGGGACTCTCTGAGCGCGAGGGGTTTCTACCATCCTTCGGTGAACGTGCACCGCCAACAGAACCATCTCTTGAGACAGTCTCTATCTTTGATGGCTCATCATGAATTTCTTCCTTCAGCTCGCTTTTTGTTGATTGATGCTCAATTTCTTCACCTGCATCGTGTAAATTGGCAGCTGCATCAGTAGCCATCTCAACCATGGTTCGCCAGAACGGTCACGGGAATGGAACGGAGCCTCTCAATGGGGATATGCAATCAAACAACTTTCAAAACCCGGCAATCAAGCCAAACTCAAAGGTTTAGCAATTAATTAGTAAATCATTCTGTACTAAGGAGAAAATAAGGTGCACCTGTAGATGAACGTTGTAACAATATATATATATATATATATATATATGTATATCCTTTTTTGGTCCCACAGGAAAGCTCACCTGCCACATTTAGTCCCACAGACCGATTTCATGCGTAGAAATTTAAAAATCGATGACGTGTCTGGCTGTTGAGCTGACGTGTCCGACCGATTTTTTGACTTGGCATTGCTAGGTGATGAGATGGACTTTAAGTATGCTGAGATGGACAAATACATATATACATAATATATATATATATATATATATATACATAAGTGTGTGTGTCTCAACACATTTATAACAAGTAACTAATAGAGTTCACTTGAGTTGATGACGATTCAAATATTTAAATGGTTAAATAGGGAAGCAAGATGCCGATTTGGGCCCCCGAAGAAGTTAAGTATCACTTTCCTGACATCCATTAAATTTGTAATTTCGAATAATTTTCGTACAAGAATAAATACCTTGCCGAAAGAGGAGTTTTATGGTAACACCTTGTTGTAAATATTCTATTGAGATAAATACAATGTGCCACCCAAACTATGGATGTTTTGACACTTTGCAACTTAATTTATGCATATTTTTGTAGATTGCCATCTAAGTGGCTTTTCAAGTCAAAAATCATAATCGGAAAGGCCACATGTGATTTTCACATGAATTTAGTAAAGGTATTTTCGTCTTTCAACCTTAATTATGCATATGAATATCACATGCGCCTGGATGTCTAACTTTCAATTTTCTCCCAAAGCAAGTACAAGCTCCTACAACACACACGGAGGGCACAAACAATACCCTTACTTATTTCAGTTAGGGCCCATGGAAAACTTCCCCATTCACATCATATTCTTGATCACCTCCATAGTATACTCCAAGGGCCTGGGCCTGTAACTCCTATAAGGCCTGGAACCCGAAAATACCTTCGCTTCCTCTCTTCTGTACTTTGAATTCCTCTCATCCTCTCTCGAAATGTCACAAGTATTCATCAACACCTCCACCGGCAGTGCCCAGATAGTCAAGAGCCGCCCCGCGAGCTGGTTGGTCACGGCGTTGTCGTTAGTTTTGAATGAGATATACTCCAGGTCCAATAAGTGGACAACAGCATCTTCTTCAGACCTTCTCTTGTATATGGAATGAAGGTCACCGAGGCGAGAACAATGGCTAGCGACATGAACAAGGCGATGTTGTAGCACATTGAGAACACTCTAAAAGTTGTTCTCCTGGCGGCGATGGAAGTTCCTATGAGAGGGCCGGGGGGGGGGGGGGGGGGGGGGTATGGGGGCGCTAATCCCTACAGCGTATACAATTGTTGCTATCAGTATCTACCACCGTAGCAGCATTCGTTATGTTGTATAGCGCCTCCGTGTGTATTTCTAACACTTTTTGTTGCTTTTTCATTAGTTTCTTCTACTTCTTGTTCTTGTTCGTTTGCCGTCAGCTGCATCCGGACTCGTCTCTGAGTTCGGGGTTTCCCCCGCTCGGTGCTATTGCGCCAACATCACCTCCAGAGAGAGTTTTTGATGCCCTATCATAGATGGGCTCCTTGTCTTCCTTCTAGTTGATTCTTGTTGGTTGATGCTCTGTGTTATAGGGAGCAAATTCTTCACTTGCGCCATGTAAATTGCCTCTAGTAGCCATCGAGGGGACTTTGAAATCAGGCCTGCAATCAAGACAAACTCTACATTTAGCAATTTAGCCAAATTATTCAGCACTGCTACTCAAGAAGAAAATAACATGTTTTTCAGTACTAACTATTAATCCATTCGGTTCTAAGGAGACACCTCGAGATAAACTTTGTAATAATTATCATCAACACATTTATAAGAAAAGAACCTATGACTAGTCGACCATCATTTGAGTAATTGGATGACAAATTGAAACATATAAATAAATAACTTAAGATGGCGATTTGGGGACTGGGAGAAGTTAGATATAAACTTCCTCACATGGTTTGACTTTTGGTTGAGGTCTTAATTATTCACCAACTGTTAGGAGTTTGCGTTCCCATTTAACAACCGCGTATAAGACTTAGTGTTTGGTTCAACTTGAGAGTGTTTGGTAAGTTTTTAACTAAAATAATTTATAAATTTCAAAAATAAGCTATAAAAGTTTATAAACTGCGAAAAAATAAAAGAAAGGAAAATTTAGCTTTCTCAACTTATTTTTAAAACAATTTGTGAGTTGTCTAATTTTCAAAGATAACATGTCATAAATATTTGCCAATATGACAATTCTATTATCTGAAAAAAAATATTTATTTAATTACATGAAATTAGTTTCACTTTATAATTTTTTGTTGTCATTAAATTTAAAGAATTTACACACTCTAATTTTTGCCAAATGTTACAATTTGTAAGTTCTAAAAATATAAATTATAGAATTTTATTTTATCCAAATACTATGATAATTAATTTTTAAAACATGATGTTGGAACTTATCAGTTCTATAAATATTTTATAAGCTCTAACAACTAAACTTATAAGCTTTGTAAAAAAAAACTTAGCCGAACGTACAACGTTTTCCAAACTCGTTCCATTTCTTATTATTTTAAAAGAATAGATTATGTAAACATCAATTTTCAAGACGTCAATTCCCAGGACTCGAGATCGCAAAAATAAACTAAACTTAAAAACAAAAAGAAATCAGCTATATATTTCAGATCGTTCAATTTCTGGTTGATTGACTTTTTAATTTTGCTACAACTTATATTTAAGAACTAGCGTAGAACCCGTACTACACCCGATATTAGTTTAAAAGTATAATACCGTTAAGATGTCAAGAACTTATTAATATACATTAAATTTTATCACAATAAATTTATTAAAAAAAGTAAATATATCACACATATAAAAAATAATTATATTTTGACCAAATGAAAAAGTGACTATGTATTAATATTACCATAAAAACTTCTTAATATTTTAAATATATTTATTTTCAAATTTTAGGTTAATTCTTAAGCATAGACTATATATTCTAACTTAATAAAGGTATAATAAAGAAAAATATTTTCTGAAACTTAACTATGAAACTTCCAATATCTCTTAATAGACACACCATTCAAAATATATAGAATAAGAAAATAATATATTTAACCTACTTAGTTTGTATCTTACCATTATTTAAATCAATATATTTTATTCAATATATTTTATTCCCATTTAACCTACTTAGGTTGTATCTTACCATTATTTAAATCAATATATTTTATTCAATATATTTTATTCCCATTATTATTAGTAGAAGGACTCATAAAACAAAAAAGAGAATTGTATAACAAATAAAGAAAAATAAAAACATGAGGAAAAAAGCAACATTAAGATGCAAAATAAAAAAAAATAGTATTCTATCTATATTCAAACTTAGACTTTCCTCAAGAAAAATATTTCGAAACATGATGAAAAACAAAAATATGAGAAATCCAATTAACTAATACAATTATTTGATTAAAAAAAATAACATCAATACCACCAATTAAAAATAATCCATCATATTTAAAAATTTATAAGTATTGTAAGAATAATAAACATATTGGTTGTAATGATAATAATTTGTAATGTATATGTAAAAATTTTGTGTCTAATAAACCACAAAGTAAAATAATAAAATCTAAAAGGAATTAATAAAGAACAATTAATACATTCTTATAAAAAAAGAACAATCTAATACCCAAGAAAATTTGAAGACAAAAATACGATAATACACAAATAGAAGTTAGGTAATAAAATTTTTATTTAGCGTTAAACTATATGCAAAGAAATGTTAGACATAAAAAGATGAAAAAAATATATTGTAAATGATTTTATGCCCACATTTTAATTCTTTTACATCTTTTGGAATTATGATATGACATATCATATTATTTTTAAAGTTTGAATTACATAAGTTTAAATTGAAAGTTTTCAATTACTAATTTGTTAGGAAAAATTTACTACAAATGACAATATGTTTATATTAACTTTTCTAATATTTTTTAAATTGAAACAATTGTATGGTATTACATAATTTTTAATTAAAATTTTCTTTATCTATATATGTTATCATGTAATTTTTTTAAATTATTACTTATTCTATTTTTATATTCTTGTTTGTTTGTTTGTGTGTGTGTGTGTGTGAGAGAGAGAGAGAGAGAGAGAGTTTATAGAGGATTAAAAACTATTAAATATACATTATCGATGAAGTTGAATAATTAGGAGAGAGAAATTAACATTTAATGCAAAACCAATCAAATAATTCATTATAAACAATTAAAATTAATTCAAAATTTTAAAAATTAAGAATTTGATTAAAAGACTTTCTTCAAATATATAATAGTATAAATCATGTTCTATACAACTATACAGGGCATGGGTCCGCAGCTTTTATCTCTCTCTCTCTCTCTCTCACTCACTCACTCTATCTCTCTCTCTTTCTCTCTCTCTCTCACTCACACACACACACACACACACACACACACACACACACACACACATATATATATATATATATATATATATATAAATTGATAGCGTTGGTTGGTTGTAGAAGCCAGCCCGCTATAGGTATAAAAATTGGCGATTTGATAAAAGGCATGGGCATGTTTGTTTTTGCACGAAATCCTCTATCTCAATTCAGATTTTATTTTTTATTTTAATTCATAAATATACATTAAGTGTAAAGATCTCAAGTTAATTATATAATTAAAATAATAATTTTATACATATAACATGAATATAAATTATGAAATAAAAGATGAAACATTATTTTAAAATAATGACCACGTGAAATGCTTAATTTGTAATATTCTCTTGGGTGAGATTCTAGTACGACAATTTTAGTATTTCCAAATGCGAACCGGATTACAGGTGCGTGGCTCATAGGAAACGCTACAATAAATCAAACGTGTTTTAGTTGATGTTTCATGGTGTTTTAATGCTGCATAAGCATTTATCAAAGTTGCAAAAGTATTACATATATTTATTTGTAAGTATTTCAACTAAATTTGAAATTTCCTTCTTAGAGTTGACTGGTAGGAATAACAAAACGGAAGTATCTTCAATGATGTGTATAAATAATAAAAATAAGGGATAATTACATTTACATCTAATATCTCTCTAAAGTATCGAAACTACAATTAATCCTTCAAAAATTTTTAATATTACAAAAAGTTACCTCGATAAATATTATAATTACAAATACACCACTATTTGCCAGTTATCCGATCAACTTTTTCTAAACTTCCGATTTTACCTTTTATTTCTTAATATTAAAAACAAGAAAAATAAACTGAAAAAATAAATCTCGTTAAAATAAAAAATACATTATATATGTAAATAAAAAATAAAATAAACTGAAAAATAAAAATATTGTATATGTGTAAATTAATTTTTAATTTTTATATTAGTCATTAAAAAATTATTGTTAAAATAATAAATTATAATTAAAATTTTAAATGTTTAGATTTTTTTATTTCATCTTCCTCCCAACCCCACAAAACCCTAGCCCCCTACCCCCTCCTTTACCGCCACCGCCCTCCCTACCCCCCGTTGTCGCCCGCCTTCCTCCACCACCACCACCATGCCACCCTCGTTTCTCTCTCTCTCTCTCTCCTCATTCTTCAATCCTCCTAACCCCACAAAACCCTAGCCCCCTACCCCCTCTTTCAACTCCACCGCCCTCCCTCCCCCCGCAGTTGTTGGGCGGTAGGTTTAGGTGGGCAGTGGACAGTGGGTGGCGGTTTGGGTGTGTATATGTGTGTGTGTATGTATGTATGTAATGTTTCTGTATGTATATTGATGCGAGTCGAATTTGGGAGTTAGTCGACCTCGATCGAAAACTCTGGTCGAGTGTGAAAATGGAGGTATTTGATCGGGAAGTTGACTTGCAACAAGGGAAAGACAATGTGAGCTAGTCACGATGGATTTTTATGAGGGGTATCCATATAGGTTGATCCCTATGGGACCCTTAGATTGGGTAGACCATCATTTGATGAAGTGGAGTGACCCATAAGCCTAAGAGTAGGGCCTAGGGATATTAGTTAACCTTCAATTAATGAGGCATGGGGTTAGGTGGTAATCCCTCACCTTGGGCTGACGGAGCATTTAATGCTGGTAGGGATCTGTTGGACCTGGTATGGTCCCGGTTGATAATGATACTGACCGGGAGAATCGATGGGATGAGCTCGAGGAGTCAAGGTGCCTGACCTGATTGATACAGGAGTTGACCGCCCGAGATCGTTGGGACGGGTTCGGCGGGTCGCTACTCTGGTCGATAATCATGCTCACCGACCTGAGCACTTAGAAGAGACGACACGTGTCGTATGGGGGTTGGTCGAAAATGTCGATCGAAAATATGCCACGTCATTAGGCCTCCCACTCCCTGGTCGATTAATGGAATCGACCGCGGGAGTTAGCTCGATCGGGTTGTTACCGTTAGGAATTTGAAAAGTCACAACAATAATAATTGTGCCGGTTGGGGTTCCCAAGGGCGGCATTTTACCCTCCCATAAATAGTGGTGGACCGGGCATTGACTTTACCATTTACAAAGAGTGAAAACGTGCCGGTCGATTGTCTCTCCAGTCGTTCGAACATCCCAATCTTCTTAGGTCGACCTGCTTCTTTTTTAGGTAACCCCTCTCTTCTACACCTTGTCTTTTCTTTGTTTAATTCCATCATAGATAGTCGTAGGCTAATTAGAGAGGTCGGGTTAGATAGTTCTTCGGAGGATAGCTCCAAGGGGAGTAGGATGGGTAGCAGCTCGACCTCCTTAGGGGCCAACCCAGTAAGGAGGTCGACTTGCTCGTGACCGATGAAATGGAGGATGATGAGGAGGTCGATGTTCCGCGGGCTCACCGCACCGATTGGGAATACGACGAGATCCCATCGACAATGATTGCAACCGAGGTCTCGAACGTCGTGACTGAATTCCATATCCTCTCAGAATTCAAAGCTTTCGTCCCGGCCATCGGCTTTCGAATAGGTAACCTAACCCATAATATGACTGCCATCTATTTGGAGGCATTATGGAACGGGTTTTGATTTCCCATTTCGGCCGATGCGGCGACCATTTACAATTTTTTAGACCTTTCTCCCACTCAACTTTCTCCGAACTCCCATTGCATTATTTATAGTTTCATAGTTATGATGAGGGCCTTAGGCTAGCCCCCGTTTGTAGAAAAGTTTGCGGCCTTTTACAAGGTCCAAAATCTCGCTCGATCGGGCCCTGCCGATCAGGATGTCTTCTTTTATATCATGGCCCGATCGAGGTCAAGGATTATCCAAACCCGTCAGTCTTCTTATAGGGAGAAATGGAAGGTGAAGTATTTTTTCATACATCATGCCTCTGGTTTTCCCATTCGAAGCAACTGGAATGATGAGATCAAGAAGATCAAGTTCAATCGGGTTGAAAATCCAACCTGGAACCCCCACTTTCATAACTGCCAGCTCGAACGGGGCTTAATGTAGAGCAGTTAACTCTTACAAGAGGAGTTCCTAAACCATGCTGGTATCTCTTCAATCGAGGCCCCTTCAGGGGTCGTCTTGGGTATGTTTTGTTTTTTCTCTCTTTTTTTTTTGTATTTGACCTACTGATCAATTTTTTTCCTTTGCAGATGAAAAGGTACTCATTAACGAGCACAAGGCGATACTCGCTCGATTGGCGGCCGCTCAGAAAAAAAAGGCCAAGAAAGTAACAGCAAAATCCGCCAGCTAAAACGGGTCCTCGTCCTGGGATAGAAGGACCCCATGAGAAGCAGGGGCGGTCGGTCCCAATTTGAGCAACCTCGATCGATCGGGGCCCAACAAGGCACCTACACTCCATCAAGGGCTCAATCGGTGGCTCGGGTCGAGGCTAATATAGACTTGGAGATTGAGGTGGCGAGTGAGCAATCGGGGACCGTGCCATCCACCAGACTAGAAACCCAAGCAACCCGACCCTGAGAGATCGAGGTAGTCATAAGAGAAGGGGGGCCAAGAGGCCTCTAGAAAAAGGAAGCAGGGGCCCGACCATATGGATAAAGGAAAACAACCCGCTGGTTGGGAGGAGTTGTCAGACTCCTCCGACTTTGATGAGGACGCTCATTGGGCTGGACTTCTATGTGAACGGCCACGAATTTCTTAAGAAGGCCCTTTCGGATGAGGCACTCGATTTCATTTTGAAGGGCATAACAATCGTCGGCGACGTGCCCATATTGTTTATGGTAAGCACAATATTTTCCCGACTTTTTGGCCCCTCTTTCCTCTGAAATCTTGTTCGGCATGTTTAATATTTTTCGATCAGCGACTTAAAAGATGTGACTTTAGGAAGTGTTTAGTGGCGTGAGATCAGAGTACTGTTTGATTGGGGACACCTTCTTCTCCTTGTGGTCCTTCTCTTTCTTGTGGCTTTGTTTCTTTTTCTTTTCATTGGGGTCCTTTTTGTCGCCGTTCTTGATGTGATGCATCTCCTCCGAGATCCTGAAGCTGGAGGTCAAAGTCTGGAGTTCCTTTATAGATTGAAGGGGCTTGAAAACGATCATCTTAGTACAATCCTCATGTCGAAGAGCAATGTATAGGGCGAAGTTAACGAAATCAATCCATAGGTCGTCACCTTTGAGGACCTCGTTGTTGAAACGGGTTATAAAATCTCGAAGGGACTCCCTCTCCTACCGGCGAATGCCATGAAGATGGGTATGGGGGAGCTTGGTGTCTTTCTTGGCCGTGAAATGCTGGAGGAATCAATCGGTGAGTTCCTCAAAGGAGTGGATCAGCTCCAGTTCTAGCCGACCGAACCACTGGCGTGCTACTCCAAAAAGCGTAGTGGCAAAGAATTTGGCCATCATTTCGTTTGAAAGCCTATAGACGTCGATAGTGTTTTCGAACTAGAGTAGGTGGTCATCTGGGTCGGTACTTCCGTCATAGTGGGGAAGGTTGATCGAAGCCCGATCATGTAGATCGATCTTCTCTTCCTGAATATGGCGGGCAAAAGCCTTTTGCCTCCGACCGTGATAATGATCGGAGGAGGACCCTTGCCTATCATAGGGCTCGATTCTTCTCTCGAGGTGCTCGATGTCAGCAATTTTCTGGGTAAGTTGATAGAGTTGCTTCTTCATCTATTCGAGTTCCCCTGGACCCAGGACGACTCGAGAATTCCCCAAAAAAAAGTCCCTGTGAGGGTGCCCCAAGTTCGGGTACTGGTGATGGGAAACTTTGCCGTGGTGGCCCTATTCGGCCTCTTCTTCTTCCAGTCGGGATGATCGGTAGCTTGCAGTTCGATCAGAATTCTGATGCGATGGTACGCGATAGACAGCTAGAACTGTTATCGGGTTGAGGCCAGAGGGTACTTGGACAATACTTTTTTTTGAGCCTTTTGAATTATAGGTTGCATTACCCGACAAAGTCCCTCAATTGCTCAAAGGGGATCGTGATCATTTCCTCCGTGTTGGGTGAGGGCATACTCGTACCTCCAGGAGAGGCGTGGGTCTTGCTTCTTCGGTCGGTATTGGTAGGCGCGAGCAGGGTGGTGGCATGCTCCCGAGACGAGCCTGCTAAATCTACCTGTGGTGCTGGGGGATTAGCAATGGGAGGCGACGGTAGGAAATCATGGACCGAGTGTTGGTCCTCTCCAGCCGCTTAGGTGCTACGCGCACCAGAGGGATTTCTAGTGGTTGTCACCATTGTTCTTCCTTGGTTGCAGTGGTATTCCCACAGATGGCACCAAAAATGATGTTGATCGAATTTGAAAGCTGGTCGACCTCAATCAAATACTCTGGCCGAGTGTGAAAATGGAGGTATTTAATCGGGAAGTTGACCCGCAACAAGGGAAAGGCAACGTGAGCTAGCCGAGATGAGTCTCAGCTAAGACCCTCCGATACTTAAGTCAGTCGATCGATTTTGTAGTGTGTTCATGTAGGTTGATCTCTATGGGACCCTTAGGCTCTGTAGGTCATCATTTGATGAGGTGGAGTGACCCATAAGCCTAAGGATAGGGCCTAGGGACATTAGTTGGCCTTCAATTAATGATACATGGGGTTAGGTAGTAACCCCTCACATTGGATTAACAGAGCATTTAATGCTGGTAGGGATCCGTTGGACTCAGTATGGTCCCGGTAAATAATTATACCAACCGGGAGAATCGATGGGATGAGCTCGAGGAGTCGAGGAACCTGACCTGATCGATACAGGAGTTGACCGCCCGAGATCGTTGGGACGGGTTCGGTGGGTCGCTAGTCCAGTCAGTAATCATGCTCGCCGATCTGAGCACTTAGAAGAGGTGACACGTGTCGTGCAGGGGACGATCGAAAATATGTCATGTCATATATATATTTATTTATATTTATATATATATATATATATATTTATATTGCATTTACACATAAAAATAAATTAACATGGAAGAAAAATATATAAAAATTAAGGCAATGGTAGATTTGGTAAAGTTGGTTGACAAGGTGAGCACTGAAAATATGGAACTTAAGCAATCGTTAGTTGCTTTGACATCCCAAGTTCAGTCCATTCATGAGATGATGAGAATGTCACAGTTGACTCCTTTCTCTCAAGGAGTGAGTTGCCAGGCGCCTTACTTCCCAATTTCTTCACACGGTTTTCCTTTCATGCATCCTTCGACTATGCTACTTACACGTACCTCCTCTAGTTATAGATTCATCTTCAACACCTAATGAATCCCGAAGGAATAACAATGATGGTGGCAATGGTGGTGACCGTAGTGATAGTAGGGACGGTAGATGATGCATGCATATTCGTTGGATTAGTAACGGATGTATTGACCTAGTACTTTGTTGGTATAAATATTGTCGATCTTAGGTTGTTTTTACTTTTTCGTTGATGAATGTTGTTGGACTACTTTTATATTGTTGCTCTTGAATATTAGACTTCTATTGTGAAAAATTTATTCATATTTAAAGATTGGTGACTCGTTAATTTAAATAATTTTCTTTTCATTTTAAACCAAATAGTTATTGTTACTTGATTGTTTCGTTTGACAGCAGAATAGACATATATACAAACTGCATAACAGAAGGTTTATATATTTGCGACCGAATTGCGACCAACAAGAAGTTGGCACAAAAACAAAAAAAAATGTTCTTTCGGTTAAAACATTTGCTACCAACCAATTCGGTCATAAAAATACAAAACTTGCGACCAATTTTGCGATGGATTCAGTTGGTCGCAAACGGTATCTAAAATTCTGCCAAATTTGCCACCGCCTCCATTGCAAACTTCGTCACACAAGCTCCACGTCAGCATCTTTCGCGACTCACCGATGTCTGTCGCAAAATCGGTTGCCAAAATAATCGGTGGCAAACTTGGTATCAAATTTTGCGACTCGGGTTTTTACCACCAACTGCCGTCGGTCACAAAATTGGTGGCAAACACGTTTTGCGACTGATTTTGAGCAAAAATCGGTCGCAAAATCCGGCGCAAATTCTCATTTTTCTAGTAGTGGTGGATGAAATGGGCAAAAAATAATGGCCCCAATAATAAAAATTCGAAATTCATTGCCCAAGGAAATTCTGAATAATATCTTGGTCTTCTGAACTAATACACCATAGCGTGGATGAAACGGGCAAAAAATAATGGCCCCAATAATAAAAATTCGAAATTCATTGCCCAGGCAATTTCTGAATAATATCTTGGTCTTCTGAACTAATACACCATAGCGTGGATGAAACGGGCAAAATATAACGGCCCCAATAATAAAAATTCGAAATTCATTGGCCAAGCAAATTCTGAATAGTATCTTGGTCTTCTGAACTAATACACTTGGCCTGTACAGATTAGTACAGCAGAAGGTACTTTAAAGTTGCGTAGCACAACGTCGACTTTATTACAAAGCATATATTTTCCTTTCATCTTCCGAAGAGGTATAGGAGTAACTGTAAGAGAACTTTAGTACTGCTTCCAAATTTTTCGATTTTCCTTTCTTTAGCAGTTTCAAAATTCTCGCTCTCGCCCAAAAAAAGAGAAGAGTTGCTAATGAAGCAGCAGCGAAGCACAAGAGAAACACCGTAGTCCAATCCATACCCTTGCGTGGTGGCGGGGGATGCATGATCACAACAGCCGCTGCCACATACGCCGCGGCCATGAACAAGACGGCCAGCCATACTCCCCAATAAGTAGGCAACAGTATCAACTTCAGGCCTTCTCTTGTATACGGCATGAAGCTCAGCGAAACGAGAACAATGGCCAACGACATGATCAAGGCCATGTTGTTGCACACCGAAAACACTCGAAATGGTGTTCTCCTGGCAGCCACAGAGGTTCCTATAAGAGGGCCGTCTTGATAAACCCCACCCGGGGGGTTGATCCCTGCGGCGAATGAAATTGTTGCTATCAATATTGCTACCAAGGTGACAGTATTCCTTGTGTTGTATAGAGCCTCCGTGTACATTCCTGCCATTTTTTGTTTTTTTTTTCTCAATGATTTATTCATATTCTTCTTCTTCTTGTTGTTTCTGTCCCCTGCATTTGGACTCTCCGAGCTCGAGGGTTTTCCCCCTTTCGGTGCAGTACGTGCGCCAACATCGTCTCTTTTATTTACGACATAGTCATCTCCTAATGGCTGATTGTAGTTGTGCCCAATTTCTGCATTGGGTTCGCCGCTTCTTGGTTGAAGCTCTGTGTTAGAAGAAATTTCTTCACTTGCTCCAGGTGACACGTGATCAGTAGCCATCTAAAGGAGATTGTCTGTAAACAAGCCAAACTCAATGTTCAGCAATTTAGAGGTGTTTGGCTAGGTTTCTTTAAAACATCTTATAAACATGTTTTAAGAACGTACAAGGTGTTGGATCACATGTATTTTAAAAATAAATTATCAAGGTACTTGAATAAATAACATATGTATGGTTTAATTTAATAATACTCAATATTTTAGATTTATCATGCTCCCCACCCCCACACCCCCACACCCCCACCTAGAGATTTAGAAATCAAAAAGAGGAAAACACACACACACAAGAACATTGTTTTTTATTTTGTTTTCGAAAATCCAACAACCAAAAATATTATTGAAATAAACAAAATGTAAAATATCTTTTTAAAATAATAATAATAATAATAATAATAATAATAATAACAATATCATTGTTGGTGCTAAAATGCAAAACAAAGAAATATCCAATAATGAAATAGATGAGCCCATGTCCGGGGGAGACATATCTAACATTAAAGATGCACAATTGAACCACCGCTACAACATATAAGATATAAGCTGGTTCTTTCATTCAACTTTAAAAACTATAAAAATACCTCTATTAATATATACGGGAAGCTTTTAAAAAAATAGCCTGCTGCGAAAAAAAATGGAGACTTTTTATGAAAATGGGCTTCATTTGCATCTTTTTTTAGAAAAATTATGAGATTTGGAAATTTATCTAAATTTGCTTCTAAAATTTTGTGGAATTTTCATCGAAAAAATTTAAAAATAAAAATAGTTCCAGGGAAAATTTTACCAAAAAAAAACCCTTGGAAAATCAAAAAATAAAAATAAAAAATTATTCCGGCTGAATTTTTAGAGGAAATCCCCTGGAAAATTTATTTTCTTCTATTTTTTTGAATATTTTTTGCAGAAACTTCCACCAGAATTTTCGAAAATAAGTGTGTGTCCATGAACTGTGTATCTACTTATTATTAAAAAAAAAAAAAAAAATTCCGCAGCCTAGATCTGTTGGTAAGGAAGTGAAGACATAAAACATTCAGTTTAGCTTTATATCGATCACATTCTGTGCCCATAGATATAATCATACATCAATCCTTAAAAATATATATAAAATAATTATAACAATGAACTAATTAAGGTAAAATTAAACTTACCCAGTCACTGTCAGCACCTCAAGTTCGCCTCTGATAGATCTGTTTTTCACTGGATTATGGGTCGTCTCAAAGTCCACCGAAATTTAAATTGTGGCCGTGCAATTTTTTTTTATTAAACTATACTGACTTTACGTTGACGTGGAGCGTGTTGATGTGATAGTTGCGCGTTCCACTGCGTACTCGGGAAGGAAGATGGAAATTTCGGAGTTGGGGAGAAGAAGGCTCGAAAATATCTTCCGAGTTTTTATTATTACTAGCATTTGGATTTTGGCAATGTTTTGGAAATCGAATCGGACATTGAATCGGCGGATTTATTGATTATCGATTTAATCGGTTTGATCACTGGTTCAACCGGTGTGATGTCATAAATATGTAATAATTATTAAATTAATTTTTTATATTAAAAAATCATAAATATAAAAAAAATTAGAAAAAATCCAATAATAATAATAATAAAATAAAAACTAAATAAGAAAATTTTAACATTCAAGATAAGTTGTTTACAATAAGTACACATTATACAAAAATTAACAAAAAGTATTGAGTACACATTATAAATTATTATAATTAGTATTATTATTATTAATAACATCAATTAATGCATTATTATAATTAATATCATCAACATATCTCACCATTTCTTTCTCTTTCTCCAGAAAATTCTCACCCACTCCCACTCGGAAAATTCTAACCCAAACCTAGCTTGGCCGAACCCAACAAATCATATAGCAAGTGTATTGCACTTATCAAGTAATTGGTCACTCTCCCTAAAATTATCGACCATTCATAGGGCAAGTGTAAAACACTCGCCACATGATTAGCACTGGTTCGATCGAACCGGATCTGGGCTAGAATTTCCCCTCCCACTCCCACTCCCACTCCCTTTCTCGTTCTCTCTCTCTCTCTCTCTAGAGAAAATAAAAAATAAAAACCAATATATCTCACGTTTCTCTCCCTCTGTCTCCAGAACACTCCCACCCATTCCCCCTCCCTTTCTCATTCTCTCTCTCTATCTACTTATTTCTCTCTCTCTCTCTCTCTCCCTTCTCTCTCTCTCTCTCTACAGAAAATAAAAAATAAAAAATAAAAAATAAAAATCAATATATTTCACCCTTCTCTCTCTCTCTCTCTCTCTCTCTCTCTATCGACTTATTTCTGTTTCTTTGTCTCTACAGAAAATAAAAAATAAAAATTAATATATCTCACCCTTCTCTCCCTCTCTCTCTCTATCTCTCTCTCCAGAACACTCCCACCCTCTCCCACTCCCTTCCTCGTTCTCTCTCTCTATATATATATCTACTTCTCTCTCTCTCTCTCTTTCTCTCTCTATAGAAAATAAAACATAAAAAGAGAGATTAAATTGGGGGAGAAAATGAAAAACAGAAAACTTACCATTACTTACGAGCAGGCCGGCTGAGTAACAACGCGAGACGCAGCGCCGAGCAGCGGCGGAGCAGGTGGTTTGTGCAGAGAATACAAAGGCGTGAGGAGGCAGGCAGAGAATTCTGTTTTTTCTTCATGTTTTAAGTTTAATTCTAAAAAAATAAAATAAAAAAAATTTGCGACCCACCGAACCAGTTTGCGAACCGATCCCGATTAGACCGGTTTTGACCAGTTCCCGGCGGGCCGAGCCAGCTCCGATTTTGGAGAGTGTTTCAGACCGGACCAGCCGCCGGTCACCGGTCGAACCGGTCCAACCGGCCGGTCCGGTCCGATTTTGAAAACATTAGATTTTGGAGACACTCAATTAGTATTAGGACGTGTTTACTTTTTAAGTTAACAAATGTTAAGTAAAATAAACCCTCATTATCTTTCATTTACTTGTAATGTTAGATAACCTGGCGTTAACTCTCAGGTCCCGTGTTATGGCGTGTTAATGGCGGTGAATTAAAACCTCCAAAATTGGGGAGTTTATTAAACCAACAACTTGACTACTCCAGTAATATTACAACTTTGTCCATTAGTTACTCATAAAAAAAGCCTCTACAAAGGCCTCATCCCCTTCGGAAACAATATGCAAATTCCGTTATCATTCTCACCTCTTTAGGAAGTACCAAAATTTCACCTTCTCTGGCGACTTAAGCCGGGCCGCCGTGCCGTCCGTGGATGGAGGAGGCACATTCTATGTGTATTTTAAAAATGAAATACAATCTAATTATGTATTTAAAAATTTTGAATAGTATAAATGTAAAGTTTCATTATTTTTTTTATTTGAATATATATTTTTATTCATAATATATTTAATAGATTTATTTAAAAAAAACAATTTAAATTAGATTAAATTATATAATTAAACAAATAAATGAAAAAAGAAAGTTGAATAACGAATAGAGAGTTGAGAAATATAGAGAAAGAAAAATAATAATATTCCGTTAAATGGAAGAAAGAGAAAAAGAGATAAAAGATAAGGGACAGGAGAGAGGAAGGAAAAAAAAAAGGTGTTTCACCAAAAATACCAAATAGTTATATTATTATTATTATTATCTATACTGTCATATAAAGCATTAGCCTCTCCTAAAATTTATTTTTGGTATCTTTGATCTATTAATAGAGTTTATATTATCTCTCCTCTCTTTTCTCTCTCATCTCTTATCCTACCATTCTACATATATTTAACTCTCTTTGCATTTATTTTCTTAATTTTAAATTAATTTTCCACTTATCATTAATTTAATCAATATATTGAAAATAGTTAAAAGAAAATTATACTCATACCAAAAAAAGTAATAAATGTTTATAATTTATACCATCTGAATTTAAGAATTCAATTACAGTTTTTTTTATTTTGCACATTCATTGAATGTGTCAAAACAACTAATTATTATATGAAGAAACAACACTATTTAGTAACTACTTTTGATTTGTTCATTTTTTGGTCTGTAAATTTCTTTTTCTTTTTTTTTTTAGGTTCTCTCTCATCTCTACTCTTACAAGCTTAAGTCGCCCCTCTCTATTCTCTTTTTTCTCTCTTAATTTTTTTTATTCTAAATTATTTTGTTTTACTTATTACTGATTTTATAAATATATTAAAAATAATTAAAAATATTTTGATAGCATAAATACTATCAAATTAAATTATTTTTTAATTATGCACTTTCGTCGAGTATGCGAATATTATTGGTAATTATTAAATGGGTTAGATGCTTTATAAATAGTATAGATATAAAGTAAAAATAAAATAGCTAGTAATAGAAAGAAAGATGAAAAAGAAAAAAGAGATTAAAATCATCGAATAGTCATTAAGAGCAGGACTTCAATTGTATAATAGCTAGTAACCGGAAATACTCAATGCTTGAAAACAAAATACAATTTAATTCTATGATTAATTTTTAATTTCATACACAGTTATAAATACGTATATATACAGATTTTTACATGTATTTATGAAATTTATAATAAAGTGACAAAATCAAATTAAAATAAAATGAAGTTATATTATATGCATCCAGCGTTTAGAGGTGTGAGAAGGATTTTAGGAATTCGAATTCTGATAGTGATACGTGGTGCAGCACGGCGACGGTTGGGCCATGATTAATTGTCCAAATAATCCCAATTGGGCCATAATTTCTTCATGTTTTGGGCTTTATCATTTCTTGTGAGATTCAATGCGCCTTTAGCACAGACCGCTTTCGGTTGTGATCATCCTCGATACGGAATTTTTTGGAGATCGGACGAACGAAACGCGCCCTCAGCACCAAGTGTTGATGATTTTTTACAATTAGATTTAACTATTAATTAGCTTTTTTTTTTTTTTTATTTTACACTTGATTTAGTTTACTGACAGTCTTAACGAGTTTTTCATTGTACCTTTTATACATAAATACTTCTATGTGTGCCTTTATTTATGTGGACACACATATTTTGAAATTGCGAAAATGTTAGATGAAACCACTTAATCAGTAATTTCCGTTCAACTAAAGAGAAAAATATGTGGAATGGAAATAGGGATGTGCAGAAAAATCAAAACCAAATCGAACTAATACTATCGAAAATTGAGGTTTTTAGTTTTAACTTTTTTTAAAATTTTCGTTTTTGATTTTTAACTGCGATTAAATCAAAAAAATCAAAAATCCAAATATTCGATTTTCAGTTTTTGGTTAACTGAGAAAACCAATTTTCTTTAATTTATAACATAAAAAATAATTATTTAATAATAATAATTGATTGATCGAGGTTTGTGATTTTGTGTCTCAAACTCTCAAGCTCAAAAACCAAATTTAGTCAGTCACTCTCTGTCTCTCTCTCTCTCTCTCTCTCTCTCTTTCTCTGCCTTTGTCTTCACTCTCTAGTCTCTCCTACTGCTCCTACTTGCCTGCTGGCTGCTGCTCCTACTCGACGCCTGGTGCTCCTGCTTGCTGTAAGCTCGACGCCTGGTGTTCCTGCTCGCCTCGCCCAAGCTCGACATCGTCACACTGCAAAGACTCTTTCTTTAATCAACGGTAATTTTTCTTTCTTTGCAATTTTCCTCCAAAATGGAACCCTACATATAATTGAAAATTTGAAATAGATTCTTCTTTGTAATCATTCTTGAATTTATAAGTTTAATTAATGTATGATGTGAAAATGAAGAGTATAGTTTACGTTGTGAATTGTAGCTTAAATTTATTTCCATTTTTTACATTTTGCATTTATTAAGTCTTGACAAAGTGTGTTATCCTTGGCAGTTTTAGTTTTTTTTTTTTTTTTTTTTTTTGAAATTTGAAGTGCCATTGCTTTTGAAATTAGTTTTCTTTTGGGTTTTTTTCAATTTTCTTAATTTTTTTCCATTATTTAACTTGTATTGGTTTTTTTTATTAAAATCAAAACCAAGCGGTTAAAACTGAAACTGAACCGAAGGGTTTTGGTTCAATTTTCGATTCTCAATTTCGGAAAATCAAATTGTTCAATTAACCGAGTTGAAAAAATCAAACACGCGATTTTAACCGAATGCACACTCCTAAATGGATATGAGCGTCACAAAAAATTGGAGCCCAAATTCAGTTTGATCAAATCCAATCAATCATATTTAATTTTGAAAAAATTTAATTTAGACTTGATTTGGCCGAATTAGTATTAATTAGATGGCGAATATTTTACACTTAACATATGATTGAAACTATTTCTAAATTATATCAAAAATAGATTATATTAAAAGAATATGTTTAAGAAAAAAAAATCATGAATAATTATTCTGCAGTAACACGCAATATCAAGAATCTAGTTTATAAAATAAACAATACTTACCAGGTCAGCGCCTCAAGTTCGCTTCCCTGATCTGTTAAAGACTGTTATTCACTGGAATGTGAGTCGTCTCAAAGTCCACCGAAAACAAACTTGTGACCTTGCAAAATTGTTTTTATTAAACAATATTGACTTGACGCTGACGTCGACCATATTGATTTGATAATTGCGGGCTCTACCACTTAATAGGCAGGCAAGGGAGATGGAAATTTCGGGCTCGAAAGCATTTTCCGAGTTCTTATTATTACTAGCAATCAGGCACACTCAATAAATATGTAAATTAAAAATAAAATATTATTTAATATTTGTAAATTTTGATGATATAAAATTATAAATATTCATGATTTTCTAATATGAATGTATATATTGAATTGCGTTTAATGTATTATTAAATTTATGATAAACTAAAAGTAATTAAATAAGAAAAAGTTATATGATAAGGCTATGTTTGGAACAAAGATTTTGGTGAGGAAAATGAAAAGGACCAAGAATGAAAACATAGAGTACTATCATTTCAAGTACAAAAAAAAATTTTCATTCCTATTTTCCTTATTAAAATTTTAGAACCAAACGGAGGCTAAAAACATAATTTAGAGAGAGAAACTTAACAAATATTGAGGCATGACTCATGAGAGAAAGAAAGTAGGGAAAGAAAAATGAATAAAACCAATAAGGTGAGAGGAAAAAGATAAGAGATGAGAGAAAAAGAGAAAAATTATATTAAAAACACCAAACAGGCGTTAAGAGGACGACTTCAATTGTGTAATAGCTAGCTATCGGATTACTCAATGCTTGAAAACAAAATACAATTTAATTATACTGTTAAATTTTAATTTTATACACACTATAAATACTTATTAAGTTTCTTATATAAATAAATATACATAAACATAATATTTTTTTTCATGTATTTATGAAATTTATAATAAAGTGACAAAATAATTTAAAATAAAATAAAGTTAAATTATATGTATATTATTTTTAGAGCCATGAGGACTGAAGAGTATTGTTAGGGGTTCGAATCCTAACAATACGCGTACATAAATGATATGTGTGTTACTAATAAAAAATAAAAAATAAAAAAAGTAAAAATGTGCAAGATTCGTGGTGGAGCAGGCCGTCGTTGGTGGTTAGAGGTCGTCAGTGGTGTGCCTTAGTCTTAGCCCAATCCTGGTTTGAGCCATGATTAATTGGTCCAAACAATCCTTACTGGGCCATGATTTCTTCGTGGTTTGGGCTTTCTTATTTCTTGTGATAATCAATGGGCCTTCATCACTGAGCGCTTTCAGTTACGATTAGGGCTGTCAATGGGTCGGATTTGGATCAAAGTAGAAAAATTCGAAACTCGATAGAAATTTTTGACCCGATTAATTGTTAAAAAGTTTGAAACTTTAAAATCAAATAAGTAATAAAAAAATTATTTCTTATGTAAAAAATAAAATTAAATAAGTAGAAATTTATTTTATAATATGTATAAAAACTTAACATTATTTTTTTGAAAAATATTACTTGAAAAAATATAAAAAAGTGAATTATAAGTTATAATAGTTTGGATATTGTATTTTATCTAACATTTTTAGCTAACATTATAGATGTAAGGTTGCTAATATAATAAAAAATATTATTAAAGTTTGAATTATGATCTTTAACGAATTTGACTGCTTTATTCCAAATCCAATCCATTTATTTCGAATTGCAGATATTTGTTATTGAATCTGACCCTTCAAATATTTTAATCGGTCCAATATGTTAAAATTCAGATCGGACTCAAATTAAAATCCGCTCCGTTGATAACCCTAGTTATGATCATCCTCCATACGGGCTTTTTTGTAGATACGGATGAACAAAACAAGCCCTCAGCACCAAGTGTCGACGATTTTTTCAGAAATTCATATAATGATATTTAAATATTAATTAGCTTTTATTATTATTTTTGGTTGATGTAGTTTACTGACCGATAGTCTTCTCTACAAAATTCAATTTTTATGACAAAAAAATAGGGCGAATTACACTGACTACCCCTGAGGTTTGGCTAATTTATGAAAAATCCTTTACTTTTTCAAAAATTACCAAAAACCCCCTAAGGTTTCAAAAATATTACAAACTTATTCAAATTTTCGAAAATACCCATTCCCCTTTTTTGGGTGATTTACACTGACCACCTTGAGATTTGGTTAATTTACGAGAAACCCCCCTATGGTTTCAAAAATTACCAAAATCCCCCGAAGTTATACCAATATTACAACTAGTACCTATTTAGGTTGACTTATTAACAATATTAAATCTTTTTTTTCCCCTCTGTAATATTGTTATCATAAAATTTTCATGTAATAGATTTGAAAAAAAATATGATTATTTATTCAAATAAATATTCTGAATTTAATGCATTAAAGGTATCTACCAACATATCAAGTATGTTATATTATTGCTAATACGGAGTAAATTTTAAGAAAAATGAATTAGAGTCCTCAAGCTAAATAAAGTTTTCAAGTGCATTATTTAATTTCAATTTTTTATTTCAATCAATGTTTATATTTCTCATTTCACATAATGAATATATACGATGCATATTTCAATTTTTCAAATCTATTAAATTAAATTTTTATGATAACAATATTACAGAGGAAAAAAAAATTTGTAATATTGTTGATAAGTCAACCTAAGTAGGTGCTAGTTGTAATATTAGTATAATGTCAGGGGGTTTTTGGTAATTTTTGAAACCACAGAGGGTTTCTCGTAAATTAGCCTAATCTCAGGGTGGTCAATGTAAATCACCCAAAAAAGGGGAAGGGGTATTTTCGGAAATTTGAATAAGTTTGTAATATTTTTGAAACCTTAGGGGGTTTTTGGTAATTTTTGAAAAAGTAGGGAATTTTTCGTAAATCAGCCAAACCTCAGGAGTGGTCAGTGTAATTGCAGATATTTGTTATTGAATCTGACCCTTCAAATATTTTAATCAGTCCAATATGTTAAAATTCATATCAGACTCAAATTAAAATCCGCTCCGTTGATAGCCCTAGTTATGACCATCCTCCATACGGGCTTTTTTGTAGATACGGATGAACAAAACAAGCCCTCAGCACCAAGTGTCGACGATTTTTTTCAGAAATTCATATAATGATATTTAAATATTAATTAGCTTTTATTATTTTTTTTGGTGGATGTAGTTTACTGACCGATAGTCTTCTCTACAAAATTCAATTTTTATGACAAAAAAATATCATTTATTTGCACTGCGACTGCAGGTCAAACGAGTTATTCATTATATCCGATATATATAAATAATTATACGTGTGCCTTTCATTATGGGGACGCACTTATTTTGAAATTGCGAAAACGATAGGTGAAACCACATAACCAGTAATTCCGTTCAACTAAAGCAGAAAACATGTGGACTGGATATGAGCATCCTGGAAAATTGTAACCCAAATTCAGTTCAATTGAACCCAATCAATTATATTTAATTTTACGAATCTCTAGTTTAAATTTAGTTTGATTGAACTAGTATTAATTAGGTAGTGAATATTTTCCATTTAATATGTAATTGGTCACTCCATCTAAACTATACATGAATTACATGATAAGTGCAAATCAGTCACCACATAATTAATTTTATTTTGGCTTAGCTGAATTTGAACTAGAATTTCTCAAACCAAACATATATAACAACCTAGAATTCTAGCCGATATTAAATTTGGTTTTCCTAATTAATCACATAGAATGTGATTTATTTGTTTTTATCTTTCAGATATACATTAATTATAAGAAAAATATAATGCAATTGTTATGTAGTTAATACTGTTGCAACCTAACCAGGTATGGGTTAAAAAAAATTCATGAGAATTGTAATTAGCTCAAGGAACATCTTATTCTCAATCAACCACAACTTAAACTTCATTTATTTTTTATCTCATTGATTACGACTTTTCAAATTTAATCTTGTATCTTTTACCTTTTTTAAAAAAAAACATATATTAGTATTTCAACAGCAAAATTACGAGTCAGTTTTTGCTTTCAAACCATATCTTGGCAATTTATCACACCATATATACTAAAATCAAAATTGTATATACTGGACATCAAAGCCTCAAAAGCAAAATAACAAACTATGAAAAATGGCTTAATCACATTCAAGAATTTCGTAAAATGCTTCTTAGCAAAACTACTAACAAAAATAAAAACAACACAAAAGGAAGTGGATGTAAATGGTTTAATTAACTTACGGAGCGAATCTCTGACGTGAAATCTCCTCGTCGAAGCCCACCGTTTGTACACTTCGGTTTCATCAGCAGCCGGCTGCAGCCACCCCTCATCGCCGCCAACGTTGAACTCCTCCGCCACGGCCGCCGCCGGAGCAGAACTTGTGACGATCACTGTAAACAAAGTGACAAAGCACAAAGTACCCATAAAAGAATATGCCATGTTTATTTATCAATTCTCTCAGTAAATTTACCAGGCACAAATTTGTGTGACCAGTTCGAAAAAGCAATATCACCTCCGACTAAAACGAGGTAGTAGAACCATAATAATATTTTGATATTTGGGTAAGAGATACACAGAGAGTAGAGTGGGGATGATTTATTTTTTTTTTTTTTTTTTTTTTTTTTTGGTTCCAAAAATATGAGAGTAATAGGCAATAGAACGTGGTGGAGCACGGCGGTTATTGGGGGTTAAGGGTCGTGGTAAAATCTGTGTGTGGCTAAGTCTCCGGACCGTGAATATATCAAAGTATTCTGGTTGTGCCTTGGTTAATTAGTCCAATCAAATTTTGGGCCATGTCCAAATTATGCCTATATCCCCTCAAGGTATCGCATAGTTATAAATTAGTTTTTATAATTCTAATATTATGTTCCTAAGAAGAATTTTAATGAGGAAAAATAAAAGAAAAGTGGAAAGGATCAAATAATGAAAATAAAGAATACTATCATTTGAAGTACATAAAAAATATTCTTTTTTATTTTTTTTACCAAAATTCAAGGATCAAACGTAGGGTAAAAGTTACAAATATCAATCTAATATATGTACCAACTAACAGAATTTATCCTCCATCAAGGTGTAACGTAATTGTAAATTACATTTTTAGTATTTATGGTGGAGTTCTAAGATGAGATTTACATAATTTTGACAAATAAAAAATGTAGAAGTTATACAATAAGCCAATTTCAAAAAACAAAAAATCAAAAAAGTGTTGGTGGTATTAGTATAGATAATGATGCTCTTTGGTGATTGTGGTTGTATAAAGTGAAATTATTTTATGAAAATTAGTGGAATAGAAAATTGATTGAGAGATTTTATCAAGATCGATGATACATATCTCTTGGTGGCCAAGTTGACTATTATAATCTCAGAAAAGTTCTCTTTTGAAAATATGTACTATTATTTACAATAAGGTACTAAACTTTAATGAGGTATTTATAATTTTTTAAAATAAAAGAAATTATTTTGTAATTATGCTTCACCTCGAGGGTGTAAATTAGCATTTTTTTTTACTCGAGTATAATTTACTTGCTAATAGTTTTCTCTAAAGGAAAGCAAAATTCATTTCAAAACACTATCGAAACTACAATTACGCCATGTCTTGATAAATAATAAATTTTATTAAATTTATACATATCTTACTAGGTATTTATAATTTTTGAAACAAGAGAAGATTATCCATAATTTCACCTAAATTTAAAGGATGTGGGTGCAATTGTCCCTTAATTATTATTCATTTTCCATTGTAATTATAGAACTAAGTTACTTCATAATTTTCACGTCCATGCATATACGTGTGTTACCACTACAAATAATTGAATTGTGTGGAAATATATTACTTTAAATTACTTAGCAATCCATCCAAATTCTAAATCAACGTAACCAACCAATTTAAACTGCTAGTTTTCCGAAGATAATCATGAATGCAACAATCGGAGCGCACATTCAAAGTTTTAAAGTTGCAAACAATCAACTTTATATTCTCACATTTTTGTTACTAAAGTTCCATCATCACACTAGAGGAATCAAACCAGAATGTAAATCTCACAGACACAGTTACTCGATTGGACAAATCTCTCCCATCAAATGCACCCCAAGCAATTTTGAAAGTCAATATCAGATGAAAATGACTACTAATTCAAAGGATGAAATCCCTCGCCTCCAGAACTGTACATGTCTGAATCCAAAGAGCTGACCGAATCCCATTCCCCAAACTTTGGCATCACTATTTTACGATCACCGCTACTGCTACTCTCCGCACCACTCTTTTCGCCTTCATCGCCCCCATTCTCCACACCCGTTTCTCTCTTTTGTTCTCTCGCCTTCCGCCGCCGAGGATTCTGCTTCCTCCACTTTCTCTTTCTCAACTGGTGATCAACCAGCATGATTCCCACAGCAACGAGCACGGTTCCTAACGAACCAGCACAGATGGACAGCACAAACACCGTACTCCAACTCCAACCCGTACCCCTCTGCTGCGGCGGTTGCATAATCACCACAGCAGCCGCCACATACGCCGAGGCCATGAAAGCGACAGCCACCCATATCGCCATGAAAGCGAACGACAGCATCCTCTTGAGGGCTCTTCTTTTGAACGGGATGATGCTGACCAGAACGAGAACAAGGCAGAGCGATATGAACAAGGCGACGTTGTTGCACACTGCAAACACTCTGAATGATGTTCGCCGGGCAGCCACTGAAGTTCCTATGAGAGGGCCATCCTGATGAACCCCGCCGGGCGGACTCATGCCGGCGGTGTATGTGAAAGTTGCTATTAGTACTGCTACTAAGGTAATCGTGTTCCTCGTGTTGTGCAGCGCCTCCCTATACATTTTCCGCAGTTTTTCTCCTTCTCTTGTTACTTGTTTTTTGCGCAAGGCTGAATTGGACCGCGTGCCAAAGATGCCCTCAGCAGGATATTCGTCGTTCAGCTCTGTCTCAATTTCGTTACTCTCTAGTGGCGGATTGACATTAGGCGACATCTCGGTGGCCATCTCTATAGGGGATCGTCTCTAAATAAACTTTGAAAATGTGCAATCAAGTCAAATTCAATGGTCAGCGATTACAATCGAATCATTTGGAACTAACAGATTAAAATTGTGTTGGATTTAATGCTGAGAGCTTCTCGAAGAAATCTATAGATTAGACACCAATTAATGAATGTGCGTGTGGGGTTGTGTATATGCGTACTATTGGAGGGGGGGAAAAATCTCCACAGCCTAGATCTGTTGGTAAGGGAGTGAAAAAAAAGTACATTCAGTTTAACAAAGAACTCATTAAGGTAAAACGTACTTGGTCAGCACCTCAGGTTCGTCTCTGATAGATCTGTTATTCACTGGAATGTGGGTCGTCTCCACGCCCACCGAAATTTAAACTGTGATCTTGCAATTTTTTTTAATTAAACTATATTGACTTTACTTGACGTCGAGCGTGTGGAAATGACAATTGCGCGTTCCACTGCTTACTCGGAAAGGAAGACGGAAATTTCGGAGTTGGGGAGAGGAGGCTCGGAGGCATCTTCCGAGTTTTTATTATTACTAGCAATCGGAGACACTCAACTAGTGGATCAAGTACATTCTATCTGTATGTATGTAAATTAAAAATAAAATTTAATTTAATTTAATTATGTTGTTATAAATTTGAATAGTATAAAAGTAAACTTTTATTATTTTTTATTTGAATATATATTTTTATTTGTAATATATTTAATAAATTTATTTTTAAAAAATAAATTTAAATTAGATTAAATTATAAATTAAAAAATAAATGAAAAAAGAAAGTTAAATGATGGATAGGGAAATGAGAGATGAAAGAGAGAAATGGAGAAAGAAAAATAATAATAGTACGTGAAATGGAAGAAAGAGAAAAAGAGAGAAAAGATAAGGGGCAGGAACGAGCAAAAAAAATGTCAGGCAAAAAATACCAAATATAATGATTGTAAATTAGTAATTTTTTGGCACACATGATGTGTAGACTTAATAAAAATTATATAATTTAATTTTATGTTTAAAATGTGATAGTATCTATAATATCAAAATATTGTTTTTAACTATTTCTGGCATAAAATTAATAAAAATAATAATAAGATAAAACTAATAAAATAAACAATCTAAAAGAAGAGAGAGAGAGAGAGAGAGAGAGAGAGTAAAATGAACGTGGAAATGAGAGATGGAAAAGAAAATAGAGAAGAAATAATTTAAAAAAATTTGACAGATCAAAATAAAAAATAAATTAAAGATAATTACTAAAAGGTGCTCCCTTTTATAAATATCATAATAATATAATAATATAGATATAAAGTAAAAATAAAACAGCTAGCAACAGTAAAAGAGGAAAAGAGAAAAACAAGATTAGAAACACCAAACAGTCATTAAGGACCTTTTTGTTTTGTGGTAATATAGTATAATATCATGATTGAGTCACCTTTTATTTTTATTTGATTTGCAATACTAGAGTTTTTGGGCCTACTCTAACTTCCTTCCGGCCCGGTGTAATCCAATGGAACACGGAAGCTTGCAATCTCACCTCTAGGGGTGAGATTAGAGTTGGAGTTGGGTGATCTAATGGATATTCACTATAAAATTACAAATTACACCCCAAAAAGTACCTTACTACTCATTTAATTTTTTTTGGTTACCACACTACTCTCATTTTTTTTTTGGCTACTTCACTACCCTCGTCAACTTTTATTGGTTTGAATATTGTTATATCTCCACAAATAGTCCAAAAAAATTTACTGATTTTTTTTTATAGATTTTTTTAAAATTTTTTAAGGGGTATTTTAGTCCATTCATATTGAGTACAAAGTCATATTGCAAATCAAACATGCAAATTTGGATAAAAAGGATCTACAAATACAAGATATTATCCAAATCCAAACAAGGATAAATCAACACTCCAACTACTACATCAACTACACATACCTTAACTGACATACTCCACTACCACAAAACAAAAACGCCCAAGGGGCAAATTTAATTATAAGATTAAATTTTAATAGCTAGTGTCCTGAAATACTCAATGCTTGAAAACAAAATACAATTTAATTATAAGATTAAATTTTAATTTTATATGCAGTAATAAATACTTGTTAAGTTTCTTGTATAAATAAATATACATATATATAATATCTTTTTTCATGTATTTATGAAATTTATAGTAAAGTAACAAAAACAATTTAAAATAAAATAAAATTATATTATATGGATCCTACATTTAGAGACATGAACTACATCGTTACGAGTTTGAATTCTGATAACATGCGTAAACTAGGGCTGTCAATGGAGCAAATTTTAGTCCGAATCCGATCTGAGTCTTAACATATTTGACCGATTAAAATATTCAATAGGTTAGATCCGATAACAAATATCCGTAATCTGAAATAAATGGGTTGAATTTGGAATCAAGCAGTCCGATCCATAAAAGATCCAAATCCGAACTTTAATAATACTTTTTGTTATATTAGCAATCTTACATGTATAATGTTAGTGAAGAATTTTAAATAGAATATAATATCCAAACCATTATAACTTATAATACACTTTTTTATATTTTTCAAAGTAATTTTTTTTCAAAGAACAATGTATAGTTTTTATACATATTATAAAATAATTTTCTACTCATTTAAATTTTATTTTTTACATAAGAAATATGTTTTTTATTGCTTATTTGATATTAAAGTTTCAAATTTTTTAACAGTTAATCGGGTCGAATTTTTTTATTGAGTTTCGAATTTTTTTTTCTAGAATTCGGATTCGATTAAAATAAATATAAACCCTATAGAATTCGGGCCGGATTTAAATACTAAATTCGAATTCTCCTGATTTAATCCAAATACGACCCATAGACAAACAAGTGATATACATGATAGAACACGGTGGTCTCAGCCCAATCCTTAATATATCAATTTATACCACGATTAATTGGTCCAAATAATACTAACTGGCCCGTCATTTCTTCCTGTTTTGGGCTTTATCATTTTTTGTGATAATCAATAGGCCTTTAGCACTGAGCGTTTTCAGTTTTGACCATCCGCCATATGGGCTTTTTTGTAGACCTGAGAACGAAACAAGCCCTCCGCGCCAAGTGTTGATGATTTTTTCAGAAATTCATATAATTAGATTTAAATGTAACTAGTATTTAATCCCGTGCCAAGGCAAGGAAAACAGATATATTTATGCATATATTTACATAAATTTTTATTATAATAAATAATTTGATAAAAATAATTTAGCTTTGTATAACATAAGTCAATAAATAAATATATTAAAAAATTGTATAATAATAGAATGTGTTTGGTCTCAATATTAATTTTGGTATTATTCAGGCAATCAAATTTTTAAAAATTATGTAGAATAATTTTTTTTAATTATTATTAAAGTAAATGATAAATACTATAAATAAAATATTAATTTTGTTATGTTATTTGAATAAAAATTTAATCCATCTTATTTTAAAATACTTAGATAATTGTTGGACTCTTTTGGATAAACATAAATTCCAAATATACATATTTAAATTTCGTATATGCCAAAATAGAATTAAACAAAACTATCCGCATATAGACTTATTTGTATGGCTTCAAGGCTTCTAAATTATATATATATATATATATATATATATATATTGAGAGAGAGAGAGAGAGAGAGAGACTTGCCTCTTTTTTTTAACTTGATGTAATTTACTAACTGATAGTCTTCTCTAAAAATTCAACTTTTATGACAAAAAAATATCATTTATTTGCGTTGCGACTGCAAGTCTATAACAAGTTATTCATTATGTCTTTTAATATATAAATAATTATATGTGTGCGTTTAATTAAGTGGACACACTTATTTTGAAATTGCGAATATGTTAGATGAAACCACTTAACCGGTAATTTCCGTTCAACTAATGAGGAAAACATGTGGACTGGATATGAGCATCACGGAAAATTGGAGCCAAATTCAGTTAGATTGAATCCAATCAATCATTTTAATTTTGGAAAATTTTAGTTTAAATTCGACTTGCTTGAATCAATATTAATTAGATGACGAATGTTTTACACTTAAAATATAATTGGTCGATCTTTCTAAATTATACATAAATCACATCACAAGTGTAAATCACTCACCACATGATTAATTATAGTTTAGCCTAGCTGAGTTCGAACTAGAATTTCTGATAATGTGTTATTTTACCAAGTTTTAGGCCACAACTGTATTTGTTTTGATTAACTTTGGGTTTTAAATTAGTTAGAATTTCACAAAAGTTAATTATTACCTATCTTAGGTGAAAGTGCAAAAGAATGTCATACCAGGAAGTTGGGGGTCAAAACATGAAAACAATCGTGTTTGTCGCACAAGGCGTGATCACGCCTTATGGTCTAAAGTTCCTACACGGGAATAGAAGGCAGAAGTCTCGTTTTGGCAAGAGTTCAACTTGAAAACAAACTCCCTTCTTCGGATTTTCAAAGAATTATCCTGATCCTATTAGGATTTTGATCAAGGGTAAGAACATTATATCTACATGTTCTAAGATCTTGTCTTGTACCTTTGATTCTAATCTTAGTTATTAGTTTTCTTCTAAATTTTCAGTTTTTATATTTTTATTTGAAGTTCTTATTATGGTCATGTGTGGCTAACCTCTTTATTTAGTCAATGAGTAATTCAAGCCAACGTTTTATTCAATGATTATGAGATCTAATCGATTTGCTTGTCTTGTACTTTTATGCAATATTAGTGTATTTTTCTATACTTTTTCGGGAAAACTCCATCCCTTAATATTGTTTGGTTAATTGTGCAATTAAAGCCCATTGTTCAATTGATTAAACTTCATAATTCCAGTTGGTAAATCGAATCCGTAATTGTTCGATTAACTCAACACATATGGAAAATAGTATAATTCAATTGGGTTGAAACTTTTGAATTATATTATGAAAAATACATAATCTAGTTTTGAAGAATCACATTGTAGGTTTGTTGGCTATGATTGGGTGTTTCTAGTTTTTAATGCTGATAATGAGTTAAATTCTATCGTTTGACGGGGTTTATTCGTTAATTAGGTATTACTCATTGTGTTTGCATGTTTAATCTATTATTAAGGGAATATTAGGTTGGACAAGTTATCTGAAGAATATAACCAATCTATTGCATGAATGTAAAAGCTATATTTGAATCAATAATCAATCCATTAAAACGTTGTGCGAAAAATTACCTTTGACAGAGTTTTCCGGCATATAGATTTGTTTTCAAATTATTCGTTGCTCTTATTTTATTTTGTCAACTTTTTAATACCCCGTTTTTACTTTTTTTTTTTAAAGCTTGGTTATTTTAGAAATTAGTCAACAAGTTACTCCCTATAGGATTGATTCTACTTGCCCTAATTACAAATTAATTTTGAGTTTTGAAGAGTATGACTTATTTTTGATTGATTCGGCACCCTTCAATTTCTCATACCTAACATATATAACAACCAAGAATTATAGTTGAAATTAGGTTTGGTATTCAAAATCAATCACATAGGATATGATTTATTTGTTTTTATCTTTCAGATTTACATTAATTATAAAAAAGGAAAATTATATTTAGGCTCCTTGAGGTTCAATCAAATTACAGTTAGAACCCCTTATGTATAGAAAATTACACATACCTTCCTTGAAAGTTGGGTACAACTAACAGGTAACGCATTCTGATCACTGATACAACGTGATTTGCTTATGTAAGCAAAAAATTATAGTGGAACTTCAATTTTACCCTTTTTTTCAAAAATTCAAACTTTTTTGTAGAAAATAATACTCTTATTAGAATTGATAATTGTCATCAAGGAAATGAACAAATTTATCATTTTATATTTAACCTGAATTGTAAGATTTTTTTTCTTATTTTTTTCTTAACTTTCTGACAATGATAACAAAGTTATTTTATTATCTTTTACTTGGATGTTAGTTGGATCCAAACCTTAAGGGAGGAATGTATAATTTTCATACCTGATGAGATCTGCCTGTAATTTGATTTAATCCCAAGGGGCCTAATTGTAATTTTCCCTTTTAAAAAATATAATATAATGGTTATGTAGTTAATATTGTTCCAATCAAATCTGGTATTGGTTAAAAAAATTCATGACAATTGTAATTAGCTCATAGAACATCTTATTCTCAATCACCCACAACTTAAACTTCGTTTATTTTTTAATCTCAGTGATTGCGACTTCTCAAATTTAGTCTTGTATCTCTTACTTTTTTTCCCAAAAATATATTAGGATTTCAATAGCAAAATTATGAGTCAGTTTTTGCTGTCAAACTGAATTCTTAATAACTATTTATGTATTTTGTGTATTCTACTTCTAATATATTGACAAAAGGATGATAACTCACTTAATAAAGGGATATCCAAGTCCGAAGTTGAATAATACTTTTTATTATATTAGAAAACTTACATATTTCATGTTAGTGAAGAATATAAAATGCAATATCCAAACTATTATAACTTATAATACACTGTTTTATATTTTTCAAAGTAATTTTTTTTTCAAAAAATAATGTATAGTTTTTATACATATTATAAAATAATTTTCTACTTATTTAAAATTTATTTTTTACATAAGAAATAATTTTTTTATTGCTTATTTAATTTTAAGGGAAAATGATTTTTTGTCATCCGAACTATGACATTTTTTGGACTTTGCCACTTAAACTTTGTTTTGTCTTCGGTTGCCATCTAAACTATATGATTTTTTGACTTTACCACCTAGGACCGGTTTTCAGCCAAAGAAGTTGCCGGAACAGTCCCACGTGCGTGACACATGATTTTGCTGCGGGTATTTTTGTCATTTCGCATGTAGAAAAATCATTTGTAAAAAATATTGTTAGTTGGAGTCGAACCCGGGTGGTGAATGAGTGTATCCACACCCATTACCACTTGGCCAACCAACACACTTGGTACAAATAAGGCAAATTCATGTATTTGTACATTATTTGTATAAATTCAAATAAATATATTTTAATATCAATTTCAAATCCACAAAAATAAAATGAATAAATTTTTTTTTTAAAGAAAATTTGATTTTTCTAATATAATTATTTTTAAAAAAGCTAAGAAATAAATTTGATTAATTTTTTTTAAAAAAATTAATTTATTTTAAAAAATTAATATAAAAAAATAAATTTTATCCATGTTTAAATTAATTAAATTTAAAAAGAAATTTTTTATCCATTTTTAAATTAATTAAATTTAAATTTTTATTTAATTTTTTTATATTATTTTTTAAAAAAATTAATTGTTTTAAAAAAATTAATCAAATTTATTTTTTCGCTTTTTAAGAAATAAATTTTATCCATTTTTAAATTAATTAATTTTATTTTTATCCCATTTCTTTAAAAAAAATAATTTCTATCAATTTATTTTTAAAATTAATTAATTAGCAAGGTAAAATTTATTTCTTAGACTGATTATTAAAATTAATCAACTTTATTTTGTTCCTTTTTTAAAAAAAATATAATTACATTAGAAATATCAAATTTTTTTTAAAAAATATTTTTTTATTCATTTTATATTTGTGGATTTCTAATTGATATTAAAATATATTTATTTGAATTTAAACAAGTAATCAAATTAATATTAAAATATATTTATTTGAATTTAAACAAGTAATCAAATTGATATTAAAATATATTTATTTGAATTTATACAAATAATGTACAAATACATAAATTTGCCTTATATTTAACAAGTATATTGGTTGGCCAAGTGGTAATGGGTGTAGATACACTCATTCATTACCCGGGTTTGACTCCAACTAACAACATTTTTGCAAATGATTTTTCTACATACGAAATGACAAAAATACCCCCAGCAAAATCATGTGCCACGCACGTGGTACTGTTCCGGCAACTTTTTTGGTCGAAAATCGGTCCCAGGTGGTAAAGTCAAAAAATCGTATAGTTTAGATGGCAACCAGAGACAAAAAAAAGTTTAAGTGGCAAAGTCCAAAAAAGGTCATAGCTCGGATGGCAAAAAATCATTTTCCCTAATTTTAAAGATTCAATTTTTTTTAATAGTTAATCCGGTCAAATTTTTCTATCGAATTTCAAATTTTTTTCTCGAATTCAGATACTAAATAAACTTATCAAATTTGAATTTTCTTGATTTGATCCAAATCCGACCCATTAACAGCCTCAGAACTGCCTAGCAGGGGTGTCAAAACGGGTGGGTCGGGTTGATGTAAGGGTATAACATGAAAAATCCCAACCCGAACCCGACCCGACCCGATGCTCAACCCGAAAAGGTCAACCCGAACCTGACCTTATTGGGTTCGGGTTGGGTTCGGGTTGACCTGATTTGTTGTCAGGTCACCCAATAACCCGATTCGACCCGACCCGACCCATTTTTTAAATAAAAATTTTCAATTTTTTATAACAAATAATTGCTAAATATACTACTAAAAATATGGAAATTGCTAAATATGTGTAGGTAAGAACACTGACAATGTGGCTAGCAAGGAGATTGAAATTGAGAATATGGGCGGACTTGAGATTGACACTAAGAAAACTCATCCTCCCTCAAAGATAGGACCCTCTATCAGGCAAGAAGTAAGTAGCAGTCATTTTGCTGCCACTTCAAGGAAGAATGTTAGTGGTGTGTGCAAATACATATTGTCTACTGGCCTTCAGAGATTCCCTTTCCCCAAGGATGCCAACCCTTATTCTGATCAAGGACAGTTACGCAAGTCAATTTCAATTATACAAAAAGGTGATACTTCAACTAATACTTTTATCTTAAAAATCGCAGTCTATGCATTTCTAGCCTTGATATTACTAACATTTTTGTTAAAACCATAGAAATTGGAGTTGTTACAGAAATACTTCATTCATACCCCTGCTATACAAACATACCTTCCACAGCAGATCAGTTGACACTTTTACTGGGTGATAATGACTTTTCAATTCCTCTTATGATATTAAAACATTGTCAACATCTGCCAGAATAAGCAACTGCCAAAGGGTATTTCTCTGTGTGTGCGTGTGTGTGTGAGAGAGAGAGAGCAGTAGTAGGTGTTGCAGCAGTAGAGAGAACAGAGAGAGAGAGAGCTGAGGACGAGAGAGAGAAGAGAGAACAGAGAGCAAACCTTTGTGAGTTGTGACTTTGTCGGCCGATTGAATCTGATAGGGTTTGGACAAAAAAAAAAAACAATTTATAGTACCCATATTTTGGGTGGGTCGGGTTATTCGGGTTGGGTTCGGGTTTTGGGTGACCTTATTTTTTCGGGTTAGTTTTCGGGTCCGACCCAATTCAACCCGAACCCGAAAATTCCAAACCTGATTTTTTTCGGGTGGGTCATAATCGGATCGGCGGGTTGGGTCAAGTTTTAACACCCCTACTGCCTAGTACCTATTTTGAGTATCAATGGGCCCTGACCATCCTGGTTGTCAATACCGCTTTCTTCTAAATCGAATGGAAGATATGAGGGAAATTCATGTATACATTAGTCATTAGGTTCCATTTATATGTTCAATAATTAGAATTAAACTATATAAATATTTAACAGGATTATTTATCTAGGACACAAAATGTGGTTTAATTCCGTCCACGTGCTGCATGGGCGGACTAAAACACCAGATCCATACAAAACTTTTTCACAAAATGAGCATTGAGCACTCGGCACCACGTGTTTATGATTTTTTTTTAAAGAAAATCTGTAATTAGAATTAATTAGCCTTTTCTTACTTGATGTATTTACTAACCATGCAAACTTTTATGACAAATAATATCTTTTGTTTGCATTGCGACGGTAAGTCTATAAAACAAGTTGCTCTATTTTATCGTTTGTATATCAATAACTACATGCGTGTGATAACTCTATTTTAGAGAGTTATTTTGGAGCTTTATCATGTAAATATCAGCTCAGTGTAACTTAAATTGCTAGTTTTTGGTTAGGGAAACTTAATTTATTTCACTTATTCCCTTTTCTTTTTGTAGAACAGATGTAGGAGGAAATAAAGCAAAAATACGAAAATTACATGGAGGAAGATCTCGCCTAGGCAGCATGAAAGAAGTACAAATCAACTCTCCAGAGGCTCCTCCATCTAGGCGGATGCCATCTCCCGCCGAGGCGGTGTTGCAGACCAATTTTCCAGTGACTTAGCCGCCTAGGCAAGATCATATATTTGGCAACTTTTAAATTTCGTGTTTTTCGCGATTTCTGGCTTAAAAAAGAGAGATCTTGACACAGAACAAGGGAGGAGACCTGGAGAAAAATCTTAGAGTGCAGAAGAGAGAATTGAGGAGCGGGAGGAGTCTTGAAGGAGAAGATTCGCACTGACAATCGAGTTTTTCTTCCTTCAATCTCTTTTTATTATTCATGTCTATTTCATTTATAGTTTTTCCCATGTATTCTGTTTGTATGTCGAACTAACTCTTTTCTTGATTTTTAATGGAACCTTGTATGGATTATTATTGAAACTCTATGAATCTCTATTAAGTACTTTGCATATTAATTGTTTTATTTTGGTTTTAATACATTCTAGTGATTGGCCACCATTAGAATTGATTTGTTAACCTTGATTGAGCTCGAGAGAGAATTTCATGGTTTAGAATTGAACAAAACAACCTAAGTTTATATTCGATGGGAATATAATTCGTAGGAAGGACGAGAGTACCAACTTGCCTTAGATAGTCACTCGAAATTGGTTCTTAATACTGTTATCTAGGTTCGATTCTCATAGAGATATAGAGGATTAATCTAGTTAATAAGGTTTTTGTTATGTCGAGAGAGTAGTTTAGATAAAACAGAATTTCGTGCTATTTTTGGTGAAGAAGAAGAAGACAAAAAAAAAATGTATTTCACCAAAAATACCAAATTATTATTATTGCTATATTTTTTTTTCAATATCATCAGTTTTTCTCTTTCCTTATAAAGATTCTCTTTCCTTATCTCGATTACTTATCAATACACGCTACGTGTATTGGTGAGCAGTCGAAATAAAAAAAAAGAATCTTTATATTTTTTTTCTATATCATCAGTTTTTCTCTTTTTTTATAAAAATGTATTGAAACGGTATAATGTCAATTTAGCAAACACGTAGAGCTGACAATTTTTATGCAAACAACAATATAGATGTTACACCTTACAAAGAGAACGTTATATGAATGGAAACAATACAGGTACGAACGATATCATGGTCCTGATCTGCACTAATCAGATTCAGTCCGAAGAAATTTCATCGTTATACAAGAACTGTCGCATTGCTTTCCGTCTCGCCACTCTAGCCTTCTTCAGCCGGTTTAGAAGGAACACGGTCCCCCAAATAAATAAAACAGTCCCTAATAAAGCAGCAGCGATGCACAGGAGAAATACTGTTGTCCAATCCATACCCCTGTGTGGCGGATGCATGATGGCCACAGCTGCCGCCACATACGCCGCGGCCATGAACAGCACAGCGAACCATACTGCCTGAAGAGTGGGGAATAGTATGCTCGCCACAGCTCTTCTTGAATACGGAATGAGGGCCACAGAGATGAGAACAATGGCGAGCGATATGAACAGGGCGATGTTGTTGCACACTGAAAACACTCTAAAAGCTGTTCTCCTGGCAGCGATGGCAGTTCCCATGAGAGGGCCATCTTGATGAACCCCGCCAGGAGGGTTGATCCCCGCAGCGTATGAAATTGTTGCTATCAATATTGCTACCAAGGTAACAGTATTCCTTGCGTTGTATAGCGACTCCAGGTAATTTTCTCCCATTTTCTTTTGTTTCTCGGTCAACTTGATCTTCTTCTTCCTCTTCTTCTTTTTGCCATCTGCCTTGGGACTCTCTGAGCTCAAGGGGTTTCCACCATCCTCCGGTGAACGTGCGCTGCCAACAGAACCATCTCTAGTGATGTGGTCGGATTTTGGCCTGCGGTACACGTCACTTCGATCTGGGGGTAAGTGTTCGAGTCCGGTCAGGTTGGTTCGAGTAAGAGTATCTGAATGCTGGTCGGGTTCTATTCTGCAAGGATGTATCACACGTGAGACTAGCCGGAAGTGTCTCCGGCGAAGACCCTCCGACGCTCAAGTCAGAATTCGGGCAGGTGAATAGTGAGCAGTAGTTAACGTATTGGTAGGCAAAGTTGACTTACTTCATGGCTAGTGTTGCCGTACTATTTATAATAATAAAAAATAAGTGGGCCGAACCGGAAATAGGTCGGCCCATCCCGTTGCTAGTAACGGGCACTCCCCATGACGCGCTGTGGGCGCGTGGGAGGCAATTCTGGTTCGAGGAGGATTCCAGGGCATGACTCCGAGGGGGTATGGTGTACTCTGGTCGAACAAGGCCGTCCAGAAAAAGACCATGGGCCTGATCGGGTCAGGCCCGACACGCGGCGATAGGGGGATGGTGGCACGCGCTGAGCTGGATCCGACGTGTAAGCTGAGGAGGCGCGTACGTGGCCAAGGGCGGATTTGGCCACATCATTAGCCCCCCCCAGTTCGTGGTCTGACCGATCCTCGTGATACGGGCAGACCAGGGACTGTTCGAGGAGGTAGCGCCTACGACCTTGTTCAGGAATTACCGATCAGGCATTGGCGGTAACTTTGAAAAGTGACCGTTGGGATGTGACAGTTGGTAATAAATGCTGGCGACTGTTGGACTTCCCGAGGAATATTTTTACCGACCTATAAATAGGGACTCCGGGCGTGACTATGGGCGCGTCATTTTACAATCGAGCTGAAGTTTCATTCCGAGCTTAACCCGAGAGCACCGAGCGCACGGAAACCGTTTCGAGCAGACAAACTCTCCTTTCGACCAGTCAAACCTAGGTATTCCCCTTTTCCCGAACTGTTTCTTTCTTGTTCTTCATTTTCGTTAAACAATCCCTAGATATGAGCCAATCCGTGGATAGCTCGGATAGTCAAAATAGGTTGGTAGGGTCCCCGACCGAAGGGGGTTTAAGCGACGTGAATCTGTCGACCTCCGTGGAGGCAGAAGCCTTTTTTGAGGGGGCATCATCTCGTTGCCCGGGCGAGGCGAGCACCAGTCGGCCCCGAGGGGGTGGTAAGAACCCGAGCAGGGTTGAGGAGATGAGGCGGTGCATGGAGGCGGAGAGAGGGGAAGTCCTTCTTCCGATGGGCGATGTGCCAGTTCCCTCATGGAGGTCTGCTCCCGGAGGGGAGGGCCCATCCAGTCAGGCTCCTCCTCGGGGGAGAAGAAGGGCCATCGCCGGGAACCAAACCACAGTGAGTTGGGGAAACATCATCGCGAACAACACTGAACGGGATCGAGAGAAGATAATGAATCACTACATCCGAGATTCGTTCAGCGTCACCTGGCCGAGCAGGGAGGATTCCATCACGAATCCCCCCGAGGGGTGCATTCCCATTCATTATGCTCACATCGAGAACGGGCTCAGGTTTCCGATCCCGGCCTTCATCTCCACCATCCTGAATCGGTTGAACCTAAGCCCCATCCAACTGACCCCAAACTCCTATGCTTCGATATGTGCCTTCGTCGTTTTCTGTCGTTGCACCGGGCACACCCCAACAGTGGCTAACTTTTCCGACTTGTATCAAGTCAACCATTCGAGCAGGTCATCCCCGGACGATGAGTTTAATTGCTTTTTCGTCAGCGCCAAAAATGGGAGAAAACTAATTGAAACGGCCTCATCGTCGTACGTGGCGGATTGGAAACAGAAGTGGTGTTACGTACACTCCGAAGAGCAATGGCCAGTTAGGAGGGTGCATAACCCCGACGCGAGGAAGCTCTCCCTGGCCGGGCTGGGATCGAGTAGTTGGACAAGGGAGTGGGTACTCGGTCAGAAATCCCTGGGCCTCTTGAGCCCCACCTTCCTTACTCAGGAGGAATTCCTAGTAAAGGCCGGGCTCTCACCGGCCAGGCTTGACACCGAACATGTTTCTTTTGGTATTATTTGATTCATGTTCTTGCTCGAAACTTGTCAGTTTTTGCTCGAAACTTTTCAGTCTTTTCTAAACGGCTGCTTTTACTTTGCAGATCTCAGCGTATTGACAATGGGGCGCATGAACCTGATTTCAAAGGTAGCCGGTGGAAGGAGGAGGCCATCTCCCCCCCCGGAGGGGGCTCAAGCGAGAGCGGCCTGCAGCTGGCGAGCCGAGGAGATCGGCGCAGGCACCAAGCCAGCCTGCCCAAGGCCCTCGTCGGGGGGCCGCCATCGGTGTGGAGGGGACGCCTCTCTCCCGAAAAAGGAAGGTCTCCGACGCCACTCCCCCGACAAGATCGGCTGGGCCTGCCCCAAAGAGGCCCGCCCCGAGATCGGCCAAAGGAAAAGCGACCGGCCGATGGCTCCGGCTATTCGTCTGAGGAATTGGAGGTATTAAATTACCCAGACGCCCCGGAACCTCGCTTTGGCCCCAAGTATGGTGACCTCTCCGATCACAGTATCCTCGGAGGGGCGAACAAGAAGTTGGCAATGAAGGAGTTTCCGAAATGCCATTTTTAAGGCCGACCAGGTCAGCCTCTCCGAGCTCGATGATGCAGAGCTGGCCCTGAGCATCGCCCAGGACATGAACACTGTCCAGCAAAGGGTGTTCCACGGTCTTCGTCGGCTCAAGGTCAGCCGGGCGCGTTGTGACAAGGCCGAGCGGGAGGCTCGAGGAAGCAACCTCCAGGCGGATCTGGACGAAGAGCGGCAGAAAAATTAAGTCGCTCAACGAGAGATCGCCGCGGCGAGGGGGAGGACTCAGGCCCTGGAGGAGCGGCTCGAGAAGCTCGAGGTGGACTTCAAGACCCGGGAGTCCTCGCTGGAGCAAGAAATTAGCCTCCTGAGGGAGAAGGCCAAGGAAGCCTTCGTGCAGGGCGAAGAGAGGGAGCGGCGCTCGATGAGGACCGAATTGATGGCCTCGGTCCCCGGCTGGGAGAAAGAAGCCGTAAAGCGGTTCGTCCGAGGACCAGTGTTCGAATTTGCAACCATCCTCCGCGGGGCGAACGACGCAACCCTCGGATTTGAAAAAGCCTTCAAGCAGCTGAAGGCGCGGGGTGTCATCCCGCAAGACTTTCCCATGGAGGGGTACGGCATTAGCCTGAACGATGCCGGGGAGGAGGATAACGAGGATGACGAGGCGCTGCCGGCTTATGAGGGCGCAGAGTTCGCCCAAGTGATATCCATCGTGGAGAGGCAGGTGCGCAATGAGGAGCACAAGCGTTTGGGGGAGCCTCTCTCACCGGATGTGGAGCCCGACGATCCCATCGTCGTGGACCAAGATGGGTCACCTTCGCTGGCGACAAGTGCCCCGTCGAATGCAGGTGCGGCTGGCGCTGGGGCCGATCAAGCCGTGGAGGCGGCCATCGAGGAGGTGGCCCAGGAGATAGATGGCGCTTAGGCCAAGAGATTTTACGCCGGGCAGGATGCCCGAGCACATGTATTATTATTATTATTTTTTTTTTTTTTTTTGTAAACTTTGTTATGATCAATGAAAACTTCAATTACTTTATGATACAGGCTCTTGGTCGATATGCTATTTTCATGCTCATTTTAATCAATGCAACTTTCATGATCGAAATGTTATTCCATTCAATGCAACAAAAAGCTTGAGAACTTTGAGAAATGCTCTGATAATGAAAAATCGAGCTTGAAAACTGAGAAATAACTTAATGAAATGGCGCCTCTGATAACGATGTAACTATTAAGAGTTGAAATAAAAACTTCGAGCAAGATAGTTATTACACGCATGTTTTTACTCGGGCCATTATCATACATAAAACCGTCTGAGGTTCGCAGCATTCCAAGGACGGGGTAGCTCCCTCCCCGACATGTCCTCGAGGCGATAGGCGTTGTTCTTGCAAATCTTGATTACTTTGAACGGACCTTCCCATTTGGGGTCCAATTTCCCCACGGGACGAGAAACCCCGACCTTCTTGGTAACCAGATCCCCGATCTGGAACGTCCGGGGATGGACGTGGCGATTATAGGTGCGGGCTGTTGAGGCCCGGAAGTTATCCATCCTCCGCAAGGCGGTATACCTCCTCTCGTCGGCGAAGTCAAGCTCGGTCAGGACGAGCGTCGACGTTGGCGATCTCATCGAAGTGCGCAACCCGAGCAGATGGGTGTAGTACTTCGGCAGGTATAACGGCGTCTGAACCATAAACTAAGGCGTATGGGGTGTCGCCCGTTGCAGTCCGAGGAGTGGTCCTGTATGCCCAAAGTACGCCCGGGAGCTCGTCGGCCCAATTGCCCTTAGCGTCGGCCAAGGCGGTCTTAAGTCCGTGGAGAATCGTTCGGTTGGTGACTTCAACTTGGCCGTTTGCCTGAGGGTTCCCCACTGAGGTGAAACGCTGCTCGATCTTGAGGCTAGAGCACCATTCCTTCATCCGATGGCTTTGGAACTGGGTCCCATTGTCGGAAATGACGACCCTGGGAAGTCCGAAGCGGCAGATTATGTTTTTTCCAGATGAAGATCTTGATAACCGAGTCCGTGATCTTCGCGACAGCCTCCGCTTCGGCCCACTTTGTGAAGTATTCGACGGCAACAATCACGAACTTCCTTTGCCCGGGGGCTTGAGGGAACGGCCCGAGGATGTCTATTCCCCACTGGTCGAATGGCCAAGATATTTCCACATTTATCATCGGAGCAGTGGGCTGGTGGACTAGGTTGGCGTGCAGTTGGCAAGCTCGGCATCTTCGGACGAAGTCAAAACAATCTTGCATGAGATTAGGCCAGAAAAACCCTGCCCGCGATACCTTTTTGGCCAAAGACCTTGGCCCAGTATGGTTTCCGCAACACCCTTGATGTATCTCTTCGATGACTTCCTTGGCCCAGTATGGTTTCCGCAACACCCTTTGATGTATCTCTCAACGGGGATATGCTATCAAACAGCTTTGAAACCCTGCAATCAAGTCAAACTCAAAGGTTTAACAATTAAATAGCCAAATCATTCGGTACTAAGTAGAAAATAAGGTGCACCTGGAAATGAACGTTGTAACAAAATATGTGTGCGTGTTTGTGTATCAACAGATTTATAACAAGTATCTAACCGCGAGTTCATTTGAGTTGATGACAATTCAAACGTTTAAATGGTTAAATAGGGAAGCAAGATGCCGATTTGGGGCCCAGAAGAAATTAAGCATCACCTTCGTCACAGCCACCCGATTTGTAATTTCGAATGATTTTTATACAAGAATAAACAATATTAATAATAAGGGTCAATTATGACTTACATTCTTGAACTTTATTTATTGTAATATTCACACCCCTCAACTTCATAACGAAACAAACCAATTCTTCCACTTAAGTCAACTCGGAAAATGGTAACTACTTTAAAATTTTTGTTTGTTTAAGATAGCCGCAACATCTGCTTCTTAAAATACCTATATTACCCTGTTAATTGGCGGGAATAATACTGCCCCATGAAGACATGTTTTTTGTCTGAGATAGGATTTTGGAGTCAGGTTTTTAGTTTGTAGTTTTGTGAAGGGAGAATAAAACTTATAAAAAAAAATCATAATCCACCATTTTCAATAGATTGAAAATCCTCTAAAATTATTGAAAACCCTTTTGAATATCATAAGGAATTTTCTGCACAATCTGTTAGGGGACGATTTTGTCGAAGCATTAGAGTAAAAATTGAAGGAATATTGCTTCATTTAAGTTAGCTGGAAGAGTAAAGTTAGTTCACCCTACTGTGTCGCCCCTACCAGCCCCGACTACCCCATCTTTTGGTTCTCTCCCTCATCCATCGCAGGCCAACTCCTCTAATTTTTCTTCCTCCGTCATGGCTCAACCCTGTGCATAGTTTTCGCTCTACCGTCGCGACCAACCCCATGGTGTTCTCTCGTCGCCACGCCTTATTGTGCATTTTTCTTGTTTTGTTTTTTTTTTCCCCTCTTTTTTCTTATTTTGTTCCTTGGTGCGAATGTGCGTCTGTGTGCGTATATATCTATTTATATAGCTTTTCAATTTTGGAGCGGCCGGTTTCATGGCGGTAGAGCAGGGTGGAGGGGAATGCAGGTTTTGGGTTTTGGAAAGGTAGACTTGCTAGGTGTTTGAGGTGCAAGTCGGGATGGGAAATTACGTTGGGGTTTGATGAAGAAGACAACATATTAAACCCAAAAAATAAAAAAGTAAAGATAAAAAAATATATAAAATTTAATTATATGTAAATAGAATTAAATTTGAATATTGTGGTGTGTGTATATATTTCATATAAATTATACATTAATAGTTGTCTATTATTTGATATTCACACGCGCGCGCACACACACACACACATATATATATATATATATATATATTCATTAATGACATATTTATATACATATCAAAAACTTATTTACATATATATATATATATACATTTTTGTAATACAATCATCTCAGAACACTCTATAAATATCAATTGAAAAATACCCTCACACACACCCTATAGAGTCATTTTCCTTGTCATTTATATTGGCTAAAACAAAGGGTATTATGGTCCAAAAATTTCCAACAACTATATGCAATTGTCACCAACAAAATAGTTGATGTTAAGGGGGTAAACGGTACAATTAGTAAAGTATAGGGGTGTAAAATATAATTAGCTCTAATAACAATAATAATAATAATAATGACGTATATATTATTATTATTATTATTATTATTATTATTATTATTATTATTATTATTATTATTATTATGATGCGGCATTGCAGAAAGAGGAGTTTTATAGGAACACCTTGTTGTAAATATTCTTTTAATTCACTGAATGTGTGTATTGTTTGAGTTATATATTGATTTCTCTTTTTTTATGTATATATAATAGTTTTTTTTGTATTTTTTATATATATTTGATATTTAGTGATGATCATAAATTGTACTAGCTAGTTTGTTCTTTTATTTGATGGTATTTATTTAATTGATTGATTATAATAGACCACTTTTTTAAAAAAAAAATGATTATGTAAAAATAATTGAAAGATAAGACAAATAATCATTGTAAACCCAATTGCAATAATCTAATTTATAAAAACAAACACCTTCGGTAGAAAGGAAATCAGCTACTTTACATGTTCAATTTCTTCTGGAGTAATTTTTTAAATTTTAATCCGATTTATTTTAAGAATTATATATATATATATATATATATATATATATGTCAAGGGTTCTGCTCCTAACAACTCTATGGATGTTTGTTTCAAAGTCCCATACTTCAAAGACATTATATTTGATGTTGAAAAATAATACATATTTAATGATTATCCTATCTAACATCTTACGCTTTTAGATGGCACTACAATAGTTAATAAAAGTTGGCAATTTGACAAGAGAATATGAATTAGTAGTTGGGAGACAACAAAGTTGCAGAAGTATGCACGTATTTATTATGCTACTATGTTCACTGGATCTGCTTGTCAGATTTCATAATAAGGACGTATATATTTTTTTTCCTTTTTTCATTTTAAATGGTTAAGAATGTAATTCCACGATAAAAAAAGAGCACACCTTTACTGATATCGAATTCATACTATGTGATGATGTCGTTGGTCATAATTAAATTTGTTAATTAATACATATTTTGTTACTTATAGTACTAGAGAACAAACTTCAAAAAAAGAAAAAAAATTTCCTTTTCCGTTTCCATTTCTCAAACATTCTGATTATATGCAATTTATATTGAACTCATTATATGTTAGAAAAATTGGTTATAGAAGTTGGTAAGTGACCAACTGTGACCAATGATTTGATGAAGCTCCATTTGTTGTTTTGAAAAACAAGTCGATTGTCAGTAATCTATATCGCGAGTAGATACGAAAAATGTATTTAATTACTCAAAATCAATTTCGGGTGAATGAGAAATTAAATGCACAAGATAGCTATGTAAAAGCTAAAAATGGAGTGTTAAGTTGTGCAATGTGGTTATCCCACATAGGAAAGTTAATACAAGAATGTCTTGTACTTAAATGGCAACTTGCAAATAGGAGTTGGTCCATTAGGGGTTCACAAGTGCGTAACGGGGAGAGAATCTACGGGTTAATAGGCTCAAACCAAACCCACACGCGCACGCGCCGCCACCGCCGTCCGGTGCGGGTTCGGACTCAATGTAATATATTTCTTTTTGGGTGCAACCCGAATTGAAATTGGGTTGAAAACCAGCTTGAATTGAGCTGAAATTGCGAACAGGTGCAAACCGTGTGTTTGAACCGTACCAGACCGGTTCGGTTTGATCGAACCAGTGCCTACCCAAAAGTTTCATCCACAACTCTTCGATTATTATAAATAACCCCCAATATTTGTCACTTCAACAGGTAAAAATCCGATTTCACTCTCTTTATTTTTCTCTTTGTGCATTTCACTCTCTAAATTTCAAAGTGAGTTCTAAACACCTTATAAGTTTGCCGTTTCTTGAAAATTGGAGTGCTCCTTTTTCGAGAAGTTAGTCTTTGCATCTTAGGAGACGATTGCCGGTTCCGTTAGCACTAGTGCGTGGCAATCTTGTCTTAAAGACAGAGAGTCCAACTCTTGCCTTAATTAAACACCATAACCTAATCACACCCTTCTAAAGCACTATTTTCCAACATTATAAAGATCATTTCTATAATTTTAGTAAGACCTGGCTGCAATATTTTCCAAACTCGCTTCATAATTTATACGTCATTATTTTAAAGGAAAAGATTGTGTAGACATTAATTTTGATCAAGTCAATACCCACCAATCTAGTCCAGATCATAATAAAAATAAAAAAGAAGTCAGCCGTTTCACATTGCTTAATTTCTTGATTTAAATTTCTGACTTTGCGACGACTTTTATTTAAGGGCAAGAATTATATAAAAAGGCATGGATCCGCTGCTAACAACCCTTTGCGTGTTTGGTTTATCTAATGTCACTTTTATTAAATCATGTAAAATATAAAAAATAATAAAAAGAGAAATTGATCGATTCTGTTGGTTCTTGAGTCTCCCCCATAGTAGTGACATTTTGGAGATATTCAATTGGATGGGGAAAAAAAAGGAAAGAAAAAGGAAGGAGGAGTTTTTTTTCAAGGATAAAAGTAAGTTGGGTCTGAATTAATAGGGGGAAGAAGACAAAGTTGCAAAAGTATTATATATATATATATATATATATATTATTGTCTGAATATTTCTACTAAATTTCCTTGTTAAAGTTGACTGGTACCAATAACAACAGGGAGGTATCTTCGATGATGTTTAATTGGATATGCATTCTATGTTAATTAGAGGCGCGAGAAGTTTGTTAACCGAGTTCAAATCTTGACTGTGTTCATATATGGGTGATCGATGTGCGTATTTAAAAGAGAAAAAGAGAGTTCCACAGCTGAAGTATGTTGGCAAGGGAGTGAAGAAATAATACATTCAGTTTAGGCTCATGTGTATAGATAAGATATAATCATACACCAATTCTTATTAAATATATATATAATAAAATAATGATAATGAACGCAGTGATGTTAATGTGCAACTTACCTGGTCAGCATGTCCAGATCGGTTATTCACTAATCACTGGAATGTGAGTCGTGTCAACTCTCAAAGTCCACCTAAAACAACGGGCATTGTGACCTTGCAAAATTGTTTTTATTAAACTATATTCACTTTACGTTGACGTCGAGCGTGTGAACACGATAATTGCGCGTTCCACTACTAAATCGACAAGGAAGACGGAAATTTCGGAGTTGGGGAGGGGAAGGCTCAGAATTGTCTTCCGAGTTTTTATTATCACTAGCAATTGGGCACACTTCTTTACGTAGACGTCGAGCGTGTTGACACGATAATTGCGCGTTCTACTACTAAATCGACAAGGAAGATGGAAATTTGGGAGTTGGGGAGGGGAAGGCTCGGAAACGTCTTCCGAGTTTTTATCATCACTAGCAATTGGGTACACTTAATTAGCATGTAAACTAAAAATGAAATGTTATTTAACCTTGATGAATTTAGATGACATAAAATCATAAATATCTATGAATGTTTTATATGACTATTCATATTGAATTATTTTTAACGTATTATTAAATTTATGTTGAATAAAGAATAATTAAAATAAGATGAGGAAGGAGATGAGGGAAAAACTAGAAACAAGATTAAAAACACCAAACATGACGTCTTCAATTGTATAATAGCTAGCAATCAGACATACTCGATGTTTGAAACAAAAAAAATGCAATTTGATTGTATGATTCAATTTCAATTTTATATACAGGTATAATACTCACTAAATTTCTAATATAAATAAATATTCATATATATATATATATATAATATTTTTTCATGTATTTATGAAATTTATAATAAAGTGGCAAAAATAGGTTGGAATAAAATAAATCTATAAAAATTCATTTTTAAAAGTGTGGGGAGTATCGTTAATGATTTGGACTCTGACAGTGTATGTGCCTAGGTGGTGTGTGTACTATTCAAAAAAAAAACTTGCAAGATGCGTGGTGGAGCACGGCGGTCCTTGGTGGTTAAAGTTGGCCCATGATTAATTGACCCAAATAATAATCCTAATTACTCCATGATTTCTTCGTCTTTCGGTCTTTATTCTTTCTTTTGATTATCAATGGGCCTTAAACACTGGGAGCTTCTCGAAGAAATCTATAGATTAGACACCAATTAATGAATGTGCGTGTGGGGTTGTGTATATGCGTATTATTGGAGGGGAAAAAAAAAAAAAATTCTCCACAGCCTAGATCTGTGGGTAAGGGAGTGAAAAAAAAGTACATTCAGTATAACAAAGAACTCATTAAGGTAAAACTTACTTAGTCAGCACCTCAGGTTCGTCTCTGATAATAATAATAATAATTATTAATTATTATTATTATTATTATTATTATTATTATGCGGCAACTTGCAGAAAGAGGAGTTTTATAGCAACACCTTGTTGTAAATATTCTTTTAATTCACTGAATGTCTGTATTGTTTTCGTTATATATTGATTTCTCTTTTTTTATGTATATATAATAGTTTTTTTGTATTTTTTATATATATTTGATATTTAGTGATGATCATAAATTGTACTAGCTAGTTTGTTCTTTTATTTGATGGTATTTATTTAATTGATTGATTATAATAGACCACTTTTTTAAAAAAAAATGATTATGTAAAAATAATTGAAAGATAAGACAAATAATCACTGTAAACCCAATTCCAATAATCTAATTTATAAAAACAAACATCTTCGGTAGAAAGGAAATCAGCTACTTTACATGTTCAACTTCTTCTGGAGTAATTTTTTAAATTTTAATCCGTTTTATTTTAAGAATTATATATATATATATATATATATATCAAGGGTTCCGCTCCTAACAACTATATGGATGTTTGTTTCAAACTCCAATCCCATACGTTAAAGACGTTATATTTGATGTTGAAAATAATACATATTTAATGATTATCCTATCTAACAGTTTACGCTTTTAGATGACACTACAATAGTTAATAAAAGTTGGCCATTTGACAACAGAATAAAGATCATTTCTATAATTTTAGTAAGACCTGGCTGCAATGTTTTCCAAACTCGCTTCATAATTTATACTTCATTATTTTAAAGGGAAAGATTGTGTAGATCAAGTCAATACCCAACAATCTAGTCCAGATCATAATAAAAATAAAAAAAGAAGTCAGCCGTTTCACATTGCTCAATTTCTTGATTTAAATTTCTGACTTTGCTACAACTTTAATTTAAGGGCAAGAATTATATAAAAAGGCATGGGTCCGCTGCTAACAACCCTTTGCGTTTTGGTTTATCTAATGTCACTTTTATTAAAACATATAAAATATAAAAAAAAATAATAATACAATTAATAAAAAGAGAAAATTGATCGATTTTGTTGGTTCTTGAGTCTCCCCCCACAGTAGGGACATTTTGGAGATATTTAATTGGAGGGAGAAAAAAATAAAAAAAAAATAAAAAGAGGAAAGAAAGGGACATTGTGACCTTCAAAAATTGTTTTTATTAAACTATGTTGACGTCGAGCCTGTTGATGTGATAATTGCGAGTTATAGTATTGTTTGGTGATAGGTGATTTCAAATAAAAAATGAAGTCAAGGCGAGAATTTGATTCTCTGTCTCTAAGACAAATTTGTTTCGTACAGTGCTCACGATTTGAACGACAATTGTCTCTCAAGATAGAACGACTTTTCACGAGATAGGAGCACTTCAAATCTCGAGAAGGACGAATAAAAATTATTGAAACTCTTGAAACACGAAATAAGAGAGCTTTGGAAAGTATGCGCACTAGAATGCAAGAAAGTAAAAATGTTGATGGATGTGAATGAATGATTTTGGCAGAAGTGGGGCATATTTATAATATCCGAAAGGTTGTGGTCATTCAAGAAAGTGTTAATGGCACCTCTTAGATCAAACCAAGCCACCGGTTCGGTTGTGACCGAACCGGACCGACCCAGGTTTGCACCGGTTCGGCTATAACGGAGCCGGCCTGCACCGGCTCCGAACCGACCCGCAACCTGATCCATTTAACTTGGATTTGTTTTTGGTTCAACCCAAAATTTAATTCGGATTTGGCCCAAAAAGAATATGGTTTAATTAGCCCAAGCCCGGCCCGCCCACTACGCCAAGCCGAGCTGGCCGGACGGCGGCGCGCGTGTGGGCTTTAGCCCGAACCCACTTGGACCTAGGTCCTTACCCGTTTACACATTTGGATATCCCCAATGGACCCCAATCCTTTGTGAGTTTTTGGGCTTTATTAAGTGGCCAAATTCCCTTCATTTTTCTAATGTGGGATAACATTCTTAAATGCTTCCCAATCCTAGCTTCAACTATTTTAAGTGGCCAACTTTGACAATTAATTTTTCATTCACCCGAAATTGTATTCATTCGTGTGAATATACTATTCACACCTACTTTCGGAGTAGAACACATTAATGCCAAATTCAACTTGTAATCCACTTAAATAATTTCTCAATCTTGGTCCAAAACCAACATGCTAGGAATATAATTTTCTAACATATAGTGCATAATCGGGAAGGAAGATGGAAATTTGGTTGTTGGGGAGGGGAAGGCTCGGAAACATCTTCCGAGTTTTTATTATTACTAGCAATTGGGTACACTTAAAAATGAAATGTTATTTAACCATGATGAATTTAGATGACATAAAATCATAAATATCTATGAATGTTTTATATGAATATTCATATTGAATTATTTTTAATGTATTATTAAATTTATGTTGAATAAAGAATAATTAAAATAAGATGAGGAAAGAGATGAGGGAAAAACTAGAAACAAGATTAAAAACACCAAACATGACGTCTTCAATTGTATAATAGCTAGCAATCAGACATACTCGATGCTTGAAACAAAACAAATGCAATTTGATTGTATGATACAATTTCAATTTTATATACAGTTATAATACTCATTAAATTTCTAATATAAACAAATATTCATATATATATATATAATATTTTTTCATGTATTTATGAAATTTATAATAAAGTGGCAAAATAGGTTAGAATAAAATAAAGGTATAAAAATTTATTTTTAAAAGTGTGGGGAGTATCGTTAATAATTTGGACTCTGACAATGTATGTGCCTAGGTGGTGTGTGTACTATCCAAAAAAAAAACTTGCAAGATGCGTGGTGGAGCACGGCGGTCCTTGGTGGTTAAAGGTTGGCCCATGATTAATTGACCCAAATAATAATTCTAATTGCTCCATAATTTCTTCGTCTGTCGGGCTTTATTCTTTCTTTTGATTATCAATGGGCCTTAAACACTGCGGCCCCGCTTACTTCAACAGCTTAGACACGTTAACGGTGGTTTTCTGCCGTTTGGCTGGTTTATAGTTGTTTAAATTGATCCTCCAATTTGTAGAGTTTAAATAAGCCTCTCAATTGACTTCATGTGCGAAAATACTAAATAGGCCATAAGTTCATCTAATTTACGTTTAATGCCATTAAGAAATCCATTTCTTCATTCACTGGGTATTCTTCGGTCTCTGCAACTTGTTGGGCACATCAAGTGGGTCTTCTATCTCCCATCAAAAAAGGTTAGCTCTCTTCCCTAATTTCTTCTCATCTTTTCTCTTAATTTTTGATGGTGCTTGCTCCTTCCTTCGTTTGGGTTTTTTTTTTTAAAAAAAAAAAAAAATTGGAAAAAAACCCTATCTTCCCACTTTTTGATTTTAACTTTATTTATTTTGGTTTGGGTTGTAGTTGAACATAATTGAAATTGTAAAGTTGTTGAAGCAAATTGCCATGAGAGTCGTGGGAGATTTACGGGCAATGGAATTTCATGGCCAAGCTCTGTTTTGTGATAGTAGAGTCGGTTTTGTTGAAGGGCCGGGCAAAACGAGAAAAAGCTGATTTTCTGAAGTTTTAAAAAATTACAACAATAAACAATTTTGGTATTTTCGGACCATCAAATGGGTGTTTGACAATCAAGGTAAACAACAATTAACTTCATTTTAAACTATCATAAACCAACTGATAAGTCAAGGCCCATAAACAAAAGTTAGAAGTGCCAGCAAAGTAAACGAAACGAGCCCTCTGCACCAAGTGTTCATAATTTTCCAGAAAATTCATATAATTAGAGTTAACTAGCTTTTTTCACCTGATATAATTTACTATAAGATAGTCAAACGTGGAGAGGAGATGAGCATCACGGAAAATGAGAGTCCCAATCTAATTTAGCCAAACTCAATTAATTATATTTAGTTTTCAGAAATTGTAGTTCAAACTCAATTCGATTTAATCAGTGTTAATCATGTGGCGAATGTTTTACACTTGATATGTGATTGGTCACTCTCCTTAAACTATATATCATTCAAAAAACAAGTATTAATCACTCATCACATGATTAATTTTGATTTGGCCTAGCGGAGTTTGAACCAAAATTTTTCATGCCTAACATATATAACAACCAAGGATTCTAGCCAAAATTAGATTTGGTATTGCTATTCGATTAGGAAATTTTTTTCCCAAATTCAATTTGGCCAAACTCAATTGATGTAACAAGTATTGATATACTTGTTATGTGATTGTTCACTCTCTTTAAATTGTATATTAATGACAAGTATAAAACACTCACTAGTCACTACCTGATTAGTCCGGTGTGACCAAACCCGATGGGAAAGAATTTGACATCAATCACATAGAATGCGATCCACGCACCCCTATGCCACCGAGATGGCGGCGGCGGCGGTTGCATGACTACCGCCGCATACGCGGTGGCCATGAAAGAAACGGCCACCCAAACCACCTTGTGAGCTATATCGTCACCGTCCTCATCAGGGCTTTCCTCTTAAACGAATTGACGCTGACCAAGACGAGAACAACGCAAAGCGACACGAACAACGCGACGTTGCACACTACAAACACTCTAAAAGCTGTTTTCTCAGCAAATACAGAAATTCATACGAAAGGCTCGTCTTGGTGAACCCCGCCGGGAGGATTGATCCCCGCCGTATACGTGAACGTTGCTATCAATATCGCCACGGGCCACCAAGGTGATGCATGGTATCTCTAGTATTGTGCAACACATCTCTATACGTTTCCCGTGCCTTTTTTATTCGATCACTAGATGGTTTTTTCGCGCGCGTTTCTTCTGTGTCTCTCACTAATTAATCGTTCTCGACTTGTGTTATCGGACAAAATATTTCTAGATCCCAATAGACCCGATCACAGAATGAGAAGTAACACTTACACCAGCAAAACTGGAACTCTGCAATCAAATTCAATGACATATCAGCAATTTTGATCAAACTATATTGCACACTTTATATAACATGTTAGCATTAAATTAATTAAGTGAGACAACTCGAGTACATTTTTTAGTTGATGACAATGGAATACGTGTGTAGAAGACTTCTTCGGACGATGTTATTTAGGGTGGCAATATGAGTTCATATCACTCAGATTATTTTAGTTCTGATCCGCAAAATTAAAAATATTTTGAAGTATGTTTTTATTTGAAGCGTTGTTCTAAGTAGCTTCCAAAAAAAGTCTTTTTTTGGCTTCCGTCTTTTTTTAAAAGTTCATCCAAATATAATTTTTTTCATCAAATAAATGTTTTTTCCCATAAGAAAAAAAACCATCCAAACTAGCTGAATATTTAGTGAGCAAAACAATTTCTTGAGATAGGCTTTCAAGATTTTCTTTTTCTCATTTATCTCCCCAGTGGTCAGAAGCAAGCCCATTGTGCATTGGAAATGGGCTGAAGACAACTTGGGCCAGGCTTCACTTGATTACATAATCTCTGCCCAAATCCATATCCAAATGCTATCTGTGTATTCGACACCCACTGGAGCGAATTAAATATAAAAAGAGTTTTACAGGGATACATATAGGGAGGTCATTCTTTCAATTTACGAACACACAGTTCGAACACAAGACATTACTTGATTGATCCTGTTGTGATATGTAACAATGAATAAAGAACGGGATTAAGAAACTGAGATTGAGAATGCAGAATTGGGGGTGGGAGTGCAGAGAAGAAAAAAAGGTGAAGAGGGAACTGGAATTAGAATATCTGATGATCATTCCTTTTGATTAACAACTATTAAATACAAGGAAAAAAGCTGAAAAGCAACAAACAAATCAAAGAAGAATCTGAAATGGGAAATGTCCAGCTGCTGAGGGAAACGGCGCACTATCCTTCCTGACTTAGCCGTTAGAGTTGGTTAGAACTAATTAAATCCCAGCCCTTAGATGCAGTTGTTATTTGAGCGGTGGAGATCGAATTACGTGGCCCATTCTCCTTCTGCCAACAATTAAATGGAACGACGTCGTTTACGGCCACCCCTCTTTTAATTTTGCCCTCGATTCTACAGCTGTGATCGCACCTTAGCTTTTTAAACCAATGGTCCTCGTTTAAACTGGAGTTTGGCTTGATTATCATGACAGATCCATACCTCCAACCAGTTGAACCAATTAAAAATTAATTCTTAGCAAAGGAGAAAAAATTATACTTGAGATTTAGGTCAAGTTTGTTATTGTGATTAAATTATATATGTTTTTAATCAAACAAATTATATATGTGATTATATTAAAAAGTGAATATTATTATCCAATTTTGTTATGATTACTGATGGTAAAAATAAGTTAGGAAATTTTCTCCTTTAAACGAGCCGACAATGAACAAAAAAAATGGGCCCGACAATTAAAAAGTTCACTTATTATTAAAAATCTTCTGTTTTAGCATATTTAGACCTTTTCTTTTCGCCGTCTTCTTCTTCCTATTCTTTGTTTTTTTTTTTTTTTTTTTTTTCCCTCTCTTTTGATAGATTGAATTATTTGCTTGTGCAGGTTTAGATGTTGAAAGCAGTTTATTTGAATAGAATTAGAGATTTTTATTTGCTCCTTTTTTTAAATATAGAGACATCCTTAGAAAGTAGGGATACTTCATGTCATTGTATCAATATGATGGATAAAAAGGGATTACTAGTTGTACATGAGTTACACACGATAATCAAATCAGATGTTTGCAGTTTCAACAAGGTCCAGTTCTTTTAGGACTTGGACAGCCAAATTACATCAAGAACCGCAGAAATGGCTAGTAAGAAGCAGCTGAAAAATGCGAAGGCTATCGACACAGCCACGCGATCGCAGAAAATGTGCAACGGCTTGCAGAAATTCGGGAGAGCCGAATGGCGGATCCCTGTTCGGTTCAGGTTCGCAACACCTGATGCAGCCGATCCAGCACTCATCATAGCATATGCAAATACCTGCAAGAAAATTTGAGGTAGAATTACGATCATTTGCGAGGCAAAGATTGTATATTAACCTTATTTGATTAGAGAGATGCTGTATACAATACCCAATCCTGTGAGATTCTGTTCAAGCAGTGTTATATCTGGGATAATGTATAATACTGACATAGCCCTTTTTTAAGTTTTTGCAACTTGGATGCTATGAATTAATCGCACTGAGAATGTGAAGAGCTCCATTTCTGGTCTTGTATTTCTCTTTAACTAGCTAAAAAGATGGACGTAACGACTATAGAGTATGTTCTATCCCGAGGGACACTAATTCAGAATAGCAAATGTACCAAACAGCCATTGTGTTGAGACACCTGCTCGAGGACAACACGCAACTTGATTTGTAGAAAACATGTCCTAATTACTCCTTATACGCAACTCGTTGTATAGAGCGATGCAGAAAGAAAATATATATACATGTGTGTGTGTATATGTGTGTGCGCAGAGCGAAGTCTCCCCTGCTTTAGCAGTTAACGTAGCACGATTACATGATACTCCACACAACATCTATTTGACACCATCTTCATATGAGTCGCCTTTTCATCAATGTAAAATTGGCTCACGCGCTTGCCCCATGCGGTTTAGCAACAAGAAGTCAAAATCATTTCAACATTATATGCAATATATAGTCCCCATTTTACTATCTGGACTAGCATGCATAAACAAAATTTTCGCAAAACTGTTGCAAATACACAAGAATAAAGTTATCTCAACTATGCCCACCTTTATTTAAACCTACTAGCAATCTACTAATCACAATACAATGAGTAATCATCCAAAAGAATACCGACGGAAATAAAGATATCAGCAAACACAATATCATGAACAAGGACACACACACACACACACACACACATATATATATATATATATATATTTATTTGGTGAATGAAATCACTGTTTTCCATATCCATTACCTGATCTCCTGCGAAAACGAGCCATGCATGATTCCTTGAAGGAATGACGGGAGACTTTCTCAGCAGTTTCAACACATTGATAAGCAGTTGAAGCAACGAATGAACCGCGACAGCAGCTGAAACTCCGACCAGATACCTGAGAGATATATATCAGCACGAAATCGACATTACTCAACCACTCTTTGTTCATCCAAATCACGCTGCGTTACAAATTAGAATCTGGGACTCAAATTTGTTCATCCAAAGTCCAAACCACAGTGTCTCCATGTCAACTTATTTTCGGGATTAAAATTTATTCAACTATGTCCATATTTCATTTTGGGGTGAATTAATAGTGTTTTAGTAAGGGATGAAGCAAAGAATTGGTAATAGGGGTAGTCAACCCTGAAGATTATACAATATTTTCTACGTAACAGAAGTATTTTTAATATCTTATAATGATTCATGACAACACCATATACAAGAACAAGTATGTCAAAAAAAGAAAGGAAAAAAAATGCGTTCACGGGTGCTTGTTTTTATTCACTTTATGATGCCATAAATTACGGAATAACTATTTTCAAACTTTCTCCTTAAAACGACAAAAAAAAAAGAAAAAAGAAAAAAGAAACAGTAACAAAAGTAATTTACACTTTACTGCTATTCTGAAAACTGTGTCTAGCTGAGAAACGAATTAAGCAGATAAATTAACATCATAAATTGAGAGTGTAATATTAAAACAGCCAATCTGTACAAACACAAACACATTTAAAAGCCCTCCTTTTTTATCTCACGCACGAAAATAAATAACAAAGGCCCTTATTTGTTAAATTTCCACGATTTGGTGAATAATGTTAAGAAGGTGAAGGGCAAGAAAAGTATCTTGAGTATGGAGCCTTGTGCTTAATGGCATGTATCCTTTCTTTAGAGGCGCAGAGAGTGTAACGCATATTCGAATCCTCACAGTGTGTGTATGCGTATTATCAAAAAGTATTTAAAAAAGAAAAAGTATTTTGAAACAAAACTTACTCGAAGGAGTTAGAAAAAGACCACTTGGAGTATAGAGGTATGGTGAAGCCGTAGAAAGACATGGTAGAGGCCTGCTCCGCCGTGGCCATCACCGACACCGCCGTGACGCTGCACAACAGGCAGAGGAGCCGTACCACGCCATGCATGACGTCAGCTTTCCTGTGTGAAACCAATGGGCCGCTGCTCTCAGCCGCTATCTTTGTCTCCGGCAGCTGAATGCTCACCTCCGGTCCACTTGTCATTTTCTTTTCTTTTTTTTTATTGGATTATTTGTTCACTGGCTTGAAATGAAAACAGTGTGAAGAGTAATGTTTCTTGTTTGAAGGAGTAGAGGTGTTTAAAAAGGAATAGAGGGGGTGAGGGGTCAAAGAGGAATTGAGACTTCTTGGAGGGGCGTGCCCGTGAATTAATAGTACGCTGCAGTCGATACTGTTTTTCATTTTTCGAAAAAAAAAATGTGTATATATATATATATTATTTTGTCTTATAATTTATAAAAAGTTCTTGTTAATTTTTTTGATAAAGTTGTCCTATTCGTAGTTTTTAACATAATTAATGGCCGATCATTTCATTAAGATTATATATTGGCAATAAAAGATTACTAAATAGTAAATCTAGATAATTAGACTGAATGATGAGGAGCTTTCATTTTTCTTTTTATAGTTAACTAATTTAAGGTCGTCCTTCGGAATTTAATGCGTTGCGTGACATCACTGGATTCCTTTAACAATAAATACATACAACAGACTCCTCAGATATTAAAATATATATATACAATAAAGTAATGGTTGTAAAACAGAAAACACTTTCTTTCTTGGAAAATGCAGATCACTAAACCCAATTAATATATTAGAATATAAAACAAAAATATAGATTTAAATAAAACATTCAAGGAATTTATATATATATATATATATATATATCTATATACTATGGAACAGAAAGAGTTGGACAAAAAAACCCAAACTCTCAAGCTCCACTGGGTTCAATATTTGAAACAATCATTTTTTTACTTGGTTCGGATTTCCCAAAATCAACATTCAACAGCACGAATTTGTTGCCACCTGGGTGCTCTGAAATACAAATACCATATCTCCAGAGAGAGAGAGAGAGAGAGAGAGAGAGAGAAAAGAAGAGAGAACAGAAAGAAGAGAGATTGCTGCCAATTTCAATGTCAAAGATTCTGTATTCTCTTACGTCCTCATTACAAACGGCTAGCACCTCTTTATCTCCATAAGCTTCATAGGCAAAAGTGAGGCTCCAAGTTTAAAATCATATCTCCTATCAAGAAAATGATTTTGAACAGGATAATCGTCAACACCACCTCAAGCATCAACTGTGACAATATAAGGTCCTCCTGCGGATAACGACACATTTTTCATCCTCCCAAAAATGGAATTTAACGCATATACGCAAGGCAATAAATTGCAAGGAATGAAACTACTACAACATTCTCAGCTAGACACCAAACATCAAGTCCATAACTTTGGACACCACTGATTTCGCGGGTGTGGCCATGGTCCCAGCAGATTGTCGAGCTGTGGAACTGCCATTCTGGAGATAGTATGGATAAGGGGAGACTTTGAAACCATTCAACTCTGCATTTCTACTAGAAGGTGCCGGGGGTAATGTCATAAATCCTTGATTGTTGATTCTCTCATTCAGAGCCTGGCGCTGCATCGGATCCACAGGCTTCACTCCTATGATGAGAACTCCATTTATCAGTGTGCCATTTTTGCTGACTGCTTTTTGAGCATCAGATCGGTTCTGCACCAACAGTTTACTTCCATTAATTTCCATGCTTGGCGGTCATTCAAATCCAAAGCAAGTTGTATTGAGTGCGCACGAGAGCAGTTTAGGTAAATCCAGTAACCAAAACTTAGTGTTTATTTTATACACCAGTTCACAATAACTAATATGCTAAGCTAAACAGATAATCATTAACCCCACCCCCGCGCGGCCATAATTTTGGGAAACACTACCAGATTAATGACTCATGCAGTGAACCTGCTTATGCCACTAATTTCACAAGGACAAAATTCAACATGGCAGTCCCATGACGTAAAACAAACATGACAGCATTCTAAGAAGAACTGCATGAAAAATAAGTCCGCATAAAAAATGAAAAAAATACGAAAAACATCAGCTAGCATAGTAGGAAAAGAACCTGATATAAGATATGCATCCAGTTAGCTTCTCTTGGGCCAGGAACATGTTTCAGAATCATCCCACATTTTTCAAACTCCCGCAAAACAAGATTTGTGTCAGCTGGAGGAAACCTGGAGATGAAAGGAAATAAAATCACAAGTCCAAAACATCAATCAGGGATGATGAGATTAAATAAAAAGGTTAATAAAGCCATAACAGGCTAGTGCATGCAGTTGATGTCCTTCAAAAATATCAAAAGTGCAATCACTATGAATGCCAGAATTCCCGTTACACTGCATTTAATACTGGTACTAAATCTTTGGTACTCTATACAATCCAATTGAAAAACATAAAGATTCAACAGTACGTAAACAAAATAATGTAAAACCAATGGCTGCTAATTAACAGCTTTGAACTTGATGCACAGAGGAGCACAGAATAGCCTACTAATCAACTAATATTCTCATGCAAAGACAATATACACAAGCTACTTCAGGCCTCAGCAAAAGCCTTCACTGCTAAACAGTATTTAATAACAGACATGTATAACTCAATCCATGAACATCGGGTGGTTCAAAACAGCAGCTCACATCGTTCATCAGTCAAGTTTACTTCCAAAACATATAGAAGAACATAGGATGTCATATATTGTTATCATGAGTCAGTACCATTAGCTCTTATATCTATGATAAACGTTTTAGTAATTGCATAATTTTGTAACATCTCTTCACCACTCACTATATGATAGTCCAATATAAATGACACAAGCATAAGAAGAAGACAGAAAGATAGAAAAGAACCAAATGATACCCGTAGACAGTGACCCATTCTTCCTCATCCAAGTTCCCCACAGGTACCAAACTTTTCTTCACTTCAGGCCTTGCAACCTCCCTAGGTGGCGGCAGTGTTATTAAGGCACCAGGTTGAACCACACCTTCAACAGGAGAACCTTTTCCCTTATCATCTTGCTCTGCACTGCCACCACTCTTTGCAGGTGACCACCAGCTAGAACTCGCCATAGGGCTCTGTTGACTCTGCTGTTGTGGCTGCTTGCTTGTTCCAGCATATGAAGTGCTCACATCAGACTTGCTCTTAGGAGTCGAAAATTCCCTGCCCAAACTTTGCATTGGGGTTCTAGGATCTGATTTTACTTCAGGAGACAGTGGATAGTCTGGAATCCCTGATTCCGGAGAATGATCAAACCGGTCTTCAAGAGTAAAAACTGGCGGAGGAGGAAGATCAGAGTTGGCAAAATTTTCACGCCATAGAGCCGAAACAGCAGCTGCCTGTCCTGGGGTAGAGAATTTTCCCCCAGATCGCCGAGATGTCACAGGTGTTGCTAAATCTTGAAAGAATAGGGATTGCCGCCCAGACTTAGGGGTTCTATGGACATTTGTGCTCATTTCTCTTTATGTGTCCCTACATATACGAAATCATAATATTGTTAACTAGGCTTGAAAGAATTCTATGATAGAAGTATAGAACTACCATTACAAACCTCTAATCATAAACATGCTACCTCATGAAATTAACATATGCCAGGGAAACATTATACATCAAGCTATATCCTGCACTAAAAAATTAAAGCAGTCCCACAATTGCTTATCCCAGTTCACCACATCCATGTTTCTTATAGCAGGTTAAATCATTTTTGGGAGAAAAATTCATAATCTCCATCTAGAAAGCGAGATTACTCTTCTTACACCAAACCCATTACGAAAAATTCATAAACCCTCATACGTAAAATCTATTCAAGCGCATATACATAAAAATCTTGATAATGAGCTAAATTTCTTAACCTAATAAACATAAACATGCATACTGAGCTAAACCGAGCACGCTAACACATAGCAAACGGATACCCGATAACAAATTTAGCAACCAGCGTTCCGAGCGAGTAAATTCCCAACAACAAACGCTGGTAAACAAGGGAAATATCCAAACAATCAATATAAAATTATACGGCAATTGAAAATGAAATTACACAAACTGAGAAATACATAAACAGAAAATGGAGCACCTGAGATTGAGGTTTTGATTTCGCAGGGTTTTTAAGACACTAATTCCTCCAAAAATGCAGGGAGCAGAGCGGAGTAGAGAAACGAAAAAACCCTAATTTTATTTTAAAATTTTAATTTCGTTTTCTCCCCTTAAAGAGAAACGCGAGCGACACTCGCCGAAAAATTTTGAAATTTCGAAGGTTTGCTGTAATGACCGAGGTAACCTAAACTAATCATTAATTATTGTCCACCAGTACAGCGCAATGTGAGGGTGAGTTCGTCTTTTCGTGAAAAATGAGATTTGGTACGTAGTAGTAACCAACATTATTTTGCGTACCGTTGAAATGTGGTCTTGGGCTGTCGGGAATAAATTCAAATTGCAATCCATTTGGTAAGTTTTTGAACAAAACATCATAATATTTTTCGAAATTTTGAGAAAATTTATAGTTTTTCCATATAACTTCCCGCAATTTTCTTGTGACATTAATTAGTAGGAGAAGAATGAAAACAAGATAGGGATAAAAAAAAAAATTCAAATCTTATTGTATTTAGTGCACAGCAAAAACTAATGTGCAATAATTTTGTTATCCTCGAACTTAAATTTTGATAGTATTTATTACTGTATTTACAATCTACGTGAATGAAAGGATGCAAATTTTTTACTATAAATATTTAAAACTTTCACTTTAAAAAAAATCATTTTTTATATGTTCTGAATTTTTATAATTATCACTATCAAACTTTAAGTTAATTACTAAATCTTTGAAAAAATACATTCGTTGTTCGATTGATTTAGGGAGGCACAAACTACTTGGTCCTAGCTCCAAAAGCCCTGTATAATCCTCTCTCATGAAGCCCACTTACTTCTAAGACTAGGCATTTCATTTTTTAATTCGAAAACAGCCCACTTAGAAAAAAAACTTGGATTTCCTTAAGTCATTTTTAACATTATCTCGAGTGACTCAATTATATATTTGAAAATTTCGATTGAAATGTTCGATTCTAACTCATATCAGGCATTCGCAGATTCCACTATGCAACGACGCATCCCTATGATGCAAGAGAAACCCCTACTTGTGGTAGTGTAAATGAAATACTTATAAAAATGAAAGTAAGATGGTCAAATGAAGAATATGAAGAGCAGCTAAAACAGGTGTAGGGCATTATGTATAGCCCAAGAGGTAAAGTCGACCTTGTAGCCATGTGATCTTCCCCATATGGAATAACCTAAAATGAAATGAAGCAATTCCGCATATATGACTGACTGGTAACTAATCAGTGAATAAATTCCAACTAATCTTTTAACTTTGTGCAATTGTCTTCCTTGTTACCGTCACATGCTCAACATTTAAAATGTATCATTGGTGTTCATAATTAATCCTGTATTTTAGTATCTTTTCGTCAAAAAATAGTTGAAAATACAACAAAAATAAAGAATATGATGATCATTTTTCATAGTCATGGCAAAACATGACAAACACGACCACTAATTTTCATTATCTATTTGATCTTATGGCCCAATAGGCCACGTGAAGGCATTGTGAGTAATGTGATCCCTTTTTCTAAAGGATCCTTATCCATGTTAATGTGTATGTTAAAATTAATGAGTCTTCTCAAAAATACGACTCAAACTACGACTCTTAGAGCTAATGTATGAATTTTGGATAAATTTATCAAAATAATATATATATATATATATATATATATCAGATAAAATTGGTCAACCAGCATGGTGATATATAGCTGGGTCACAACTTTACAGAAACTTTAAATTAGAAAGAAATATATAAGATAGTGTCGAATTCGGTATTTCTTTTGTACCATACCTATTGAATTTCCTTTTTTTTTTTTTTCTAAATATATCGACTATCATCATTTAGATAATTGGACCAAAAGAATATATATATATATATATATATATATATATTTATATATATATTGTGATTTGGAAGTCCACATACTAGCTCACGTTTAACCTGTCAAGCTTGTCTCATAATATGATTTGACATCTTAACATAATTTCCAAACATTTTAAACATTCCCATCATACATGACTCTATCAATAAAGAACCACAAATTTCATATCCTTCAAGAACTCTACTTTTTACATGAAATAAATAATACACGTAAAAACATAGCTTAGGCAAAAAAAAGTAAGTTCACATACATATAATCATGCATCATAAAATAATAATAATAATAATAGAGGAGATGAAGAAAATGAGGTAGATGAGTGGGGGTGCAGACAAGAATAATTGGTATACGTTAGCAAATAACATGGAAAGATCCCTAGACAATAGACACACTGCCATCACTCATCAGCCATCCCTTTTGGCTTTCTTTGGATATATTATTGTCCCAATTACCATTCCAATATACCATCATCCTCCACATATCTGCATGTGCTTCTTCCCCCCACTCCACATGCATCGTCTCTGCATATATACCCCCCAACCCCACATGATCCTATACATACATATATATATATATATATATATATGTGTGTGTACTCTTTTGGAATTTCTCATGTACACATACATTGTACTTGCAAGTACTTGGTTTCATTGTGTGTATGTGTGTGTGTGTGTGTGTGGCATGCAATGTTGTGCATGTTGGAATGAAAAAGATGGCCAAGAATATAAATGTGTATATTAACACTTGCTGTATGATTGGTTGTGTGCGGCCAAACTGGATTTGGGTAAGAATTTTTCATATATATATATATATATATAACTAGCGTCTAGCATGATTTTCAACTCAACTCGATTGAATTAAAATTAATATTAAGCCACACAAGATTTGCTCGTATTTAGTGAAAGCTAATTTTATTAAGCTTCCCTTCTGATCAAAACAAACTTAAAAACAATTTCAAGTTGGCTTGATATTTATTTCAAATTAAATTTGAACGATATCTTATTGAATTCATCTCAATTCATTTTCATCCAGATTGACTACTTGAATGTGAAAAATTCATAATATATAAATTAAGTCAAATAATTCTAGGCTTTGAATTAATTTCTGAGAATTTATAAACTGAATTTGCTTATATATAAAGATTTTCCAAGTAAAATTATAAATAATATCAAAAAGTTGCTTCTTTTTATTTTTATTTTTCCCACTGGGATATCATAGTGGACCCCGTGGCATGGCAAATGTCTAGCACCGGGTAGACAGTTATATCCCCCCAGCATTACTCAAACCTTAGCTTAATTATTTTGATATTCCCGCACCAACATAGGACTTTAAACCATTAATTTTCAAACAATTATTTGACAAACCTAATTAACGGCCTTTAATTAATTATCTCTTTTCAAATTTCTAACCAATTTATCGAAAAATTGCCCCACGTCTGATTCGGACCGCACTTCCATGCAACTATACTTCGTACACAACACGATGTTCTTTAATTCTCTGTTACTCTACAAATCCTGTCTTAATTAATTAGATCAGTTAATCACTGAAATCCATGTTAGTGTTTACTTTTTGTTAGTCCAAGGTATTCATTATTAATCTCGATGTTTAATTGTAATTTAGTAAGCGTCAGTGTGTCAAAACACAAGATTAAAGAGAGGGAATCATATTTGTGTGATGTCTAGGAACGGAGTTGAAAATTTTAATTTCGAAGTGTGAGATGAACTTTTTCATAAAATATAAAGTATAAATTATTAGTTTTTGAAAAATAAAAGTTTGAATTTTAATAAAAGTATATACATTAAATAATCTTATACAAATTTTGAATTTTAATAAAAGTATATATATATATATATTACTCCCTTGTTTGAGCTCGAACTCAAGTTCATCGAACTTGAGCTTCTTTGGAAGCCAAGCTTGAGCCTTAATCAAGAGCTCGTAGATAGGTTCATGAGCCTTTTTTTTACTTTTTATCTTGCAATATATTAGTGAAAATATAAGTTGTACTAGTGCAATTATCAAAATTATATATAATATTTAGTATACATGCCCAAACTATTTATCATGATAATTAAATTTATAATATTTGCATATCAATTATTAAAATTCATATTAATCCAAATTTTATAACAAGTTCTATCAGATGTTAGCTCGATTTTGAGTTCAAGCTTGAATAGGCTTGATTATAAATGAGCCAATCTTAACCTCTAAATTTTTGTGAGAAGTTTGAGTTTAAACAAAAATTTATTAACTCGACAGATACTCGACTCATTTACAAACCAATTTGAGGCTAGATAACTGTCCTGCTAATAGCTCTATGTCTAGGGCTATGTGAAAGCATGACAACTTCCCCATTGTTCATAAATTCGATGGATTAAATTCTAGAAGTAATAAAAAAAACTAATTATTTTTAATAATTTTGAAAAAAATATATATTTGATGAAGCATTACTTTCTTGAACTAACAAGTCAAAACCCAAGAAACAATGGAAGAAAATGTAAAAGAACAAAAGGCACAAAGCAAATCTTTGGGTGAAGCAAACTTCTAGTGTAATACAGAGGCGATGATTCAAGAATGTCGCGCCTCATAAAAGATGTACGTAAAGGGAAAATCAACCCAAGGGTTTTATAACCACTTTATTCACAATAAAAAAATTTATTATTAAGCTTTGTGAAGCAATTTTTTTAATAAGTAACTTTGTGAAGTAATTTGGTGCCGATATATATATATATATATATTTATTTATTTATTTATAAACTGTAAACGATAAAAATATCTTATAAAATCTAAGCTTCACGTAATGAAGAAATTAATTAAAAGGTAATCAAGTAAAATATCTCTGTAGAAATTTATTTTATGATTACCATATTTGATAATAAATTCCACTTTTGGAAAATCAATTTCCATTGGTCAAATTCAGTTAAGCATATCAAAGTATATAACAAACACAAGATTTCCAGCTGTTAAATTGCTAAATCGCATCAAGTCAAACCTAACTTGAATTATGTTTTAACATCCAATCATGGTAGGAAAATGCAAATTATTAGAAACACAAAGCATATTTTCCTAACTTAAACCAAATATTTATGGATAATTCATTCCTAGAATCAATTCCAAGTTGAATATGATATGGATGAGATGCTATTCACTTTGTAGTATTTTTAGAAGTTGGATTGGATATGATAATATTATAATTTCACATTTTTAACATCTTTTAACATTATCATATTCAAATACAACAATTCAAAACATCAATTGGGTAACACCAATGCGGAAAATTCTAGTCCAAACTCAACTCGGTTGAATCCTACCAATCATATAGCAAGTGTTAATACACTTGCTACGTGATTGGTCACTCTCCTTAAATCGTACATCAATCATATAATAAGTGTAAACCACTTGTTGCATAATTAGTTTTGATATGATCGAACCAATACAAACAAAAAAAATTTATATTAATACCCAACTGAATGATATGAAATTTTCCGTGCAAAATCAAAAGGAATTGCCTAAAATGATGAAGTGAAGGACCATAATATTTGGCTAAGACCATGAGCCCCGCCATGTGCAAATTCCCAAACTTTCAAGAAAATACACACCCACACCGCCAACCCCCATGGCCCCAGAGCTCCTTGATAAAAGCTTTACTCCCATTCCCATGATTGCACCCCACTTTCCAGCTGATATTTCTTCATCTACACTTTGTTTTTCCCTTCCCAAAATATCTCGCTTCATCATCTTTACTTTCTCAACAAGCAAATCACATCAATTTCACCCCCACACTTTTTTCACCAAAGGTTGAGTCACTGCCACACAACATACCCAACACAAAATCTAGCAAAAATAAAAAAGGTAACACCCCCCCCAAAAAAAAGGAAATAAAAGATGAATTTGATATCAAAACTTAGAAAAACAAAATATGCATTACAACTTCTACAATTGAATTTGACCATTTTCTCCCTCCACTTCTATTTCAAAAATTCAAATTGTCTAAAGTAAACCATGGTGAAATTAGAAAAATTTGGGAAGTTAAGACTTTAGAACTAAAATTAGCAGGCCATGTGGGGGCACACACAAAAACCACTACATCATGTGCCTCAAATCCGGGCCGTTAACGCTACTACGATGATGAATCAGGAACTCATCACAGCCGTTGAAAATCGAGGCCTGGTTAATCACTTGCTGGTGCTGTTGGTGGTGTTGTCTTTGGAGTTCCTTTTGTCTCCGGAGCTCCAAGACCTTCCGGTGCGAATTCGAATGCTTAGCCGAAACGAAAGTCGGGCTGGCGGCGGGCCGATATTCGGGTACCAGCCGGCCCGACTTGTAGCGGACCCCACATGCGTTGCAGAGAGTTTTGGGGCCCATTGGGCCTGTTCTCCATTGTGGGGTCTTTTCTGATGCACAGTGGAGGCATTTCCGGCCAGGAGTTTCCGTTGGCTCTCTTTTCTTTGGCGGCGGCGGCGGCGCCGTTTTCTGGTTTGAGGTGGGGGAGAGGAGGAGGAGGCGCGAGGACCAGTCGCAAGGGGCTGCGCGTGAGCGCTTGCTGCGGGCTCTGCCGGGGACTGAGACTTCGGAGGGGAAAATTGGTGGAGGCGGCGAGTGGTTGGTGGTGGCGGAGGAAGAGGTGTCAGTGGCGGCGGTTTTGGCCGCGGCGGCCGCGGCTTTGGTGGTGGGGATGAAACGGAGGTCGTCGGTTGAGAATGATTCCTCCACGAAATTCGAAAGCCATTCCAGCTCCGCTAAATCATCGTACTGTTAATTAAGAAAAGAAAAAACTGTTAATTATACACAATTTAACAATTTAAATTTGAGAATTTCATAATTATGTAAATTAGCTTAAAACTTGGACCGTAATGCATTATTAATTATTAAATTCATTGCCCAAAAAACACCATTGAAATTAAAACTTCGCCAAATTTAGTAAAATTATAATAATAATAATAATAATAATAATAATAATAAAACACACACACACACACAAAATTGACACCAACAAAAAAATGCTCAAATTTTCAGAAAATTTACTTCGTCAATGACCAGTGAGTGCCTCACCTTCACTGTCGGTTAGATTTTTTTTTCCAAAAAAAAAAAGGAAAATTAAAATGCTCAACACATACCGGCGCACACGTTTCAAGGAGTTCCATGCAGAAATTACTCCCAAATAAATAAACAAATAAATTTAATATTAAAAAAATTACCGGAACACAGAGTTCGTCGCCGGAGAACTGCGAGTCATTAAAGCTGCGGCAGCTAACGTTACCGTTGAACTGGCCGTCTCCGCCGCCGGAAACCGACGAATTGCAGCTGTCAACCGCCGTGACGGTGGAGGAGTCGCCGGAATTCCCCTTCAAGCTGTCGAAAAACGCGTCGGTCATCGTCTCATCCTCTTTGGAAAAATCCAGCAAATCATCCACCGTAAAATGAACGCCATTATTGTTATTATTACCAAAATTTCCATTATCCCCCGATGAAAATTCAGCATAATCCCCGGCAAAATACTCCATTAATTACCAAATTCGACTCTCAGAAGAAGAAAAAGCAAAGCAGAGAGTAACGGTAGAGAGAAAAAAGGGTGCGAATTTTTGCACTTCTAAAACGAGTGTTTTTTGTGTTGAAAGTGATGGTGAGAAGTGGGGTGGGGTTCTTTATGAGTGAGAGGATGGGTAGAATTGGAATTTAATAAAATGTAGAGGTATAATTTTAAATTAGGTATCTATATTTATAATGGATGCATTATTTATCACTTCACTTGCTACTTCTGTAAAGTTAGTTGCTTGTCTTTCCTTTTCCTTTTGGGTATTTTTTTTTTTATATTTACTATTTACATTAATTTCATTGGACCAAATTTGTTTCTTATTATTTTTCATTTTTGTAGCTTTTCTTTTTTTTTTTTAACTCTTTTTCATATTTTCAGGATAATCAAGTAGAATCATGTGATCTAATACTAATTAGTTTCGTTAAAAAAATATATGAATCGACTGAAATAGAAGATACGAAAAACTAATTATTTAGTTTTACGCGAAATATAATCGTACAAGTAAAATTTGCCTCTTAAAAGGGCTTTATTGCCCAATTTGATATCTTTGTAGAGCTATAAACACTCAATTTAAGATTAAAAAGGGGTGGGGGGGGGGGGGGGGTAAAGAAAGTAAAATTGCATAACTATTTACTTTTATTTTTTGTATTTTTGTTGGGCAAGCACTTATAAAGCACATTGCTTCACATGAAAAAGCCACTACTTCCACTGACTTTGCTCTGCATAATAACAGTCCATATCTTTTTTATTTTTTAAAATTTTCTTTATCTGGGAATGCCCATTGGAAAGCCTCACCATTGGGATTCTCATTTTTCAGAAATCAGAAAAATATTTTTAATAAAACCTAAAAATATCTGAAAAAATAAAATAAAAATCTTTGTTACCTATGCTTCATTGATAAGGCCAAATTTATTGCAAATTTGCATCATACGAGTGCCATGTGCGACTATATATATTTTCTATTACAATCTTTGAAGGGCAGAAGAGTAAATTCAACACCAGTTTGATTAATAAAGGTAAAAACATGGGGTTAAATAATTTAGTAAAAATAGATTATTATTTAATGGTAAATAATGGGATTAATTTAATGTTAAAAAATTCAACCCTTTTCCCTTAAGAATCGATCTAGCAGGTTTTGTCGCCGTGACTCCACCATTAGTGTCCAAGTTTACAGCCGGATTCTCTCTCTCTCTAATTATTTTCCCCTCGGGAATAGTGTTATTTTGCCCCCACACCCCCCTTATTTTTATTTATTTCGTTTTGCACTCCAAATAAAGTTTTTTAATCCATTATTTGTACTTTCATTTTTGTTTTTTTTTATTTTTTTATTTTTTACGTCTATTAAACATGTTATTATATTCCTTAACCCACGTTTAAGCACGATGGTTACAGCTCGGACTTAATCTAAAGACGGACATGATTGTGCCACTTGTCATCCCATATGGTTTCAGAAATTTTAAAATTTTATTTTTTTTACTACTATGTAGGATTAAATTGTGGCTTAGAGTGATGGTGAAAATTTCAACTTTAAGTATCATTAAGTTTGTGATTATCTCACGTTAAAAGTGGAGTCGTTTTTTTGTTTTTTTGGTTAATGGGCTCTTTTGATTTTCAAGTTAATTAACAATAATACAGGTTCAAGTATGGATTATTATAGTAATGAACCTTTTTTCCTTTTTTCTTTTATTTAGGGTTTTAATTTTTGCATTCAAAGAGTGGTCGGCTTCATTTCACTTTCCATTTCATTATTTTTTTTTAATTTTATTTCTTAACAAACTTTAGTCGAAATAGATTCTGATCGGACCAAAACAAATCGCATAATAATATATTAACATACTTATCATATAACGAGTGTAAAACTCAATAAGACCAACCAATTATAAGACAAGTGAGCAGCACTCAATCATTTGACTAATTGAGTGCAAGTGAAGTTGATTTCGGCTATAAATTTTCTATTTCTTTATTATAAAAATCACCTGAAAATCAATTATTTTTTATGCAATTCGATTAGGTAATTAACTTGGATTTGATGATTCAATTGTTGTTAAATAAGTTTTCGAATATTTCAACTCATTTTCTTCGGTTTGTTACATTTCTTTGAAATGTATTTCTGGTGCAACAATATTATTGTTTCACCTAAATCAAAAGAAAAGCAAAATCAATAAAAAGTTAACATTTCGTTTGGTCTGATATAGCACTATGGCCTACTATTTGGTCAATTTTTATATCACATGGTTTTGTTGGTATCATGAGCCTTTCACAACAAAGGTGGCATTGGTACGAAATTCCCATGAACCATATGCTTCAATGTTTACACATAGTAATAGCCATCCAAGTAAAGAAAAAGAAAAAGAAAAAGAAAAAAAAAAACAACAACAACAACAACAAGAATAATAACAACGAATAATATGAAGAACGAGTTTTAGTTTTAACCAAGATGTTGGGACCAAGAGTAATATTTTACCCATGTTGGCATTACATATGTCAAAAAAGTTTGGCATTATTTGAAGAATTAAAACGTATTATGATATGACAATCAAAGAATATGAGACCATAGTGTGTGTATAAGGACTAGAGGAGGGGGTAGGTTGATACAGATAATTATCTCACGTCAATGTTATATAACATCATATTATATATATATATATATATATATACATATATTGAAAAAATATATTTTACTTCCTCCAAAACAATAAGATGGCTTTTTGTATTTGATGACAATTTAAATTAACTTTCAAAATTAAAATTCCTAGCTAAGTCGCTCAACGAATCGCCAACCCTAGTACTAAAATATCATGAGAGGTTCAAAGTACCTAATTTTTGGTGTGTTTTTATTAAAATGATCGAATTGACCAAATTAAAAAAAGTAAATTTTATTTTCTTTTTAATCTTTTTACATTTGTCCCTCTTCTCCCACCTTCCTAGCTTTTTCTCCCTTCATTTTTTTCCCAATTAAATTTTAACTCTAGTTAAATTTTTTAACATTTTATTTCGGATAATGAATTCAAACAACTATATGTGCATGTGTGGATAAATTAATTAATTAATTAATTAATTTTATCAATACATAAAAAATGAAATAAATATTTTTAATTTTTTATAAATTAAAATTATATATATGTATATATAAAATAAATTTTAAATGCGTACAATGAGCATGCTATCATACAGCTAGTATAGGCAATTGCCCCGTTTCCCCCATTAATGGAACTTTTATGTTTTTCGACTTCTTTTTCCTCCTGTAGTGTGCACTTCTCTTTAAACCTGGTTAATTTGTTTAAGCCCAAGCCATCAGTGCTAATCCCAGTATTACCTTCTTTCGACAAGCGGATAAACTTTGTATTTAATTTACAGCTAATTTCTAATCACTACTTCTCCAAGTCATTAGTGCTAATCCCACCCCGTTATTTTCTTTTTCTTTTTTAACTTTCCTCTTTTACTAATTATTATTATTATTATCAATTTATGTAGCCGTTAATCTTATTTTCTTTAACTTTCCGCTATTTTAGTATTTTTACTATTCACACTTTACCACTTATATTTGACCCAAAAAAAGAAAGTAAAGCCCCCCCCCCCCCCCACCGGGGTGTTAGATCTTTTCCAAAGGAATATCATATAAATAATTTCACTTTTATTTAATTTTTTCTTTAAAACAAGGTCCCTTCTAAATTTAGTTCATGGGGTCCAACTAAGCAGGTGACAAAGGTGAGGGGTCTGCCAGCAATCATGTGCTACAATTTTTATAGGGCGAATTACACTGACCACCCCTGAGGTTTGATTAATTTACGAAAATTTCTTACTTTTTAAAAAATTATCAAAAACTTCCTAAGGTTATATCAATATTACAAACTTATTTTAATTTTTGAAAATACCCCTTCCCTCTTTTTGGGTGATTTACACAGACCACCCCGAGATTAGGTTAATTTACAAGAAACCTACTGCGATTTCAAAAATTACCAAAAATCCCCTGAGGTTATATCAATATTACAACTAGCATCTACTTAGGTTGACTTATCAACAATATTAATTCTTTATTTTTCCCTTTATAATATTATTATCATAAAATTTTCATATAATAGATTTGAAAAAAAATGTGATTATTTATTCAAATAAATATTTTGAATTTAATACATTAAAAGTATCTACCAACACATCAAGTATGTCATATTATCGTTAATACAGAGTAAATTTTAAGAGAAATGAGTTAGAGTCCTCAAGCTAAATAAAGTTTTCAAGTGCATTATTTAATTTCAATTTTTTATTTCAATCAATGTTTATATTTCTCATTTCACATTATGGATATATACGATGCATATAATTATATTTTTCTCAAATATAAATTTAGCACATATTACGTATATTTGGTATAAATTCATAACATTGAATTCAGAATATTTATTTGAATATATAATCACATTTTTTTTACAAATCTATTATATAAAAATTTTATGATAGCAATATTACAGAGGGAAAAAAATTAATATTGTTGATAAGTCAACCTAAGTAGATGCTAGTTGTAATATTGGTATAACCTCAGGGGGATTTTGGTAATTTTTGAAACTAAAGGGGATTTCTCATAAATTATCCTAATCTCAGGGTGGTCAGTGTAAATCACTCAAAAAAATGAAAGGGGTATTTTCGAAAATTAAAATAAGTTTGTAATATGGATAGAACCTTAGGGGGTTTTTGGTAATTTTTGAAAAAGTAGGGGATTTTTTGTAAATTAATCAAGCCTCAGGGGTAATCAGTGTAAATTTTCCATTTTTATAAATGTCCAATTCATAACAAGCAAGATTTAATAATAATAATAATAATAATAATAATAATAATAATAATAATTCCTTACAAGCAAGGAGTATTGTGTGTGTGTGTGTGTAACTAAATTGATGAGCTTGGCCACAATCAAGATTAATCTCCTAATTAACATTCTAAATATCGAGGTTTCAAATTCAAGTTCCGCTAATTATTTTAATTTATTTGTTACAATTATGAATTTGCTAGATTGTTATTCTTTAAAATATTGTGTTAATTACTAATTGATTGTTAGTTATTGATAGATAAATTATGACGATACCACATTCTTATCCCACATTTGAATGAGTTTAAGGAGTTGATCAATTTACGCTACAAGTAATCTTTAATGATGAATCAATACATTATAAATTTTGAATATGTGACAGATTTTATTTATAATAGTTTTATTAGTAAATGTTTTGTCACTAAATATTTTAAAAATTATGTTTACATAATTACATTGAATTATATTTCTAATTTATAACAAATAATTTAAATTCGTGTAAAATCTTTCCATCACAAATTTTTCATTAGTTTATGAGGTGTTTTCTTGTAGTGTTATAAGTTACATTTTCTCTTCTACATTGCGAGGCTTCTTTTAATAAAAAAACAAACATCCACCACATTCAGGTGCAAGAAAATCTCTCATGGGGTTAAGCCTCCGTGTTTATTGATAGATTTGGATATCATTAGATGGCATCTTCCAAGAGAAAGAGTGGACATGTGCCTCTTCCAAAGCTCATAAATTGAACTGCATCTGAGTACTTATGATGATATCATACTATTGTCTCACCTTGAAATGACAATACTTCATAAAATTGGATCTTCATGATGGATGAGAGGTTTGGGCATCACCAAATTCAACTATTAATAAGTATTCTTGTGTTATCTTTCATCTCAAAGAAGAATATTATATGATTGCGTTTGATAGTAGTATAATGTTGTGTGTAATAGTAAAATCATTGAATAGATATACTATAAATTTGTTATCAATCCACCACATTAATATATGTGGTAACAAGTATTATTTCTTGATATATCCTTGAAACTATATTTGGTGGTATTTTTTTTCATATGGATTTGAAATAAATTACAAAAAGTCCTATCATATATATTTAATGGTAATAATAGTAAATTACAGTCCTTATCAATCCAATCCAAATCAAATGGATTACACATCCAACCACATAAATTGATGGATAAGAAATTGGGCCTATATATGCTTTATGATGGGCAAAAAAATGTCTATCAAATATAATTATAGATAGAATACATATTTAATCCCATGTACAAACTCCTACCAAATGCATTTAAGTGGTATGTATGTATAATTATGGTGTACTCCGTATGCATGTCGTATTTGGGTTGTCCCCGAAAGGCCAAACCAGCGGTGGTCAAAATTCGAATAGCTGGAGCCTTGAAATTGGAATCCCATTTCTGGACTCCAATCTAATTGATCCTCTCATTATTTAGTTTTTATTTATTTATTTCATTGATTTTTTAGGGCCTCTTCTTCTTTGATGTTCCCACACGTGCGTCAACACTCCTGCATGTCTACTACAACGTGGTCGCACGTGTATGGAGGTCACGTGGATGGCAAGCCAACGTGCCTCTTGCCTTAATACGTGGTATTTGGGCATTACTGGATTCTCTTGAAAATGTCGTGTTTATCAACAATTATTTGATTATACTCGAACAAATCATATATAAAATTGAAAAGATTCTTTATTATAAATCAAAGAAAATTGCAATTCTCTTTTCATAGAAGATGTTTCTTCTTAATTATGCTATTTTAGTATGTTACGTCCGTGATCTTCCAAGAAATTAATTGAAAGATGGTTAATTTTATCCGCAGTATTATATATACATATATATATATATAATTCAAAAAACTTGAAATTAACTATCAAAATAAACGCATATATAGATAATCTCATTTAATTCTATTTTTTCATGTATGAAATTCAATTAATTTTTATATAAATTTAAATAAGTATACTTGTGATTGTGTTTATCCAAAAGAATCCAACAATTATCGAATATTTGGAGCAAGATGAATTAAAATTTGAGTCAAATTAAATAAAATAAAAATTAATATTTTATTTATAATATCTATCATTTACTTTAATAATAAGTAAAAATTTTGATTCTACCTAAAATTTTAAGAACTTCCATATCTTAATTACACCAAAATTAGCATTGAAATTAAACATATTAATCTATTATTATATAATTTTTTAAAAACATTTATTCTTTGAATTTATGTTATAAAAAAGTAATTTATTTTTATCAAATTATTTTTTATATTAAAAATTGAAGGAGATATATACATAAAGATGTTTTTTCCCCGTGCCAATTACTATTATATTTTACTTCAGTTCATTTTTAATTCTTTCTATTTTTCCTCACCATAATTCATGGTCCAAACGCAACATTAAAAAGTTGTTTGCAATAGTTTTTTGAAAAAATTTTTACTCGAATTTGGTTTAGTCGAATCCAACAAATTATCTGGAAAGTATATTATTTTTTTCTAAATTATTATTGATTTGGTCGACACAATTTTATTTTATTTTTTTTATGTGGGGGGTTGGCTCTTTTAGTCCACTAAATTTAAGTTGAATGAGGGCATTTTCGTTGATCTACTTTTAATTTCTCTTCACTTAAAACTGGAAAACACTAGAATTCAAAAACGGTGAATCCCCAACTACAATATCTCTTTCTCACGTCTCAATAATTTTTATCAAACACTCCCAATTTATATATTTTCAACAACTTCAATTTTTTTTTTTGAACCCCCTTTACTATTCTACTGTTTTGTGGTCAAAAAGTGAAATATATCTTCCTCATTTAATAAAACGAGCATATGACCATGAATGAACTATAAATGAATAGTGAAATCAGAAGTTATCAAATATATGAGAGTGTTTGCAAACGCTATATAAAAGTGTTTTTTCTGTTCCAATTGGAAAAAAGAAAAAATTATCAATAGAAGTACGAAGAAAGATTAACCTTGACAACACAGATTGGAGAATTGATTTTTTTTCCACCTAGTCATATCTGAGTTATCATGGATCTTAAAGAAATGCATCACGAGATGGAGATCTACAACTAGAACATGAATAAATCAGAAACTACAGGGAAGGAATACGAATGGGGCAGGCCGTGCTTTGGCCATTTTTCCGAGCTCGAACTCTTGATGTGCCAGGCGAAATAAAACTTGAACCAACTCGAACAAAGTGTTCAAGCTTGGCTCAACTCTTTTGGCTTAAATTTATGAATAAATCATGGCTCAAGCTTGAATTCAAAAATTTTAATTCTTTTACTATGTATAAGCTCTAGGTTCAAGCTAATTAGTATAGTATTTATATTTACATAAAATTATATACATAGGCAAATAAATGTGTATATATAGGTTCAAGCTATTTAGTATAGTGTTTATGCAAATAAATGTGTATATACAGGTTCAAGCTATTTAGTATAGTGTTTATATTTACATATAATTATACATATAGGCAAATAAATGTGTGCGTGTGTGTTCTAGCGAACCGGCCAAGAATTGTATGGCTCGAAGCTTATACGAATCAAACTCAAACCCGACTTTTCTACCAAATTGGCTTGTTATATTTCGATTTCTTCAAAATCAGTCCCAGATTTTCATGGCATAGAAATATACGAGAAAAACAGCTGCAGTTCACTAACGAGAATTAACTATGTCCAGCAACAGCAACAACAACAGCAAAATTTATGTCCAATTGAACCATTATTAGAATGGATGACAAAAATAAACGGTTAGTTCAAGTAAGTTCACTAACGAGAATTAACCATGTCCAGCAACAGCAACAGCAACAACAGCAAAATTTATGTCCAATTGAACCATTATTAGAATGGATGACAAAAATAAACGGTTAGTTCAAGTAACATAACTCCACCACAATCAGTCAGAGAGGATTCTCAGTCGAGGGTCCTAAAATGTGTAAGAAAAGAAGCGAAAAAAGCGAAGAATTTGGAAGAAAACAATAAAAGATCCATCAGTTGTGCGACTCAACGGTGGTCACCTGCTGCCATTCTCCATCTACCGTATATTTGGAAGAAACCATTAAAAGATCCACTAGTTTTATGATTCAACTGCGGTCACCTGCTGCCATTCTCCATCTACTGCTTCTTTCCACAGGGTTACATTGTTTCTCCCATCAGCCACAGCAAGAATATTTCCAGTAAGCGACCACGAGACCCTCCAAACAGGAGCTCCGAAATCCTTCAAAACTTTACCATCCCATTGATCGCCTTCCTTGAGCGCGCTCCATATAATTACTTTTCCATCTTGAGATGCACTTGCAATGGTGGACTTTGGAAGTCCCAGGTTCGGTGCCCAGGCGACATCCCTCACCCAATCAGTATGCATATGAAGAGCAGGGAAGCAATCCATCCTCCAAGTTCCATTATCGAACTTCCACACTTTCACAGTATTATCACAGCCACCCGATGCTAGCTTCTGGACAGGATCGAGTATACCTGACCCCACAAGTGCACCGGAAGCCGTTGATGGGGCCCACGAGACGGAGGTAACACCAACTGGATGAGCTTGGTCTATTTGTGATTTGTCCCATCCACCGTCCGCTCTTGCAGCGAAGACCGAGATGTTACCATCTGATGATCCACATGCCAGACAAAGGCCTAGTTCATGAGGAGCCCAAGAAATGGAATTGACAGATGCTTTATGTTCATCAAAAACGTGGGCCTGGATCCACTCATTTTGATTGCCCTCTTTCCAGAGTATAACTTTTCCATCATATGAGCAGGAAGCAAGGAGCGAACCGAACTTAGGATGGGCCCATGCGACTTGCCACACAGGTCCTTGATGACCAGTTAAGGTTGCAAGAGGCTGGGATCCTGAGTTGCTGACTCCGATGATTTTAATAGTGTTGTCTGAAGATGCTGTAGCGAGACGTTTACCATAATAATCCATGACCACATCATGAACAACATCTTGGTGACCAGTTTCGATCTTTTGCGCAGGCATGATTGGTTTCCGAACAAATACGGAGGACACACTGCTCCTTCAAATTAGATAGTTTGGCCTCTTTTGCTCCCAAGAGGCTTCAGTTCCCCTGTTGCCAATAGTTTGAACAAACATGAACCAGAAAAATTGTTCATTTTAAATCAAATCACTCAGCTAGCGGTGATTTTTTTAAAAAATAAAAAATAAGAAAAGATAAAGCGTATACACACAGAGACACACACAAAAGCCCCTACCCCTTGTTCGCAATTGAAGTGCAAAAAGGAATGAATGTGGAAATAAAAGGCCACAGTATAAATCTATGTTTACCATTGAGCAGAGGACAGATAAACTGCACAGTGTAATATATCTGACTGGCAATAGATACACATGGACATAAAAGGTTGATGGTAATCCATTTATATCATTCAGCACATAAAGGGGATGCTCAGAGATCATGCCTGATAAAAGCAAAGATCGTGTATAAAATTAACACATTAGATGCAAACAAGAAAATTACAAAACCGTTTCATTTCGAAGGAGTAACAAGCACGGTATGAAATTAGATAGTGACATCCACAAGGCTAAAAAGATTGAGATTAACTTAATGAAAATGGCATCCCTGATTAAGAAGAAACTTTCTAATGGTTGCATACATTTAAAAGACTTAGTTATAACAGTAAAAGACCAAAAACACGAAAAAGAAGCATAACTTCTACATCCACAATGAAACTGCCTCAAAAAGAATGTTATGCCGATTTCCTTTTATTTGTCCATCCGTATATAGGTTGTCATGCTAACAACTGAACCCAAGAAAAGAGCCAAAAAGAAGACATTTTCTCATATTTGGTTGTGACAAAACACGAGCATGATGTTTTTAAAAACAAAATCACTACTGAAGGAAGATATACAAGAATAGCAAACCTTTTCCTTTTAATATTCATTGTATACAAACCACAAACAGAATTTCAGGAGAAGTTTTTATTGGAGCCTCGATTTACACTTTTCACTTTTCACTTTCCCCGGTAACTCCAGGATACTACTATACGTATATACATAAATATGATTAGTCTGACAAGACACATTTCCCACTTTGAATTCAAACAAAATAACAAAACGAGATTGTCAAAAGGGCTAAAAGCTACTTTTTTCATTTAAAAGAAAGAAAAAACACACACACACACAACAACAACAACAACAACAGATTTGCAGAAAGAATATCAAAAAAACAAGAGAAACAAAAATTGCACACAACTGAAACGTAATCCAGCAGACACCATTGATTCCATTAATTCAACTACAACTAGCATTATCGATTACCGGACGAAAAACCAAATTCACGTCTAAATTTTGATCAGAACAAGGAGATCACCGATTAAAAGAGTAGAATTTCAAATCACATTATTCTAATTAATTCAAAAATAAAAATCAGCGAAATAAATTTGGTATCGAAAAGGCTAAAGAAAGGACTGACCTGAGAAACAAGAAGAGCAGTCGTTGAAAATTGGAAACGTCTATTGTACGAGCTCCCAGTTAAGTCTACCGATGCTTGTTTTATACAGAGCTGAATACTGTAAAACGACGCCGTCGCGCTTGTAGGCTAAAATTGCGATTGTCCATCACTTGGGCCTCTTATGAAATGATCAAAATAATTCACAATGGGCTCATTCTTGTAAGCCCATCTACAATTGTTTCCTTTAATTTATCTTGGTAGAAATATTTTAGAAAAAAAAGTATATTATGGAGAATAAAAATATATTTGCTTTTATTGTAGTGTGTTTATGTTTTAGGAATTAGAAAATATAGCCTAAAATTTTCTATGTTGTCATCTTCTTCTTCTGTTTTTTTTTTTGTGGCCCCCTAAGATTACTGATGAGCCATGGATTTGATCACACGCCCGGCCACTGTACAGATACAGATACTGTCCCTCATGCGCCCATTAAGACCTTTCGATCAGGACGAGGGGTTTTGACAAAACGCGTCTGTACCATGAAGAGTACGTCCCTGCCCATTTAAGGACTCAAGCGCCTTGACTCACAAGCGATGTGGGACAATTTCCAGCCTCATCAAATTGGGATTGTTAACTATCCTACATTGACAAAATACTGAATGTGGCTTACCTTATAAAAACTTTGACAACCCCCACATCATAAATTAGTTTTTTGGGTTGAATTAAACCTAAATCTTTAATACTACTACATACTCTCCCTCATCATTTTGTGAACGTAATGAACGTAATGTCACATGGATAGGAGTTGTTTGCATTTTAAACATATACAGATTACAATTGAATTGAATATGACCATTGATCCACATAAAAAAAAAAAAAAAAGATACAAATATTTTAGTATGTGCACATCACAATTTTAAATACTTTAATCGTGTTTTTCCCTTAATCTTTTATGACCTTCCACTCCGATATATTTCATATTAATGTACAGGAAGATAGATCACCTCTCTATTACATCTCAAATTTTTTTGGACCACCGTATCTCTCTTGTAATTGATAATTAAAAGTTACACCCTCTTTATTAATTTTGAAATTTTCTTATCCCTTAATCATAATTTTTTTTTTCAAAATGATTCTCTCTTTGTTAATTTTAAAACCTTGTAATCCCTTAATGATCATAATTTTTCCAAATATTTATATGCTTGGTAATTGATGAGCCATGGATTTGATCACACGCCCGGCCACTGTACAGATACTGTCCCTCCTGCGCCCATTAAGACCTTCCGATCAGGACGGGGGGTTTTGACAAAATGCGTCTGTACCATGAAGAGTACGCCCTGCCCATTTAAGGACTCAAGCGCCTCGACTCACAAGCGATGTGGGACAATTTCCAGCCTCATCATAAGCCCCCCAGTCGAGGGGCTTGAGGACCTTCGGTTCCCACAGACGGCGCCATATGATGAACCCGTATCCGATCTCCACCCGGTAGCCTCACCCGTGAGGTACATATCCGATCTCCACCCGGTGGCCTCACCCGTGAGGTATTGTCCCTCCTGCGACCATTAAGACCATCCGATCAGGCCGGGGGTTTTGCCTTTAAAAGGCGCCTCACTAAGTGGGAGAGGACTTGGCTCTTATAAGGAGCTCAAACGCCTCGTCTCCACTCGATGTGGGACGAATTATGACCGCATCATAAGCCCCCCCAGACGAGGGGCTTGAGAACCATTCGGTCCCCACAGACGGCGCCATATGATGAACCATGGATTTGATCACCCGACGGGTGGTCTCACCCGTGAGGTATTGTCCCTCCTGCGACCATTAAGACCATCCGATCAGGCCGGGGGGTTTTGCCCTTTAAAAGGCGCCTCACTAAGTGGGAGATGACCTGACACTTATAAGGTACTCAAGCGTCTCGTTTCCACTCGATGTGGGACGGATTACAGCATCATCACAATTGTCTTTGATTTCAAATTAAATACCAACGTCACCTCCAATGTGTTGAACCCTTTTGATCGCCTTATTAACTTGCTACATATTCCTCAAATTATGATCTACCATAACATGTTCCCAATTGGTAATATATTGAAACAGGTAACTCTAGAAAGAGTTAATGGCATGGTAAGTTAAGAATACGCTATACCCCTTTCGAGTAGCCTCTTTATTTGGTGACTTAAGTTTGACCAAAATGTTATTGTGGAGTGCAAGTAACAACTATCATAAATGAGGTAATGTTCTAAGACTTTAAAAAGTTTTCAAACGTTGCGTGGTACTTAGGCGTTGTACGTTCAGAATAAAAGGTTGTTAGAAATTTAGTCTGGACGAAACTAAGTCCCACTCTCTGTAACTCAATTTGGTCAGTTAAGATCAAATATATAAGAAGTTACAATGTTCAAAAAAATCAAGATAATAATCGTCCCAAAAGAAGCCAGACATTTTTCCTTAGTTTTAAGTCATAATAGCTACGCGGCTATGCAATTCTTGATCGGAAATTATTTCATGTATCGGGTTTTGAAACTCACACAATGATAAAAATAATTATTTGTCCCCTCCCTGAACAAAAAAAAAAAATAAAATCCCTCAAAAGAGGCAAAAAATCATATCTGTTGAATTAATATTTTTCATTAGTTTCAGATATATTGATTATAAAATACACATTACCACTAGCCAAACATAATTAATTATTCTAAATCAAAACAGAAAAAAAAAACTACTGAAATAGATTCATATGATAAGACCTATTTTATGAATTGCAGAATTTGAAAACTTCACCATTAAAAAAAAATCCATAAATATTCCTAACCTAAAAATGGGATTTGAAACTTAAAATGGAATTAATGGGATTTTGCTGATTGTGGTGGAGATACAAAGGTATGTTAAAATGATAGTTGTCATATCAAATCATTCAAATGCACAATTATTCACTGTTGTGTTGGGGGGAAATTTCTTTCTTTAATATTTTTTTAAATGAAAAAAAAATTATATTTGAGCATTTCCACTAATGATCATGCACCCTGCCTCTAAGAACACGGGCAGTATCAATAGAAATTTAAATTTTGACAAAATGTATGTATATTAATGATGTTTGCGTATTATAAAATATGTATATATTTATATATATATATATATATAGAGAGAGAGAGAGAGAGAGAGAGAGAGAGAGAGAGAGAGAGGGAGGAAGGGGGAGAGGGAGATGTGATGGGTAGTGGCGATTGACAGCGGATGACGAGAGAATAGGCTATAAGCATGGGCGTGGGACTTTCGGCTATTTATTTCACATTACTGTCAGCGCTACGGGCATGAATCATTGCATATTTCTGCAAATGACAAATCTACCATATCCAGATCAATTAATAATCCTAGGTTAGGGTCTACTTATAGTTTCATTCATTACAAGTTTGGTATTTTTAGATGCAAGGTGATTTATTGCATAATAAATGCCTTATTAACCTATTTATCTTGTAAATTTTGATTTATTTATTTTCTCTTTGTTTCTAATTTTATAATTCATGAAATTATATACAGTTAATCTATCAAATTTAAATTTGCTTTATTCAATAAATTATTTCATGAATTAATGTATCAAGTGAAGATAAAACAAATTAATCTTATGATGGTTTAGGTGAAATCAAACAAATATGCTTGTATTTCGTACGTTGATCAAGATCCTACGTGTACGCGTACACATACATCGCACATCAGCCAACCACTAAGATTTGAAAAATATATGATGATGATGATGACAGGTGAGGTAGATTATCCATCACCTCCCTCCTCCCACCATCCACTATCCATCTCATCATCCTCATTCCTCAACATATCACATTTCAATTAATGTCACCTATATCTCTTAATGTCGTGCATGTTAGTGTGTTATGCCATATCCACCAAACATACATGCATATCGAAAATTCTTCTATAAACTCGGTCTATTTAGGTTCTACAAATGGACCAAATAATTTAGATTATATTATATTTTATATATTAATATTTTTTAATAAATTAATAATATAACACAATTTACATTATTTAGTGTATGTGTGCGATATAAATCGAGTATATAGAATAATTTATCCGTGCATACAACACGTTTAATGAATTTAAAATTTCTTTACAACGAAATAATCACAACTATATACAAATCATGTGGCTTATTTACCTACGGAACATTTATTTTCATGTCTTTCAATTTAAAATTTATATATATATCTTTCCGTTCGTGTTCCATTTTTATTTTTTAATGATCAAGTACATATGAATTGTTGCATAAGGATTTTAAATTGAGTCGTGCAATTATAACATTATAGATATATTTGATAACGAATTTCGCACATGAAATATTTAATACCTTAAATGGGTGGATCTCATATTTTGGTATTTCGTAAGTGTATTTGTTTTGGTATAATAATTTTCTTAAGTAAAATTCTTTAAAAATGTGCATGTTTGATTTGTGCGTAGAATATTGTATTGAGGATGAAAATTTTGATTTTGTCCTCATAGAATGCTATTTTTTAGTAATTTCACATGTCAATTTTAGGGATAAGATGGACAATATACAAAAGCCGATTGAAATGCATAATTTGAAATATCAAAAGCTCACCTCCTATGTGAGATTGTTATATCGTATTATATGACATTTCTAATACAAACCGGATTACAATTGATCGGCTCATAAGAAATTCGACGAGAAATCAAATGCTCTCAAAGATACATTTTAAGGGGTTCAAATACCTTATAAACATGTATCAAAAATATCCTACGTATAAAACACTTATCAATTATAGAAAAATATTACTAATACAAGAGAAAAAATTACTATTCAATAAATAAATATCCACATTTGTCAAATTTGTACCATCGAAATAAATACAATATCTGAAAATCCAAACATACAAATATAGATTCAAAAATTTATAAGGATTATGTTTCAGTCGTCACCTGAATATATATATATATATATATATCGTAATCTATTCATTGTTGCTGTTGTTGTTTTTGTTTTTGTTTTTGTTTTTGTTTTTTTGTTTTTTAATCTGGAGTCATCCTATATTTCTTCGACCATAAATAATTATGCATAAGTATTCTAGTTCTCTGATTTTTTTTCACAAGAAAGAACGAAAAAACAAAAACTATCAAATGAATGCCTAAAAGATGCTGGGTTTATGATTATAAGTTTGTCCTGTGTTTTGTAACTATATAAATTGAAAACGTGCATTTTTATCTCGAGTTTTTACCAGCCCAGTTATGATGCAACAAACCAAATACTAGTTGTTTTATTACAAAATTTTATATAGCAAAACGTATTTGGACCTGCAATGAAATGTTACAGTAAAATTTTAAGATAATTAAAAACGTTATATCTTAACCAGTGTCGTTAAATTAATAGGATCACAATATCTATTTATAATAATATTTATATTGCTTCAATTATAAATATCACAATATCTGTTTATAGTAACAATTTATATTGTCTCGATTGAACATTATTTCAACAATAGATTTTTTTTTTTCCGAAAAAGTTACAGGATTAAAATTCTTAAGCCACATTATGAATGCATTCCGACCTTTTAAAAAAATTATATATCAAAAAGTGGAGGGTATAAAGTAAAATTTAAATAATAAAATCATCAACCCCATAAAAAATTAAAAATGAAAAAGCACATAATAAATTTGAGGGAGACGGGTAACTAATAAAAAGGTGAGGGGATGAGTAAAATCGAGGAGGCGCATGCAAAGCCCTCATCATAGTGTCCTCTGCTCCCCCACACAAAATCCCCCCATGCCTCCCTCCCTCCCTCTCTCTCTCTCTCTCTCTGCTCTTCATATTCATTTTATGCCATTTTTCATTCCGCCAATTTACACTCATGCCACTATTCTCTTTTCTTATTACAAATGTCGGACTGATAACCATGGTCATTGGGGTATATTTCCATTTTTCGTTGGCAAAATATTTGGGAGAGATTTATAAAATTTAAATGGATCTTGCATTCAAAATGTATCAAAAAGCCAATAATTTCATGCTCGACAAGTATCTGTTGAGTTCATAAACTTTTCCAAAATATCTTGCATTATGAATTCAAAAAATATTTACTAATTTTATAGGCAAAAAAACTATAAATAGAATAACTAGTCTGGAGCTCACATAATAAGAAAAAATAATATTATTAATAAAATTTAAAAGTAACAATATAAAAATTATCACCAATTATTCTATTAAGTAACAATAATTTCTATCTTATCACTAAATGAGTTTTTATGGTGACAACAATTTTATATGGTCACAATATCATTCAATAGTGACAAGAATTCATATTTTAATTATTACCATTAACTATTAATGACACACATACAGTGACAGTTTGGTTACAACAAAAATTACCCTTAGAATTTTGTGATAAGATTCTATTGTTATTAAGTTGTCATAATATGTGTGTCACTAATTATTAATTTTGTACTATATTGTCACCTTTTTACATTATGTCGCCACTATTAACATCGTGTAAACTATGTTTCGCGACAATATAAATTTATCGTCACTAAATGTATATAATTAATGACAAATTTTTCACTATTATTTATTATATTGTCACAAATTTACTCATTTTTTTGTAGCATTATATATATATATATATATTATTTTAACGCCTCGTTTACTTTGGTAGCTAACATTAGTTAACCAACGTAAACCTCCATAAACCCACGTTTACTACACATGTCAGGCTACCCGTGTTTAGATGCAAAATCCGTGAAATTGCCAGTTAACTCTTGTTAAAATAGACGTTCCAATTCGGCGAGTTAAATTAAACCATTCAATTGACAAGGATTGTGAAATTACCACAATGACCGTAAAATTGATTTTAATTACAACATAATGCCATGGGTGTTTATTTACTTTCCCTTGGGATTCACGAAGACTCCCCCCCCCCCCTCCTCAATGGCGGCATTTAGGTGAGTATCATCCATGTTGATTTTGTTTTCATCTTTGAATTCCGAAAAAGTGGAACTAAACCCACAAATTGAACAGCGAGCCTTCACTTTGAACAACGCTTCTCCCAAAACCTGTCAGTTGTCACACCACCACTCCCAAGAACCATCAAAACACCACCACCAACGCTCATGACGACAACCACGCAACGCCTCCTCCATCTCTGCCATGTTTTGCCGCGACATCCATAACCCCTCAATCACTTCTCCTTATCCTCTCTTAGTTCAAGGAGAAAATACATGGGTAGAAAATCGGCACCGGTGCACTGTCCCCCAGCTGTAAGTACAGAGGTTGAGGAAATGTTATTTGCGAATTAGTGGGGCAAAATTATAAAATGAGAGATTAAACTAAAATTGGGTCACAACCTAAACAAGTAATCATGGGTATTTGAGTCTAAGTACAAACTTAGAACAACCCAAATAAACAAGTAATTTGGGTTAACAAAAATCAATCTAAACCAACTAATTAACCTTTTTTCGGGCCAAACTGAGTCAACACTAACAAGTGAAGTAAATGAGACATAAAAGATAATGATAGAGCATATTTCAAACAATCATATCAATAATCAAAGTAAAATGTAACTATTTAATCATTTATAATCAATTATCAATTTACAAAGAGCCACTAAATTACACAACGGAATAAATTATTATATAATAGGAAAAGCTACACATGCATGAAATCGAATAAGTAGTCAAGACTTTCTATTTTTACCACCAAACTAAGGAATTTTGATGAGCTTAAATTTGAAAAAATCAGCCTTATCCGACCAATTTTTAATACATTTTATGAGCCATCTAAATAGTAAAAGTAGTTGTATCTTATATTACAATATAATATTTTGATGGTTTAATTTTAGGGAAAATTGTAGATAACCTCCATCTGATTTCGAAATAGTGTTGAAAATCCCTTTATAGTTTAAAAATATGTGAAATCTCCCCCATGTTTTCTGAAACCCTGCACCAAATCCCTTTCCATCTAGAGTTAACGGAAAGTACGCTATATGCGTTTGGTCTGCGAAGTTAGAACGTTTTTCACTTTTAAATATAAATATATTGACCATTATAATTATTTTCTCATAATTTTAAATAGACTTTTACTAATCATATATATATATTATTTAATTTATAATTTTATTGTAATATTATTTTTTATATATATTTTTTGATATGGATTATTTTTTATATTTAAAAATCAATCTCAACCATTCATTTTTAAATCAAGATCTAACGATTCATAATAACAAAGGCATAATTGGATATTTCATTATAAATTTAACGTCGTCAATCTTAAGTTAATGGTAGGAACGATTGTGTCGGATTTCAGAAAATATGAGGAGATTTTATATATTTTTAAACTCTAAGAAAATTTTATCACTATTTCAAAATTGCGGCGGGATGATATATGATTTTCCCTTAATTTTAAAACAAACTCCACAAATGTATCAACGTAAAAAATTCATAATTTCTTAAAAATCAATTTTAGCTAAAACAGCCACTTGCAAATGTAGTCAACTCCGAGGGCAATGTTTGTCCAAGGGTGACCCCACGTAGAGGACAATATAGTCCTGACAAGAGTCTCATTCATGGAAAATATTCCAAATCCAGTCTACCCTGCTCAGCACAGTATCAGAGACAGTATCTAAACTCTAAAGGCTCACACACATACACACACAAAGAGGAAAGGTAAAACCAAGCCACCCAATCAAAAATACACAACACTCAAATATAAACCATAAACCAATCACAATACAGAAGGCTCCACCAAGCACTATCTGGGCTCTTCTCCTTTTTCCTCTGTATTCTTTACCAACAACTCATTTCCAGCTTTCATTTCGCAACCCCAGATCCAGTTTTTTGCAAGTTTTGTGTGGATATTCATGCGACGCGTATGCAGATATGTGTATGTATGTGGACATTCAAGGGGAATTTTTCGAATGATTGAGGAAAGTTTTGGTTGTTAGAGGTAGTGGAAGAGGAATCTTGGAAACAGCTATGAGATGCTATGTGGGGTTTGTTTGTTCTGCTCGGTTTCAGGCTGTGACGCTCAGAGCTCCGATCTTTGCAAGAATCTATCTTTTTCTGTGGTAGAGTGATTATATTAATTTCTCTTGTGTGGGTTCTTGAATCAGTTATTATGAAGGAGAACTGGTGGGATTGGAGGAACGCTTGGTGGGTTTCAAGAAATGATTTGACAAATTAAGTGTTTTTCTTGGTTTTGTTTTTGGGCGGGTGTGATTTCTTGGGGCTTTGGTTTTCTTGTCCGTTACGCATCGAGATTTCTTGCTTTCCGTGATCAATCATCTTTTGTTTGCTCAGAGTTGTTCTCCTTAAGATTCAGAAAATCAGATACATTCTCCCGGTTTCTGCTTTTTAAAATAATAAGATAGTATTTAATTTTAGCTAAAAGAAAACATTGGTTTATGCTTGACAGCTTGAGAGACCTGGGATATTTTGTCTTCTGTTCGAAAATGGGTTCTTGCTAAATCCTACAAATGCTTGACCTGCTGTGAAGAGAAGTAAGTTTTAGTGGTGGGTTTTATTTTAGGAGTTACTTCGTTTCTTGCTTAAAGTGAGGTTGTAATAGTGGGAGATGGCAATGTCTTGCAAAGACAGTAACAAGGCGGCCGTAGCCGCTGCCGCTGCCGCAGGCATGGATGGGAAGTATGTGCGTTACACGCCCGAGCAGGTTGATGCCCTCGAGAGGCTTTATCATGAGTGTCCTAAGCCGAGCTCCATGCGCCGCCAGCAACTGATTCGTGAATGCCCCATTTTATCAAACATTGAACCTAAGCAGATCAAAGTCTGGTTTCAGAACAGAAGGTATTTGGACATAATGCGTAAGGGATGAAATAATTGTTATACTTGTTGGTTTTTGCATTGTTCACTGGTTACGGTTTATAAACAGCTTGTGGTGTACTGTGTTTGTTTCTTGAATTATTATTGTCTTTGGAAATACAGATGCAGAGAGAAGCAGAGAAAAGAGGCTTCACGGCTCCAAGCTGTGAATAGGAAGCTGACAGCCATGAATAAGCTCTTGATGGAGGAGAATGATAGGTTGCAGAAACAGGTTTCGCAGTTGGTATATGAAAATAGTTACTTCCGTCAGCAAAATCCAAATGTGAGATTCATGAAGCTAATATCAGCATTGTCACTTTCATACAAATTGTTGCTTAATCTCATAATTTGGTATAATTCCACAATAATTGTTGTTTTTGTTTCAGAATGCACTTGCTACAAAAGATACAAGCTGTGAATCTGTCGTAACAAGTGGTCAAAAACACCACTTGACACCACAGCATCCGCCAAGGGATGCAAGTCCTGCAGGGTAAGTATTGGGCCTATATATGGTTGTTCGAGTCATTTTATTGATTGGAAGGAAGAGTATATCATATATGTGTTGCTATCTTGCTCTGTAGCTCAATTAACTAGTGTGTGTAGTGTGTTTTTGTGGATGGCTTATGGAGTTGTGTTTGGATTTTTGTATTTTTTTCCTTCCAGGCTTATGTCCATTGCAGAAGAAACTTTAACAGAATTTCTTTCAAAGGCCACTGGAACTGCTGTTGAGTGGGTCCAAATGCCTGGAATGAAGGTAAATTATTGTCTTGAACATGTAGATATTAGTATCATTTGTTTTTCATGATGTGAAATGCTATCGATCGTATACATATGTTATCTAAAATTAATATATGCATGTATGTGCCACGTACAGACTGATTTATTCTTAAGGTCTACTAGCCCATACCTGTGAAAAGTACTAAGCTACTTCTAGTTACTTCAAAATGTGTGCATTGAGCCTCTTTGTTTCGTAAGTTTAATTATAGTCTACCTAAAAAATTTGCTTAACACACAATTTATAATTGTGATTAAATGATTTCTTTATTTTCATCAATTGTTTGTCAATTTTTGGCAGCCTGGTCCGGATTCCATTGGAATCGTTGCTATTTCTCATGGTTGCTCTGGCGTGGCAGCAAGAGCATGCGGCCTGGTTGGTTTAGAGCCCACCAGAGTAAGTTCACTACATAAATTTCTACACAGCTATTTTCGTATTAAGTTTATGAAAAAATATTATTATGGTAAAAAAGCCTAACTTAATATGTTAATAATTTGGATGCTGTCCCTTAATCTTTTGTCAATAATTTATGGACAATTATTATATATATCAGGTTGCTGAAATCCTGAAGGATCGGCCTTCGTGGTTTCGCGATTGCCGAGCTGTGGATGTGCTAAATGTGCTGCCTACTGCCAATGGTGGAACCATAGAACTCTTATACATGCAGGTGGATATTTATTGAATCTGAGTTTGCTGATTTTTATCTATGCATTATTTTTTGTACATCCACTGATGGACTTGTGAATTTTGATAAAAAAAAAAAATAGCTATATGCGCCTACAACTTTGGCGCCAGGTCGTGACTTTTGGTTGTTGCGCTATACTTCCGTTATGGACGATGGGAGTTTGGTGGTATGTGAAATTTAAAATTCTTTTATTTCTAGTGCTTTGTGATTTTTATAATTTTTGAGATTTGGTTTTATACCAATTTTATTCAACAATTGCATCGTCGTTGTGATGCATACTCAGGTCTGTGAAAGATCACTAAGCAATACTCAGAATGGTCCGAGCATGCCACCTGTGCAGAACTTTGTGAGGGCAGAAATGTTGCCTAGTGGTTACCTAATTAGACCTTGTGAGGGAGGTGGCTCGATCATCCATATTGTAGATCACATGAATTTGGAGGTAATACTAAAACAACATTTAAATTTAATGTTTAAAGTGGACGTCACATGGAGTTCTTTTCAGCATGATAGATGGAAAAAGTTTTGCTTTTTTGAACATTTGGTTTTTAATAAATGAACATTTTTTGCAGGCATGGAGTGTTCCCGAGGTCTTGCGCCCACTATACGAATCTTCAACTGTCCTTGCTCAAAAGACCACAATGGCTGTAATAATTTTGTGCTACTTTCTTGACACTGTACAATACATAAGCTGTGTTTGGACCATGGATCTCTTTGAAGGACAAAATAAGGAGAATAAAGATGATCTAAAAATATAGTATAAAGTTCCATCACTTGAACTGAGGAAACATGTCATTTCTTTACATTTCCATTACTGAGATTCAAGGACCAAAAATAGCATTAGATAACAGAGTGGTGGGTGTTGATACTTTGGCCCAAATAATATGCAGGCTCTTCGCCAACTTAGGCAGATAGCTCAAGATATTTCACAGTCTAGTGTAACCAACTGGGGTAGAAGACCTGCTGCCCTACGAGCACTTAGCCACCGGTTGAGTAGGTAGGGCCCATCTCCTCATTTTGGTCTGTTCTTTCAGTTAATATGTGATATAATCTCTTTTTATCATTTTTCAGGGGATTCAATGAGGCTCTTAATGGGTTCGGTGATGAGGGGTGGTCGCTGATAGGTAATGATGGCATGGATGATATCACGATTCTTGTCAACTCCAATCCGGATAAATTGATGGGATTAAATGTCTCTTTCACAAGTGGATATAACAACATTTGCAATTCTGTCTTATGTGCCAAAGCATCCATGCTTTTACAGGTCAGCAAACTCCTAATGTTTTATTTTTATTTTATTGCACACACTCCCCTGTAACTTTCAAAATTACAACTGCACCCCTTGGAAGATCGAAATTTAAATCAAAACTTATTAAGAAACTCCTGAAACACCATCCATGCATGCGAGAACAGTTTTTAGAAGTTTACTAAACTTTGAATTATATCATCATTTGACTATGTGTAATGATCAACGAAAGGAGGTAACTGAAAGGTGAAAAATGAGGTATGTGCAATGTTGAGACTAAGAGGTGATATTTGTGTAATTTTATATAGTTACAGGCAAGGGTGCAGTAATTGTTGCTTTATTTTCTTGATTTAAAATAAAATGCATTTGCTTTTGCCTCTCTCTCTGTCTCTCTCTCTCTCTCTGTCCCCTTTTGTGGCTGTAATCCTCGTCTAATTTTCTCTCAATTTGTGGGTTCAGAATGTGCCTCCTGCAATACTGCTTCGGTTTTTGAGGGAGCATAGATCAGAATGGGCGGACAGTAATATTGATGCTTATTCAGCTGCTGCTGTAAAAATTGGTCCTTGTACTTTCTTAGGTCCCCGAGTCGGTAATTTTGGGGGTCAAGTTATACTTCCGTTGGCTCAAACTATTGAGCATGAAGAGGCAAGTTTATTGTCTAAACTGCTTTTTGATGCATAATTTATTTATCTGTTTCATTTTCACTTAAAGCAAAATTTAGTACTTTAACATAGTATCTCGTTCCGAGACAAATGTAATGATCTTGATGATACTTAACAGTTGCTGGAGGTGATTAAACTGGAAGGTGTTGTCCATTCTCCTGAAGATGCAATGATGCCTAGGGACGTGTTACTCTTGCAGGTACTTCTTTTTTTGGTTTGTTTTTGTTTTTTTTCTGCCCTCAACATATGAATAGTAAATGTCTTTTGCTCTGTGAAGTGTTTTTCGGCTGATTTATTTTTCAGTGATCAAGAAGATTTATTGCGTTTAATTCTTTTCATGTGATGGAACCGTTTACTATTCTTGCCATAAGTAACTCTCACCCTTCTTTGCCTTCGGAATTTGATCTTCAAACTGTAATGTTTACCCATTTAGTTCCAGGCTGACTGAACCAACGTAATTAGCTCTTGAGAAATTAGTGAGGCTTGTAAGTAAAATATTCATTTGCATTTTGTGATGTTTCAAACGCTATGTGAGATTGCTTTTTGAAGTAGTATCTACATCATTTTGCTGTTTTTGCTTTCTTTGTCTCTTCGTTCGCTCATCTATTGGATTTTGGCAGCTGTGTGGCGGAATGGATGAAAATGCAATTGGCACGTGTGCTGAACTCATATTTGCCCCTATTGATGCCTCGTTTACTGATGATGCCCCTCTCCTGCCCTCTGGTTTTCGCATCATTCCTCTTGATTCCAGCAAGGTTAGTGTGTGTGTTAACTTTTCTCTAGTTCATATTATTGACCTTTTAACTCTATGAAACTGGAGATTTGATTAAGTTATTGAAATAATTATGGTGACCTCCTCTATGATTATATGCAGTTACTCAAATCTCCCCCTGGTTTCCAAACTACGTGTACCTGTCTTGTACTTGTCTCCACCTTATATATCCCCCCAACCTCTCTCTCCCTCACACATCACACACACGCACTCTCTCGCAAAAGGGAAGAAAGAAAGAAACCTCCACCCGTACTATGTATAATGATTCAGTCATTTAAATTTTAATAAAATTTTCAAAAAAGCCTCGCATACGTTGATTATGTCATCATCCGAGTTTGTCTTAGTTTTAATCAAATTTTGATAATTTTGACAATAAGCAGGGAGGTTTTTGTAATTACACATAGTTACACGAGACGGAGGTGTAATCGGTCCATCATTATTAGTAACTTGATCGTTGGGTGGTTTGATTAAGATCCCTTTAGGACCTCTTTATTTGTACTTTATTCTTATGATTTAGCTGCAATGTTACACAGGAAGCTTCCAGTCCAAATCGAACCCTGGACCTTGCTTCTGCTCTTGAAACCGGGACAGCTGGCAGTAAACCGTCGAACGACCTATATTCTACTGGCGGCAATTGTTCAAGGTCTGTCATGACCATTGCATTTCAGTTTGCGTTTGAAAGTCACATGCAAGACAATGTAGCCTCAATGGCTCGACAGTATGTTCGTAGCATTATATCATCAGTTCAAAGGGTGGCATTAGCTCTGTCCCCGTCTCACTTAGGTCCTCACGCTGGTCTTCGTTCCCCCCTTGGAACTCCTGAAGCACGTACCCTTGCTAGTTGGATCTGCACAAGTTATAGGTATTTCACAATAAAAGCTGCATTACATTGTTTATTTACTGTAAGTCGTCTTAGTCATAGGAAATCTTTTATACAATGTTTCTTAGAAATTTTCTATCCTTGTAGGAGCTATATGGGGGTCGAGCTTCTCAAATGTAGCGGTGAAGGGAGTGAATCTATCCTTAAAGCTCTGTGGCATCACTCGGATGCCATTATGTGTTGCTCCATGAAGGTAGATTATTAAGATAAATATCCATTTTCGAACCAACCCGATATAATTATTCAAGCCTTAACATTTGCTTTCTTTTTCTTATTCAAACTTGTGAGTTTGTTCAGGCCATGCCCGTTTTCACATTTGCGAACCAGGCCGGTCTCGACATGCTCGAAACAACCCTAGTTGCACTTCAAGACATACCTCTCGAGAAGATATTTGATGATCATGGACGAAAAAATCTGTGCTCTGAGTTTCCACAGATAATGAATCAGGTCTGTCCAATAACTTGTATTAAGTTGAACAATACATCCGATAACAAGAAAGTTGGTTTCATCTAATGTAATTTGGGACGAACAGGGTTTCGCGTCTCTTCAAGGCGGCATCTGTATGTCGAGCATGGGCAGGCCCGTGTCGTACGAGAAATCAGTTGCTTGGAAGGTTGTGAATGAAGACGAAAATGCTCATTGCATTTGCTTCATGTTCGTTAATTGGTCGTTTGTTTAATCTATGATGGTCGTTTTGTTTGAATCATATGCTTTTGCTGCTATTCCTAGAACAATGTTGCTTGTGGAATATACATATGATGTTCCTTTGTTTTCTCGTCAGGTATGAATTTCCATATGAATTGAAGATTGTTATTTTCTGTTATATGGTAGTCAAGCACTTTTGTATGAGCTGCTTTATTTTTCTTTATTAGTTGATGTCTTATATAAATATAGAGATTGTGCAGTGCATGAGAAGTAAAATGAGCTTTTACAACATAGAGATGAATAAGTTAGCCAAGGTTTGTAAGCGTTTCAAATTGTTGTTGATGTTCTCAGCCAAATTTCTTACTAAATTTTGATGATTTAGACCAAACACAGAAACAAGAATTTTTGTACAACTCATTTTTATTGTCTATTTTTAGATATTGTAGAGTTCTTACTTTTGCGAGCATTGGATGTATTAAGTTGTTGCTCGTTTAGTTTTATTTAATGAATTTCTTGAACTACTCAAATTATATCAACAATACCAAAAATTATTGCTCAAACTTGGGTTGGTATTTTGGCTTAGGGTCTATTTGGATGAATTTGAAAAAAAAGAAAAAGGTATTTTTTGAGTGGTGTGTTTTATAATAGAGTAGTTGTTTATTTATTAATTATTATTTTACGGAAAACAGTTGTGCATTTGGATATAATAATTAAAAGTAGTTCGAAATTCGAAAGGTGTTTTTACTTAGAACCACTATGAGTTAAAACTTCTTTTTTTTTTGGCTTCTGAGCTTTTCTAAAGGACTATTTAAACACAATTTTTTTGTGTTGAAGTTTTATTTTTTTATTTTTTTGAGCAAGTGTTTTTTCTTAAAAAAAAAAGAAACTCATCTAAATAGGCTTTATTATTTACTTAATTTTACCATTTTACTATTATTTAATTAATTGACTCAAGTAATGATCAAAACATTCACTCTGTATTACTATTATTTTTTCTTTAACTTTCTAAGGGGATTAAACTAATAACGGAAAGTAGATGAAAGTGAATACATAATCTGAATTTCAATTTTCAGGCTAAATATAGCTTACAATCATGTCAACATTTAGCATCATGTACTCCTTAAAACGAATATGTTATAAAGTAATAACATTCAAAAAAAAAAAAACACGATGCCTTTGCACTTTACTAATGGTCAATCAAATTGGCATTGATATATTTCAATGGAAGTGAAAATCACTTTCTCGTTAAGCTCTTCATTTTTCATATGTATAAATAGGGTCACATTTGATGGTAAGCACCTAACAGGTGAGCGGATCTTTATTTTACAAGTATGTAAAAAATTGATACATATTCATAAAATAAAATTTAGAAAAATATAATCATAAAGGAAAAAAAATCAATAACATATTCATGGAAAAAAATAAAAATATGTATTCGTAAATAAAAACGCATTTATTGATTCATTGATACACATTCATACAAAGAAAAAAGTAATAAGATATTCATATAAAAATTAGTAAACACTACATTCAAACAAACAAAAAAAAAAAAAAAAGATTTATTGAATTTCTGTATGAACATGTCCCTTTTTAATTAATACGTTTTAACATTTTTGTTAAAATCATATTATACGTGAACAATATAAAGTCAAGTTAAAAATTGGATGCTATGAGACCTGCTTCCCTATTGGGTACTTGCCCAGCATCAAATCTATCCACATTTATGTGCATGTAAGTAATTAATTTAAACAATTAACATTATTACACACGAATAGTACTCTCTTAAAAAAATAGTTCGGATCTTCTGTTACACTCATAATACACGCCACGTGTATTGGTGAGCAATTGAGATAAGGAAAGAAAACCTTTATATTTTTTTCTATATCATCAATATTTCTTTTTCCTTATCATTTTTTTCCATATCATCAATTTTTATTTTTTCTTATCTCAACAGCTCACCAATACACGTGGCGTATATTGATAAATGTAACAGAAGATGTAACATGATTGTGTAGCAGAAGATGCGAAATGCTTAAAAAAAATGATGTTCTAGCTTTAATCTGTATTTCCTTTCTTTTTTTTTTTTTGTGGCCAATTAGTACCTCGTTTAATAATCAAAGCAAATATCAAGATGCATTGCAAGGGAAAATATATTCATAAATAAAGCACAATTTCAATAATAACCAAAAGTTGATAAAATTAAATGTATGGTAGAAACAAATTAAAATTGCAAATTTTTCTTTATGCCATTTATTTTCTACAATTTCCGAAACAGGTACAATTACAAACCATCCCTGATCAGATGCATATTACAACTTCGTATACCATTCCTTTTTTCATTCGTAAAATTACAAAAAATATAATTAATCACAAACCCATAATATACTAAAGCATAAAAAAGAAAAAAAAAAAACCATATTCAAGAAGCCATCCCATTTTGCTGCCTCAAATCCCTGTAAAACTTCTTTATAAACTTCTCAGCAGCCTCATCAACTTGATTATCTTGTTCGATATTTTGCAACGGAAATGGAGAATCAGTTATCCTCAGCTGCCTCACCACAGGGGTCCGCCCGAACCCCGGCAGAGCCGGCGACGCCGCAGCGCTGTTGGCAATCTCCAAGGCGGCAGCCCACAAATCACCGTCGACGCTCGGCTGCTCCGGAGGCGGCGCGTGGGGGCGTTTGCGCTTGTTGAGGTGGAAGGGGAAGTGGAGATTATAAGGGAAAGTGGGGCTGTTTTTGCAGCTGAACTCGTACTCGTCTACTGGGACCGGGTACTCGAGTTGGGCCTCATCGACGGAGCGGCGGCCACCGCCGCCTGAGGCCGAAGAGGAGGCGGAGGAGTGGTGGTGGAACATGAGGTTGTGTATGGCATGCAATTTGCCGGCGATCTTGCGACGGTTCATCATCATGTTGAGATCGGCTAATAATTTGCCCTTCGATATCCCTTTTCTCAACATGAAATAAGCCACTTTAACAATGCGCCAAAACTTCTTGGCTATGACTGGCAAATTTTGCTCCATTTTTTGGGTTTCTGTAATTTTTTCCGAAGCCCTTTTTGAGATGGATATTTGTTTTTTTTTGGATGTTGGTCTTGTGGTGGTGTGTTTGATTGTGGAGATTTTAGGAGATGAGGAGATTTTAGGAGACAATCTTGAAAGAAATGTTTGTTATTCACTTGAACAAGATGTAGGCGCAAATGAGTTGTATTTATAGCCCTACAAACTAGAAAGAAGGCGCAAGGAAGTTGCACTTTGAGCTTCACATGAGGCACGTCGTCTTAGTTAAGTTGCATTGCGTGGAAACTAATTAACTTTTTAAAGATACTTATTAGTCTAAAGTTCTTGCACACAATTATTGATGTCTGATTAATAGTTACATGTCGTTAAGTTACAAATCACATAATTAAATAATTTCGCTATAATCAAGAATTTTATTTTATTTTATTCATGTAACACTAAAGTGTGGGAATGTGGTGCTTTGTTAAAGTAGCTGGTTCGGTCACTTTCTTTCTTTGGCTTCTTCTAACTTTATTTACTTTCAACGCCTTGTAACTTTGGTTTTCTGATTGGCAGTGTTGGGTTTGCTGGTGATTCACTTTTTTTTTTTAATTTCTTCATCTTTCTTCAAAAATTCAGAGTTTTGTTGCTTCGCAAATTGCAACTCCGAGAACGCGTCGCTTTTTGTTAGTTATTGATTGTTGATTACCCGAATACCCATTTTTTCTAATATTTTTGTATAATATATTTTTTTTTTCCCGTATGGTTCCATCGCTTTCAAGCTTGCTTTTTGTAGTAAACAAAGTGTAAATTTCACTCTTAGGTTTCAACTTTATTGATATGCACCAATGGCGGTTTAATTACTTAGCAAGAAAGGTTACCCGGGACACGTGTCCCACGCTCTTGCCTAAATATCTTGAAATATTAGAAAAAAATATATCATTACCATGCAACTCCACAAACTTAAGTAAGTGTGTGTGTGTGTGTGTGAAAAATAATAATAATAAAATGCACAAACCTATTGTGGGAAGTAAAGTGCTTTGTGTTTGGCGTGTTCCGAAGGTTATGATTACATGAAACTGCTATATATGGTCTAGAATTGAGCTATATATCTATATTCAAAAGAATGATAATAATGAATTTAATTAGTCGATCTTATTTCACACAAAAAATCACGATTGAATTAGTTTTATAAAAAGAAATAGATACAAATAAATTAATTAAAAAAATTTGAGTCCGTTTTACTTGTATTGAGGATGTAGACGAATCAAATCGAATAAAACAAATAACTATTCAATCTCGATTTGAATTTCTTATGAACGTGATTTTATCTGAACTATTAATATAGTCGAGTATCGAGTAATCTAATTTTATCTTTTCCGGTTTCATCAAATTTAAATTTTATCTGTTTCATCATGTTACTCATTTGCCAGTGGTGCTATATATGATTAATCACGACGAGGATTAAAGTACGTACGTTCTTCGTACAGATGTAATACTTTCATCAGTTCATGCACCTAGCTTTTTGATTGCTAAAATCAAATCCATTCAATTATTGTATGTGATCAATTTATCATGTTTTTTGATTTTTGGGTTTGGTTGTTACATTGGCTGGCACGTAAAGCTTAGTGTACTCTTTTCGATTTTTATAGCTCAAGAAACATGTTCGGCTTTAGTCTTTAGTTGCAGTCCTAAATAGAAACATGGGCATCGAGCCTTAGATATTTTGCACGTTCCTTCAATTATTTGCATTCTTTTGTCACATCTGTTTAATTTTCGATGCTTTCTCTTATTTTGCATTCAAAATACGAGAGATATTTTATCAGAAATCTTAAAAAATAAATACATTTATTTGGTTAGAAAAATTCATCTAAATTTATCAAGATCCAATCTCGTTATATTACTTACTCGTGATTCAAGATAAATTTCTCACAACTAATAAGAGTTCCACGAGTATATCTGAACCAGTGCTAATGGAATCACGCTTGTTATACGATTAGTGTGTATTTTATGAGAAGAATGGCCATCTATATGATCATAAGTGCATTAGTATTTGCCACATGATTAGTTAGATTAGAGGGTGTTCGCCTAAATTCTCAAGTTGCTCAAAATATTTTATAAGATATTTAAGAATTTATTGGATGCCACAAAAGTGTTTGGCAAAATTCATGGTGATGGAGTTTATAATCTCATAAAATAAGATGTTAATGGGGCTTATAATAAACTCTATTTACTAACCTATTTTTAAAATCGTAAGAAACTTTTCTAATTTTAACCAAATTAATTATAAAATTGTCATTGCTAACATCTTATAACGTCTACCTTATTTATCCAAATCTTTACGATCTTATTTTTAAAATAATATTAAACATTCAGCTTATAAGATGCTATAACTTGTAAAATGCCTCAAATAATAAGTTTAGCCAAACACCCCTCTTAATCAAACCAGACCGAATTAAGTTGGAACTTTTCAAAACAAATAAAGGTGTTTTAACTCTCACTAATGGCCTTTATTAATCCAATTCTTTTTCTCTTTTTGGTAATTCATTCATCTAATTCTTTTTATGCATATGGAAATCCATGCATGCCAGCATTTTATACAATTCAAGAAAGCTCTTATGCATGCATACAGCGAATGAAATCGTAATTCCGTGGTCTCAACAACCCTAACTTTCCGTATTAATAATAATAACAACTATTCAAATATTGGTTTACAGCTTCCACTTGCGAAATTCAATTGAAACAATTTGGTCAAAAAGTCTTTCCCACCAATATGGCCTCGCGACTGCGCACCTTAATTTAGCAAACAAATTAATTTTGTCGTTCCTCAAAAAGTGTTCCAATTCTCAAAAAGACCACAAAAGTGAAACTAGGGTTACAATTTCAACATTATAAATTGGCACACATGTTTTATATATAAACAATATATATATATATACACACACACACATGCTTGGCTTTTGGGCGGTGGAGTTGTGAGCTTTAACAGGTTTTGTGCATGTTGAGAACAGCTGGGCTATGTTGTGGGCAGAAAAATCAGGTGGAATTTGGCCGAAATTACCTAATTTTATAGCTTATGTACATTGAACAACTTTCAATTATTCTTTTTTGTTGTATAATTCATGTCACAAAACGAAAAGTGTTATTTATTTTTTATTGATCAAACCCTTAATTAAGTTGTTTTAGTTTACATCATAGTTACTTTACAAGTTATAATACGTTCGAGGAAGCTGCTGAGGAGAGAAAGGCAAGTCTACGCAGAGAAAAAATATAATCGGAACCTGATTTAGTCGAATTCAACAAATGATATAGAAAGTGTATTGTACTTGTCAAGTGATTAGTCATTTTTCTTAAATTTTCGATCAATCATAAGCCTAGTGTATAACACTTACTACATGATTAACAGTAGTTCGACCGAATCGGGTCCGGACTAAAATTACCCCTAGTATTATCCGTCTAAGTAGATAATTTTAAATAATATTGAGGCCGGTAAAAGTTTTAAACTAATCAGTGATACATTGCCAAACCAAGCATATATATTTGGTTAAGAAGTCAAATACTCACCAAATTAGGTAATTAATCAAAAAAAAAAAAACAAATTAGTAATTGCTGGTAAAAGCTGGCGACAATGATCCTATTTGTTGAATATTCGAATACATTCTCATAATATCATGAATTATCGATGAAGAAGAAACGTAACAATTATATATCAAACAATTTTTTGGATCAATAGTTAGTCATAACTTATATTTAATTAATTAATATCTATTTTCCAAGATAAATTAAAACTCATATACTTCATGTACTATATTTTACTTTTAGCTAGGTTTAAATTGATTAATGGGAAAAGTAAACAACGAGATTTTTGGTGCATATTGAAAAACGCAAAATTCATCCATGAGTCCTTTATTTACCCAAGTCTTTTATTTGCATTTACCCCGCTCTAGAGTGTGAGGATAATTTATTCCCCATATATCTATATATATAGATGTATTATAGATAAGGAATCAATTAAGGGAGTAATAGTAATATACCGGAATCGGAATATTAAAAAAAGTAACATTTGCAGTTGAACTTTAACTAGAACTATATAGGGCCAAAATTTCGACATTTTGTGATGGTGTGCCTCATACGGGTTGAAATATTAGGTTGTTAATTTGTTAAGTAAAATGCTTTATTGGAGCCCTCACGATTTTTCTTACATTACTCTTGTTTTTATTTATTTAATTAATAATTGGTTGTGTCATATGGGTGGGGGGGGGGGGGGGGGCGGTGAGAGAGAGAGAGAGAGAGAGAGAGAGTGAGTAGAGAAAGAGAAACCTCCAGTGCTAAGGAAAGCCCTTAGTAACAGCGGCACCACTTCTTTGAAAATCCTGATTCCTGATTCCAACGGCTCTAAGTTGACTGGGCAACAAAAATGCCATATAAAAGAAATTTTTTTTCGTTTTTTTTTTACCACCAGAAAAATACATTTTTAAATATTTGTTTTTAAGGCTTTTTAATGGCTAATGTGCAGTAATTAAATAATCAATATTTCATATTTTAAAGCTTAACGTTCAAGAAATAAAGACGTTCACTCGCAATAAAATAAAATAAGATAAAGACATTTATTTTTTCGACATCACTAGCAACTTAATGCCAAAGTAAATATGTAGGACAAATAGATCCGTCTTCAAATCTAACTTGTTCAGCTAGCTAATGCATGCCCGTCTTCATTTTGGTGGGTTAGCTTTAATTATTTCTAGTCTAATGCCCTCAATTTATTTGTGTTGAGAAACACAAATTTGAACATGCCTACCTCTTGACCTTCTGATTATGTCAGAACAACTAGAGTCATTAATGCAAATTAAATTCACAAATATGAGAACTTTTCACTCATTTTTCATGTTATCGACAACTGGGGGAAAGTGAAAATATTCAATAAAGTTGTGTGGTTTTTCTTTTTCTATTTTTTTTTCTATGGGTCCCCACGACTCTGAATTTAGTGAAGTCGTAGTAGTGTGTCAAATACCGATGGTTCATGGATGACAAAAAAACACGAGCTACTAACATTATATTTGAATTGATGAATTTGGATTGAAAGAATGTCTTGAGAGAAAATATTTCAAGTAATTCTATACTAAGTGAATTTTGAATAATAATTAAACTAGCTTTAACCTCGTGTTATGCACTCTGATAAATATGCTATTTTAGAGTACATACATATTGAGAATTTTGAAACGTTCGATTTGAAAATTAATGAAATTAGTTTTTTTATGAACTTTTTAAAAATATATATATAAAGTAATAATTTTTCATCTTGACGTTTGGATATTTAGAGAACATATGCGCCAAATTATTAAAATCACAATAATCAAAGGGAAACTCAAATATTGTAAAGTTGAAAAAGAAACATAGAGAAAACCCATAAGTGATTGCTAAAAAAAGTGTTTAAAAATGTCAATATCAAGTCACTTAGTGAATCATCAATTAAAAAACTCAAAATGAAGTACAAATGTTATGATTGCCCATAATTATTTCCATGGCATAATATATTACTATTCAAAAAAAAAAATTGTTTACTAATCATTCCCGAGGCATATACACAAAAACAAAAGAAATAATTTTTTTGAATACAGAAATATTTGTATTGAAAAGAAAATTATTGCGTTACGAATTTGTTGATGTTTGTTAAAAAAAAAAAGGGAATATCTTGCTTGGTTAGTGCATCAGTAGGGATGGCAATGGGTCCGGGTTGGACCCGGACTCGGACCCGCCCCTAATGGGGCGGGTTTGAAGACTCCTAACCGGGTTCGGGGCGGGTCCCGGGTCTTATTTTTTGGACCCGAACCCGCCCCGATTAGTTATTTTTAGATATTTTTATTTATTATTTTATGTAAATTTATATAATATACATCTATATTTCATATATAAAAGTATATATTATATAAATAGTTACTTAAAAAAATAAATATGATACTCTTGTATATAAAAATAATTATATAACATTAATAATTAAGTTATGATTTCAAAATATGTACAAATAAATATGTGATAATGATGTTTTAGTAGTGCCATTATTTTTTTCATATTTATAAAGTTGTAATAATATCAATTTTCTTAAAAAAAATATTTTTTTTTATTATTTTTAAAACTTAAACCGGGTCTACCGGGTCCAACCCGGACCCGGCGGGTTCACCCGGGTCCGGGGCGGGTTCGGGCCCGGATCCAAAATTTCCCCGACGGTGCGGGTCCCGGGTTTGGCCAAACCCGCCCCATACCCGCCCCGTTGCCATCCCTATGCATCAGTGAGACTTAATTCGTGAATCAAAACAATATGCATAAATGCAAATGACCCTTAAATATTGAATTTTCGCTACATGTATAAATGCAAACGAGTTTTTTAACTCGTGCGTTGCACGGGATAATAATTGCAAAATAAAAAATTTTAGCATATTTTTTTATGGTATAGTATTGATGATAAAACTTTTTACAGATATTACAAATACAAGTTAATTAACAAAAAAAATATTGAATACAATTTAATTCTTGAAATAAGAAAAACATAAGAATATTTCATTTAAATATCACTTATACTTGGAGAAAAGGATGTACAAAATTTATTTTATATATTGTATTTAAATGTATTTTCCCCCCTTATTTTAGTAATCACTAATTTCATGAACTTTGAGTTTATTAATAAATTTATTTTATATGTTGTATTTAAATGTATTTTTTCTTATTTTAGTAATCACTAATTTCATGAACTTTGAATTTCATGTATTCAATAAAATTAAATTAATTAGAATCTAATTTGACAAATCAAGTTTATTAAAAATTAACCACTAAATTTGTCAACCACACAATCTATATGCAAAATTTTATATTTAATGGGTGTTTAATATGATTCAATTATATGTGCATAATTTGATTGAATATATTTATGACATATATATATATATGTATATACAAAATGTTACACAATACAAATAGGTTTACGATAGATAGCTATGTGCACAATTTATATAAATTTATTTATGGCATATATAGAAATTATTATTATTATTATTATTATTGTTTACTTATTGATAATTTTTTATTTCTTTTTTCATACCACTTATATTAATTTAATAAAATTTCATATCCTTTCCTCGAGGGCCTATTGATTAGGAAAGAAATAAAGAAGTTGAATTCAAATGAATGTTTTTTTGGCCACATAACTGCAATACCTGTCGCAATATGAATAACAATATGAAAAATATTTTTTTTAAGTTATAATTTGGAAATTACTTTTCACTAGAGAAATATTTTGGAAAAAAGCTCTTGTTTTCCTATAAATTTAAGAAACTAACAATTTTGGTTCGGATTTCTTCGAAATCATCATGTTTTGCTGGATCTCATAAAGTTGGAATTTGTTTCTATAATCGCTGCGTCATGCTATTTCGATGGCCCAATGGGGCCACACTCTGGATTGTCTTAACCCG